>OW240918.1:81110870-81113370 GCA_933207985.1 Pelobates cultripes
AAAGTCTTTTAAAAGGGGGCCATAGTCCAAAGGCAGCAGGCGAGCAACCAGGCTTCTCCAATGCAATGTGGCGAGATTGGTCTCGTCACACACACCACTCCTATCTGGTGTCACATTAGCTTGACCGCGCAGTGCCCCAAATTTGCAGTAAGAGGACCGACCAAGCCTCTTCTTCCATCTCCCTGGTACAAAAATCAATGCCGTGTACACGTCCACTGATAGGAGATGTGGAAGGTATTAAACTGATAAAAATAGTACTAAACACACCACTCCTATCTGGTGGTATATTAGATTGCACGCGCAGTGCCCCAAATTTGTTGTGATCTGTGAGTAAGGTAAACGGTTGTCCATACAAGTAGGTTGCAGCTTTTTGAGGGCCCACACCACCGCCATGCACTCCCTTTCAATGGCAGTGAATCTACTTCGCTATGCAAAAGTTTACGGCTTAGATAAAAATCAATGCCGTGTACACGTCCACTGATAGGAGACGCGGAAGGTATTAAACCGATAAAAATAGTACTTAACACACCACTCCTATCTGGTGTCACATTAGCTTGACCGCGCAGTGCCCCAAATTTGCAGTAAGAGGACCGACCAAGCCTCTTCTTCCATCTCCCTGTTACAAAAATCAATGCCGTGTACACGTCCACTGATAGGAGACGCTGAAGGTATTAAACTGAACAGTCTCTATTCTGCTCTTGCATTTCTATTTCTTCATAGAAAACTAAAAAATTCTGAGAAGACGTTGGCAGGGCTATTCACTTGTGTGATCTGTCATGAATTGTCATTTGAATGTTATTTTGAACTGTGGGGCACAAGAACTTGAATCTGACAAAATGGTTGCCATATACACGTCCACTGATAGGAGACGTGGAAGGTATTAAACTGATCAGAACAATACTAAACACACCACTCCTTTTTTTTGGTGAGGCTTTACAGGACAGAGTGCTTCTCCACGGGACATGTTAACTCACGGGCAGCTGGCTCATCAAGGAACCAGAGCAGCTTTCCATGTACAGGTAAGACACGTGCAGCCGGTAAGGGTTCAGGCTCTTCTTCCTGGAGGATACGCTGCAAGCCTGTTGAACGAGGTGACTTTGCTCGGGTCCCAGGTGTACGGTTCCTAAAATGGCTGCCATATACACGTCCACTGATAGGAGACGTGGAAGGTATTAAACTGATCAGAACAATACTAAACACACCACAAATAAGGTTTCTCTCCTGTATGGCTCCTCAAATGATGCTTAAGATTAGAAGCGGCTGAAAAGCATTTCTCACACTCCGAACAAAAATATATTTTTTTAACATTCTCTCCACTTTGAACGAAATGACGTTTGGGAAGAGATTAACATAATTAAACACAGGCAGTAAAAATACAGTTTTTAGCCATACACTGTAACTTTAAAACTACACATCCCATCTTCATAATTACATATTTGGAATCAGCACACTTAAAACATAAACATAACCAAAAATCAGCCAAATCCATCCAGGGGTTAAAAAGTTAGCTGGAGGTCCCTTTATGACCGACCGCAAGCACATTTTCCTGCCCAAAACAGTTCCATAGATTTGGGCTGTGAGGTCGGTCTATTTCAGGCTGAAAAAACGACTAAGTCCCATCGCCGAATGGGACTTAGTCTCTGCAGCTGTAAAACCAGTAGGGGAGAAGGTAGCTCAGCGGTGTTCGCGGAAATGTGTAGCCGATTTTAGTTCCATGAATTTGGCTACACATACCGCTGACCTCGCCGAATGATCAAAGATGGCCGCCGCCACGTGTTCGGCAAACGAACAAAGACCTCCCAGCATTGTCAATTAAGCTGCGGTTAACCGCAGCTTCTGGGAGGTAAATTGCCTGCACACTTCCTCTTCTGGGTGGTCTGCCTGTGTGGTACTTGGTTCAGTAAGCCCCATTTACTGAACCAAGTGGGAATTAGCCAGGCAGGCACAAAGGGTTTGCACCAGGTCTGGGGACACAGGGGACACCGTCTTAAAGGGGCAGTGTCCCCAACAAGTCTGGCAGTGTGGCAGTGTCCCAATCTTCCTGATTGCCCAAAAAAGGTGTTTAAAGGGCCAGCACCAGTCACATAAAGAGTCCATAAGCCCCAATATGCCCACCGACAGTCTTAAAGGGCCATACACACCAAATAAAAGTGCATACATTTTCACAATCTCCCAGGGGCCATAGTCATGCGGGAGGAGGCTGGCAAATAGGCTTCTCCACAACCCAGGGAAGCAGGGCACTTTGCCATTTAAAGGGCCCGTTACAAATAGCAGTTTGTAACAAGGTGTCAATCCATATCTGCCAAGTGACCCGATGTAGGGGGAACAGTCCCTATTCTGCTCTGTGTCAGTGTGTATCAGGGAACCTTAGGACAGGTGTCAATCCATATCTGCCAAGTGACCCCATGTAGGGGTAACAGTCTCTATTCTGCTCTGTGTCAGTGTGTATCATGGTCTCTGAGGACAGGTGTCAATCCATATCTGCCAAGTGACCCTATGT
>OW240918.1:81118370-81166176 GCA_933207985.1 Pelobates cultripes
AGGGGTGCGAGATAGTCTATAGATCAGGTAAGTGAGGGATGGAGGCAGCCTATAGATCAGGTAAGTGAGGGATGGGGCAGCCTATAGATCAGGTAAGTGAGGGATGGGGCAGCCTATAGATCAGGTAAGTGAGTGATGGGGGCAGCCTATAGATCAGGTAAGTGAGGTATGGGGCAGCCTATAGATCAGGTAAGTGAGGGATGGGGCAATCTATAGATCAGGTAAGTGAGGGATGGGGCAGCCTAGATCAGGTAAGTGAGGGATGGGGCGGCCTAGATCAGATAAGTGAGGGGTGGGGGCAGCCTATAGATCAGGTAAGTGAGGGATGGGGCAGCCTATAGATCAGGAAGTGAGGGAAGGGGGGAGAGAGAGCCTATAGATCAGGTAAGTGAGGGATGGTGGAGGGGTGCGAGATAGTCTATAGATCAGGTAAGTGAGGGATGGAGGCAGCCTATAGATCAGGTAAGTGAGGGATGGGGCAGCCTATAGATCAGGTAAGTGAGGGATGGGGCAGCCTATAGATCAGGTAAGTGAGTGATGGGGGCAGCCTATAGATCAGGTAAGTGAGGGATGGGGCAGCCTATAGATCAGGTAAGTGAGGGATGGGGCAATCTATAGATCAGGTAAGTGAGGGATGGGGGCAGCCTATAGATCAGGTAAGTGAGGGATGGGGGCAGCCTATAGATCAGGTAAGTGAGGGATGGGGTGAGAGAAAGCCTATAGATCAGGTAAGTGAGGGATGGGGAGAGAAAGCCTATAGATCAAGTAAGTGAGGGATGGGGGGAGAAAGCCTATAGATCAAGTAAGTGAGGGATGGGGGAGAGAAAGCCTATAGATCAGATAAGTGAGAGATGGGAGGTGCAGCATACAGATCAGGTAAGTGGGAGATGGGGGATCCACCTACAGATCAGGTGAGTTAGAGATGGGGGGATCCACCTACAGATCAGGTAAGTGACGGATGGGGGGTGGTAGCCTACAGGAATGGACAGCAAGGAGCAGGAAGGTAAAGTAAGAGAGCAGAAAGGAGAAGGAACAGAAATGAGCAGAAAGGAGCAGCAATGAGCTGGAAAGGACAGCAAGGAGCACAAAGGAACATAAGTGAGCAGGAAGGGGCAGCAAGGAGCTGGAAGGGGCAGCAAGGAGCAGGAAGGGTCAGCAAGGAGAAGGAAGGGTCAGCGAGGAGAAGGAAGGGTCAGCAAGGATCAGGGAGGTAACTTGCAGGAAGGATCAGCAAGGAGCTGGTAGGTAAAGCAGCACAAAGGTAAAGTAGAAGGAGCAGAGAGGGTCAGAAAGGAGCTGGAAAGGGCAGCAAGGAGCAGGAAGGGACAGAAGGAGCACAAAGGTAAAGTAGGAGGAGGAACAGAAATGAGCAGGAAGGGACATCAAGGAGCAAAAAGGGTCAGCAATGAGCTGAAAGGGGCAAAAGAAGCACAAACGTAAAGTAGGAGAAGGAGCAGAAATTATCAGGAAGGGTCAGCAAAGAGCAGGAAGGGTCTGCAAGGAGCAGAAAGAAGCACAAAGGTAAAAGAGCAGAAAGAATCAGAAGGAGCACAAAGGTAAAGAAGGAGAAGGAGCAGAAAGGGTCTGCAAGGAGCAGAAAGTGATCAGAGAGAGAAATGAGCAGAAGGGTGCCAATTAATCAGAAAGTAGCAGAAAGGTAAAGGAGCAGAAGGAGCCAAGGAGGAGAGAAGACAGTGTCAGAAGAAAAAGAAGACTGTGTCAAATGAAGGAGAAGAAAAGGAGATTGGAGCAGGAAGGACAAGTGAAGTGAACCCTCCACTTTATTCTGGATACCACATCATAAGGCGTTGGTACCTGAGCCTGGCAGGGAAACTTTGGACCTCCTCATCTTCCCAGGTAAAAAAAAAATATCAGTGTTAATGTGTTCACTTTTATTTACTGAGTGTCAGGAAGCATAGAGTGCCACTGGGTAGGGGTGTCGCTGATTGGCTAGAGTGGTCAGTCGGCACTGTAAGCCAATCAGTAAAACATTTTTATGAACCAGGAATTAGCAATGGCTAAGAGCATCAACTGACCACTCTAGCCAATCTGCAGCACCCATCCCTGACGTCAGTCTGCACTTCCCTACACTCCGTTTCAAAAGCCGAATACCACTGAGTGACCAGGAGATCTGGAGCTGGAGGAAGCCTTTGGGGTTAAACCATTTGAGAGTGGTATAACCCCTTACAGGAAAGTGAGCACCCAGAGGCTTCCTGGCAATATAGCATTTTCATTTAGATGAAGTTGTTATGGTGACAACAATGGTCCTTTAATTTGCTTAAAGGAGCACTATATTGTCAGCAATTCAAACATGTATTCCTGACACAATAGTTATGAAAACGCTATTCACCTTGGCTTTATGTGATAATGACTATGCCCCTTCCCTTTCATGACACTGTCAAAAAGGGACCAAGCATGGATGTCATTACAATTATGCCCCCCCTCCCCCTGGAAAAATGCTCATAGACTGGTGGTAAAATTAGGATATGGAAAGTGTTAAAATACCACCATTTGAAATACCCTAGGGTGTCTCATTTACAAAAATATATGGTTTGATGGGGGTAAATTACATTGGCCGGATTCAAAAATGTCCCAAATAGGACATGGGTGCATGATGACCAGCTGTGAAAATTCCAAGTTGGAAAACTGGAATGCAACCCTCCAAATAAGGTCTTTTAGCCCCAGAGAACCCAACACACCTATAAATGGGTGGTATCACTGTATGGAAGTATTGCTGAACACATATTGGGGTGTTCTTTGGCAGTAACCCTTAAAGTTCTCCCTTGCATGTATTCTTAAATTGCTATGTGTGTCCAAAAAAATCACAAATAATTTTTTCTTTTTTTTAATTTGGCATAGATTGGTGGTAAAATTGTTGCATGAAAAGAGGCAAAATACCCCAAGTTTAATACCTTAGGTTGTCTTCTTTTAAAAAATATATGCATGTGAAGGGTTATTTAGGGAATCCTGACAGATATCAGTGTTACAATGTAACTTTGGTTAATTTTGGGGAAAAAAATGGTTTGGAAATAGCAAAGTGCTACTTGTGCTTATTGCCCTATAACTTTCCAAAAAAGCTAAGAACATGTTAACATTGGATATTTCTAAACTCAGGACAAAATTTAGAAACAATTTAGCATGGATGTTTTTTGGCGGTTGTAGATGCATAACAGATTTTGGGGGTCAAAGTTTGAAAAAAGTTTTGTTTTTTTTAATTGTTTCATCACATTTTATAATCTTTCTTACAGTAAAGTATATGATATGATATGATAAAAATAATGATATCTTTAGAAAGACCATTTAATTATATATGGTATATAATATGTGTGGATACAGTAAATGAGTAAGAGGAAAATTACAGCCAAACACAAACACTGCAGAAATGTAAAAACAGTCCTGGTCCTTAAGGGTAAGGAAATTTACAAACAGTCTGGTCAAGGGCTTAAATATCATCCACATTAAAGGATGTAACTTTTCTGTATCTTTTGTTTACCTTTTTTATAAGTGTGACATACTGGACAATTTTCCTTCTCAGGCACTGACATCATGATATCATGAATTAACATTTATTTATTTTTTACAATTGTTTTCCAAGAACTTATGTAATAACCATAAATGTTATGTAATCTGAGTATTGTTTCAGATCTGAGGAAGAGAGGAAAACTTTCAAAAGCTTGACTTTTACATATCATGCTAGTCTAATAAAAAAGGTGTCATCCTGAAATGTAATATGCTGGTTATTTTAACATCGTATCTACTGGACTAATATGACTAATCTAATCTACATTATTATGTAATAACCACAGTTATTAGTTAAATAACATGCCACTAGATTTTTTTAAAAATAAGGAAATAGTGACCATGATATGGTATAATTTGAGGTGAATCTAAAATATCAAATTTATATAGGCTTTACAAAAACGCTTAATTTTAAAAAGGCTTATTTCAATAGAATAAAAGCATCCTTACAAAAAAAATTACTGGCAGGAAATATTCACTGGCAAAAGCACAAAGGATAAATGGAAGGTATTTAAACAAATTCTACTAAAGTACATTTTTCAATTCATGTCATTTAAAAACAAATATAAAAAATGTAATGTAAAACAATGTGGCTTAGAAATTGGACAATCAAGTAATAAAAAATAACAAAATGGCATTCAAACATTTAAATCAGATGTTTCAGTAGCATCCTATAACAAATATAAGCATACCACTAGGGCTTAGAAAGAGTGATTTGATGGACTCAATTAGAAAATGAAAATATTATAGCTAGAGTTGAGCAAACCTGGACTGTAAAGTTTAGGTTCGTACCGAACATTACGTTTTTTGGACCCCGGATCCGAACACGGCCATATCACTGTATGTTCGGGTTGGAGTTCAGTGTTCAGCGATTTAATGGCGCGTTTTGAAAGGCTGCAGGGCAGCCAATCAACAAGTGTTTGATTCATGTGTCCTTAGAAGCCATCACAGCCATGCCTACTAATGGCATTGCTGTGATTGGCCAGTGCAGCATGTGACCCAGCCTCTCTATATAAGCTGGAGTCACGTAGTGCCGCACGTCACATGAGCTTCTATTAGTGTAGGGAGAGGATGCTGCCGCTTTCAGGGGCAGATTAGGAAAGAATTCTGCAAACTAGTGCATTAGTGGGGTGCACTTCATATCTGAGAGTCAAATAGAAGCATCAAATACTGTAGTTACATCGGAGTTTTAAAAAGTCAATTTTTTTGGGTTCTAAATAGTACATTTGGGGTGAGCACTTCATATCTGAGAGTCAAATAGAAGCGTCAAATACTGCTGTCACATTGCAGTTTTAAGACAAATTTTTTTGGGGTGCTAAAAAGTACATTAGTGGGGTGCACTTCATATCTGAGAGTCAAATAGGAGCATCAAATACTGCGGTTTACAGCGCAGTTGTAAAAATTCCAATTGTTTTGGTGCTAAACTGCTAAATAGTAAATTTGGGGCGTGCTCTTCATATCTGAGAGTCAAATAGAAGCGTCAAATACTGCGGTTTCAGCGCAATTGTAAACATTCTTATTTTATGGGTGCTAATCTGCTAAATAGTAAATTTGGGGTGTGCTCTTCATATCTGAGAGTCAAATAGAAGCATCAAATACTGCGGTTACAGCGCAATTGTAAACATTCTTATTTTCTGGGTGCTAATCTGCTAAATAGTAAATTTAGGCCCTGCACTTCATATCTGAGAGTCAAATGGAAGCGTCAAATACTGTGTTTACAGCGCACTTTGATAAATTCCCATTTTTTTGCTCCTAAGAAGTACATTTGGGCCCTGCACTTCATATCTGAGAGTCAAATAGAAGTGTCAAATAGTCCGGTTACAGCGCAATTGTAAACATTCTTATTTTCTGGGTGCTAATCTGCTAAATAGTAAATTTGGGGCGTGCTCTTCATATCTGAGAGTCAAATAGAAGCGTCAAATAGAGCGGTTACAGGGCAATTGTAAACCTTCTTATTTTCTGGGTGCTAATCTGCTAAATAGTAAATCTGGGGCGTGCTCTTCATATCTGAGAGTCAAATAGAAGCGTCAAATAGTGCTGTGACATAGCAGTTTTAAACAATAAATTTTTTGGCTGCTAAATAGTACATTTGCGGCCTGCAGTGCACTTCATATCTGAGAGTCAAATAGAACCGTCAAATATTGTGCTTACATTGCAGTTGTAAAAATTCTAATTCTTTAGGTGCTAAAAAGTCAATTTGGTGCCTGCACTTCATATCTGAGATTCAAATAAAACCGTCAAATACCAATATAATAATATTGTAATTCAGGGGCAATACCCTCACAAGTCAAACTGAGAGGTCAGTTTATAGGGAAAACTGTTAAAAACAAAGCAGAGAGTAAGCGCTAACTAATATCTGGGCAGCAACCCTATAAGGGAATCCCTCAAGAACCCTTAAAGATAACACAGAGAGGGAGAGAGAATAAAAGGTAAGGGCTGCGCCAACGAAAACAAAAGGTGTAACAAATAGTCCAAATAAATTGGTACAATAAAACAAAAAGTCTTATCTAAAATGTGCTCTTTGAGGTCATGGAATCTATCCGTGCTTGATCCAGAATAATTTTGTAGAAAATGATCAAGGCACTCCAATAGTTTCCAATTCTTAAGGCAATTTATTTGGACCAGGAACTACAAAGCCCTGTTGGGGCTGAAACGTTGCTTTGTAGTTCCTGGTGCAAATAAATTGCCTTAAGAATTGGAAACTATTGGAGTGCCTTGATCATTTTCTACAAATTTATCCGCTTGGTCCTTTTGGGTACTGGGACTTTTTCAGGAGCACCCTGGATTCCCTAGTGAGGAGCTGAGTGCACTTCCAGCTTTGATTATATGATCCAGAATAATTGTCCTTTTAATATTCCTCCGTGAGGGTCCGCTCGTATATAAAAGATAAAAGAGTGGAGAGCCAAATAGTGTAAAATGCTTCAAAAGATAAAAATGAATAAAAGGTTGAAATAAAACTCACATTTATAAGAGCTTTAACTCGCTCTAGTGTAGAAGGCGTACAGCGGTTTGATCCCCGCTTATGGGATATAGGGTGGACTTCCTCCATCTGTGGTATATCCAACACTCGGGTAGAAAGAAACAGCCATTACCAATATTTTACTGAGTAAAATATTGGTAATAGGCTGAACAGACGCATGGGGAAGGAGCGAGCAGAAAATAAGGCGATATCAGCAGCTGTGTAGCCCACTAGGGTGCTCTACTCACGTTGGGGAAGCCCCAAAGAATCGGGGGATACCCTTTTGGATCCTGTAGGGGCACATAGACCGCAACGCAAATTGAGGCCTGCAGGAGTTGGAGCCGGGGAGAGGCAGACGCTCTCTTTGACTCCAGATACCCCAGAAAGCACGACTGAACTCCTACCCCCCCCCCGGACCGGTGGGGGATATCCCGGTCCCCACAAGACAAGCAGGCTAACGCAGAAGGCAACAGAGACAACGTTGACAGCGGCAAAGGCACGAGCCAGACAGAGTGTGCCCAAGATGGCCGCCCACCGACAACTAAAGAAAGCAAACAAAATCACCCAGGAGCACCCTCATCCTCTGGTAGCCCTAGACCGTCTCTGCTCGGCTTTCTGCAGGATACTGTGTGACAGGGGAGTGCCCTACCCTCATGCAGCATGGGTGGTAGCCTCGTGGGTTCGTCTGGAGACCCGCCGACGCCGATATGGAGACCCACTGCGGACCTTCAGGGAGGCAGCTCGGCCACACAGGCATTGACCCACGACAGGGCGAGAAGCGAACCTCTCCGGCACGGGCACAGTCACCCACCTCCACAAACAGGGTAAGGTGAGGGACGGGTACCCCCAAGGCCCCAGCAACACGCCAAAACACAATACCACAGAACACCAAGCTCCCATGTGGTGACCCAGGGCTGAAACAGAGCGGCGCACTGCGGCAAGGGCAACAGACACGCCACACCGAGCTGCTGGGGGAGCCGGACTTGCAGAAGCCGTACAGACACTTCAGACACCAAGCGCTTCCCTGCCCAGTAGAGGAATCGGCTGACCACCGACACGCCAGGCAATGAGGCAAGCTCACAGACGCCATCGGCAGAGAGCCTCAACACTCACCTGGAACTATGCTATATATGTGCCAGTAACTTGTGCCTCGGAACATTATTTTGCTTTTTTCACTATTATTTTGCGGTTTCACTACCTAGTCCTGTATATTTTCGGCGGCCTTTTCTTGCACACTCTCTCCTCCTGCTGCTTTTTGTAGTTTAGATGTGCAGTTACTAGACAGGGCAACGCAAGCCTCTCACCTGTCGGAGCTAAGTAAGCGATTTATAGGTAACAAAGCACAGTGTTTATAACGCACAGCCTAGCGTAAAGGGAATCTTTATTTCTTTTACTGAGAGATCATTTGACGTAATGTTAGCGAGAATGCCTAAAATACTACTATGTACATATGTGTAACCAAACATAGTGCTTATAAAGAACAGAGTAGAGTAAACATACCTTCTGTTTGTCCTACTGAGATATAATCTGCTGCGATGCTTGTGAGAACGACTGAAACACTTTTTATATTACTTATTATAGCGAAACTACAACTACACATGTTTAAGCCAGATTAACTTTTAACTCACTATAGAAATGTCCAAGCCTGAAGAAACATTAGCAAGTTATTACATTTGATCGTCAACTTTTGAACTAAGTTCTGTCATATCCTTACAATAGCTACGCAACGTAAAACTAGATTGTGTATAACTTTAAAAAATGTGCTTGTTTTATTATGTACCTCTATGTTTGACTGTTTTAATCCGCCGGAGGATTGCCTTTGGAGTACCTTCAGAGCGATTGTTATAAGCTTACGCACAACAAAAATAAATAATTATAAAAAAAATTATAAAAATAAATAAATAGAATGGGTACTCACAAGACAGGAGCAGGACAACTGCTCCTTGACGTTAGCGCTGGTGGTATAATCCCCACCTAGGATTTCTTGGAGTAAATACATTAGAGTGTATAAAAAGATAAATGGCACAAATAAAAAGTAACCAAATATACTTTAATATATATAAAATACACAATTAAAAGTCCGTAAACGCGTTTCTTCAACACGGCGTTATCAATATGGGGTAAGAACCTGATACCTGGCATGACATGGTTTATATAAGAACTTTAGTCCTTTGAAATTGGTGCCAAAAATGAGCAGCCAATCATCAGTGAACATAAAGAAGAACATAAAATTAATAAAACAATATAAAATCAAAGAGATTAATGTTTGTATACAATAGCTTGTGCATTATAAACATTGTTACATAAATGAATATAAAAAAACGAAGGTTAAAACTGGATTTATGAAACTTAATATGCACGGTCATGTGACCGGCAAATTGCCACATGGGGGTATGGGAATAGTAGTATAGACGCCGGCTCGCACTGCGCAGCCGCCGGCGTCTATGTAGAGGGTGAACGAAAGATGTCAGCGCGCATGCTAATTGCGGCTGACGTCAGTAGTAGTATAGACGCCGTCGTGCACTGTGCAGCCGCCGGCGTCTGTAGAGGGTGAACGAAAGACTTCAGCGCGCTAATTGCGGCTGACGTCAGTAGAAGGGGTGGAGTTGGGGATGACGGCGGCACGCACGAAATTGCGGCCATCGTCATGGGGGGAGAGTAAACAGAGACGGCGGCGAGCACAAGGCTGCAGCCGTCATCAAGGCAACAGGAGAAACCCTGTCGGCACGCACAAGAATGCGGCCGGCCAGGGATCTCATAGGGATAACTGTTAAAACCATAATCCTCTTTAAAAACACATAACAGAAAACAGTATTACAAGATATGCTAAGGGTGTGTAATAAAATTATAAAAATAAATATGGGAGGGTATATTAATTCCATATATTAAAAGCAACAGGAATTAAATATGTTTATAAAAAAATTAAACAGATCAAAGTCTACATTGAGACCATGGGGTGTAAGGGTTTGGAGTTTGTACACCCACTCCATTTCTATTTTACCTAAAACATTTTTAATATTTCCACCCCTCCAAGGAATCGTGCATTTCTTTATACCTATACATTTCAACATTCTTGGGTCTCTATTGTGTTGGATAAAATGTTTGGATACTGAGTGATTCTGGTATCCATTTTTAATGTTTCTGCAATGCTCACTTAAACGTGTTTTCAAACACCTTGTGGTCATTCCAACAAATTGGAGACCACAAGGGCATTCAAGCTGATATATAACATTTTTAGTAGAACAATTAATAAAATCATGAATTTTATAGACCTTGTTTGTCCGTTTCGACATAAATTGAGTAACTCTACAGGGAACAGCAGGGTCTGTAGTTTTACAAACTATACACATTTTACATTTACAAAACCCTTTAATTTGTGGAAAGAAGGATAGAGGGTGTATGTTTTTTTTACTTTCTTGATATAGTTTTTAGTTAATATTGATTTGAAATTTTTGGCTCCTCTAAATATTATATTCGGACGCTCTGGTATAATTTTATTAAGAGTTTCGTCTTGTTGTAGGATATGCCATTGTTTCTTTATAATCTTTTTTACATTGTTGCTTTTGTTATTAAAATTAAAAATAATTGGTAAAGGCATAGGTTCATCTTTAGTTTTAGGTTTATATTTTAGGAGTTCATTTCTATCTTTGTTTTGGATATCCCTAATGGTGCTGGCAAGTTCTGTTTCTGAATAGTTTTTCTCAACAAATTTGTCTTTCAATGCATTTGCTTGTGTGTTAAAATCACTTATTTCTTAGCAGTTCCTCCGGAGTCTTAGTATTTGACTCTTCGGAGCACTATCTAGCCAGGGTTGGTAGTGGCAACTGCTCTTATCTATAGCAGTATTCACACATACTTTTTAAAAAAATGTTTTAGTATGTATTTTCCCGTTCTTGATAAAAATGTTGAGGTCTAAAAAGTTAATTTGTTCCCTGCTGTATTCGTGGGTTAGGACTATACCTCTATTGTTTGTGTTAAGATTAGTAATAAAAGAATTCAGATCATCTTCAGAACCTTCCCATATAAAAAAAAGGTCATCAATAGTGATGTCGCGAACCGTTCATGAACTTGCCGCGAACGGTTCGCCACGGTTCACCACGAACCGTTCGCGGCGAACTCCGGTCAGCTGACACATCCCTGCCAATCTCCGGCAGACCCTCCCTCCCAGACCCTCCTACTTCCTGGACAGCATCCATGTTGAAGGCAGCTTCAACATGGATGCTATCCAGGAGGTGGGAGGGTCTGGCAGGGAGGGTCTGCCAGAGATAGGCAGGGATGTGTCAGCTGACCGAGGTTCGTGGCGAACGGTTCGTGGTGAACGGTTCGTGGCGAACCGTGGCGAACCATTCGCGGCAAGTTCGCGAACGGTTCGCGACATCACTAGTCATCAATATATCTAAAAAATTAAACTAGGTTTGCTCTCCAAGCATGGTCACTAAAAACAGCTCCAGATTCCCAGTCGGCCATAAATAGATTCGCGTAACTGGGAGCAAACCTAGTCCCCATAGCTGTTCCTCTTTTTTGGAGGTAAAAAGAGTTTAAAAACCAAAAGTAGTTATTTTTTAAAATTATATTGATACCTTCTAAAATAAAATCGATTTGTATGTCGGGAATTTTGCCCTCTCTTGTTAGGGTATCTCTTACAGCTTGACAGCCTATATCATGAGGTATGATTGTATATAGTGACTGAAACGCAAGTCACCAATATAAAATTAGATTTCCATGTAAAATTATTTAAAAACTTTACAGCCTTCAGTCAAATGCATGAGATCCTATCTTCAAGATTCCATGGCTCTTTTAAAGTTTTTAAATAATTTTACATGGAAATCTAATTTTATATTGGTGATTTGCGATGTTCAGTCACTATATACAATCATACCTCATGATATAGGTTGTCAAGCTGTAAGAGGGAATTACTGATGGAAACGACACATTATCTAGAACCACCTATTGAGTATACTTTGGAACTTCTATCACTTGCATTGAAAAATTATTATTTCCGATTTGAGACAAGGTGGTACTTACAAAAAGCAGGAAGATCCATGGGGGCGGCTATGGCCCCCATGTATGCTAATTCTTATATGTACCAGTTTGAAAAGGAACATATCTTTAAAAAGTACTCTGATAGTATTATAAAATACTTTCGTTATATTGACAATATTCTCATTCTATGGAAAGGAAGCACTCAAGAAGCGTTGGAATTTGTAGAGGATGTTAATGGATTAACAACACCTATAAAAGTAACTTCGAACATTAATGATCATATTATACAGTTTCTGGATTTGGAGATATCAGTTGAACAAGGAAGGATTGAATATCAACTTTATACGAAACCAACAGACTGGAATACATGGCTCCATTATGAGAGCGCGCATTCTAGACATGTTAAGAACTCCTTGCCTTTTTCCCAGTTTCTGAGAGTTATGAGAAATAACTTGAGAGAAGTACAATGTGAAAAACAATTACAGGAAATGTATAACAAATTTACACAGAGAGGAAACACAAGTAAAGTGCTGGACAGAGCACTTGAAAAAGCAAGAGAACAAAGAAAAGAGAAAAAGAAGAAACCTCAAGAGAAGAACACCAGAATTCCTTTTCCAATAATGTACAATACAGCTATGTCTGAAATCTGTCAGACAATAACTAAAAATTGGCACATAATGCAGAATGATAAGAGCCTCCCAGATAGTCTTCATAGTAGACCAATGTTTTCCTTCAGAAATAATAAGAATTTAAGGGACCTTTTGGTCCACACTGACCCGGTTCAAAGTTATATGCCGGTCAGTAAAAACTTAGCAAACTACGGATGTGTAAGATGTCTATGCTGTGTTACCTGTGGACACCTTATACCGTGCAAGAGTTTCAATCATCCAGACATGGGCCAATTGTTCAAGATTCAACATAGGATAAGTTGTCGAACAGATTATGTAATTTATAAATTGTCATGCACATGTGGCTTAAACTATGTTGGCAAGACAGAAACAGCACTTTGCGAAAGAATAAGAGGGCACAGGTCCAGCATTAGATTGGCCTATAGGGACAAGAAGTCTGATAAACCAGTGGCACAACATTTTTTGGTGAAAGGCCATCCTTTGGCATCATTGAAGTGTGTGGCGATAGATCATCTTCCAATTTCAAAGAGAGGGTGTAACAGACAGGAGCAGCTGCTACAGAAGGAGACATGGTGGATTCAGAAACTGGGGACATTGGCCCCGTATGGACTCAATGAGAAACTTACATTTACTTAATTCCTCTAATAGGTTATATAGTAGTGGAAAAAACTTTGGAGTCAGTTTAGGAAAATATCAGAATATTTAAATATGTTCACTAGTATGTTACCAGGCTCACTTTAGTATTTTTTATTATGTTATTGATTATCAAATGTACATCATGGCATTCCTTTAACCACGGTTCTGAATATTGTGTGAGGTTTATTAAGAATCGTTTTGATGCCTAGTTTTGAAGCTTTCGCATTACAAGTTTGCTACTTTACAATGATTAAGGAAGTGTTACTATTGTGATTTGTGTATGTACACTATCTCTTTAAATATGTGGAAATTTTTTATTTTTTTTCCTACTTTACAGCATCACCTGGGTTTGCACAGTGTCACCCATCCCACCTTAATGTTATGCACTTAAGATTATGTATTCAGCAAATTGCTATTTTTCTAATGTTTTTGCACAAAAATGGATGATTATAAAAAGTTAGGCTCTTTTGAGTCAGTAGGCACAATTGAGCACTTTACCTTTAATGCAATCCATTTGTTGAAATATACTTAAAAGGGTGGATCACATGTTAGGCTGCATGTGTATGTATATTTAACTTCTCCTTTATAGGAGTGTTTATAGGGAATTTTCACATAAGTATTGATTTAGGATGATTTTTATTTGAATGGATAAGATTGTGTATTTAGGCTTCCTTAGACATTGTATTTTATTTGTTTAGAGTTAGAGATTTTTGAGAAACAGTGCGATCACTTTGAGGAGTTTATATTTTTGTTATGAATTCTACGCATTAATAACAGTGTGTCTCTTCAGAATATGTATGATACAGTGTATCTTTTGGTAATTGTATGCGATTTGATTCTCGTGCGCAGCGCAACAGTAGCCTGTGATTGCGCATGCGGCCGACGTCTCCATGGAGATGGGAGATGCGAATAGTCAGGAAATAGCTAGAACGCACAGACAGTGATGTAGGCTGGTTGCAGCAGCTCACTTGCTTGGAAGAGAGACTGATTGATCCTCTGCACATCTGAACTGTGAGTTTAACTGATTGCCTTTCTTATTTAAGCCATGCTGATTTTTTAAAATTGTTTTCTGTCCTGATGAAAGTTCCCCAGTGGAACTGAAACGTTGATGACTGGAATAAAAATAAGTGTTTGGATTTTTTGCAAAATTCCTGGGAGTGCTGATTTTTTCTGGCTTTATCTATTTAGTGCAATCAAGCACCGGGTTTATTTAAATGTACATGGGAGTGCAAGGTTTTTCTGTTTTATATATATATATATATATATATATATATATATATATACATATACAGTGTTGGCTACCTCCTCCACCGCCGCTTCCACCTACACCGCTACGGTCACCGCCTCCTCAATCTATGGGTCACTTAGTATAAACTATGTTCACAATAGCAGAGGCTTGTGAAGGCCTTTTCTCCATGCATCAGGAGTTGAGCTCAGTTTGAACAATGAAAGAGAATACCTTGCACTCCAACCCTCTCTCAAATGGATAATTCTGGTGATCCTCCTGACAGCCATGCTTTAGATTTTGATTTATGTTTTTCCAAAACTAAAATGAAAGATTCCATCTAGTGCTATTTTATGGCTCAGCTGTATTTTAAATTTTATGTATTTTATGTTATTTTAAGTGATTTCCCTATCTACATTTGTTTGCAGGACACTTGTCCTACTCTTACCACCATTTTACTTCCTTTTGCAGCCCTCTAGCCCTTTCCAGGACTTTTTTAGAGGAATTTTTGTGCCCAAAAGTTCGGGTTACCATTGACTTCAATGGGGTTCGGGTTCAAGTTTGATCCCGAACCCAGACTTTTTTTCAAAGTTCGGCCGAACCTGCCGGACCCGAACATCCAGGTGTCCGCTCAACTCTAATTATAGCCAAATACAGCAAGACCATCCACAATAAGTTTTTTAAGTACATAAATTAAAGGTTATGAGTAAAAGTGTTGGTCAAGGCAGAAATACAATTATTATTTTTTCTTCAGTATAGAGAGTATTTACCTTACATAAACAGGTCTTTGGTTATTTCACACCTTACCAACGCTCCCTTGCTAAGCCACTGACAACACAGAGCAGTGGCCATCTGGATGCATACACGTGTGGCATGAAGGGGCAGGCTGAAAGCTCAAACCCTACTCGCATCTCATATCCTGGGCAACACAACATGTTCAAAACTAACAGCACACAAAGTACCATTCCATGTTTCTCCTGGCAAACTTCCAGATAGCCTCAATATGATAAAGGCAGTACGGAGGGGTGTCAAAAGGGGCATTGCCACCAATAGGCATCCTATTTAAACACAGAAAAACTGAGCTATCATTGTCCAGTTGTTCTGTGCGGTTATCATTGAACACGTAGCTACCCTTCATATATTTTTTTATCTCGATATTTGACCCTTGTCTCACATCTCCTGAACCTTTGCTGCTTGGATTACTGAACTTTGCCATGACTCTTTCTGGATTATTTGCCTCAGTGGTTTATTCAATTTATTGAGTATTGTATTTAGGATTAATATTAGAAGCCTGACAGGTTAACACAGGATAAACTGCAACAACAATTAGATAATGTAAACAAAGCCCCAAGGCCACATGGTATTCACTCACAAAGCGACAATTTTGAATCATCAGTGACGTCAGAGAAGTACGACACACTTTTATGCCTGAAGGGCATTATAAATTGAGAAAGAAGTGTCCAATCAAAATGTGTTTTTTTTTCCATTAAACTGTAGCGCTTAAGTGCACTTGATATTCTGGATTTAAGCTGCTGTTAAGAGATAATATTCAAGAATTAATTTTGAACAACAAGAGCATTAGCAGGAACGACATGGTTATATGAAAAACAGGTCATGCCGAACTAATTTATTTGCTTTCTATGAAAAAGTTAGTGGAAATATATGTAGTTGTTGCGTTCCAGTGGATGAGACCTAATTGGATTTTGCTAATGCATTTTATACAGTTACACACAAAAGTTTACATGACAAGTGTTGCACTAGGATAGAACATGTAAAATGTTAAAATTGGGAAGTGGAGGGCCTCAGGGTCCTGTCCTGGGTCCACTTCTCCTTAATCTGTGTACAAATGATCTTGAAGTTGGCGTTGAAAGTCATGTGTCAGTTTGCAGATGACACAAAACTAGGTACAATAATATAGCAGGAGAATGATATAACTTCTCTACACAGGGAGTTGGATAACTTAGAGACCTGGATAAGTTAGGGGCAGATGAGATTGAATACAGATAAATGCGTTAACTGGGGGTTTAGTTAAGGATAGGGAACAATTATAGATAACAAACTAGGCAACAGTATGCAATGTAGGTTATCCATTGCAAAAGCTAATAAGCTGCTGGTAAGACTTCCTCTTGCATATGCGGTGCAATTTTAGGTACCAGGTTTAGGGAAGAATATTGCAGAACTAGAAAAAGTGCAGAGGCAAGCTACACAATTAATATGTGGGATGGAAAAGCTGGATAAACTGCATTTGTTTTCTTTAGAAAAAAAAAAGGAACCTCAGAGGGATGAGGAATAATTTAATAGCATAATAAAGAAAACAAAGTATAATATTGCATCTATAAATGATGCTCCGGATAGGTAAAAACACTTAAACCACAGATACAAATTGCAACATCCAAGGTCCTAATGCCTAGAAACAACTAGAGCCAGAATGTAGCAATATGCAGAATAACAAATCAGAAGGCTAAATCAATGAATACACGCCACAGAAAAAAGTTAAAAGTACACCTTATATAAATCTTTATGTTTTAAACTCCTTGTATTTCAGTTGCTCATATACTGTGTGAAGCTGCCCATATTTTAGATTTTTATTTTATTTACTGTTGTTGACCTACACATTTTGTTTATTCTTCTTCTTATTAATGATCTTATTATTTAATTTTTAAATTAATACACACAATGTAAACACTAATATAAGCTATCCTTTTATTAAAGATGTTATATATTCAGATATCTTAATATTTTAAAGTAGGTGAAGTGACACGGTCACATATATGAGCTCTCTCAAAAATAGTAACAATATTTTTTTCAATAAATGCATGCCATAGACTGTCACAAAAACATACAGACAATTCAGAAACCAGTTAAACAAAATGCAAGAAAATAATGCTAGTACATTCCATGAATTAAAATCAGTGCATATACAAGTGCAGTGACTTACCACTTATTATTTCATTGAAAAAATGTGAATTGCAAAAAAAATGTGTTAATGCATTTGTGTTTTTCTGTTTGTTTTTGTGTTAGTGCATGGCATGCACATATTGACTTACAAAAAAATTATATTTGAAATATATTTTAAAACTTTTATTTAAAAAGTTTAGCTTAGTTATCTAATATAATGGAAGTAATTATATTTTTTCTTATTACACATTAATATTTTAATATGGTAGAGGTATAATTGAAACATGAAATTGCCTATGTTTAAACACTTATCATTAATAAAAGCATAATACATTTAAATAGTGATTGAGTCAACTATCCGTGAAAGTCACTCTACGCACTACTTTACAGAGGTGAGACTCTATTAACAACTTATAGGTGTTATTCACTTTGAGTTTGCTAAAGCAGATTTCAAATCTACAAATAATTTAAATATGTAGAGCTTTGAAATTGTAGAGTATATTTTTCAAATGTAATAGTCCAAAAATAAAAAATGGTAGGCCTTTAAAATAAAGAGGGCCCACCTAGAAATTTAGTTTAGAAACGTATTATGAAAATTGGGAGTAGAGGGGAGATATGTGCACTGGCGATCAGAATACTGTTACTGGCTAGTGGATGGGAGACTTTAAATATCCCAAACTAGCCTCTCCCACAACTCCAGACTCCCACCTTTCTATTTGCGGTCAGGACATAAAAGGCTGTAAGAGGTAAGAAATAAACATAACTTAATAAACATAACATAGGGAATATAAGTAAGTTGACGGAAGCGTGCCGGGAGGCCGGTAAAATAAAAAGAGCAAAAATTGAATGTAAAATACAACAAAGGACAATTATTCCATTAAACCTTGGAAAGCTTGTCTGAGTTCTATTTCTGGTTGGGTAATACAGTGAAAGTATGCTGAAAATTGCCATCGCCCCAATTTCTTAATAATATGGACTGGTATGTTTTTACTAAAAGCAGTAGATGCCGCTCTTATCCAGAATTAATGTCCCGAATAAAGTGTAGGATTAAGGCCTAATCTAATCAGCAAATTCTTATATACAGCATACATTTTTTGCTAGCTAGAATAGAGTAGTGATGTGAAAATAATGATTGGCTAAGGGAAGAGTGAATTGCAGACAAGTAATAGTCTAAAATCTTAACAGGGCACTATTTATTATGCATAGAGTAAATTGGTATTTCGATAATTTGTACCATTTTGCAGGTTTTCGTATGGGGCAGGCACACTGTATAATGGTCTGAATGTTTTATTAATGGCCAACTTTTAAACACTGCTCTGTTTTAGTAGAGCTTTCACTGGTACATTCTCTTGTTCTAAGGAATCCATAGAATGCCAAATATATTACAGTGTTAATTACTAGCTGAGTATGAGACTCAAACGGAGAGAAGTCAAGTAAATTAGATAATGATCTTAATATAGCCCTATTTATAGTCGCTTAGGTGTTTGAGATTGACTAGCTTTCAAATAACATTTATTATGCTTTTAATGTAATGGCATGAAAACATATTTATTAGAGTATAATGTCAACATGTGATATTATATCCCAGTAAGGTACATTTTTATTGTGTTGTGTGAAAGTTTGAACCTTTTGTGGCAAAAAGGCAGTAAACATTAGATTCCATTGAGAATATGTCATGGATATGAAACTCTTCTGAAACTATTTTAATGTTTTTTGAATGCCCTCTTATTTGACCAAATAGTATCTGCTGAAAGTGCTGCTTGCGCTAGATGTCTGATGTTGTTAATAGTTATATAGTTACATAGATACATACCTGAAAAGAGACTTGTGTCCATCAAGTTCAGCCTTCCTCACATATGCTTTTGCCGGTGATCCAAAAGAAGGCACGAAACCTAGCCTGAAGCGCTTCCAATTTTGCAACAAACTAGGAATAAATTCCTTCTTGACCCCAAAATAGCAGTCAGATGTCTCCTTGGATCAAGCAGCCATTACCCCACTAATGAGAAATTATATCCATGTATGTTATGTTTTTGCAAGTATTTATCCAATTGTAGTTTAAACATCTGTATGGACTCCTGATAAAATTATGAAACCACCTCTTCAGGCAGATAATGCCATATCCTTATTGCTCTTTCTTAAAAAACAACAACTTTTCTTTGCCTTTCTTCCAGTCTAAATGCGTGACCTTGTGTCCTATGTATAGCCCTGTTTATGAATAGACTTGAGGATAATGGTTTGTACTGGCCCCGAATATATTTGTATAATGTTATCATGTCACCTCTGAGGCATGGTTTTTCCAAACTAAAGAGATTTACATTTTTTAACTGTGAAACTGTTCAGATATTATATAGGATACTTGATATCCAATCTGTGGACACATTGAAGCAATCCTTTATCCACCTAGTGGTTCAATTGAAAATAGATCTCTACAAGGAAGAATAGGAGACCAACTAATGAATACATTCAAGTAAGTTTTGAATTCCTCCCTTATTTTCCATCTTATGACTTATGTTTTCTTTTATTTTGCTTTTTGATGGCTGGACTTTTTTCTTTTTTTTTCTGGTTTGTATATAACCAAGCATGCATAGAGAAACTAAAAGACGCTAAAAGAGAAATTAATAGATTGGGGACATTCACCTTCCTATGATTGTTCTGAAGGAATCCAGCAATTGAGACAAGAGAGATTCTTACAAAAAGAGCATATAATAAAAAAAAAAAAAATTTTGGTTTGTTTTTTGTTTTTTTCAGGTTGTAATATTTGGAAGGGTTTTTCATTAAGAAAATATCTGTGATTATATGTCTACCTACTTACCTATGTTTTATTTTAGCTGCCCATGACATATGTGGGCATGGGAGTTTGAGCAACATTAGATCTAAGTGGTCAATTAATTAGAACCCCAGGTGTAGGTAGAAGATTGCTTAACCCATCTACACATAGGACTATGGCCAGTAAAGATAAAATCCTTGACAAGGAAAGATAGAGAAAATATGGAAAAAGGACAGACTAGTAGAAAAGATACAAATCTATCAGGTTTTTTTTTTACCTAACTCACATCAAGAGATACATCAACCTCCTTAAATTCCCTGGTAGCACCAAAAGATAGACTATCATCTAGGAAAATACAAGCCTTACACTCATTAGACCTTTCCACAGACCTTGAACAAATAACTATAACTCCAGATTTTTTTAAAATCCTCATTAAAAACCCAATGGGAACATTAAAGATCTGAAATCCAACTAAATGCTCACCAAATCTCTACTAATGAAGGCTTTTTTAGAATTCAAGCAAAAACCTGAGAAATTCAAAGAACTGAAGATCTTTCAGATTCTCTCTTATTCAACTAGATCAGCCAGGAAAAACTTTAAGAAACAGAAGTAATGCGAACAAAAGGAATCAAATACAGTTGGGGGTTTCCCACTAGCCTGATTGTATATAAAGGTGGTGTCAGGATTATACTTAAAAATCAAGAAAAATCCAAAGCATGGCTGGGTAAACAATAATCATATATAGACATAGGAATCATGTATCAAATGTGAAAGGAGAGGTGTAATATACAGCTTAATTAAAGAAGGATATCGGGAAAGTATTATATGGGGATATTTACCCTCCTTACAACACAAATTCATTATAATTATAATTTTATATTTATTTAAACTTTTCACAAATTACTCACCTAGTTTCACTCAAAATACTTTTTCTATATGAGTATTTAAGTAAAAATGGAGATAATATAAAATCTATAAGGATGAATAATATATAAAAGACAAAGGGGAATGTTATATATCAATCAACTCACTTTATGAAATGGCACTGAGGAAATACTTTAGGTCTTTGGTCCCTTGCACCTACACTTATAATATATTACATTTTGGATGATGGTATTCTACAAAGTTAAGATAGAAAATATAATTCATAAAATAACATTTAACTAATTTGCACTACAGGGAGTGCAGAATTATTAGGCAAGTTGTATTTTTGAGGATTAATTTTATTATTGAACAACAACCATGTTCTCAATGAACCCAAAAAACTCATTAATATCAAAGCTGAATATTTTTGGAAGTAGTTTTTAGTTTGTTTTTAGTTATAGCTATGTTAGGGGGATATCTGTGTGTGCAGGTGACTATTACTGTGCATAATTATTAGGCAACTTAACAAAAAACAAATATATACCCATTTCAATTATTTATTATTACCAGTGAAACCAATATAACATCTCAACATTCACAAATATACATTTCTGACATTCAAAAACAAAACAAAAACAAATCAGTGACCAATATAGCCACCTTTCTTTGCAAGGACACTCAAAAGCCTGCCATCCATGGATTCTGTCAGTGTTTTGATCTGTTCACCATCAACATTGCGTGCAGCAGCAACCACAGCCTCCCAGACACTGTTCAAAGAGGTGTACTGTTTTCCCTCCTTGTAAATCTCACATTTGATGATGGACCACAGGTTCTCAATGGGGTTCAGATCAGGTGAACAAGGAGGCCATGTAATTAGATTTTCTTCTGTTATACCCTTTCTTGCCAGCCACGCTGTGGAGTACTTGGACGCGTGTGATGGAGCATTGTACTGCATGAAAATCATGTTTTTCTTGAAGGATGCAGACTTCTTCCTGTACCACTGCTTGAAGAAGGTGTCTTCCAGGAACTGGCAGTAGGACTGGGAGTTGAGCTTGACTCCATCCTCAACCCGAAAAGGCCCCACAAGCTCATCTTTGATAATACCAGCCCAAACCAGTACTCCACCTCCACCTTGCTGGCGTCTGAGTCGGACTGGAGCTCTCTGCCCTTTACCAATCCAGCCACGGGCCCATCCATCTGGCCCATCAAGACTCACTCTCATTTCATCAGTCCATAAAACCTTAGAAAAATCAGTCTTGAGATATTTCTTGGCCCAGTCTTGATGTTTCAGCTTGTGTGTCTTGTTCAGTGGTGGTCGTCTTTCAGCCTTTCTTACCTTGGCCATGTCTCTGAGTATTGCACACCTTGTGCTTTTGGGCACTCCAGTGATGTTGCAGCTCTGAAATATGGCCAAACTGGTGGCAAGTGGCATCGTGGCAGCTGCACGCTTGACTTTTCTCAGTTCATGGGCAGTTATTTTGCGCCTTGGTTTTTCCACACGCTTCTTGCGACCCTGTTGACTATTTTGAATGAAACGCTTGATTGTTCGATGATCACGCTTCAGAAGCTTTGCAATTTTAAGAGTGCTGCATCCCTCTGCAAGATATCTCACTATTTTTGACTTTTCTGAGCCTGTCAAGTCCTTCTTTTGACCCATTTTGCCAAAGGAAAGGAAGTTGCCTAATAATTATGCACACCTGATATAGGGTGTTGATGTCATTAGACCACACCCCTTCTCATTACAGAGATGCACATCACCTAATATGCTTAATTGGTAGTAGGCTTTCGAGCCTATACAGCTTGGAGTAAGACAACATGCATAAAGAGGATGATACGGTCAAAATACTCATTTGCCCAATAATTCTGCACTCCCTGTATATATATATATATATATATATATATTTGTGTAAGGGGCAAATAGCCATATATGGAGTATATATAAGGTTCCAGCATAAGCGTAGGATAGTATAAAGGGAACAAGTCAGTTGTGGTGTGCCGAGAACGATGATACGGTAGGCCTGTAAATAAAGAGGGCCCACCAAGGAGTAAGAAAGTAAAGTAAATGGAAAGAAAAGAGAAAGTGTTGAAATGAGGAGTGGGTGGGATGCTGACCTCAAGTGATATGGAGTCAGGTAAGGGGTGTCCCTTATATAGGGGAGTGAATTAATTTAAGCCCCTCCCACAGATACAGGCCTTAATACTTGTGTAAGGGGCAAATAGTGTATATGGAGTAAGGTTCCAGCATAAGTGTAGGATAGTATAAAGGGAACAAGACGGTTGTGGTGTGCCGAGACCGACGATACGGTAGGCCTGTAAATAAAGAGGGCAAAAATGAATAATCAAAGATTTAATACAGTCAGCAAATATATATAAATTAACCAGACATTTCCTTAAATGCATTATGGTATTTAATTCCTGGAAGGATTTTGAAGGTAGGAATCTAGGACCGCAACTGGACATCATTTGTTGTGGGTAGGATAGTATGTTATCTCTACTGTTGGTGCATGTTGACTCATTTCAGAATGTGGTAGAGCCAATAGGTAATGATATATGTGTTTACATACGTGGGATCGTTGAAGACAATGATCTGTCTGAGTGGTGGTGATGGTAGTGGATTCTCTGGCCTGAGAAAGGCATAGAAGGCAGTGTGCATGGCTGGTAATGGCTGACTTGGTAGTATAATTGAATGGTTGTAGATCTAATAGGTCCGATAAGGATGGAAAAGTTGGATGGCTATTAGTAATCTCTGAGAGGAACGTGGGGGAATGGATTCCTGAAAACCTCTGAGTATATTCTTGTCTGGTATGATAGCATGAAGTTATGGTAGTTTTGACCATAGGTTATCCTGTGTTGATGAATGCCTGTAAAATATATAATTAATGGTTTGTGAGATAGTTTTAGTTTAAGGTGGCAAAAAGAAGCAAAACCTAGGAGAAATGTTATGACACAGGTTGAACTATGTTGTGTTCCAATGAGATTCTTTAAGCCAGGTGAACAGCTGTGTTATGCATTGTACAAGTATAGGACAAAAGTTGGAATGCCTGGAATATAAATGAGACAATATTCGGCAGGGATGTATACCCTGCCTGGTACATGAAAGTAAAACAAATGTGATAAGTGGCCAACCAAGTGAGTTCCCCAGCAGTATCATGATCATATGGATGATGAGTGGCGTTTGTTGAGGATATGACATGTGCTTAGTTGTCTGAGTAACAGCGGAATGATGACCCTGTCCATGATTTACCCCTGCTACAATGGGGCTGAGGTGGTGGAAAAAATTCCAAATCTGGATGCCATGGCCAACAGCTCCAAAGCAATCGTTCCCGGTAGATCACTACCAAACCCGTGGTAGACGCCGCGTCTGACCATCTGGTTGGAGAAGTGACAATCCGGGAAGGAACATGCTTTTACCATGCCAAGTGGTTATGAAATTACCCCCTATGTGCAGGTCTGCTGTGGCGTCTAAGGACATCCTCTGATCCTCATGTTGGAAGTGTGGAAAAAAGGGGAAAGTACTCTGGATGTGAAAGCGTGGTTTTGTGGTATGATTTGCATGGCAAAATAAAAGGAACCTGGTAGGGATTGTAGTTCCTTGCGGTTGTAAGTACTAAGCAGGAGGTAGTGATTGATGTAGTTGAGAATGTTCCCTATTTGTCTTGTGGTAACTTGCGTGTATGGATGCCGACTCAAGTCGTATGCCCAGTAATGTGATGATAGTGTCTGGGCCTTCTGTTTCTTATGTGGTACTGGGACGCCCAAGTGGTTAACCAGACTAAGCTACTGTGAGGTCTTCTACTATTGTAGTGGTTTCACTTATTATGAAAGATAAAAAGAGAAAAAAAGGGGGACAACCAATGGTGTAGTACGTAAAATTCAGATATAGACGTAAAAATAATAGTATAAAACTCCCATTTACCAGAGCTAATGTCCAGCTGTGGAGTGAAGCGCGTACAGCGGTTTAATCCCCGCTTATGGGATATAAGGCAGGTTCCTCTCCGTGAATGGTATCCAATTCTCGGGATAAAAGAAACAACCAATAGTGCTCACTGTATGGCAATATTAGTAAAATAATAAAAGAAATGTACTTACAAAATAAGAGCAGGCCCACTGCTCTATGATGACAGCTTGGGTGGATTGTTCAGCACTAAAATAACTGTTTAGTAGATAAGTGAGTGCGCTGGATTTTCATTTTTATGGCCACCGAACGTTGTGGCAGGATGTTGGCCTCTCGGTGACAGTAACCAGAAAATAGGAAGGGGAGTGACAGGTGAGGCCCTCTCTATGAGGCGGCTAGCTCACGAGTGGCCCGAGGGGTGTATGCCTCCGAGTGTGAGGTGGGGTGTTGGCCTCGCAGGACCATTAACCGAAGCGTAGTGCAGAGAAAAAAGGGGGTAATACCTATTGGGCCCTAGAACCCTAATTGCCAGTACGCTATTACTATTCCTGGGAAGGACTGTTTAGTAGTAACTGTAACCTGAATGGATAAAACCGTATGGTATAAGGAAATATGGCATAGACCAAGCTTATCTTAATACGTGCAGTATGTGTGAAAAGTAAAGTGCCGTAATGTATAAATATTAAACATCGTAGCCATACTGGTTAAATATGTATCAATCTTAACCCATTAAGTGCCGTATGTACAAATGAAAAAGTGGTACAAGTCTGTTGTGTGAGCTGTGAAAAATGTATGTGAACTATATTATCAGTTACGTATATACAGATTTGTCTGCTACTGTGTAATAATATGTGTATTTATACCAGATGTTGATATACTGCTTGCTATGTGAATTGTTGTATTACTTATTGAATGGTACAGTGAACATGGTGTTGCAAAATGCAAGTGCACTGGAGATCTGCCGAGTGCCCTATAGGTGGTAGTGTAGTTGGATACTGATTGGTATGTGAAATGCTGTTTGTCTGTTGACCTATAGGGGTCAGTATTTTGGTGTTTGTAAAACCCCATGAAAATTGTCAATGTACTTGACAGACCTGTAGGTGGCAGTGTTGATAGAACCACTGTTGGTCTTGATGTGAAATGTAAATTATTGTGAATTAAACCTGAAGTTGAGCCCGTGCTGGAGTTTAATTTATGGTTTATGGTTATGTTTAAAACAATCTTATGTGTAATTTATATTGGCTGGTAAATTGTATATGACATGTGAAGACAGTTTTGCTGTTGACCAGAAGGGTTCAGAAATGCTGATTGTATGGTAAAAATACACTTTAATCCAAATGCAAGGTTAACGTGAGATTTTGAGAGTGACCTGTAGGGGTCAGTTTGGTTTATGTGAAACATTGTTTGTGAGCTATGCCCCAGCATTATAGTTGTATGACAGGGAAACGAACAGTGCCTGTTTGAAAATATACAATATGTGAACATAATAGCTTAATAACAGTCATTGTAACAAATCAAAGTTCTGTTCGTGGGTTGTAAATGCACGAAACGTGTGTGTAGTACAATAGTAAATGCATGAACTAGTTCCCGTTTGGTAGAAAATTGCACGAACCGGTATGTCAGGGAACCAAAACGAAACGAGCAGTGAGATTTGAAATGCACACACAGAATTGCCTAGTATGTTTAGGCAATTGAAACAGAATGTGTTTCCGTTCGGGAGTATGCTAATGCTCGAAATGAGCCAGTGACAGATATAAACAAGTGAGTTTAAACGGATTATATGCATGAACATGCAATGGTTTTAGAACAGACTTAGATAAAATGCAGCCGTAAAGTGAGGACCTGACCCGTGCATGGTGCCGTGGGACTGATGCCTGGCGTAACGGGTAAGTCGACTTAAGGTTTGTGAGTCACTTGGACACCATCCACGGCGATGGATTGAAGAAAGAAGTTGGTAGGCCAGAAAAACCTATTCCTGATTCCTGACACAGCTCAGCTTAGAAAACCTCATGGAGTAATCAGGTAAAATGATGTCTGGATGACCCGGAAGTGGAAATCATTCTGATGCTGACCTCAAGCGATATGGAGTCAGGTTAAGGGGTGTCCCTTATATAGGGGAGTGAATTAATTTAAGCCCCTCCCACAAATACAGGCCAAACGGCCTTAATACATTTGAGAAGAAATCGTAGATATCAATGAATTGGTTTACAAATACCACATTAATATTTACTATACACTAAAATATTAGCTGCAAATTCTGCACTATGTCACAGAAAGACTGGACAATATACAAAATATTGTATAAAACTTGCACTTTAACTATAAGCTAAAGTATATTAGACTCACAAAGAATGGCACATAAATTTTTGAAATTGAGAATAGAGGTATATTTTCTAGAGGATATATGAATGGATAAAGAGTAATAAAGATAAGTACTTAAATGTCCCTTTCTAGAGATCTGCCTTTGATTAATATTTTCCCCATTAGTGTATATTATTATTCTTTTGGAGAGAAGACACTTGTTGGGGAGATAGGGATGTAAAGAGAGCCGATAGAGAAGGTAAATAAGGGAAAGATTGCTAAACATGGGCATTTTGTAAATTTAGTCAAATTCTTCAGTCGAAATGCGCATGTACTTAGAATATTTTATATATATATATATATATACAGACTACTGAAAATTCCCCTACGCTCTATAAAAACAACATATGGGGCACCCCAAGAGGGAATTCTTGTTCTTATTGTGCATTGTAAAATGTGGGGAAATACATTAGCCAATATCTCTTGGAGATATGGAGAATTGGCTTTTTATGTTAAGTGTTATTTGTTGTCTGTTACTGATGGTAAAATTGAAGCATTAATTTTGATTAAAATATCTGGTAGTACGGCTCAGAGGGAGAGAAGAGAGATGGGAGGAGTAAATAAGAGAGATGCTTAAGTTTCTATCTTTGAACATTCATGGACTATACTCACCCAATAAAAGATCACTTCTTACCAATTTATTATGGAAACAGAAAATAGACATATGAATGATCCAGGAGACACATTAGTTAACAAAAGATCTGGATAGAATGAAATTTAAGGGATATACAGTTTTAACGAGTGCCTTAAGGGTAGAGGGGAAGAAAAGAGGTTAAATCAACCATTAACGGAAGAAGAAGTGGTTTTAGCAATAGATAAAATTTAAAAAAAACAAAGCCCTCGGTCCAGATTGATTCCCTGGAATATTTTATAAACTCATGAAAGATGATAAACAACATCTTGTAAAATTATTTAATTCCTTTTCAGACAACAGTGAAATCGGTGTTTAATTACTTCAGGCAAATATAATACCTATTTTAAAAAATAATAGAGATCCTTCGCTGATTGAAAATTATCGTCCCATATCACTGCCGATATAAATTTATACTCTGCTGTTATAGCTGACAGATTGAAATCTATTATTCCATCCTAAACGGAACATATCCTTCTGATAATATATGAAGAGTTGCAGACCTGATTGGTCTGACCAATAGAAGATCAGATCAGACTATTTTACTCTTGCTTGACGCAAATAAAGCTTTTGATCATGCAAGTTGGAATTTTATGCCCCAAACACTGATCAATAGAGGTTTTAGTGACTGGATCTTTCAGGCAATATCTGCTCTCTATACTAACCCCTCAGCCATGATCTGTCACAGTTTTCACGGCAACATACAGATGTGGTCAGCCCAGGATTGCCCAGCAGGGGCAAAGTACCCTGCTGGGCAATTCTGGGACGACCACATCTGGCTGTTGTGGTGAGAACCGTGACAGATCCTGCCCAGCAGGGGATTTGAAGCAGAGTACTTTGCAGTCCTGGGGCTGCTATTTTGCCTCTGAGCTACCATACAGCTCAAGTACTAGCTAGAAGTCTACCTTGCCTTGTATCCAGCACTGGGGGCTGGACGTTATTCTGTGGCTGCTCCAACATTCTCAGCACACCTGCAGCTGATGGCCTCATTAGCCAGGTAAAAAACACTGCCTCTCCCAGAAGGCAGTGTCAGTTCCTTGACTCTGGTGATCATACTGCTGTTTTGTGTTCTCCAGTTTACTCTTGACCTTGGCTTGTTACTCCGTATATCCTGACTACTGGCATCCTCTGACCTTGGCTTTCTTCTCGTTTATCCTGATTTCTGGCACCCTCTGACCTCTGGCTTACCCACGACGATTCTCCTTTTTTATCCGTTCCTGTATTGCGACTTGGAGAATTATCCTGCACAGCCCCCATGCACCGACTCACAGGCCAGGTGAATTCTTACCTGACAACCTCGGCCTGTGTTTACTTGCAAGGGTGAGCATACATCTCTGCCTGCCAGACTCTCGTTTACCTAAATAATTTATGTAAATAACAGTCACTATAATTCTCATGTTATCAACTATTAAGAGTACAATTAAAATGTTATTGAACAAACCTCCTAATGATAACAGTATTTTTTTTAAACATAAAAACTTACAATGCACTGTTCCAAATTATTACGCACAGTAAGTTTCAAAACACTTTATAGTTGTAAAGAACTGATAATTGTCATTTGTTGTGTTTGCAGCATATTTACTGAAATCAAAAGCTATTTCAATCAAACTTATAACATTTTAAATTTTTAAACATTTTAACACGTCACGTTATATTTTAACATAGGACCCCTTATTTGATAGCAGCATCACAAGTCTTGTATCCATTGAACTTGTGAGTTTTTGCACAGTATTCAACTGTATTTTAATGCTTGAGACCATCATGTTTTGTTTTTGTTTTTATGTAATGTAGTATGTCTTTGAGGAATTGGATTTAAAACAGATCGACTAATATGTGTTTTGCATAATAAGGAGATGAGCTAATAGGGCATTGGGAAATCATTAATGTACTATATTCTGATGACTTGTGATTGTATGTCTTATTTGTTATATATAAAATACTTAATAAATATTTATAAATAAAGAAAACCCCAAAAACCCCATAGAGTCTCATCTATTCTGGGGATTCCTATATCACTATACTCCCCAGGAATTATAATCACTAGCTCTTATAGGAGCTGTTCCTGCTACGTTCTCTGGGAATAGGAGAGGTCTGCCCACTGGAAGCTGGATCCTGGTCTTGGGTTTAGGGTGGGTGAAGGACGGCGAGACAATGGCGCAGCTGCATCACTGGAAGTTGGGTCTGCAGTGCTTATGGTGTCTGCTGTCGATTGGCGGAGGCACTCGGTCAGAGTTCCAGGTGGTCCGTCACAAGGTTGTAAACTATCTAATCTCTATCACATTCCTATATAATTTACATTAACGCTTTCTGACATCTGTCCTCTACCAAGTGGCCAATACATGTATGCACTACACAAGTTACATTAAATAACAATATTCTTTAGTGCGACAATGAATTATGTTCCCTTGCCGTGACTCATATAAGTACAATTTTGATAATACTATTCTTAACAGAAAATGAAAATATGTGCCAGACTATCCCTTAGGATTTGGGTGTATAACATGCATGTTGAATAATCAGTAGTGATGTTGAGTAACATTTCCCTCCATTTATCTCTCAAGGTTATAGCAATTCTATATATCATATATTAACGGCTGAATGTAAAAATTATGATTCCGAAAAGTGCAAAAATTTGTATAATTGATAAGTATTGAAAATATAACCAGGGATGTCTAACCGCGGGTTAGCCTCCTACGTACGATACGATATTAGGTTTGAATTAAATTGCATTAAAAATATTAGAACTGTGTCTTTAGTATTTCTTTGGAGGAAACTGTTCCCTAGTTTATTTGAGAGAAGTCGAATTTCAGCTGAATTTCAACTGAATGAGGTTCAATAGAAGCTGAACGTTGAATTAAATACATCCACATGCTGTAGAATCCTACCAGAACACCGTTGCATTTCACTGAACAGAATATAACTAGGCTGAACCTCCTCCGAGTTAAGAGAGCAACTCTGTTGAATGGAAAGGCCTTGAGTTTTCCAAATGCCATTAAAGCTTAATGCTGGAGAATGGATTTCGCAGTAACGGCAAATCAGGGGAACCGGAATTGATGTGTTGCACTGATTACGATTTGATTACTGGCTAGTGGAAGGGAGTACTTTTAAATAGCTGAAACTATCCTCTCTTTTAAGAAGACAGTTTGTATTTACACAAACTTTTATTGTACATACAGAGTTGACTATGGTCTACAATTTTTTTTTTTAGGTATCTACTCATTGATGGTAATATTGTCTGTGTATGTTACATATACACCATAAGTGTGCTCTCACCAGTTTTTATATATTCTTTTTCAATGTCTCATTTTTATTGAGGTTTTTCAAAATATAGTTAACAAAGGAAAAATAGGAAAAGAATAAACAATTCATTTCACAATGTGCATTTCGTGAGTGAAATGCAATAACACAACATGCAAGGTACAAGGATATTGTCAACATATACAGGGTCCTTATTAGTATTAATATTAATGGTTGTTCTCACACGGGTGGCTTACAAACTACCGCCACTTGCTCCAATCCTAGCCCATGCAGTTCAGTTCAGTTAATTAGACACCCTAGTATCTAGTATACCAACAATATTGTCCCTGATGCGGACATTTAGTCAAGGATTTATAATCGCTCCTTTGATGGCAATTAGGAGTCAAATGAGGGATTTCAATATTAGCTACATCACATTCCGTATTGGTTCTTTAGGTTCACTATTGTCTATCCTGCGAGTCATGGATGAATGGGCCATGACCAAGTTGTAGTGAAGCTAACTGAAAGTAGGGGGAGAAAAAGGGTGGTGAAAGGAGAAGACAGGTTATCCAGGGTTCAATTGGTAGTCATGAAGGTTCCATGACTAGGGATGTGCATGGGCAAAAAAAATTTGTTTCAGTTCAGTACTTCTGAAATTCAAGACTTTGGCAATTTGGCACTTCCATTCGGTTAGGCACTTCTGAAATTTGGGACGTCAGCAATTCGGCAATTCGGGACTTCGGCACTTCGGGACTTTAAGAATATGGGAATTCGGGACTTTGGGAATTAGAGACTTCTGCAAATCCCTACCCCTAACCCTACCCCTAACTCTTCCCTTACCCCTAACTCTTCCTCTACCCTTACCCCTTATCCTAACCCAACCCCTAACCCTACCCCAACCCTGGCACTAACCCTAATAGTAGGGTTAGGGTTAGACTCTTGTCATCATTCCCTTAATTTTCCCTCCCTCTCCTGTTTTGCCACTTTTCAGAAATCCAAAGCACTTTGGCACTTCCGAAATTTGGCACTTCGGCAATTCGGTTCAGTACTTTCAAAATTCGCCACTTCGGGAATTCAGGACTTCAAGAATTTGAAACTTCTGCAATTTCCTAACCCTACCCTTAACCCTAACCCTAACCCTACCCATAACCCTAACCCTAACCCTATCCCTAACCCTACCACTACCCCTTACCCTAAACCTACCCTTACCCCTAACCCTAAACCTAACCCTACCCCTACCTCTAACCCAAATAGGGTTAGGGGTAGGGTTAGGGCTACGGTTAGGGCTAAGGTTAAGAGTAGGGTTAGGGTTAGATTCTTGTCTTCATTCCCTTAATTTTCCCTCCCTCTCCTGTTTTGCCACTTTTCAGAAATCCAAAGCACTTTGGCACTTCCGAAATTCGGCACTTCGGCAATTCGGTTCAGTACTTCTGAAATTCGCCACTTCGGGAATTCGAGACTTCAAGAATTTGAAATTTCTGCAATTCCCTAACCCTACCCTTAACCCTAACCCTACCCATAACTCTAACCCTAACCCTAATCCTACCCATAACCCTACCCCTAACCCTACCACTACCCCTTACCCTAACCCTAAACCTACCCTTACCCCTAACCCTACCTCTACCGCTTACCCTAAACCTAACCCTACCCCTACCTCTAACCCTAGCCCAACCCTAACTCTACCCCTAACCCTGATAGGGTTAGGGGTAGGGTTAGGGCTACAGTTAGGGCTAAGGTTAAGAGTAGGGTTAGGGTTAGATTCCTGTCATAATTCCCTTAATTTTCCCTCCCTCTCCTGTTTTGCCACTTTTCCGAAGTCCGGAGCACTTTGGCACTTCTGAAATTTGGCACTTCGGCAATTCAGTTTGGTTCGGCACTTCCGAAATTCAGCACTTCGGCAATTCGGAACTCCACAATTCGGTTCAGTTCGGCACTTCCGAAATTCAGCACTTCAATAATAATAATAAAAAAAATAATATAACAAAAAAAATCAAATAATATTAATTAATAATATATAAATATAAATAATAATAAAAAAATAATAAAAAAATTATATAATCCAAAAAATTAAAATAATAAATAATAATATTATTTTATTTTTTTTTATATAAAAATGCCCACCCCCCACCAAGGCTCTGCAACACAAACACACACTGCATCACACACACTGCACTCATACACACACACTGCATTCATACACACACACTGCACTCATACACACACACTGCATTCATACACACACACTGCACTCATACACACACACTGCATTCATACACACACACTGCACTCATATACACACTGCATTTATACACACACTGCGCACTCATACACACACACTGTAAATAAATATTCAATTAATATAATTTTTTTTAGGATCTAATTTTATTTAGAAATTTACCAGTAGCTGCTGCATTTCCCACCCTAGTCTTATACTCGAGTCAATAAGTTTTCCCAGTTTTTTTGGGTAAAATTAGGGGCCTCGGCTTATATTCGGGTCGGCTTATACTCGAGTATATACGGTACTTTGTAGTATCAAAGATAAAAACTACAAAATATCAAGCTGCTAAGCGATACAGTAAATGGAACTGCAGGCTCGGATACTATGTACAATAGATCGTGATGAACTGAAGCAAAGTAAACTGGATAGGTAATCAAAAAGAGTCCAGTTTATTAAACATTAAAAATATATGAAAATATATAAAAGATAGCTAAAATAAAAAATTAAAATATAGATCTGCTAGATTGCAAAGGCAAGACACAAATCGCATTCACCAGCAACAGTTCATCTTCCCAAGCAGGACCTTTGGTAACAGCAGTAACCGGCATCGCCTGTTTTGCACGTCTCCGGGAGTGAGGCTTCTTTTCGGAACTTGCACTCAGAATCACGCCGTCCTCACCGGCAGCCGGAATACCAACCACTCACCAACAGTATCCAGTAATCCGAAGGTCCTTGCTGGTATTTGATTTACTAGAGCCTGGTAATGCATTTATGAACTGTTTCTGATCTATATTTTAACTATATTTTATATATTTTTAGCCACATTTTTAGCCATTAATCACTAGCCAGCTCCTGGAGTTTACACACTTTATTTTTAAGGTGATTTTTAATTATCCAAGCCTAGCCAAAGTGGGTGACTTGTACGTGTTAGGGCAGATAAACCTTGTGCTAATACTGATGCTCTATAATAGGTGAGTACATCCAGCATACCCATCCCTCCTTTATGGAAGGGAAGCCAGGACAGGCGCCGTGTGATCCTGGGCATTTTTTTCTTCCAAATATGGGCATTGAGAATCTTTTGGAATGTTTTTATTAAACTATTGGGTAAAGCCATCGAGATTGTCCTGAATAAGTATAATATGTGAGGTAAACTCATCATTTTTATCGTGTGAATTCTACTTAGCCAGGATACATCGAAGTCTTTCCATGTATGTAGTTGTGTGCGCAGCTTCTGCGTGAGGGTCATATAATTTTCAGGTATTAGGCATTTAGTCGTCTTGGTCAGATTGAGTATTTGCGGGATGTTTTCCGCCAATCAAAAGGGAAAAGTGTTTGCAATTGTTGCGTGATTGATTTTGGGAGGCCATTTGGAAGGGACCTTTTTTGTGTTATTTTTATATATGAAATCTGCCTATATTCCTTTAAAAGATCTAAGAGTTTGGGGATAGATTTTTCAGATTTTGTGAGAAATAATAAGATATCATCTGCAAAAAGTGAAATTTTTATTTACATTTATTTTTACCCCCTGCTGGAGTAACAAGACCACGTATATTTGTCTCATTTTTAATGCATTAAACCAGTAGTTCGAGGCAGATAATGAATATAATGGGGGAAAGAGGGCAACCCTGTTGGGTCTCATTTGTAATCCAAAAGGGTTTGGACAAGAAGCTGGAGTTAAACATTTTTGCCAAGGGGCTAGTGTACAGTGCCATGATATTGCTGATGAACTCTGTTGTGAACCTCATACCCTTTAAGGTATCTGTCATGTAGTCCCAATTTAGGTGATCAAAGTTTTTTCAGCAAGGCAAGGATCACCCTTGTTGTTTGTGGAGATTTGCCTTGTGTATTAAGTTTATAAAGTGCCTGGTGTTGTCCCCCACCTGCCTCCCTGGGACAAATCCAGCTTGCTCAGCTGAAATCAGATCAGGCAGCAGAACTTGTATTCTATTTGCTAAGAGCTTTGCATACATTTTTATGTCCACATTGAGCAATGATATTGGGTGGAAATTTGTGAATTCCATTGAGGGCTTTCCAGATTTTGGTAGGATAACCACATGGACTTCTAGCATCTCTTGTGGGTGTTATCCTTTTCTTTTGATATGATTAAATAGGGCTGTGAGGCGAGGGAGTAATACGGGAGCCAGTTTGGCATAGTAATAGGTGGGGAGTCTGTCAGGTCCTTTGACTTTTGCGATTGGGTGTGGAGAGGATGACATTGTGGACTTCCTCTTCCGTGAATGTGGTATCTAAGCTACATGCTTGCTGTGCTGTCAATTTGGGAAGATCAATTCTATTTAAGAATCTGTGCATGCCTTCTGCTGTGGATTGAGGTGTTGCTGGATCATATTTTAAGTTATATAAACTGTTATAAAAAAGGGCTAGTTCTTTCACTATATCTGACAGGTTATATAACTTGGGTAAATTAATATGTGGTATTTTTGTTTGTAAATATCTGGATTTGAGTTTATTTGCTAGAATTTTGCCAACATTATTGCCATGCAGGTAATGTTGTAGTTTAAGGGCTCTCATTTGATTTTCTACTCTATGTAATAAGAGAGCGTGTAATTCATTTTGTGCCTGCGTTATTCGTTTAGTAGTGCTATTGGAAGGGGATTGTTTATTAAGCGCTTCCAGGGTTTGCAATTCCTGAAGGAGACGCTTCCTAGTTGTGTGAGTAGATTTTTTTTAAAGCGCATCCTAGCATTATAAATTCTCCCCTCATGACTGCCTTATGGCCGTCCATCGTATTTTACAAAAAGTAATTTAAAACAGTAGAGGTAATATATGCGAATGTGGTGGTTTTATCCAATAAGGAGTCATTCAATCTCCATGTACCCCTTCAGTGTGACTGTGATTGGGTGTGATCGGACCATGTGCAAAATCTTATGGAGACATCTAAGAGATTTGAAAGGAAAGATTTATTCACTAAGCAAAGGTCTGTTCTAGTATATGTTGAGTGGTTTGGGGAGAAGTATGAGTAGTCTTTCCACATTGGGAATGTTGTACGCCATGTGTTGTACAAGTCATGTATCTGTAATAGGTTGACTAGAGTTTTGCTGTTCAAGTTTGCTGTACGTGTGGAAGCAATGTTTCCTGTTCGTTGTATGTCTAATTCTGGATCTAGCGTGCATTTAAAGTCTCCGCAGACCAAGACCAGTCCCTGTCCTAGCAATAACATTTTGAGAGTTTTACGTAAGAAGGGTATTTAAGCTCTGTTGGGGGCATACATTGGGGGTCCTTGCAATGAGGATCAATAATCTCCCCATGTCATTGACATATTTTATTGTTACTTGAAAATCTCAATCCCTGCGATTTGTGCATTTCTTGGATCGCTATACTACGTTTTTGTGGACTGTTCAGTCCTTTAACATTAAGAGACCACATTTTACAAGGGTTAGGCATTCTGGTTGTGGATCATATTGTCAATTGAGAGCACCAATCTTGTCCAACCCTACTGGGAGTGCTAGCTTTACCTGCCTGTTGGTAGATTCTATCTGGGAATATATGTGTACCTGCCTGCTTAAAAACATTGTCGGGGGACCGAATTGGCACAGGACGCTCCTTCTGATCCTGAAATGCCTTCAGTGCCCTTAGACCTGCACCTTTTCGCTTGGTACGAACCCGGGGGTGGAGGGGACAAGATACTCAGAAAGAGAGGAGATAGACACAGGGGTTAAACATAACCAAAAATGTAACAGTAACATAAGTATATACAGTGCAACTTTGCTGGGGAAGCAAAGACTTCGGCCAGGGGTGGCAGGGATACCTATCCTGCCCATCAATATGGCCTGGGGGTGCTGCCAATATGGTAATGGAAATTTAAATGTCGTGGCCAAGGACTATCGTCTTGTATAACTACTATGGTTAGGGCAGCCATAACCCGCTATTGCCCTGAGTCCACTGAGTAATCAACCACGACTATGAATGCGGCGTGTCTTGACCGCTAATACGGTCCTTATGAGCCTGTTAGCTTGGGCATGAATAAAGGTGGAACATTAGTCGAGGTGGAACGCCTTGTGGGGTTTCTAGCCGGTTAGGTTACGTTAAATCTCCTCGCGTGCTAACGGCATGGGACTTGATACCTACAGTATTAACTGGGGTAAAGGAAAAACTTAGCCCACTAAGGGTTCTACCCACCTATTATCTAACTACATCAATGTCCCTTTTTATTGCTATACTGTGCGTTTTGACTGGTATCATTTTGTAAGAAATTGATATTCCAAACTGCAATATTGTATTTAACTTTCTGTGTTGTGACTGGTTTCACAAGTTGGGGTAATTTACTTGATAACAGTGTGATAAGTATCAAAGCATTCAGTTGCATTTTACACCACCCAGCTAAGACAAAAGCTTACATCCCTCCAGCAGTTCTCCTGCCAACCAGTTTTAACATCTAGGTGTAACCATGGAAGTGTGTGTTTTCCCAAGCAATCCTGTCCAATCTACCAAGAAACCTAATCAACTGGTCTTTCACAATGTTACAGTATGGCTGGAGGGAAGAGATCAAAGGGAAAGACTTGTGTAAAGACAGAACTCTCTGGAGAAAGAGGGCGGGATAAACCACTTTTGGGAAGGAAAAGGGATTCTGGGACTTGTAGTTTATTACTTCAAGAATCAGTCTTGAAAAGGACAACATCCAAGGAAGGCTTTTTCTCTCTCTCTCTCTCTTTGGAGAGGACAGCGCAGCAAGCAGGGCCATGGTGAACTGAGAGAGGCTGTCCCAGATTACCCAAGATGAAGGCGCAAGGGGAAGACCTGCATTTAAATGTTTAAGTATTGCCCTTTTATTATATAGCTTTTGATTATGTACTGGATATAATGTATAATGTATATTGTGTATATCCTTTTAAAATCTAACAGTATCCTTAAATGAATATTTACAATACATTTTATTATACACTTGTGTTTGTGTCTTATTTGTCACACATTCCCTAAAAGAATATCCTTGTAAGAGGGTTATAATTTAACACCTTAACAACAACCAAACTATGGTACTCGTTTCCACATGAGCTAGGTAGATGGGGTTAACAACAATACGAGCTCCAGGTCACGTTAGCCTTAACTCTTAACAATCATATTTAGTGCGTATATATACATTTTGCCAAATTTGTCCCTTGAGTTGAAATTTGTTTCTCTGTATTATTTATTATTTTTGTGTTTATATATATTTTGTGATAAAGTGAAGGCAGAGAGGCCTTTTAACCCCAGGAGAAGTATGTGTTGTATGTGTGGTGTGCAACACAAAACTACGTTTAGTTATGGGCCCCTGAGGTGAAGCATTTGGAGAACAGGGTGGGCCAATGCTCCACTCCTCAGTTTATACACAACTGGGAGAAATAAGGTCCAGGCCAGAGTTTTTTAGAACTGTCTTCAACCCATTGCTCAGCTGCAGATAATCAGCGGTAGCAGTGGGAATAAACCCCTCCCTGCTAGGCAGGTAAAGGAGATTGCTGGCTTCCTCCCAGGAAGCAGGTAGGAGAGAGGCTGTTCTCTCCAGTGAGAGAGTCAAGGAGACTGAGCACTGTGAGTGCAAAAGGAAAGCAGTCAAGGCTGGCTTGGAGCAATGGGATCACAGAAGGAAGCAGTCAAGGCTGGCTTGGAGCACTGGGAGTGCAGAAAGAAAAGCAGTTAAGGCTGTCTTGGAGCACTGGGAGTGTAGAAAGAAAAGCAACAGGCTGACTAAGCACTGGAGTGCAGAGAGCTGACAAAGACACTAGGTTGGTGAAACCAATATTGTTTTGTTCCAGTTTAACCCCTGAGAGATAGGTAATCTAATGTTAGTAAGTGCTCAGACGTGCTAGGTTTTTTGTTTATAGGGATTTGTGTTATATTTATGTTTTTTCATTTGCTGCTGTGTGGGCTTACAAATAAAGTGCCTGGATTATATGAAAATAAAAGGACTGTGCCTGTTGTTTACCCTAGAGGACTGTGCTATCTGCAAACAAGGATCACAATATTTTTTGTATTGTTCTTGTTTTTTGTTTTTTTTGGATAACCAATGTCAGTAAGTAGACAAAATTCTTATCGCTCTTGCGACTAACAGTGCATCTAGCCCAGACGGTGAACAGGAGATCGTGATGATGATCCAGCAACTCGCCATTCCTGCTGGAATTTCTTGGATGAGTTCTTCTACTCCTTGTCTGTGTCCGATACAGGAAACAGTCCCCATTCTTTGATCTTTGCGAGGCCTACTTCAGGCTCCAGGATCGCCACGGATCTGCCCTTGAACCACACCAACAGTTTTATGGAGTTTTATGGAGCCTGGAGTTTCCTCGCTAAAGTGAGGAGTTGATCTTTTGATTGAAAATAATGGAATCTTGCTATGGTGTCTCTGGGGGTGTCAGCGGTAAATTATGGGGGTAGTGGCAGCCTGTGCACGAGGTCCATCTCCCATGCGTCATCAAGGCCCGACACCAGTAGTTTGCAGAGTGCTGTGATATACTCTGTCATTTCCTCCACGATGACTGGGTCCACTATGCCCCGAAAGCGTATATTTTTACGCTAGCCCATTCTTCCAGATTGGCCATCTTGTGCTTGAGTGCCGCGTGGTCTTCTTCAATCTTTTGCAGCCGCTCAGTTACCTTGTTGTGCGCCTCACAGAGCTCCTCAGTTTTATTTTCCAAGTGGCTTGTCCGGCCGCCTAATTCCGCCATGTCCTTGTGTAAGTCGGCAGAAAGCTGCTTGAAGTCCTGCTGACATGTGGCTCTTAATTCTTGCATCACAGGGTGCAGGCTTCCCTCTGTGAGTGGGGAATCTTCTTGGGTACTGAGGGTAGATTCTGAGTACGGAGTCCCCTCAGATATGGGAGACTGAGCCTCGGCATCACTGCCATCTTGAATTTGCCACTGACTGTCTTTTTTGCCAGTACGCACCGATCGGTGAGTGTAAGCTGTTTGGTCGGTGCCATCAATATCAGCAGGGTGTGCACCAGCAGAATGACGCTGTTCATTTCCGCTCGTTGCAGTTTTTAATGTGTATTAGGCAAAGTGGAGTCGGGAGCTCTCACTCCATGCAACCATTGCAAGCAGAAGTCGGACACGCCCCCAGGTATTTCATTTTTAAGAGAAGTTAAAAATAGGATTAAGGTAAAGGGTTTATTTCAGGTTTAGGCTTTGGGTACTAGAGTTTGAAGTACTCACCCTCCTATGTCTTCTGTAAACCTGTCAGATTAATGCTATTAGAGTTACATGAGTGCTTAATCCGTGTATCAGATAAAGCTTTCCCTGCTTCTCCTTCAATGCATTTTCTGTCTCAGAGTTTACTAGTGGGCACTGGGAAATTATTCCTTCCTCACCCTTTGTAGCTCCACACACAGACACTGGTGGAACTGGGACAGCACTGAATTTTACACTCTCTAAAACTGCTCCTGCAAGTCTGCTATTAAGGCTAACTGGAGTATAGAGGACACTGGACAAGGTTCCTGGTACTTATCTCCTTTTTTCATCCTATTTAAGTTCAAAAAGGCACATTATAGGGGAGTGGAGCCAGCACTGGATCTGAGAAGACACAAAGAGCTCCAGTTTGAGGACTTTTAAAAGCAGATTTAAGCAGACAAATAGGGTGGGGGGTGGGGAGGAACTCACAGCACACTACCTGGCACCAGCCACAATGTGGAAAATGCTCAAAGATGTTGTGAACTTGCAGGGGGGCAATTCTCATGATATATAGCCCGAAGCATACAGAGACCCACACTTAGGATGGTAGCCACAATGGTGGAGGATTCTTCCTTCCCAGAGGAACACGATGCTCCTAATGTCTTTCCCATGATGAGTCTTTACAGCCTCTGCTAAGAAGAGGAGAATGCCGCCCTTTCCACAAAGGGAGATATTTAAGCTGTGCTGAAGGAGCTGAAACACATTTTGAATACAATGGTGGAAAAGGTCTGATAAGAGGTACACAGTGGAGCGGAAAGTGGAGGATTTTGCCAAATCCTGCACTGAGGTCTTTCCAGCCTCAAAGAGTCCTGTGACTCTATGCATACCATAATGTCAGCATTAGAAGATGTCCTCTCCACCCCAAATTTTGCTTAGATATTGGCTTTGTCTATACACATTGCATATAACGTTGCATTTTAGTTTTGACTTACAGTCTGCACAGGCATTTAACTGATGCAAGCTAGTTTGCTCTATATTTAGCCCAGAATCTAGACCTAACACCCAGATTCATTTTTCACACATACACACACAGCTTCCCATTAAGCCACTTTAGTTATCTATATAATTATACATTCTGATTTCTCAATTGGCAATTGGTGGTTGCATTTTGATTGCTTAGAAATTTACAATATGCTATAGTGTATACATATAGGTTTCTCTATCTATTTGATCCTCAGTGTTAGTTTTGTTGTGCCCTGAAATAATGGCAAACAACTGCCAGTGTTGATCTATGTAAACTAAAATAATGCAGAAATGCTCTTTTCATGAATACTAACACTGTTATTGTACCTGTATACCAAAAATAAAGAATTTTTAAAAGACACATTAGTGCTGAAAACAGGCAAATTTGGGTTTTCAGGTTCCTGTAAGCATATTCTGCCTAATTGGAAATCTGTCCCAGACTGTATTCAAATCCTAGTAGCATATTTTTACTTGTTATTCTGTCATATACATTTTCTTTCCATTCTAACCCTGAATTTATACAAAGATGGAAAGAGATCAAAACAGAATATATGTATAGAGAGAAAGGAATGAAAACCTAATTATATCTGAAACTCAGAATACACACACATTCTGCTCTTGAGGTTATTTCCTTTACTATGTGAAAAGCAGAAGAACAAACATTTTTGGATACTGTCAGCATAGAAGCCATAACAAGGTCAGGTCTCACCTAATTTGGGCCATGTAACACATCAGGCCAATCAGTGAAAAGCAAGTAATCCCAGGGAGCAGAAACAGATGGGGGTACTAAAAAAGAGGCAATTAAAGGAGAAAAAGTAACACTCTGCTACATGTAGCTCAGTTATGTTATTTATTTCTAGACTTATTTAAAAAAAAAAAATGTTATAAAAAAGTATGTTCCTACTTTTGTAAGTAATGGCCTTAGGGCCTCTGGCTTCCTCTTTTTTTTTATATTAATCCAGAGATTCTGGATAATAAACTAATAAGTCTCTTTTTAAATAAGTTATTTTTTACTCTTTGTACGTCACTACCAGAATTACAAGATGCACTTAGTAAATGTGTGGCAATTTTGTACCATAAGGTAAATCCTAAAACACATTTCAGGCTCTTCTGAAAAGTAATATAATATTATATAGCCTCATTATACAATCTCACTGATATACATAAGCTCATTGACATAAAAACACAAGCTCACAGATGCACACAAATAGGCTCACTGACAGTCTCACTCACATGCACAGATAAGCTTATTGGTATACACACACACACAAATGCAGTACAGACAAACTCTGACACGCACAAGCTTACTACAGACAAGCTCACTGTCACTGACACATGCTTCCTACAGACAAGCTCACTGACACACACAAGCTCACTACAGACAAGATCACTGACACACAAATTCTCACTACAGACAGGTTCACTAACACGCACATGCTCCATGCAGAAAAGCTCACTGACACACACATGCTTCCTAAAGAAAAGCCTGTTGACACATGCATGCTCCCTACAGAAAAGCTCATTGACACAAACATGCTCACTAAAGAAAAACTCATTGACACACATATGTTTCTTACAAAAAAGCTCACTGTCACACGCATGCTCCCTACAGAAAAGCTTACTTGTGAACTTCTTTGTGGTGAGCATGTGTATGTCAGTGAGCTTTTCTGTAGGGAACATGTGTGTGTCAGTGAGCTTGTCCATGGTGAGCTTGTATGACAGTGAGCTCACCACAAACAGGCTCACTGACACACACATGCTCCCTACAGAAAAGCTCACTGACACAAACATGCTCACTAACGAAAAGCTCATTGACACACACACGTTGCCTACAGAAAAGCCCACTGGTATGCACATGCTCACCACAAACAAGCTCACTGACACGCGTTCACCACAGACAAGCTCACTGACATACACAAGCTCACTAACACACATGCTCCATACAGAAAAGCTCACTGACACACACTTGCTTCCAACAGACAAGCTCACTGACACACACATGCTCACTACAGACAAGCTCACTGACACACACATACACACTCACTCACTAGCAGCTACACACACAAGCTCACTCACTAGCAGAAACACACACACCTCACTTACAAGCAGGCACACGCATTCAAGCTCACTCACTAGCAGACCCAAACACAAGCTCACTCACTAGCAGGCACACACACACAAGCTCACTCACTAGCAGGCACACACACATACACAAGTTCACTCACTAACAGGCACACACACAAGCTCACTCACTAGCAGGCACCCCCCACACACATACAAGCTTACTCACTAGCAGGGACACACACAAGCTCACTCACTAGCAAGCACAAGCTTACTCACTAGCAAGCACACACACTCAGTAGCAGGCACACACACACACGCTCACTCACTAGCAGGCACAAGCTCACTCACTAGCAAGCACACACACACACACACACAATCTCACTCACTAACAGACACACACATACAATCACTGTTATTGCTGAATCTTACCTGGCAAAGGCAGGTGAAGTTGCCATTTTGAGGCCTCTTACTTCCAGCGAGGTTAGCAATATTTGTGTGGGTGGAGCTTGCATGTGTTAGGTGGGGATTTCATTCAGGGGTGTGGCTTACTTGAGGGAGCAAGGCATGTGCGGCCGCAATTAGGCCACCACCAGCCTAATTGCGGCTGCACCAACCCCTTGCTCCTCCTTCTTTACTCCCCTCGGACTGGCAAAGGCTGGCACAGTCCAAGGGGAAAATATTTAATTACAATAGCCTGAGGATTAGGGATGTCTGCTCAGCACCAGGTGCCACGGCTCACCAGGAAATTTCCTGGTATCACGGTGGGCCAGTCCCGCCCTGGCTGTGCTTGTAGGGAGCAGGAGATGTGCCATTGATCCTAGTATACTTCAGCAAACCAAGACATTGTGGACAATGCTATTCTTAATTTTTTAATTTGTGTGTTTCAATCAGACCCATTCCTACAAGTATATAAAATGAAGCACTGAAACGTGCATTTTGCATTTACAAACTTTTGTGGGTACATTATCAAAATCACATTTCAATGCTTAACCCCTTAAGGACCAAACTTCTGAAATAAAAGGGAATCATGACAGGTCACTCATGTCATGTGTCCTTAAAGGGTTAAACAAACATTGCTAAATATTTCTGTGAAGCATCACATAAAAAAAGATTTAAATGTTTTATTTATTGTTGTAATATACAGAGAATTGACAGTTAATCTTTAATTAATTTATTTGAGGAGTTGTTAATAAAAGTTTGGTGATGTTGCTTGCAAACATCATCAACTAGGGTAGGTGTTTCTGGGTGTTTTTTAATTATCTGAAATGTGTTTTCTAAAGTTCTCTTTTTTTTCTGTTGAATTCAATAAATGTATAATGTTCTTGTTAGTGTTAACGCTAACATGGTACATAGTGTGTCCATTTTTTGTAAAACTGATTATGGGAAAAAGAGATTGTGATCCCATTGTACAGTGCTACGGAATGTGATGATTCTATATAAATAATAAAATAATAAAAATAATAATCACACTGTCATTATTAATGGTGCACTGGCAGCCGTTAACATGTCCCTAATTATCTAATTATGGACTGTGATCAACCCCTGTATTAGGTAATCGGTTTCATCCTACTTGTGATGAGTACATAGGCTATATACAAATAAAAGAAAAAACGATTATAAATAGGATGGCGCAAGTGAGAGAAGGATCTTAGTAAGTTTTCTTATAATTGTCCTATTTATTGTTACACCCCCCCCTCTCAAAATATTGTAAAGCGCTACGGAATCCGTTGGCGCTATATAAATGGCAATAATAATAATAATAATAATAGTACATGCAGCAACCAACAAAAACAAATCCTGGTTAAACGATTTGAACATAAAATAACTTACAGTAGTGATGGTGCGCAACAACAAAGAAATAAAAATCATATTCACTATGGACCTCTTATAGAGAGTGAAAGTAACCCTGTGTACATAAAATGAGGTGTTTACAGAGTGGAAATATTATTTGTTTGACAAAGCCCTGTGGGTGGGGCGAAATGCATTACGGACCCGGAACCAGGAAGTGATTTGGAGACAGTCGGCAACAGCAACCAGGATAGCAGCCGGAAGATTTGTTTACATTACATAAGTATATGGAACCTTCTTTGCGGTTTCCTGAGGCTGGTGAGCGGACTAACTAACTCCACAACAAGTTTTGCTGTTTTTTATTGTTATTAATAAAGTATACTTACCTGAGATCCGGATTGCAAGCTTCCTTTCCACGGATCCCACGCACTCTAGTGGCTGATCCTCCCTGAGTGCTATAGCAACGAGTGGTGCTTTTACCACTCCAATCTTGTGTCAGAGTGATTTCCATGTTTGCAAGTATACCTACAGATTGTGTTTTGTTTTACTACAACCACTGTTTGGTTTTAAAGTATTTATAATATTTCCACTCTGTAAACACCTAATTTTATGTACACAGGGTTACTTTCACTCTCTATAAGAGGTCCATAGTGAATACGATATTTTTATTTCTTTATATACAAATAAAGACAAAGGAAATTAAACATTATTTCTCCAATATTTTAGTTGAAACCCTTTTGTTTTACTCCATGATGAAGAAAATAGAAAGTATTTCACAGTAAATTATACATGTCAATATCTGGTAGGACTTCAAATGGATTACTTGTAAAATTTCCTTATTCACAGCTGTCAGAAATATTTATGAAGAACCTTGAGACATAAGGTAGATTTCATTAAGATGAAAATGTAGAAAATAGATTATGCACAAATCGTATAATGTAATTGTAAAATGGATAGTTAAAACACTTTATACTGATTTTTAGAGTACTTTAAATAACGACACTGTAGAAGAAACTGTTAGCCCATCATCACCTTTCATGCCATGCTTATTAGGTGAGAGAACTGTCTACAAATCTGGTTAAATTGCATTTTACACCTGGTTCACAATTCTAAAAAGCAGCACATACATATAACGTAACTCAAACAAACATTTCTGAACTGCAGAAGTCCCATTTGAATTGATAAAATTACGTGAAAAAATGCATTCTTCTGTTGGGATATTTTTACATTACACAAATCACAGTAATTTAAATATAATTATTTCAATGCAAATTAAATATGTATGTGTTTATGGATAGCAATTGGTACAAATATTTATTTTCAAATTTAAATCCTTAAGGACTGAGTCAATTGTACAAGTTGTGATCAAAATAAGACCTAAATAAAACTTGGAATTTGCACTATATCAGGTTCAACCATAATTCACCTCTTTCATATTAAGTGCACCCACACTTATTATATATGTTTGTTCAGGCGTAACAGGGCTTTCATTTTATATCAAATATTTATATATAAAACATAATTTAAAATGAATAATATATTTAAAAAAAAGGGTGAGTGAAATTAAGGCATTTTTGTTATTTTTCAAGTTCTGCATGACATTTTAACTGTGAATGTCATAATACTGTTGGATTTTATTGCAATAAAATACACATGCTTGTATTCAGAAATGTCTCACGAGTACAACAGTACCCCCATTTTTATTTTTATTTTATTTTTTTATTTTTTATTTTTAATTAATAAAGTATACTTACCTGAGATCAAAATATGTCAAATATTGGGTTTTCCTTTTTTCCACATTTGCACATTGAAATTTGCAAGATTAGTTTGCTGGGCATATGTCGCTTTTGAGACCATAATATATTATATTGATAAGCCTTCTATGTGCAACAGTGTCAAAAGCCTTACTGAAATCTAGGTAAGCAATATCTACTGCACCACCCTAATCTTTTATTTTAGTTACCCATTCAAAACAATCAATAATATTAGTTTGGCATTATCTTCCTGAAGTAAACCCATGTTGTCTCTGATCTTGAAATCCATGCTTTTTTTAGATGTTCAACAATCCTATCCTTTAACATGGTTTCCATTACTTTCCCCACTACTGAAGTAAGGCTTACTGGCCTATAGTTGCCCGACTCCTTCCTACTACCTTTCTTGTGAATAGGCACAATATTTGCTAACTTCCAATCTTCTGGGACTACTTCTGTTAACAATGGTTGGTTAAATAAATCTGTTAATGGTTTTCCTAGTACACCACTAAGCTCTTTTAATAACTTTGACTGTATTCCATCAGGTCCCATTGACTTATTTGTCTTTACTTTTGACAGTTGAAATAGAAGCTCTTCCTCTGTAAACTCACATGTAACAAATGACTCATTTGTCCTTTTTCCTAACTGAGGCACCTTTCCTTCAGTAAATACTGAAGAAAAATATTCATTGAGGCAGTCAGCTAGACCGTTATCCTCTTCTACATACCTTCCTTCTTTGTTTTTAATCTAACTAACCTTTGTTTTACTTTTGTTTTCTCATTTATGTACCTAAAAATGTTTTGTCCCTTTTTTACTGACTGTGTGTGATTTGGAAGCTCTTATAACATGCTTAGCCTCTTTTCGCCTAATCTTACAGATTACAGATTTTTTTTTTTTTTTTATAATTACTAAATGCTTACTTTTAGTTTTTTACTATTTTGGCCACATCTGTGGAGTACCACAGTGGTTTCTTGAATTGTTTGCTTTTACTGACAAACCTAATGCAATTTTCTGTTGCCTTAAGCAGTGCAACTTTTAAATAATCCAATTTCTCTTGGGCTCCATTTAAATTGCTCCAGTGTGATAATGACTCCTTTACACATATGCTAATTTTACAAAAGTCTGTTTTTTTTTAAAAGTCTAAAACTTTTGTTTTTGTGTGGAGTGACTCAGTCACTGTTCTTATATTAAACCACACTGACTGGTGATCACTGGATCCTAAACTTTTACTTGCAGTAATATCTGATGCCACATCTCCATTTAT
>OW240918.1:81166276-81182514 GCA_933207985.1 Pelobates cultripes
GAACTGCAGAAGTCCCATTAGAATTGATAAAATTAAGTGAAAAAATGCATTCTTCTGTTGGGATATTTTTACATTACACAAATCACAGTAATTTAAATATAATTATTTCAATGCAAATTAAAGATGTATGTGTTTATGGATAGCAATTGGTACAAATACTTATTTTCTAATTTAAATCCTTAAGGAATGAGTCAATTGTACGAGTTGTGATCAAAATAAGACCTAAACAAAACTTGGAATTTGCACTATATCAGGTTCAACCATAATTCACCACTTTCATATTAAGTGCACCCACACTTATTATATATGTTTGTTCAGGCGTAACAGGGCTTTCATTTTATATCAAATATTTATATATAAAACATAATTTAAAATGAATAATATATTTTAAAAAAAGGGTGAGTGAAATTAAGGCATTTTGTTATTTTTCAATTTCTGCATGACATTTTAACTGTGAATGTCATAATACTGTTGGATTTTATTGCAATAAAATACACATGCTTGTATTCAGAAATGTCTCACGAGTACAACAGTACCCCCCATTTTTTTTTTTTTTTTTTAATGTACAGGTGTCAAATATTGGGCTTTCCTTTTTTCCACATTTGCACATTGAAATTTGCAAGATTAGTTTGCTGGGCATATGTCGCTTTTGAGACCATAATATATTATATTGATAAGCCTTCTATGTGCAACAGTGTCAAAAGCCTTACTGAAATCTAGGTAAGCAATATCTACTGCACCACCCTAATCTATTATTTTAGTTACCCATTCAAAACAATCAATAAGATTAGTTTGGCATTATCTTCCTGAAGTAAACCCATGTTGTCTCTGATCTTGAAATCCATGCTTTTTTTAGATGTTCAACAATCCTATCCTCTAACATGGTTTCCATTACTTTCCCCACTACTGAAGTAAGGCTTACTGGCCTATAGTTGCCCGACTCCTTCCTACTACCTTTCTTGTGAATAGGCACAATATTTGCTAACTTTCAATCTTTTGGGACTAATTCTGTTAACAATGATTGGTTAAATAAATCTTTTAATGGTTTTCCTAGTACACCACTAAGCTCATTTAATAACTTTGAGCGTATTCCATCAGGTCCCATTGACTTATTTGTCCTTACTTTTGACAGTTGAAATAGAACCTCTTCCTCTGTAAACTCACATGTAACAAATGACTCATTTGTCCTTTTTCCTAACTGAGGCTCCTTTCCTTCAGTTTCATCTGTAAATACTGAAGTAAAATATTCATTGAGGCAGTCAGCTAGACCGTTCTCCTCTTCTACATACCTTCCTTCTTTGTTTTTAATCTAACTAATCGTTGTTTTACTTTCGTTTTCTCATTTATGTACCTAAAAAATGTTTTGTCCCTTTTTTACTGACTGTGCTATTTTCTCTTCTGTGTGTGATTTGGAAGCTCTTATAACATGCTTAGACTCTTTTTGCCTAATCTTACAGATCACAGATTACAGATTTTTTTTTATTTTTATAATTACTAAATGCTTACTTTTAGTTTTTTACTATTTTGGCCACATCTGTGGAGTACCACAGTGGTTTCTTGAATTTTTTGCTTTTACTGACAAACCTAATGCAATTTTCTGTTGCCTTCAGCAGTGCAACTTTTAAATAATCCAATTTCTCTTGGACTCCATTTAAATTTCTCCAGTCTGATAATGACTCATTTACACATATGCTAATTTTACAAAAGTCTGTTTGTTTTTTTTAAAGTCTAAAACTTTTGTTTTTGTGTGGAGTGACTCAGTCACTGTTCTTATATTAAACCACACTGACTGGTGATCACTGGATCCTAAACTTTTACTTACAGTAATATCTTATACCAAATCTCCATTTGTTAACACTAAATCTGGTATGGCCTCTTTACGAATTGGCTCCTCAACGACTTGTTTTAGAGAAAATCCCAGTAGGGAGTTAAGAATATGTGTGCTCCTGGCACAAGCAGCTATTTTGGTTTTCCAATTAACATCAGGAAGATTACAGTCACCCATGATGATAACTTCCCCAATTATTGTCATTTTAGCTATTTCCTCAACTAGTAGATTGTCTAGCTCTTCTATTTGTCCTGAGGGCCTAGAAATCACACCTACACGAGTTACTGTGTGATTACCAAATTCTAACGTAACCCAAACGGACTCTATGTTAATAGCTCCTGACTGATTCCTCTTCTGCAACTGTCACTAGTCTAATACTATCCTTACCTTTTGTGTCATTTTACCACACTCCCTCTAGAATGTAAGCTCATTGAGCAGGGCCCTCAACCTCTCTGTTCCTGTGTGTCCAACTTGTCTGGTTACAACTACATGTCTGTTCGTCCACCCAATGTAAAGCGCTGCAGAATTTGACGACGCTCTATAAATATCATAATAATAATAATAATATGTTCGCCTCACTAACTTTTATTAGGCTAGATTTTATGATATCCTTTACATACAGGTTCACCCCTCCCCCTTTCTTGCCTTCCCTGTCTTTTTTTATATAAAGAGTACCCTGGTATTGCTATGTCCCAGTCATTTTTCTCATTATACCATGTCTCAGTAACAGCGACTAAATCTACATTATCACTTGCCACTATTGCCACAAGTTCATGGATCTTATTCCCTAAACTACAAACATGTGTAGACATGACTCTAAGCTTATCATTTTTTTAACACACTTGCTACAGGCACCTTCTGTGCCTGTAGCATTACATACAAAGACACCCCTGAACGCTAACTTCAAAATTATATACAAACACACCCTTCACTCAAACACCAATACTACAAACAAACATATATTCACACTTAATATCCAACACAGCCAGGGCCAGCGTGTCCATAAGTGGGCACAGGCAGCCGTCTTAGGGCACACCGGCTCTAGGGGCACAGAATTCCAGTGACCGGCAGGAGGGAGGAGCTCCCTCCTACCAGGCCACCTTCTGGACACCCCGGCATTGGCGTGCGGCTGAATTGGCATCTGAAGTGGTGAGGGAGCTCTGAACTCCCTGCTCTGCTCCCTCGCGTGCCGTTTGCTGATGCCACGTGAGCCGGAATATGATGTCATTCCGGCTCCTGGCATCAGTAGACAGACGCGAGGTGCGAGGGAGTAGAGCAGAGAGATCAGAGCTCTTTCGCTGCCTCAGATGCCAATTTAGCCACACGCCTCACAGCATCTCACTGGACCTCCAACGAGAGACCCACCTACCGGATGTTGGACTGCCGGTCCAGATCCCCAACCAACCTTCAAGTAGGGAGGCTGGGTGGAAATGTTTTCATTATAATATTATTTATAATTAGTGAGTGTATGTGTGTGTGTCTGTGAGTGTATGTGTGTGCATGTAAGTGTATGTGTGTTTGTCAATGTGTGTGTCTGTCAGTGTGTTTGTGAGTGTCTGTCAAATCAGTGAGTCTGTTTGTCATTGAGTCTGTATGTGTCTGTCAATGAGTCTATCAGTATATATAGTGTGTGTATATATGTCAGTGTGCGTGTGTGTCTGTCAATGGGTGAGTCTGTGTCTGTCAGTGATGTCTGTGTTTGTCATTGAGTGTGTGTGTGTCACTATCAGTGCTTATCTGCCGTTTGTGTCTGTTGGGGAATGTGTATGTCAAATAAGTGAGTCTGTGTCTGTCAGTGATGTCTGTGTGTTTGTAATTGAGTGTACGTGACTGTCAATGTGAAACACAGGGGATGTAACAGTTATGGGGATATGTTGTGTTTTGGGGTACTTATGGTACTTTAAAAAAAATGTGTGTTTTTTCTGCCTGGGGATAATTAAGTTAATGCATTAACTACCTTAATTATATCACAGGCAGAAGGGAGGGATTGTTTACTGTATGTGAGAGTGTGGTTCATTGTTACATTGTTTTTATTGGTCTGTACAGTTTGTAATGTGTTGCTCCATCAGGTCCAGGGGGTGTGCCTCTGGCCTGAGGAATTGTACATAAAGCCAACCTGTACCATTAAACCTTCAGTTCTACTTCACTCTCAATCTAGAGTCTTGTCTCTTATTGGGGGGAATTGCTATATCACTACAAGGGATTGCTATGATCATCATACTCCCTTTGATAATCACTAGCTCTTGTAAGAGCTGTTCCTGCTACACTCTCTGAAGGAAGAGGTTCACCCACCGGAACCTGGAGCTTTGTCATAGGTCCAGGGTGGGTAGAAGATGGCAAAACCCCAACCAAGCTGCGGCGGTTAGTGGGGTCTGCAGTACTTATGGTGTCTGGAGAAGTGCTTGGAGCCCTCGGTAAGCATTAGGAGCATCCGTCGGCGGAGGTACCCAACCGGGGTACAGGAAACTCTGTTACATACACCACTGAGTATAGCGTTACCGAGCAGAGCTGACCGTGGTACAGGAGGTTCTGTTTCCTGTACCCAGGCAGATTGACAGGAGGTGCTCACTGAGAGAGCACTTCCTGTCAGTCCGGTCGGGTACAGGAAACTGAAGCTCCTGTACCAGGATCCTCTCTGCTCAGCCATGCTCCAAGAGAGGTAGGAGGCACACCAGGAAGGAGAGGGGACCACTAAAGGGGTGGAGTTGCACCAAGGGACAGGCAGAGGAGGGGAGAGAAACACTAAGGGACAGGGAAAGGAGGGGGGAGAGGAACACTAAGGGAAAGGGAATTGAGGGGACCACTAAGGGACAGGGAGGGGGGAGGTACTGGATGTGGGGCAAACACACAGTGGGGCTTGAGAAGGTTAAAAAGAGACACCCTGAGGGGCTGGGGGGAGACAGATGGGCTGGGGGTGAAAAAGACACACTAAGGAGCTACGAAGAGTAAAAGAAGCAGAGGGGCTGGGAGAGGAGTCACACAAAGGGGATGTGTGTAGTAAGACACAAAATGTGGGAAGATGTAAAAATCATACAAAGAGGGGAGATAAGAGACACACTATGGGGTAAAAATAGGAGATAAGATACACTAAAGGGAGTAAGACATTTAAAAGAGGGGATAAGAAACACAAAAGGGAGGTTAACCCCTTAAGGACTGGACTGTTTTTGCGATGTTGTACATTTGCAACCAGGAATATTTTTACACTTTTCTGGTGTTTGTGTTTAGCTGTTATTTTCCGCTCTCTCATTTACTGTTCCCATACAAATTATATATATTTTTTTTTCAGGACAAAGGGGGCTTTCTTTACATACCATTATTTATATAATCTCATGTATTTTAATTTAAAAAAAATTAAAAAATATGATGAAAAATTGAAAAAAATACATGTTTTTTGACTTTTACTTGAAAAATCTTTTACTCATCTACAAAAGCGAATGAAAAAAACAGCTAAATAGATTCAAAATTTTATCCTGAGTTTAAAAATACCCAGTGTTTACATGCTTTTTTGCTTTTTTTTGCAAGTTATAGGGCTATAGGTACAAGTAGGATATGGCGGTTTCAAAACAAAATTTTTTAAATGTATCAATAGTGACATTGTAACACTATTATCTGTCATAAATCTCTGGAAAACACTCCACATGTATATATTTTTTTTAAAGTAGACAACCCAGGGTATTCATCTAAGGATATTTTGACACTTTCTATGCAGCCATTTTACCACAAGTCTTTGCCAAACTTTGCATAGATAGTTGTTTTTTTTGTTTTTTTTCACATAGATTGCAATTCAGGTATAAACTTACAGATCCTGTTATGTCTTGCTGCCAAACAACACGCCAATATGTGTTCAGCAACATCTCCTGAGTACAGTGATACCACCCATGCATAGGCTTGTCGGATTGTTTGGGGGCTAAAAGGCCACATTTGGCAGGTGCGCATATCCATTTTTCAACTTAGAATTTTGACATGTAGTCAACCTGCGCACATGTCCTATTTGGGACATTTGTAAGGCTGGCCAATGTATTTTACCCCCACCAAACCATATATTTTTGGAAAGTAGACACCCTAGGGTATTTCAAATGGTGGTTTTTTAACACTGTCCATGCACTAATTCTACCACCAGACTTTGTCAAACATTTAGGTAGTCATTTTTTGTGTGTTTTTTTTCACACACATTGTACTTTAGGCATGAATTAACAAATCGTGTTATGTGTCACTGCCAAACAACACGCCAATATGTGTTCAGCAACATCTCCTGAGCACAGTGAATCCACCCATGCATAGACTTGTCGGATTGTTTGGGGGCAAAAAGGCCACATTTGGCAGGTGCGCATATCCATTTTTCAACTTGGAATTTTGACATGTAGTCAACCTGCGCACATGTCCTATTTGGGACATTTGTAAGGCAGGCCAATGTATTTTACCCCCACCAAACGATATATTTTTGGAAAGTAGACACCGTGGGGTATTTCAAATGGTGTTTTTTTAACACTTTCCATGCACTACTTCTACCACCAGACATTGTCAAACATTTAGGTAGTCATTTTTTGTGTGTTTTTTTCACACACATTGTACTTTAGGCATGAATTAACAAATCGTGTTATGTGTCACTGCCAAACAACACGCCAATATGTGTTCAGCAATATCTCCTGAGTACAGTGATACCACCCATGCATAGGCTTGTCGGATTGTTTGGGGGCTAAAAGGCCACATTTGGCAGTTGCGCATATTCACTTTTCAACTTGGAATTTTGACATGTAGTCAACCTGCGCACATGTCCTATTTGGGACATTTGTAAGGCCAGCCAATGTATTTTACCCCCACCAAACCATATATTTTTGGAAAGTAGACACCCTAGGGTATTTCAAATGGTGGTTTTTTAACACTTTCCATGCACTAATTCTACCACCAGACATTGTCAAACATTTAGGTAGACATTTTTTGTGTGTTTTTTTTACACACGTTGTACTTTAGGCATGAATTAACAAATCGTGTTATGTGTCACTGCCAAACAACACACCAATATGTGTTCAGCAACATCTCCTGAGTACAGTGATACCACCGATGCATAGGCTTGTCGGATTGTTTGGGGGCTAAAAGGCCACATTTGGCAGGTGCGCATATCCATTTTTCAACTTGGAATTTTGACATGTAGTCAACCTGCGCACATGTCCTATTTGGGACATTTGTAAGGCCGGCCAATGTATTTTACCCCCCACCAAACCATATATTTTTGGAAAGTAGACACCCTAGGGTATTTCAAATGGTGTTTTTTTAACACTTTCCATGCACTAATTCTACCACCAGACTTTGTCAAACATTTAGGTAGTCATTTTTGTGTGTTTTTTTCACACACATTGTACTTTAGGCATGAATTAACAAATCGTGTTATGTGTCACTGCCAAACAACATGCCAATATGTGTTCAGCAACATCTCCCGAGTACAGTGATACCACCCATGCATAGGCTTGTCGGATTGTTTGGGGGCTAAAAGGCCACATTTGGCAGGTGCGCATATCCATTTTTCAACTTGGAATTTTGACATGTAGTCAACCAGCGCACATGTCCTATTTGGGACATTTGTAAGGCCGGCCAATGTATTTTACCCCACCAAACCATATATTTTTGGAAAGTAGACACCCTAGGGTATTTCAAATGGTGGTTTTTTAACACTTTCCATGCACTAATTCTACCACCAGACATTGTCAAACATTTAGGTAGACATTTTTTGTGTGTTTTTTTTACACACATTGTACTTTAGGCATGAATTAACAAATCGTGTTATGTGTCACTGCCAAACAACGCACCAATATGTGTTCAGCAACATCTCCTGAGTACAGTGATACCACCCATGCATAGGCTTGTCGGATTGTTTGGGGGCTAAAAGGCCACATTTGGCAGGTGCGCATATCCACTTTTCAACTTGGAATTTTGACATGTAGTCAACCTGCGCACATGTCCTATTTGGGACATTTGTAAGGCCGGCCAATGTATTTTACCCCCACCAAACCATATATTTTTGGAAAGAAGACACCCTAGGGTATTTCAAATGGTGTTTTTTTAACACTTTCCATGCACTAATTCTACCACCAGACTTTGTCAAACATTTAGGTAGTCATTTTTTGTGTGTTTTTTTTTCACACACATTGTACTTTAGGCATGAATTAACAAATTGTGTTATATGTCACTGCCAAACAACATGCCAATATGTGTTCAGCAACATCTCCTGAGTACAGTGATACCACCCATGCATAGGCTTGTCAGATTGTTTGGGGGCTAAAAGGCCACATTTGGCAGGTGCGCATATCCATTTTTTAACTTGGAATTTTGACATGTAGTCAACCTGCGCACATGTCCTATTTGGGACATTTGTAAGGCCGGCCAATGTATTTTACCCCCACCAAACCATATATTTTTGGAAAGTAGACACCCTAGGGTATTTCAAATGGTGGTTTTTAACACTTTCCATGCACTAATTCTACCACCAGACATTGTCAAACATTTAGGTAGTCATTTTTTGTGTGTTTTTTTTCACACACATTGTACTTTAGGCATGAATTAACAAATCGTGTTATGTGTCACTGCCAAACAACACGCCAATATGTGTTCAACAACATCTCCTGAGTACAGTGATACCACCCATGCATAGGCTTGTCGGATTGTTTGGGGGCTAAAAGGCCACATTTGGCAGGTGCGCATATCCATTTTTCAACTTGGAATTTTGACATGTAGTAAACCAGCGCCCCTGTCCTATTTGGGCCAATGTATTTTACCCCCACCAAACCATATATTTTTGAAAAGTAGACAACTCAGGGTATTTTAAATGGTGGTAGTTTAATACTTTTCATGCAATAATTCTACCACCAGCCTTTGGCAAACTTTTGGGTAGTAATTTTCTTCATTTTTTTTTACACATACATTGTACTTTAGGCATGAATTAACAGATCCTGTTATGTATCACTGCCAAACAACACCCCAATATGTGTTCAGCAACATCTCCTGAGTACAGTGACATCACCCATGCATAGGTTTGCTGGGTTGTTTGGGGGCTAAAAGGCCACATTCAAGACTTTGTACATATCAGTTTTTCAACTTGATATATAGGTATGCTTGGCCTATCTTCAGTTTGGCATATTTTTGCATCCCCCCGTTAATGTTAACATCATGAAAGTTTATATTTTTATAAAGTAGACATTCCAGAGTATTGTATATGAGGTGTTTTCACATCCTTCCCCAACCATTGTGCTAAACAAATTTCAGAGAACGTGCATGGTGGTAATTTTTTAATTCTGCTTTTTATGCACACGTCATCTGGTTTTGGCCAGCCAGTTATATGTTACTACCATAAAACTTTTTTAACCAAATGTGCAGGTATCAAATGCACCTTTAGCAGCATTCTCTAAACTAACTCCTGCAAAAAGAATCTAATTGGAGATTTGGGGGAAAGGAAACTGACTAACTAAAATTTGCTGTTTTCAAAAGAAAAAAAAACAGTGTCCTTTTCCTTTTTTATAACAGACCCAGCAACATTTCAGGGGATTTGTTTTTTTTTTGCAGTTGGCAGTATCTTAAAAATAAAATGTCTGGACTCCTTTGGCACCGTTGTTGGAACTTGACCATCTCCATAAATTATTGTGGAAATCAGCTTGAACTAAAATTGGAGAAAGGTGGTTCTTTCTGAATTCATTTTTTTTTAAAGAGTAAAAATTAATTATGTGTTGCTACTTGCATCAGGTAGATAGCCACCTTTTTATACCAGGCTTTTGTCTTTCTTAAGATAAGATATGGCTGCATCAGCTGATCAGCCAAATCAACACCCCCATGTGCCTGTTATAAGCCCTGATGCACACCGGTTTTGTCTGTACCCTGCCTCGGACAGTGGCGTCTGACATGCCCTCGTTATGGATGGTTGTTAGCATGTGAACATCCTTCCTGTCCTTAAATTTTATTGCAAGCACTTTAGCTTTGTGCAGACCTTTACATTCACTTTTTTTTTTTGGCCTCTATTAAAGGTCTGGGGAAATCCTTGGCATATCTTCTCACACTGCCACAGGCCAGTATCTAGAAACCCTAAAGAGTTTGAAACAAACGGACAATGCTATAAAAATTGTCCACATAAAGGTGGTAACCCTTATTGAACAAGGGGATCAGTAAGTCAAAAACAAGTTTCCCGCTCGTCCCCAGAGAGTCAGTACAGCCAGGAGGGTCCAGTTGACCATCTTTCCCCTCATATATACGAAAGGCAAATGTATAGCCACTTTCGCTCTCGCACAGTTTGTAGAATTTTACGCCATACCTAAAGCGCTTTGAGAGGATGTATTGTTTGAATCCTAATCTCCCTTTATATTTCATTATCGATTCATCAATAGATACATTTTTTTGAGGAGTATAAACTTCAGTAAATTTGTGCTGAAGATGGTCTACCAGTGGGTGTATTTTATGAAGCCTATCATATTGGTTGTGATCTCTGCGGTGACAGAGGGTATTGTCATTGAAATGTAAGTATCTCAGCAGCAGCTCAAATCTTGTTCTAGACATGGTTTGAGAGTACACTCGACTAGAACAGATTGGGTTGGTGCTCCAGTAAGAGCAAATTGATGGCTTCTTTATAATCCCCATGAGAATTGTAAGAGCCCAGAATTTTTTTAAGTTCAGCGACATCTGTGGGATGCCAAGCACACTCCTCCCTGACTGCATAGCTATCTGGATTGGTATCAATAAATTGGGTAGCATATAAATTAGTCTGAGGAGCAATCTCCTCCCACATGGTATCCCCTAAAAATAGCTCCATATATTGTATAGGGGAGAAGTCATCCACATTGACATTAATGCCTGTGTTGGCACTAAAAGGGGTGATTTGGGGCTCAGCTAACTGTGGAGAAACCTGTTCCTCCTCCACATTCAGCGTAGCAGAGAAAGCACAGCTTCTTTTTGCAGCCAGCTCACACACAGATGACATGTCAGAAAACTGACCTGGGTCAAAATCGGACGCAGTGTCAGTGGCGTCAGAGTCTGGCTAACACAGAGTTAAAAAACAGACTAAATGAGACTAAAACTTCTGTTAGCAGCAATCTGTAAACTAACTCCTGCAAAAAGAATCTAACTGGAGATTTGGGGGAAGGATACTGACTAACAGAAATTTGCTGCTTTCAAAATAAACAAAAAAATAAATCAGGAACAAGTATTATAAAAATGTATTTTCTGTGTGGTAGACCTTAAAACATTCTCCAATGCACAGTCCAGGTTTTGTATGGCAATCGGGACAGTGAAAAGGGGTGTCTGTCCTTTTCCCTTTTTTATAACAGACCCGGCAATGTTTCTGGGGGTTTCTTTTTTTTGGTGTTGGCGGTATCTTAAAAATAAAATGTCTAGACGACTCTTGCACTGTCGTTGGAACTTGACTATCTCCATAAATTATTGTGGAAATCAGCTTGAGCTGAAATTGGAGATAGGTGGTTCTTCCTGGATTAATTTTTTTAAAAAGTAAAAATGAATTATGTGTTGCTACTTGCAACAGGTAGATAGCCACCTTTTTATACCAGGCTTTTGTCTTTCTTAAGATAAGATAAGGCTGCATCAGCTGATCAGCCAAATCAACACCCCCCATGTGCCTGTTATAAGCCCTGATGCAAACCGGTTTTGTCTGTACCCTGCCTCGGACAGTGACGTCTGACATGCCCTCGTTATGGATGGTTGTTATCATGTGAACATCCTTCCTGTCCTTAAATTTTAGCGCAAGCAGTTCAGCCTTGCGCAGAGCTTTGCATTCCCCTTTTTTAATTTGGCCTCTATGAGAGGTCTGGGAAAATCCTTGGCATTTCTTCTTACAGTGCCGCAGGCCAGTGTCTGTAAACTATAAAGAATTTTAAACAAGTGGACACTGCTGTAAAAATTGTCCACATAAAGGTGGTAACCCTTATTGAACAAAGGGTTCAGTAGGTCCCAAACAAGTTTCCCAGTTGTCCCCAGAGAGTCAGGACAGCCAGGAGGGTTCAGTTGAGCATCTTTCCCCTCATATACACGGAAGGCAAATGTGTAGCCACTTTCGCTCTCGCAAAGTTTGTACACTTTAATGCCATACCTAGACCGCTTTGAGGGGATATACAGGGAGTGCAGAATTATTAGGCAAATGAGTATTTTGACCACATCATCCTCTTTATGCATGTTGTCTTACTCCAAGCTGTATAGGCTCGAAAGCCTACTACCAATTAAGCATATTAGGTGATGTGCATCTCTGTAATGAGAAGGTGTGTGGTCTAATGACATCAACACCCTATATCAGGTGTGCATAATTATTAGGCAACTTCCTTTCCTTTGGCAAAATGAGTCAAAAGAAGGACTTAACAGGCTCAGAAAAGTCAAAAATAGTGAGATATCTTGCAGAGGGATGCAGCACTCTTAAAATTGCAAAGCTTCTGAAGCGTGATCATCGAACAATCAAGCTTTCATTCAAAATAGTCAACAGGGTCGCAAGAAGCGTGTGGAAAAACCAAGGCGCAAAATAACTGCCCATGAACTGAGAAAAGTCAAGCGTGCAGCTGCCACGATGCCACTTGCCACCAGTTTGGCCATACTTCAGAGCTGCAACATCACTGGAGTGCCCAAAAGCACAAGGTGTGCAATACTCAGAGACATGGCCAAGGTAAGAAAGGCTGAAAGACGACCACCACTGAACAAGACACACAAGCTGAAACGTCAAGACTGGGCCAAGAAATATCTCAAGACTGATTTTTCTAAGGTTTTATTGACTGATGAAATGAGAGTGAGTCTTGATGGGCCAGATGGATGGGCCCGTGGCTGGATTGGTAAAGGGCAGAGAGCTCCAGTCCCACTCAGACGCCAGCAAGGTGGAGGTGGAGTACTGGTTTGGGCTGGTATCATCAAAGATGAGCTTGTGGGGCCTTTTCGGGTTGAGGATGGAGTCAAGCTCAACTCCCAGTCCTACTGCCAGTTCCTGAAAGACACCTTCTTCAAGCAGTGGTACAGGAAGAAGTCTGCATCCTTCAAGAAAACATGATTTTCATGCAGGACAATGCTCCATCACACGCGTCCAAGTACTCCACAGCGTGGCTGGCAAGAAAGGGTATAAAAGAAGAAAATCTAATGACATGGCCTCCTTGTTCACCTGATCTGAACCCCATTGAGAACCTGTGGTCCATCATCAAATGTGAGATTTACAAGGAGGGAAAACAGTACACCTCTCTGAACAGTGTCTGGGAGGTTGTGGTTGCTGCTGCACGCAATGTTGATGGTGAACAGATCAAAACACTGACAGAATCCATGGATGGCAGGCTTTTGAGTGTCCTTGCAAAGAAAGGCGGCTATATTGGTCACTGATTTGTTTTTGTTTTGTTTTTGAATGTCAGAAATGTATATTTGTGAATGTTGAGATGTTATATTGGTTTCACTGGTAATAATAAATAATTGAAATGGGTATATATTTGTTTTTTGTTCAGTTGCCTAATAATTATGCACAGTAATAGTCACCTGCACACACAGATATCCCCCTAACATAGCTAAAACTAAAAACAAACTAAAAACTACTTCCAAAAATATTCAGCTTTGATATTAATGAGTTTTTTGGGTTAATTGAGAACATGGTTGTTGTTCAATAATAAAATTAATCCTCAAAAATACAACTTGCCTAATAATTCTGCACTCCCTGTATTGTTTGAACCCTAATCTCCCTTTGTATTTCATAAGGGATTCATCGATGGATAAAGTTTGTTGGGGAGTATAAACTTCAGAAAATCTGTTCTGAAGATGGTCTACCAGTGGGCGTATTTTATAAAGCCTATCATATTCGGGGTGATCTCTGGGGTGACAGAGCGTATTGTAGTTAAAATGTAAGTATCTGAGCAGCAGCTCATATCTTGGTCTAGGCATTGTTTGGGAGAATATAGGAGTCGAACAAATTGGGTTGGTGCTCCAGTAAGACCGGATTGATGGCTTTTTTATTATCCCCATGAGCATGGTAAGAGCCCAGAATGTTTCAAGTTCAGGGACATCTGTGGGATGCCAAGCATGCTCCCTGACTGTATAGCTACCTGGATTGGTCTCAATAAATTGGCTAGCGTATAAATTAGTCTGGGAAGCAATCTCCTCCCAGATGGTATCCCCTAAAAATAACCCCATATATTGTATAGGGGAGAAGTCAACCACATTCACATTAATGCCTGCATTGGCACTAAAAGGGGGGATGTTGGGCTCAGCTAACTGTGGAGGTACCCAGTCCTCCTCCACATTCAGCGTAGCAGGGGAAGCACAGCTTCTTTTAGCAGCTGGCTCACACACAGATGACATGTCACTAGACGTGCCGCTAAACTGACCTGGGTCAAAATCGGACGCAGTGTCAGTGGCGCCAGAGTCTGACGCCAAGAAGGCATATGCCTCCTCCAAGCTGTACATGCGCTGCATGTTTCACACCAACAGACTAAACTAACAAAATACTAAACACAATATTTTTTTTTTATTTTTTTTAAAACACTAAAACAGACTAAAACAGACTAAAACAGTAATCCCTAAACTAACTCCTGTTAGAAGAATCTAATGGAGATTTGGGGGAAGGAAACTGACTGACTACGACAGGCTATGACAGACTATGACAGACTACGACAGACTACGACAGACTAAAACAGACTAAAACAGACTACGACAGTCTAAGACAGTCTAAGACAGTCTAAGACAGTCTAAGACAGTCTAAGACACAGATTTTTAAAAATAAAGTTAACCCTTAAGGGCAAAAAAAAAAATACAGACAGTAAAAATGCACTGTCTGTAACAGATCTGGCAGGGAAGGGGTTAAAATAGGATTTTAATTAACTGAAGATACTTTTTATTTTTCACAGGAACAGCTGCTGCAACAAACTATCAGGATCTCTGTCTCTCTCCTCTCACAAAATGCTACAGAGAGGAGAGAGACAGAGATCAGTGTCAAAGTGAGTGTTTGTAACACCCACTTTGACACCAGCCAATTGTGAGCGATCGCGGATCGCTCACATGCCGCAATTGGCTGTTACTATCTGCCTGGGATGCCGGGCAGATAGTAACAACGGGATTTCAGCGGAAGCGATCTCTGATCGCTCCCGCCGCCCGTTTTCCGTTAGGACGGTTCAGGACCGTCCTCGGTCGGCAACGCAAAAATGCCGAGGACGGTCCTGAACAGTCATGCGTCCTTAAGGGGTTAAGAGGCACACAGGTGAAGATGTTATTTTATTTGGGGGGGAGGGGGGAAACATCTTCGTCTATGTACCCAAAATGTTTTGCACCAGCCCTGAACACCACATCCACATTACTTACAAACACAACCATGTATTCAAATGCTAAAATTATATACAAAAACTAACTCTACACACCTGCTCGTAAGTACTACAATATGTTTACTATCAATAGAAATTAGTGTATATATACCAAAAACATTAAATGTGCTTAAAAAAATTAATTACGCTCTGCTAATTAAAAGGTTTGTGCTGCGATGCAAAATGTGATGTTTTTTTTTTTTTTTGCGGTGGGGAGGGGTCCACGATGTTGGTACACTATGTCAAAGGGTGCTACGGGAAAAATTAATTGAGAACTCCTGGTCTAGAGCACTGTGCAAACTTTATTAGTACCTTTGCACACTTATAGTACTCCGTCTCTCCTGCTGCTATCTGATAATTAGTAGCAGTATTTCTCTGAATACCACACTTTTTCCTACCTTTGCTCTACTTTTGGCATTCCTATGGTTACAGTGTCTGGGTTATATTTATACACCATCCATTAGGAATGTGTTACCAGCACAGAATTAAGTTTACCCACTTGCCTATTTCATCTAGCTGAATTGTAGATATTGCTATTCACTCTAAATTTGAATCTTTATATCTATATTGCTCATATTTGATTTTTATAGTTACATTAGTCGTGTTTTAATGCAAAACATATTCTCTGGGGAAATCCTCATGTGATTTGATCAAATCTGATATGAGATAATATTTGCGTCACCATACTGACCTGTGCCAATTTCTGACAGCATGTAAGTAAGCAGTATACCATTCAGTGCCAAATGCCAAGATGACGAATTAATCCGCACAATAATATGTTTTGAGGATTAAAACTAAAATACCTAAACTAACTTCATAAACTATCTTTATACCTAACGATAATTTTTTTATTTTTTTATTTTGTCTCTCCAGTAACTAACCTAACTAAATGTGCACTGTGAGGAGACCAATCTCGCCACTGTGCATTGGAGGAGCCTGGTTGCCCGCCTGCTGCCTTTAGACTATGGCCCCATGTTGAAACGCTTGATTTTCCCCTGCAGAGACACGAAAGCCAGGTCATTCGGTGCTTGCCCTGTTTGAGCGGTGATACCCCAGATAGCTATGCCATGGAGCCCATTCGTATAATGAAAGACTATGGGAAAGACTTTGGCTCC
>OW240918.1:81182614-81199362 GCA_933207985.1 Pelobates cultripes
ATATTTGGATCAATGTATCTTTAATCTCCATTTTAACATACCTGGGCGTGATTGCTTTTGAATCAATGTATATATATTAAATATATATATATTTTTTTTTAAAAACAATCATGCCCAGGTATGTTAAAATGACAAAGAAATGGAGATTAGAGATACATTGATTCAAATATATACAAGTAGTTAAAATACAATAACACTATGGTGCCCAGCATTAAGGGTTGATAGTGTCCTCCATAAAAAAAACAAAAAACTTTCCTTTGCCTTAGATTACATCTCCTTTCTTCCAGCCTAAATGCATGACATTGTGTCCTATGTAAGTCTGAGTTAAAAAGTTCCCTGTTGAAAACTAGAACAGTTCTCAGATCAAATACATCCAGAAGGCACTTTAATATACATTATATATATATCTGTATATAATATCCTAGGCTTCCCTGACCATTACCCTAAAGTACCTTATGCCAACAGAGTTGAACTGTTGGGCACACAATACCCCTAAGCCTTCCTGACCATAACCCTAAAGTACTTTATGCCAACAGAGTTGAAGTGTTGGGCACACAATATCCCTTGTCATTACAACATTGGTTACAGTAGTGTACCTAGCACACTATGATTCATAGCATTACAAATAGTGCATTTTTGAATTTGCATCAATTTCATGATTATATTGCTTAAATGAGTACTTATTTTTAACATACAAAAACCGAGAGGTTCGGATTACTTCACTTCCCAAACAAAAGTTAACTCTGTGCAGCTAACATCTCATACACTGTGGCTCAGGCAGTGGTAACAAGTAAATCAAAGGAAAACATGAAAATGAGGGCAGTCCTATCAGATGCAAAGGTGCACTAAAAAAGTGCTATGTGTTTGAAGAATACAATATATATATATATATATATATATATATATATATATACAGATGTTTCTGGTTGTCCATTTATCATGTATAAGATCCTTAAACATATAATGGCAAATGCATACCTCCCAACTTTGGCAGTCCAAGAATATGGACACCAGTGAGAGGGGGGGTAAATGGGGTGGGCAAGTGGTGCAATTGTGTCATAGGCCAATTAACTGGCCTGTTAATCTCACTAGCTGACCTTGCATGGAGCATTGTTTCCTGAACATCTAATGATGTTCTCATCCTGTGCATGTTGGGGACTGTAACGGATCACCTGTACTACGACCGAGTACCTTCCGTTGATGGATGCTTCCTAGCTTGCGCCAAAGACCACAAGCACTGCACCGGACACCACAACCACCGCAGACTCCACAACCGCCGTAGCTTAACTAGAGTTTCGCCGTTTTCCTTCCACCCTGGATCAGCTTCTGTCCTCCAGGAGAGCGTATCAGACACAGCTCTTAAAAGACCTTGCCGATATTGCTAGCTTACCTGCTCGTCGGCGAGCCCGGAACCGCTCCTCCACGTCTTCTGGGCGTTGCGCCCAAATCAAAGATGGCGCTGACCACGTGGTCGCGCACACCACAAGCTCTGCCCCTCAAATTTATACGGACGTGCGTGTGACGTCACCCTCTGACCAATCAGAGCCCAGAGAGGGATATTTAAATCCCTAATTCACTCCAGTTCCTTGCCCTGTCGTGGTTTGCTGTTCCTGGTTCCCGAGAGTGCGTTTATCTTTGTGAATATTACTTCCTGGTATCCTGATCTTGGCTTTTCCCTGGTTCCCCTGATTTGGCTTGTTTAAACGGTATCTGAGTATTTCTGGCTTCCTTGACTTTCCCTTTGACCATTCTCTATCTCTAGCGTATTAGTCCGGCCATTCTAAGGTCTGGTTTACGCTCTGTCCTTTTATTTCCTTTCCTTTTTTATGTATATGTTTACATAGTTTCTGCGTGTTGGACCACACTAGCAGCCGTGACACTAAGTGATTATAGCTCAAGGTAGTATACAAAGCAATCCCCAGTGTGATTATAGCAGTTCCCCTCAATCACAAGACAAGACTACGTGTTGAGGGTCAAACAGGAACAGAATGCACTGAGGCTTTATTGCTTCTTTTATACACATTTCCCCGCAAGGTTACCACCCACGTAGACCTTGTTGGGCACTGAAAACACAAACATAACAACCAATCATATACAGATACACAGTTAAACACTCCCATTCATTACAGTAAATTCCTCCCCTTTGCTTGGAAGATAATTGGGCTAATTACTGTATCAGCTCAATTATCTCCAAGCGAAAAGTACACTTTTACTCAATTTCTATAACTTTAAAATTATACATCACATTCACATAAAACTTACATTTTCTGAACCAGCATACTTAGGGAACAAACTTATCCAAAAATCATGTGAATCCGTTCAGGAGTTAGCTGGAAGTCTCATTTGACCGACTGCAGCATGGCTTTCCTGCCCAAAACAGTTCCATAGATTTTGGCTGTGCAGTCAGTACATTCACTTCAGTTCAAATACCGCTTGAATGCACGAATGTGGCCGTTTATGCAAATCTGCAATGTTAGTGTGACGTTCGTATTGTCGAACACCGTTCGACTCCATTCGAAGTGTGAGAGTTCCAAAGAAGGTAAAACTTCAGCGGTGTTCGTGCCGTTGAATATCCGATTTTAGTTCCATGAACTCGATGGCAAAACACAGCTGACCGCGTTCGGCTAAATTAAAATGGCCGCCGCCATGTGTTCGTATGTCGAATGGCGGCCACTTCGACTACTTCGACACTTCGGCTGAATCTGTAGTGCCAAAGCAAAAATGCAGAATTGTGCCAGTACCATTTAAAGGGCCAGAAACAGTCTTTTAAACACCAGTAAGCCCAGATAGTGTTTTTAACTGGCAATATCTCCCAGGGGCCATAGTCACAAGGCAAGAGGCTGGCAAGCAAGGGGCAAAGGGCACTTCGTCACAGGGACAGTTCCCTGATTTCCACACCAGGAAACCAAGTTAGCAGGACATGACCCCAAAATCAAGACACTTCTGCTTAAATTGGGATGTTAGGAGGCCTGTAAATCACCTCCATATATAAGGAAAGATTCACAGAATACAATAACCAGCACACCAATCCCACATGTAAAATCCACAGAGCATCTCCATGGCATTCATCAATTATGGTTGTGGCCTTTAGACAGAGTCACGTGATATAGATGTATGACGGTAAAGTAAGATGTTCCTTCTTAGGTGGATAGGATATCCGTCATACATCTAAGCCTATGTGACTGGAATGTCTATTATTTTCATCTTTACTGTATAGCTTAACCTTTTAGAGTAAGCTTTATATCTTATTTTAGCGCTCACCACAATTAGTTCTTATTAGAACAGATAGTCACTATTTTCTATTTATCATAATAGGGTGGAGAGTACCTATTGTGGTTTAGCTGCTTAAAATAAAATATCCACTTGTTACATTTTAATGTATCTAATTATTATACACTTTCTTGCACTTTATTGTATCCATAAGCGCCTTGAGCACAGAGCACTTTGTGTATTTTTTGAGAGTCACGTGATTGTTTGTGTATGTGGTGTCCTCTGTCATTCGTAATGGTTTCTGAGATACGAGTACACAAATGTTCATGGAACACACTAATGCAGGCTGTAAAAATACAAAACGAATAGTCTCAGAATAGAGCCTATATACAACATTGCTATTCTCAAAAAGATTTCAGGATAATATCTTGGAACTTACAAATGGAGTAATTATGGAAAATCTTGCCAAATCATAATGTGAGGCAGAGGAGAGACTCAGATATAAAAGAAAGGACTGTGAATAATGCATAAATATATAACAGATGGATATAGTAGCAAGGAAAACACAAAGTAAAAGTATATAAATAAGCCAGAGAATAAACGTCTGACACATAGCTGTAACAATAAACTTACAAAACACTGTGCATAGAGCAAAAGAGAATACTGTGTAAATGAAATAACAAGGGAAATATAAACCACAAGTATATACAAAAGCCAAGACATGATCTTCTGACACATTCTGACACATTTCAACAACAGTAGCCTTAGTAGAGGGAAAGAAAAAGCATATAGTATAGTTAAAAGACAGTAAACAAATAAAAAAGCTAATATAGCTAAACAAATTTAAAAAAAAGCCAATGTAGCAAACAGTGGTACGTCTCTCTTTTTCTCCCCATGGTTAAAAGTTGGTACCCTGTCTAAGACCTGAAATCTTAGCTGTTGTTTTAAGACACACAGTTTTGTATAGAATGTATGGTCCATTCCTACATAGACTAGACTGCATCATTATAGACAACATATTCAAGCTAATAGGTAAAAAAGCATTTTAATGAATATGTTTCCCATTCTTGGAGTATACAGGCATTTCCCGCTTTACGTACTCCCACCTTTACGAACGCTCCACAGACCCACCGCCCTTTTATTTTGCCGACATTTTGTGCCGGCAGTGCTCCGTGGATGCAGACCGAGGAGCAGAGTTTGTGGCCAGGAGAAGAGAAAGGAAAGTAACAATGATGGTGATTTGTAGGAGGGGAGTGCTGTGCTGAGCTGCTCCCCACCTGCCACTGTTGTAGCGTGGCCGAGCAGACTACAGACCGGGCACTGTACCATGGTGAGCAGGTACAGAACGGGAGATTGGGAGAGACACCTGAAAGGAGGGGATGGAGGAGATGCACATGGACAAGTACAGAAGGGGAGGGAGGAGATACACATTGGCAGATATAGGAAGGAACAGGGGGAGACAAATGGGCAGGTACAGGCGTGGAGGGCGGAGAGACATATTGACAGGTACAATAGGGGAGGGAGGATAGACACATGGACAGGGAGGGAAGGTGGGAAATGTGACACACGTATGTGGCTAGTAGGGGAAATGGGACACATGGGTGGGAATGGGACATGTGGAGGGACTGAAAAAGAGGGGAAATGGGACACATGGATGGGGCTGGGAGGGTGGAATGGGACATGTGGAGATTCTTGGGGGGGGATGAGACACCTGGAGGGGCTGGGAGAGGCCAATGAGACACTGAGAGGGGGAAGCAGACACCTGGGAGGGGGTAATGAGACACTATGAGGGGGAATGACACACCTGGAAAGGCTGGGAGGGGACAATGAGACACCTGGAGAGGCTGGGACGGGTAATGAGACACCTGGAGGGCCTGGGAGGGTGTAATGAGAAACCTGGAAAGGCTGGGAGGGGGTAATGAGACAACTGGAAGGGGGTAATGAGATACCTGGAGGGGTTGGCATGGGGTAATGACACACTGGGAGGGGGAATGAGACACATGGAGGGGCTGGGGGGTTAATAAGACACATGGAGCATCTTAAACAAACCAGAAACAAGTGCAGTGCTACATTCAACAAGTGCAACATGTGGCTGAGGAGGAAGATAGCTGATGATGATTTGATGAAGATTTCAATATGGTATGTCTTCTTTTAATGTTCTTACAACATATATGTATTTGCTATGCTTTCATCTTGTATTTGTACTTCATAATTAAGGTTTTCAATGGGAAAATGTGTTGGTCAGGAACGGAACCCATGCTTATTACATTGCGGTCTATGGAAAACTAGTTCTCACTTTATGAACTCTTACTTTATGAACTAGGCTTCGGAACCAATTAGTTCGTAAAGTCGGGAACTACCTGTACACATCTCCCCTTCAATAGTTTCAGTGCAGTGGTTACAGCTAATGCAAAGGCTTGTTCCATGTATAAGTCTGTTTCTCAAATCCACATGTGAGGCACTCCAGCGTGGGAAAGTTATTTGGAATTTTCCCACGCTGTGTAATTTGACTCATAACTCTCTGATTACTTTCAATCCACCAATCAGAGTGTTATGAGTCAAATTACACAGCGTGGGAAAATTCCATAGAAATTTCCCACGCTGTGTAAAATGACACAGAGCACTCTGATTGATGGATTTTTAGCCAACCAATCAGAGTGTTGTGACAGGTAAATGTAGAGACTTACCTGTCAGTCTCTTCATTTACCTGTCAGAGCACTCTGATTGGATGGCTTAAACCCACCAATCAGAGTGCTCTGAGCCTAATTGCAGGGCGGGGCAAGGCTTTATAAGCCTTCCCCTGCCCTGCAGAGCTCAGTCTGCGCGGAACCCTCCATGGGTGAAAATTGATTTATTTTTTATTTTTTTCGCTCTTTATTTTATTTTATTTTTAAGTGCGTCAGTTATTATGGATTTTTATTTGGCCTTTTTTGGGGCTGAAAAAATAAGATTTTAGAAGAAAGAAGACATCAAATGGTAAGTCTATATATATATATGTATTAAGGCAATTTGCCTGCATTTGTGGGAGGTGCTGGTTTTCCACCCCTAGCCTACTTAAGGCACTCCCCTTGCCTGGCTCCTTACCGTTCGAGGTCAGCGTTGCATGAGGATCCACTTCCGGGTTCTCTCAGACGCCATCTTGGTTTCAGTATCCAGGAGGTTTCACCACGTTAAGCTGTGTCCAGGAATCCTGTTCAGGCCTTTCCGCCCGTCCAGCTTCTTCTGACTCCGTTCTCCGTCGTAGATCGCGTCCCAGGGACTCCTAAACCGTAAGTCAGACCTTCCTGTCACGCCAGGACTGGTTCCCACGGCGTACGGTACAGCACGGGTCCTCGCTTTACGGCTTTTCCCTGGTTATGACACGAATGTTTCAAGCCATTCGCGGGCTTTTCATTCGTACGGTCATTCGGCTGAACATGTTTTAAATCGTTCAATAGTCATTTCGCATATCCTATTCATGTTATTTAAACGAATGTTCATTCGGTTATTTTTGCCGTTCGGCAAATTTTACATACGCTCACACACGCTTTGGTTCGCATAAATCATACGGTTAAACTATTCTAACTTCTGTGTTCCCCTCACATTTGCTTTCGGCTGTTCTGTGTGTTCACGTATAATCCTTTCATGAATTATATTCACCATTTCATGTGTATATAACATTCGGTTAAAGTATTGCTTGCTTAAATAGATTATTGTTGATTACTTTTAACAAATTGTCAGTATTGTATTACGTCCACAAATCAAGTCCACTTCTCTGTGTATACCATTTGACTCCCACGCTTTCAGGGGTCTGCATTACTTATCCATTTATACGAATGGACTCAGCCATGTTACAAGCCTCATTTCTGGGTTATTAATACAACACATACAAGGATAGGTTCATTTAAGCAATAATTCTCGGGCTGATACGTCTTTGCTATACATACATATCATATAGATATACATCACTTTACATCATGTTAAATCATTTTGGGGTATCCCTGCCTTTGGTCTTTCTGCTACATATCATACATAACGCTGTGTTAATTAGGCCATGACCTCATCCATGTCCCTTTCTATAAAACCAGTTACATTTTGGTACAGATCATCGAACTCCCACGCCAGGAGTTTTATAACTATCCATTTCATTTCAATTTACTCAGCCTACATTACAGGCCTCATTTCTCTGTCATGACGATGACACATAAGGCTCACATCCTTTTGCATGCATACTCGGGTTGAATCACACGTACTGATCCAACCAATCATACGTCCCCTACACAGTCATATACATATGTATATAACCTACGTTTCATGTTTTCCTTTACACACCATTATCACGTAACACATAGATTGTTTGTACATAGGCCACGGCCTCCCTCAGATGTCTTATTCAAACATGCAAACATTTCTGAGCCACTCATAGCTATTCCCATGGTATCAACATAATTTTATACATTGCTGCTACAGACTATAAGTCTGGTTCTTTTACACCCCACACTCATCGTACTACTCTCTTTTACCCATTTTTAGGCTGTCGAGCTTATATAATTGCTCCACACGGTTTATTCCTGTGATTTATCATACTACCAGGTACGTACACCTGCTCATATGGTATTCTACCATACATTTCATTTCATCCCCCTAGTTTAGAGTACTGGCAATAGGGTCACAGGATTCCCAATAGGTATTTACCCCATCTTGGCTGTCGCCATTAGTTAGTGGTCCCGCGAGGCCAACACCCCGCCTCAAACGTTTCGGAGGCAAACACCCATCGGGCCACACGTTAGCTAGCCGCCTCGCATGTTGCAAAGAGAGGGCCTCACCTGTCACTCCCTTCCCCTGTTTTCTGTCGTACAGTCACCGAGAGGCCTAAAACTCCTGCCACTACGTCAAGTGGCCTCAATAACCCCTCGCGCCAACGCATAGATAGAGCCTCTCAAGCCGCTTGGCAATTAGTAGGGCCTCACCTGTCACCAAACAAGCATAATACTTTCGCCATCCGGCCTAGCTAGCCTGCCAGTACAATTTGGTGGTTCTATATACTAATTATTGTTTTATTTATAGTATGTCTCAGGAAGGGGTAGAGGATTTCTCCCTGCCTAGCACCCCGGCTAGAGCTGTCACTCCCACACAAGGAGGAGAGCTAGCTAGTCCAGCATCAATTAGATCCTGGACAATCCCGCGCATAACCACGGAATTAAGGAGACGACAAATCCCCTACCCGCTACAGCAAGGAAGGCAGAACTTTTCAAACTGCTACGCACATCAACCAATAACATGGAAGCCGGGGAAGGATCTAGCCAGTCCAACCCAGGGGACATACATGCCATGTTATCCTCACTCATGGCATCCATGGGCAAGGTCAACTCCAGGCTGGAGAAACTTGAGTCGGTCACCACGGCCCTCACTCTAGCAGGGCCACCCGCGGCTGCGGTACAAACACCAGCCTTGCCATTAGTCGCTCCAGCCAGCCCCCTGGATGACCAGGAAGTTAGCCCGGCCCACATGATACCTGAGCATATCAAAAGGGATATCCTGGAAGGTAAAGACGTCAACCTGGCTTCCCTGTTGATTGCCTCCCAGGACATTGTGGAACATAAGACGTATGCTTATGATGATGTTTCTGTTATTGTCAGATCTAGGGATGCCCGCCTGAACAGGAAACTGACTATCCCTGAATTTGTACTAGCGTTTGGTATTTACAGGGATGTCGTCTGTGCGGTTTATCCCAACAGAAGAGAGGAGTTTGATCTCTATATGCACAAGCTGGTAGACCTGGGCAACAAATATGGTGGTTCAGCATTCTATGACTACCATAGGTCTTTTTCTGCAAAAGTGGCTGGAGCCTTCTCCCAGTACGGTACACGGTCCAACTGGGGAAGGATTGATACCGTCTTATTCTGCAGACACTTTGCAGGTCTAAGAACACCAGCTTGTGCATACTGCTCCTCCACAGCCCATACTACTAATTTTTGTCCCAACACGGCAGACGGACATGCCTCCACACAAGGAACTAGTTCCTCTGGGGATCCAGGGAAACTATCCAAAGACAAATTGGGACGCCCAATCAAGTTTCTGGGCAAGTCCCAGATATGTAATAATTTCAATGTTGGGTCTTGTAATTACAGTGGATGTAGACTATTGCATGTCTGTTCAAAATGTTTTAGGGCACATGCTAAGACCATGTGTCCAAATAAAATGTATTCTAAGCCTTACCTTACGTCCATTAATATGCCAGTATTCACAGCATTGATGTCTCAGCACCCATCTAGACACCTGGTAGATTTTCTTATTTCTGGTTTAACAGAAGGCTTCCACACAGGTATCCTACACATACCAGCTGGCACTCTGGAATGCCCAAACCTACAATCCGCCCAACACAACCCCACAGTGGTTGACACCCTCATAAACCAAGAAGTCGAGGAGGGCTTTGTATTGGGGCCTTTTAGAACTCCCCCATTCACAGAATGGCGCACCAACCCTATTGGTATTGTCACAGGGAAATCTTCCCAAAAACAGAGACTCATCATTGACTTATCGGCTCCCCACTCATCGGCCAACCCCAGTCTTAATTCCCTCATACCCTCTGAGGAATTCTCTCTGCAATACACCACCATAGATCACGCCATTACAGCCATCATACAAGCAGGGGTGGGAGCCTGGCTCAGTAAGACCGACATTACTAACGCCTTCAAATTACTCCCTATCCACCCCACACTGTGGCACCTGCATGGCATCAAGTGGTCCGAGAACTACTATTTTTTCTCCCGGTTAACTTTTGGGTCCAAAAGTAGCCCAGCTATTTTCGACACATTTGCCGAAGCACTATGCTGGTTACTATTGAACATAGCCGGATGCCCTACAGTATTACATTACTTGGACGATTTCCTACTGGTCGAGGAGAATACTGCACCTCCCACTAGCCTCAAAGCTACCACTAAGCTGTTTGAGCAACTAGGTGTACCCATCTCCCCAAAGAAAACAGAAGGGCCAGACACGGTTATCACTTTTCTGGGTATCCAGTTAGACTCTGCCACAATGCAAGCAAGCCTACCTTACGAAAAGATAGACAATATTCTCACTTACATAAACAACTACCTACAGCTCGGCACTTGCAACCGCAAAGAACTACAGTCCCTGCTGGGGTCACTAAATTTTGCAATGCGCATCATACCTCAAGGCCGCTCCTTTATTTCACGACTATTGCATCTTTTCCCACTTTTTCTACATGACACGCACAGGTTGTCCTTAGATGCCCAAGCTACGGCAGATCTAAACATGTGGAAGAGGTTTTTAACCACTTGGAATGGTAAAAGTATGTTCCTCCCTCAATTGACTGAATCATCTCCTACCATTTGGTCAGATGCGGCATCTACCACTGGTTTTGCAGCAATTTTTGGGAACGAATGGCTTTGGGGCAGCTGGCCTTCAGCAGTTCTGGATTTGGAAGGTTTTTCCACTACCTCAGCTCTTTTTGAGATCTACCCCATAGTGGCGGCTGCCGTAGCGTGGGGTCATTTATGGGCTAATACGCCAGTGCGTTGTTACTCAGACAACCAGGCGACCTGTCACATCATCAACAAAGGTCGTTCCAAATCTCTTACGATTATGAGATTTCTGAGGAAACTCACTTGGTTGGCAGCTTGTCATAATTTCTTCCTATGTTGTTTCCATGTGCCAGGTGTATATAACACAGCTGCTGACAGTTTGTCTCGCTTTAAATTTCAGGAGTTTCATCAAGCACTCCCGTCAGCAGCACCCACAGCCACCATCACTCCAACATTTCAACAACTCATACTGGACTAGACGTCATCATGCAGCATAGCAGGACATTGTCTCAGTTGGCACTTTCACACAATACAAACAAAACATACAACAGGGCTTTCACACTATTCAAACGATTCCTTCTGGAACATAACATCATACAACCGTTTGTTATGACATCTTTTTTGGGGTTTGCTTCCTTTTGCCACCTTAAACTCAAATTGTCATATAACACCATCAAACTCTATCTCACTGGCATTCAACACCACATGCTCATCTTACACCCAAATAACAACAGTTTCATGGCCTCTCACCAAATTAAGACCATACTCAGAGGTATTCAAAAATCAGAACCCACACATTTGGCCCAGAGGCTACCCATAGATAACCATATCTTCAAAGCTTTATCTAACCTACTCGACCTGAAACCATTTGACACTAATACGAATTCTATCATCAAAACAGCAATATACATCGCTTTCTATGGATTTCTACGACCCAGAGAATTCACTACGACCTCCACGACCCAAACCACTCCATTCCTCCTCTATTCCCACTTGACAAAACATATGGATCATTACATCCTGTCTTTACCTCACTCCAAAACCAGCCAGCACATACCTGTAAACATTCCGTACTACCCCACGCACAACAGATGGTGTCCCGTAAAAGTTCTTGATGCCTACATACAGCACCATCACTTACTGCCCTCGCAACCGTTATTACAACTACAAGGTGCAGTACTCACCACTACAACCTTCATGACCTACGTCAGGTCCTTGCTCACACAACTGGGCCTCAACGCAAACAATTACTCAGGACACTCCTTTCGTATAGGAGCCGCGTCCACAGCCTCCAGTTTCAACGTCCCAACTCATGTTATCAAAACACTGGGGCGCTGGAAGTCATCCGCTTACTCACGGTACATACCGAACCCAGTACAAGAGTTAAGAGATGCTTTCATAAATATGTCTGGTTGATAAATGTATATGTATTGGTTGTCTGTTAATAAATTGGATTACTTAATTTTTGCCCTCTTCTTTCTCAGGCCTACCTCATCGTCGGTTTCGGCACACCACAACCGACTTGCTCCTTTTATCATCCTACGCTTATTCATGGTATTTCACACTGTACTATCTTAAGCACCTAACACAAGTATTAAGGCAATTTGCCTGCATTTGTGGGAGGTGCTGGTTTTCCACCCCTAGCCTACTTAAGGCACTCCCCTTGCCTGGCTCCTTACCGTTCGAGGTCAGCGTTGAATGACCCTCCCACCACACCACTTTTAACATTTATTTTCCTTTCTATTTCTTTTCCTGGGTGGGCCCTCTTCTTTCTCAGGCCTACCTCATCGTCGGTTTCGGCACACCACAACCGACTTGCTCCTTTTATCATCCTACGCTTATTCATGGTATTTCACACTGTACTATCTTAAGCACCTAACACAAATATATATATATATTTTTTTTTACAGGTATTTAGATAAGGGTCCCCTTTCATTATTTTTAGGATGAGGGGGGTAGGTAGGGGTTATTTTTTGGGGGGCTAGGGGGTTACTAGGGGTTTGGGGACCCCTAGTCACTGGGAGGGGGTTACATTTTTATTGAGGGCCCCCACTCACCGCTCAGTTATTTAGGGCCCACACCCGCCGCGCAGGGGTGGGGGCCAGGGGGGGGAGGACAGTAGGTTCCCCCCCACATTTTTATTTATGGCCCCCACCCACCACTCAGGGGTGGGGGCCGGGGGGGAAGACAGTAGGTGCCCCCCTTATTGTTATTTAGGTCCCCCTCCCGCCCTCAGGGGTGGGGACCAAGGGGGAGGACAGTAGGTCCATCACTCCACATTCTTATTTAGGGACCCCACCAGTCGCACAGGGGTGGGGGCAATAGGTTTTTTTTTTATTCAATTTTGTTTTTTTTACAGTGAGCAGCCACTGGCGGTATAGCGAATAGGGGCTGAATTTACTAATACTAAGTAGTCTTTACTTAGTTTTAGTAAATTTGGCTGAAAGACCAATTTAGGTCTTTCAGCCTTTTGATAGATAGCTCCCTAATACCGTGGGAATTAGGGAGTTATCTACTAAGCGGCTGCTTATTTTATGTATTTTATGTTATTTTAAGTGATTTCCCTATCCACATTTGTTTGCAGTGCACTTGTCCTACTCTTACCCCCATTTTACTTCCTTTTGCAGCCCTCTAGCCCTTTCCAGGACTTTTTTAGAGTCATTTTTGCCCAAAAGTTCAGGTCCCCATTGACGTCAAGTTCGGCATCAAGTTCGATCCCGAACCCGGACTTTTTTCCGAAGTTTGGTTGAAACCGCCAGACCCGAACATCCAGGTGTCCGCTCAACTCTAGTCCCAGACTTACCCCCATCTGCCCTGTCACTTCCTTCTACTCCTCAGTAGTGATGTACCGAACGGTTCGCTGGCGAACAGTTCCTGGCGAACATAGCATGTTTGCGTTCGCCACGGCGGGCGAACATATGCCCGGTTCGAAATGCCCCCTATTCGTCATCATTGAGTAAACTTTGACCCTGTACCTCACAGTCAGCAGACACATTCCAGCCAATTAGCAGCACACCCTCCCTAGCAGACCCTCCCACCTCCTGGAAGGCATCCATTTTAGATTCATTCTCAAGCTGCATGCTTAGTAAGAGGAGGGAAAGTGTAGCAGCTGTTCATTAGATAGGGAAAAGCATAGCTAGGTTAGGGTTAGGGTATGCTTTTTAAAAAAAAAAATTTCTATGTAATGTAATTGCACTTAGTTGTCTGCCACTGCTGCCAGCTTCTGTGTCAGGCTCACAGTGCATACTGTGCCCATTTCCCCAGTCAGTGCCACCACTTACATCTGGTGTCACAATAGCTTGGATTTAAAAACAAAAAACTTTTTTCACTGTTATAGATTGAATAGCAGTCAGTGTCCTTAAAGCTGGTGTGTTACGCTAACAGTGGATACGGTGACCAGTGCCACCACTTATATCTGGTGTCACAATAGCTTGGATTTAAAAACAAAAAACTTTTTTTACTGTTATAGATTGAATAGCAGTCAGTGTCCCAAAGCGGGTGTGTTACGCTAACAGTGGATACGCTGACAAGTGCCACTAATTAGATCTGGTGTCACAATAGCTTGGATTTAAAAACAAAAAACTTTTTTTACTGTTATAGATTGAATAGCAGTCAGTGTCCTAAAGCGGGTGTGTTACGCTAACAGTGGATACGGTGACCAGTGCCACCACTTAGATCTGGTGTCACAATAGCTTGGATTTAAACAAAAAACCCTTTTTTCACTGTTATAGATTGAATAGCAGTCAGTGTCCTTAAAGCGGGTGTGTTACGCTAACAGTGGATACGGTGACCAGTGCCACTACTTAGATCTGGTGTCACAATAGCTTGGATTTAAAAAAACAAAACACTTTTTTCACTGTTATAGATTGAATAGCAGTTAGTTATCTTCAAGCAGGTGTGTTACGCTAACAGTGGATACGGTGACCAGTGCCACCATTTAGATCTGGTGACACAGTAGCTTGGATTTAAAAACAAAAAACTTTTTTCACTGTTATAGATTGAATAGCAGTCAGTGTCCTTAAAGCGGGTGTGTTACGCCAACAGTGGATACGGTGACCAGTGCCACCACTTAGATCTGGTGACACAATAGCTTGGATTTAAAAACAAAAAACTTTTTTCACTGTTATAGATTGAATAGCAGTCAGTGTCCTTAAAGCGGTGTGTTACGCTAACAGTGGATACGGTGCCCAGTGCCACCACTAACTGGTGTCATAATAGCTTGGATTTAAAAACAAAAAACTTTTTTCACTGATATAGATTGAATAGCAGTCAGTGTCCTTAAAGCGGGTGTGTTACGCTAACAGTGGATACGTAGACCAGTGCCACCACTCACTGGTGTCATAATAGCTTGGATTTAAAAACAAAAAACTTTTTTCACTGTTATAGATTGAATAGCAGTCAGTGTCCTTAAAGCGGGTGTGTTACGCTAATAGTGGATACGGTGCCCAGTGCCACCACTCACTGGTGTCATAATAGCTTGCATTTAAAACAAAAAACTTTTTTCACTGTTATAGATTGAATAGCAGTCAGTGTCCTTAAAGCGTGTGTGTCAGCCCTACAGCGTGTACTCTGCCAGTTTACAGTGCTACTCATATCTGGTGTCATAATAGCTTGGATTTAAAAACAAAAAACTTTTTTCACTGTTATAGATTGAATAGCAGTCAGTTATCTTCAAGCGGGTGTCAGGCCTACAGCCTGTGCTCTGCACAACTGTGCCAGTGCACATTGCCACTCATATCTGGTCTCACAGTAGCTTGCACGCATAGTACCACTAATCCCAACAAAATGACAGGCAGAGGCAGGCCACCCCGCAGGGGCCATCGTGGTCATGGTGCTGTGATTCCCTTTGGCCCTAGAATAATGCCCAGTTTTCAGAGGCCACGTACCCTGAACTTGAAAAGTTCTGAGGACATAGTTGACTGGCTAACACAGGACACCCAATCTTCTACAGCCTCTGCTCAGAACCTTGACGCACCATCCTCCTCCAGCTTACCTTCAGGCACCTCTCAAAATACCACTCACCCGCTTGCCGCCACCACCAAAACTAGCACCACAGCCGCTTTACTTGGTATGTCAGAGGAGTTATTCACACATCCGTTTGAAGAAATGAGTGATGCGCAACCATTATTGCCAGAGGATGTAGATAACAGGGATATGTCTCAGGCAGGCAGCATTACACACATGGACGTACGTGTGATGATGATGATGATGTTACCCGGCCAAGCTGCTTCCTTTGCTGAGTTGTCAGATACAAGTGAAGCGTTTGATGATGACGATGCGTCCATGGATGTCACGTGGGTGCCCGCTCGGCAAGAAGAAGAACAGGGCGAAAGTTCAGATGGGGAGACAGAGAGGAGGAGGAGACGAGTTGGAAGCAGGGGGAGGTCGTCGCAAGGAGCTAGTGGCACAGTCAGACAGCATGCATCGGCACCCGGGTCAGCCCGACAGCACGCCAATCAACGCATGCTGTGTCCACCACCAGAATGCCGTCATTGCAGAGCTCAGCAGTGTGGAATTTTTTTTGTGTGTCTGCCTCTGACAACAGCGATGCCATTTGCAACCTGTGCCAAAAGAAACTGAGTCGTGGGAAGTCCAACACCCACCTAGGTACAACTGTTTTGCGTAGGCACATGATCGCACATCACAAACGCCTATGGGATCAACACATGAGTACAAGCAGCACACAAACTCAAAGCCACCATCCTCCTCCTGGTCCAGCATCTTCAGCCACGTCAACCACTGCTGTCCTCCTTGTCCCCTCTCAACCATCCGCCACTCCGCCTCCCGCCTTGAGCAGTTCACGCTCTTCTTCCTACAGTCATGTGTCTGTCATGGACATGTTTGAGCGTAAGAAGACAATGTCAGAAAGTCACCCCCTTGCCCAGCGTCTGACTGCTGGCTTGTCCGAACTATTAGCCCGCCAGCTTTTACCATACAAGCTGGTGGAGTCTGAGGTGTTCAAAAATTTTGTAGCTATTGGGACACCGCAGTGGAAGATACCCGGCCGAAATTACTTTTCGCAAAAGGCAATCCCCAACCTGTACTCAATTGTGCAAAAGGAAGTAATAGCATCTCTGGCACACAGTGTTGGGGCAAGGGTCCATCTGACTACTGATACCTGGTCTGCAAAGCATGGTCAGGGCAGGTATATCACCTACACTGCGCATTGGGTAAACCTGCTGACGGCTGCCAAGCATGGAATGTGTGGCTCTGCAGAGGAGTTGGTGA
>OW240918.1:81205071-81229705 GCA_933207985.1 Pelobates cultripes
GTCTCGAGTACTGGACTGATTGCATTCAGTGCGAACCTTCAAACAGAGTGGTTGTTCAGTTGGTTTCCGGATCCTCAGCGAGGCGATGGACGTGTTCTCCAGATTGGCCTCCTTCGGGGGCGTATGAGTCCCACTTTTTCTACAGGACACTTCAGGCATTGCGTCAGACCGAACTCCTGGGAGTGTCATTTCGTCTGGTCACACCACTTCGGAGGAGTCAACCGTGATTCCCTCTCTTGCTGGAGTTGTCGTGGGAAGGTCGTTTACTACTCCCTGTCTCTAGGTGTCCCATGTGAGATCCACAAGGGAATCCTGGCATGACTGGTGTTACGGTCTCTATAATGGCTGTTCTCTACTGCCTGACTGAATTGTCCTCTCAGGGTAGGTTGTATTGGGCCATTTACGACTTAGGTCAACTAGTTCGACGGCTCATGTGCCTTCTCAAGATTCTGGCATTGGTAACGATCCATTGGTCTGCAGTCTACCAAGATGTGTACGCCTTATGGGAGCCTTATCTCTTGCTATTCCTCAATTTAAGTTGTAACGCTTGTTCTGCGTTTCCTTGAGGAGTAGCCTGATGACAAGGATTTGTCTTTGCGCCAGCTTTCCGCTTAACGGCTCTCCCAGTACGTCTTGTATTTTTCATCACATTCTGATGTTCGTGGTGTTGACGTAATATTTTTTTGCCTTCTCACCGTCCGATGTGTCTGCTTCTGTTCTGCACAATTCCAGTTTCTATTCGTCTTCTGTGTCGTATACTTATTCTCCAGATAGGCCACGACTCTGTATGGCATGTTGCCCACGATCGTGTAGATCCAGGACCTCGTTCTTTCGTCCTTCTGCTCATGGACAGATGTTGATTTCTGCGTATGACCATTTAGGACTGTTTCTGCACCTTTGCTCGCTCGTTGGATTTGGTGGATTCTCTCATCAGCTGACTTTGTGAGTTCCTTTGGGACACATTTGGTTCGGGGTGCTACCACTTCAGCAACTTTAGAAGCCGTTGGGTCCCTTCTGGATTTTCTCTGCACCTCTGTTTGGTCTAGGGAATCGGTTTTTCGTTTCCCTTTTATTTCCGTCCTCTATCTCATATTGCTTCTGGTTGTAATATTTGGACGTTAAAATTGCAAATATGAAGCCTCCTGTTGTGCCATAAAATTAGTGATTATTCTAGCCTCGGTGAGGGAATAATTAAAATGTTATTAAAGACAGGAGGCGAATATTCCCCCCCCCCCTCACCCTTTACGTTCCCTCCCTGGAATTGGGTTTTATTCTCTTATGATTAATTGGGGATATTGTTATGTTTTGTGAATGCAGGGTTTTTTGTATGATAAAGGCTATTTCTATCGTACAGTGATAATTGTCCGTGTGTGTTTTTATTCATCGTGTACTATGATGTGCAAGTGATATTGTATGGATATGACATCTTGCTTTGACAGTTTACTTTCACGATATTTTCTTTTTTCTTGCAGTGTAATCTGTTTTCCCTCTGGGTTGGATGATTGTTTCTCTGGATGTGCCTGCTTCAAGGTGGATTCGTTTGTTTCCTTGCTCTCCTGCTCAACCTCATCAAAGAAAGAGGAAGTGGGAGGGTCTGCCTAAGTGGTTTTATATTGCTGTTGTTTTGTTCTGATTGGTTGTTTTGAAAAGTTCTGTTAACTATTTCTTTGCTGCTGGAGGTTTCAGTAAAGAAGGTAAAGCAAATATTCACCTCCTGTCTTTAATAAAATTTAGATTATTCCCTCACCAAGGCTAGAATAATCCCTAATTGTAATCTGCTGCAATGCAGAGTTGTGATCTTGAAGCAATGCTTTTTCAATCACATCATGAGTTGCTACTGTTTTATAGGACAATGCGTTAACAGTGAACAACATATCCATATATTAACCCTTTAAGGACAAATGCAATTGTGCAAATTCTGAAGCAAAACAAAACCTAGAATTTAAGCTTTATGTCTGTTCAACCACAATTTATTTTTTTATCTAATATGAAGTGCACCTACACGTATTATATATAATTTTGTTCAGGAGAAACATGGCTTTCATTTCACATTAAAAATATATGCTCTTACCTCTGTTTCCTGAGCTCTGAAACACTGGGCGGAGGATTTGGAATTGGATATTAAAGAAGGTGTCAGGAATTATTTACTATTGAGAACAGTGGATGATATCCTCTGAATTGTGCTCAAAGGCAACAGTTGACCTTGTCCAGGCCATTGCCATGTTTATGGTGCTTAATGTCTCAGGATGAAGAACCTTATTGTTCAAAGCTTGGAATACCAATACTGCCTCCAAAAATAGTCTTTGTTCTCTCCCGTTTCAAGGGGACATGCTGTTTGGTCATCAATTAGTTGGGTGTATTAAAAAAAAAACAGCAGTAGGGTGTAAAGCCTATTTTCTACTGACAGGAGGAACAGACGTTCATGAAATGATAGAAAGAGATAATAGAAATCCTTTTAGGAGACTAGGCAGTATAGATCTGGGAAGCAGTCCTTTTGCCAGAAATGGAAATGTAATCAACCTGCCAAAAAAGGTGGAGCAAGAGGAGGTTCTTCACATCAGGTTAAAAGATTCTAACACCAGGATGACCCAGATTCCAGATGTAGGGGCCGGGCTGGGTCAATTCTCAGGAGTTTGAAATTAGTGGGTGTAAGATGCCTGGGTGAAAAATCTAATTACCAACAGAATTCAAAGATTATCCTCCTCTAAAGAATGTTTTCTAGTCTACCTTCCCAGAAGAAATCCAAAACAAAGAGGCTTTGCTGAAATTTCTGGATATGCTCTTACAGCAAAAAGTGGTTTGTCCAGTTCCCATGAATGAAATATTTACAGGGTTATTATTCCAGGCTGTTCCTGGCATTCAAAAGTCTAGACAATTGGAGGGCAATCCTATACCTGTCATTCTTGAATATTTATCTGTGTGCAAGGAAATTTAAAATTGAATCCTTGAGTTTCATCATCAAGGTGGTATCTCCCTGCAGTTGAATGATTTCGATCAACCTAAAAGATGCTAATTTATACATCCCTATTGCAAAGGAGCATCACAAATACCTACAATTCTATCTCAACAACATGCATCTACAGTTTACAGATCTACCATTCGTCCTCTGCTCAGCACCAAGGGTATTTTCAAAAACATTAATCACCCTGATTGCAGAGATTTGTCTACAAATGATTTACATTTATCATTACCTGGATGATAGTCTCCTTTTGGGGAATAGATGATCGATATTGCTGACCCATCAAGACAGAACAAGGAACATCCTAGAGCAATACATAAGGATCTTGAATGTGTAAAAAATCAAACTGAGCCCCTCACAGCAAATGGCATACTTAGGGGAGAACATACATAAGCCATGGGATATGACATAAAATTGAGGACAATTTGTGTCTCACAGGAAATAGCTGTCAGGTTGAAAAATAACATTTAGGAGTTATCCCCTCTACATTACTTTCCAGCCTACAAGTTCATGAGCCTATTAGGATCCATATCATCTACAACAGGTTTGACAAGGTGGACTTAGTAGCATCTGAGAATTAATCAAAGTCCTTTTCTCTCTCAATTCAAACATCAATCCTTCGACCAAAGGATCTTTATCTTGACTAGAATCAAGAGAGCTCTAACATGGTGGGAAAAGGACTCAAACCTGCTTCACAATTTATTCCTGGGAGAAATGGACTAGGTTGTAATTATAGGTGCGTGTCTCTCAGGATGGAGAGTCCATTTGTGTCAGTCCTTAGTGCAGGAGAAATGGCCATCAGCACTGAAGGACAATTCATCCAAACACCTGCAAACACAAGTCTAAGATCAACAGATTAAACATAGGTGGAAAACACCGCAGTAGTTGCTTATGAAAATCAAGCAGAATTAACAGTGTAAAGATGGTAAATATCATGTTCCCGAATTGGACCCAGATACACTATCAAGGCCTGCCTGCAGTTCACCTCACTGGTCCCGCCAACATCCAAGCAGATTTCTAGAGCAGGCACCAGATGCAACCAGGACTTGGCCAAATGGGCATTTTGGATGATTGTGGAAAGTTGGGGAGTTCCAGAGATAGACATCATGGCCTGCCTCAAGAACAGACAAGTCAACAGGTTCCTCTCCAGGACTGCTCAATATCAAGCAGAAAAGAAGGTAAGCAACCTGCTCAGATAATGGAACATCCCCATACCCAGAGAATATGTTGACAAAGCTCCCACTTGTGTCTCTGGAAAGATCACCAATGAATGGCATAAAGTGTCAGGAGTCAAGTGAACGCTGCTTCACTGCTACAAAGATTACATGTTCTATCACATTGTTTATTAAGACCTTGAGTCTCAGGTATTGTTGATGTTTGGCTATGCCACCTCAATAAGTTGGCTAATGTTAAACAAAAACAGGGAGCGGGGCCGGACATCCAACATGGCTAGACATGTGTTTCAGTTGTTCCTGCACAATAGTGCTATATATCAGCTTATTCTATTGTAAACCTTGCTGTATTATACCTATTTTTCTTTGCTCAATTTTATTCTGCTGCCTACACCTTACAGTTTGAACTGCATTGTTTTATCAAGTTCTTGCCAGCTTGACACAGAGGCCTAGCAGATTGCTGACCTAGAAGTAAGAAGAGGCAGCCAATCTCTCGACTTGGGGAATGCAACCTGTACCATTACATAGTTACATAGTTACTTAGCTGAAAAGAGACTTGCACCCAGTTCAGCCTTTCTCACATGTTTTTGCTGTTGATCCAAAAGAAGGCAAAAAACCCAGTCTGAAGTGCTTCCAATTTTGCAAACTAGGCAGTCAGATATCTCCTTGAATCAAGCAGCTATTACCCCTCTAATTAGAAATGATACCCTTGAATATTATGCTTTTGCAAGTATTTATCCAATTTCCGTTTAAACATCTGTATGGACTCTGCTAAAACCACCTATTCAGGCAGAGAATTCCAAACCTTATAGTTCGTACTGGACCCGAATATATTTGTATAATGTTATCATATCACCTCTGAGGTGCTGTTTTTGATTTAAATTTTTTAACCTTTCTTTATAACTAAAATGCTCCATTCCTTTTATCAATTTTGTAGCTTGTCTCTGCACTTTTTCTAGTGCCATAATATCCTTCTTTATAACAGGTGCAGAAATTTGCACAGCATATTCAAGGTGTGGTCTTACCAGAACTTTATAAAGAGGCAAAGTTATATTTTTATCCCGAGAATGTATGCCCCTATTTATACATGACAAAAAAATCTTACTTGCCTTAGCAACTGCAGATTGACATTGCATATTGCTGCCTAATTTGCTGTCTATGACAATTCCCAAATCCTTCTTGTGTGTTGTTATCCCTAATTCACTACCATTTAGGGTGTAAATTGCTTGTGCATTCTTTACACCAAAGTGCATAACTTTGCATTTCTATCCATTAAATTTCATCTGCAATTTGAGTGCCCAGTCCCCCAATATATCTAAATCCTTCTGCAGCATTGCAATATCCTGCTCACATTTTATTACTTTACAAAGTTTTGTGTCATCTGCAAACACTAAAACATGGCTTTCAATGCCTATTGCAAGATCATTTATAAATATGTTAAATAGAAGGAGTCCCAAAACAGAACCCTGAGGGACACCACTTACCACTTTTGTCCAACTTGAAAATTCACCATTAATGACAACTCGTTGTACTCTATCCTTAAGCCAATGTTCTACCGAAGACCAAGAATATTCATCTAGACCAATTTCTTTTAGTTTAAACACTAATCTAATGTGGGGATCCTTATCAAATGCCTTGACAAAATCCAAGTAGATCACATGCACTGCAACACTCTGATATATACTTCTACTTAGTTATTCGTAGAATGCAATTAGGTTAGTTTGACATGATCTATGTTTCATAAAACCATGCTGATTTTTGCTAATAACAAAGTTCTTCCCAATTAATTCCTGAATATTATCCCTTAATAGCACTTCAAATACGTTCCCAGTCACAGAAGTTACCAGATCCATCAATGCACAACTTCTTCCCCTCCTTTGGACCAGTGGAGATATTCCGGTCGCCACTGAGAAACTACTCATCCTGCAGTATTTTACACTATCACAGCTGTTTCAAAGAACCACATGGCTGGTCCAAAATGGTTGTTGTGCTGAAGTATCCATGCAGTCCGGCAAAGCAGGAAAGTCAGGCATGGACAGATCTCTTTGAAGCTAAATTTGACAAGCTATGCCAGTTATTTTGGTTTTAAATTAAAAGCAGACATCGAATCTCCACTGCCCCTGCTATCCTGCGGACTCCGTCTGCTACTTTACAGCACAGTTCTTTTTTAGAGATGCTTCTGACCCACCATCCATCTACCCTGCAGGCTATCCATGATCCAAAGTCCCTGGGGGTCCACGATCCAGCCACTAAGTGCACAAGAATGCTTGGACAGAGGGGAATGGCTCCCATTAAGGTTGGCTGGTGCACACTTGTTTGTACTTATATGCACAAACTGAAAATAAAAATAAAGATTGATTAAAAAAAAGGGAACCTATATAATTAACTTCCTTTTTTATGAGAATACTTATTGGCAATTAGTGTTAAACAACAAGTTTCAGTCTGAATTTGCCCATCCCTCTGAGCAATTGAGTCATAGTACATAGGGATCTTAGAGCTGTACAAGCTCCGGTGCTCACTCTCTTTGCATAATGGCAAGAGCTATGTTCATGCTCAATTTGTTTGAATCCATGAAATGCAATGCCTTGCATATAGTTAGGTGTTGGTTTTTGTTTTCTTTTCTCCTTATTGTTTTCCCTTTTTCCTTTTGATGCATTATGTACATATGGCCACAGCAGCTGCAAGGAAAAATCTGGTCTGACTTTGATGCCACAATGTCACGGTCCTTCCTCTGTTTCTTTTAATTCTCAATATCTGCCCTGCGGATGTTCTTGAAGGAGGAGACTGCCTGATGAATGGTGTGTCTCCAAGTTTCCTGGTTGGAGGTTAGAGCAGACCAGTGATGATGGTCAATGTGACAGGCATGAAGTGATTTCTTTAGAGAGTCTTTGAACCTCTTCTTTGGTGCTCTCCTGTTGCGGTATCCAGTGGCGAGTTCACCATACAGCACAACCTTAGGTAGGCGATGATCTCCCATCTTGGAGACATGCCCTGACCAATGCATCTGCAACTTCAAAAGCCTTGCCTCAATGCTGGTGGTCTCTGCCTGTTTGAGAACGTTGATGTTGGTGATGAAGTCATTCCAATGTAAACCACAAAAGAGCCATACAGGAGAGTGGTCAGTACAACAGCTCTGTACACATGGATCTCTGTGCCTCTCTTCAGATGTTTGTTGCTCCAGACACTCTTATAAAGTTTGCCAAATGCTCTGTTTGACTTCTATCTCTTTTTAGTTCTTGGCATCTGAAGAGATGATGCACGCAAGGTAACTTAACTGATGGACTGCCTTCTTCTCTGATTGACCAATGTTTATGCAGGGGTAAACGTCATGAGGAGCAGGCTGGTAGAGGACTTCTGTATCCTTCAGGCTGACTTCTAATCCAAAGAGCTCAGCAGCCTCTGCTATGCAGGATGTTATTTGCTGCAGGGCTGTCACAGTGTAAGAAACAAGAGCAGTATCGTCAGCAAAAAGCAGCTCTCTGATGAGTTGGTCCACCATCTTGGTGTGGGTCTTTAGTTGCCTCAGGTTAAATAAACAGAAATCAGTGTGGTAATGAATAAAAATACTGTACTCTTTGTCAAGGTTTACAGTTGCCCTTTGAAGCATCAAGCTGAAAGAGATTGTGAAAAGAGTTGGTGCAAGAACACATACTTGTTATGCATCATTGCCTATAAGGAAGTGTTCTGAGGGGTCGTTGCTGTGTCTGACTTGGCCATGTTAATCTTCATGCAGCTGAATGATCATATTGAGGAACTTAGGGGGACACATTAGGCATTTCAATATTTGCCACCTTTTTCTGCTCACAGTGATGAACGCTTTGGTAAGGTCAACGAATGTCACATACAATGCCTTTTTCTGTTCCTAACATTTCCCTGGAGCTGTCTGAGAACAGATACCATGTTGGTGGCGCTCTTTCTATCTCTAAAGCTTCATTGGCTCTCTGGAAAGCGTTACATAGTTACATAGCTGAAAAGAGACTTGCGTCCATCAAGTTCAGCCTTCCTCACATTTGTTTTTTGCTGTTGATCCAAAAGAAGGCAAATAAACCCCAGTTTGAAGCACTTCCAATTTTGCAACAAGCTAGGAAATAAATTCCTTTTTGACCCCAGAATGGCAGTCAGATTTATCCTTGGATCAAGCAGTTATTACCCTACATTGAAAGATTATATGTTTGAATATTCTGTTTAGTTTTTTTGTTATTTATAATTTTTATTATTTTCATACAAATATAAACATTAATCTTACATACATAGAACATACTGTTAAAAATTCAATCAAAATCATACCAAAGGTCATATACATATACAATATATACATAGAAATACATCAACTTTCATGCCAAATGGAGAGCAAGGGGAGATCTATAAATTGGTCACATAGTTCCAGAGTCACATTACCGAACCCAGTTGGAAAGTGTTAAGAATGAGGGGTGGTATATCCTAGAAAGTGAGATTTGTCAAGTCCAAGACCTAAGTTCTTTACTCTGGTATAGGTCTGCTGACCCTAAAGTTCGACTTATAAGAAAATCTAATATATGTATAAATTGAATACTAGAAATTTGGCAGATTATAAAAAGGAAGTGTAACATGGAAACCAAAATCCCCTTAACTCTTAAAATTAAATTAATACCATATTATGTAACAGACCTGAACTTAAAGAGTTGGATTTCGAGTGGTATCGTCCAGACTGACCAGTTGTTTGTAAACAATAAAATTAAACCATTCCCACAACTGAATCAGGAATTTCGGTTACCTAATAAGGAATTATTTACTTATTTGAGATTAAAAAACTTCTTAAACCAAAAGATTGAGTATTATCTACAAGCCGGGGCTAAGCTGATATGTTTAATATTAAGTCGCAAGACAGTAAACAGAGTATCTGCTTCAGCAATGAATGCTATTCTAAAACTGGATGCACCTCCTGTCATTACTTCTTTGCAAAAATGGGAGAAAGAATTAAAAATAAAAATTAATAAGAAAAATTGGTGTGCAGTTATATCCAGAACAGCTAAAAATATCCACTGTTTGAATTTACTGGAAACATTATATAAAGTAATAAATAGATGGTACCTTGTCCCTACCAGACTAGCCAATATGTATAGCTCGACTTCACCACCGTGTTGGAGATGTAAGCAACAGCTGGGCTCTTTTATACACATTTGGTGGGAATGTGAGATTGTCATAAACTTTTGGCAGGAAAGTTTTGTTACTCTTAATAAATTGATTTCTAAGCCTATTTCTAAATTTCTAGAAAATGCTATTTTACATCTAAATACTGATTCCTTATCGCAGAAGGACTTGACTATTTATATTCAGTTTATGATAGCAGTAAAGATAATAATAGCTAGGAATTGGAAAAATTCATTACCCTTTTCTTTAGATAAACTCCTACTTCAGGTTAAGTTTCAATTGAGAATCGAATCCAAACTAGACAAGCTATATGGTAAAGATCTGAAAACTAAAGACTATAGCACCTTTTGGCTTGAAAACTTATAAAATGAATATGGTGATTATGGTTTTCCCTGAGTGACACCTAGAGACTTAAGGGTTGAATATTCTGTTTTTGCAAATTCTTCTGCAATGTTTCTCCATTTGTAACAATATTTACTATACTTACTAATACATTTGGGGAGGTCATCTTGGGGGTGACAGCAATTTTTTGTTAGACCCTACCCATGACTTATCAGCCTTGGTAAGTGATGCTACCAATACAAAATGAGGACAAACTACAACTTAGAGTAATCTCTATTTCTATTCATCAGATCACATGGACAGATCATGCACCCGTCATCATGAGTTTGTCAGTTCAGTGTTCATTCAGGGGTTTTTGGTTAATGAAAGCTTACTTTAGGACCCTGAGCTGGTGACTGCATTGCAGGATAGCCTCAGATCTTACTTCCAAGTAAATGATACCACTGAGGTGTCTCCACATTCCATATGGTTTGCCCATAAGGCCTATTTGAGACATGTGTTTATCAGTAATATCAGATTTCAACATAGACAATGCAGATATAAATATGTCTGTTTGACACAAACATTATATTTAATGGACTTCCAAAACAAAATCTCCCTAAGTGACCAAATTAAATCAAAGATTTGGGAGGTATGGAATGAGTTAAACAATATGGAATTGGAAAAAAATGGAAAAAAATTACTTTCATACTACAGAGACTAAAACTGTTTTTTATTTTTTATTATTTATTTTTGAGCTGTAGGAGTAACACACAAAATAATAAGCATATTAATAATGAATATGGCGTTTGCAAATTCAGCACATTTTAAATAATACAAGTGTAGCAGAGATACAAGATTCCCCAGGCTATCTCCGCTTATAATCCAAGTGAGGCTCAGGAACAAGTAAATTGTAAATCCACAGGCAAGGTTTCCAGCAGGCAAAATAACACAGCAATGTCCCAACAGCAATCCCAATAACTGGACGACACACAGTTTCAGGAGCAGAACTGACAACCTTTATTCCACAGTGTCTTATATAGCATGCTCCCATGCAAGGGAGGGATTTTCCACAATTAGTACATTACCCAATCCGGTATTAGTAATGTGGCGAAACCGGCCTCGCCACGTGTCCTTGGAGGGGGCTGCTTGCCCGCCTCTTGCCTTTGGACTATGGACCAGAATTTATGTGAATGTGTTAACCCAGATAGCTATGCCATGGAGCCCATTCGTGTAGTTAAAGACTTCGGCTCCATGGCAGTTGGACTGTGTGAATAGGATCTGAGCGCTATTCAGTAGTTGTGTGCGCTCAGATCCCAGCTATCTGGGGATATGTGACATGTCTGTGTTTTATGTATAAAATGTGACTTTATGTATTTTAAAGTGTTTTGTGTCTTTTGCAACCATGTGCTTAATGGAGTCTTGTGTCTGTCCTGGGAGATAATTGAATTACTTCTCAATTCAATCTCCAGGATAGAAGACTCTGAAACTGGTTTGGGCCGGAAAGCCATGCTTCATTTAGTCACAAAGGACTTTCCCTTAACTTTTGAACCCCTGGTCTGATTCGTGCCATTTTTTAATATGTTGTTCCCCTGAATGGATTGATTATGAAAATGTATGTTTTATGTTTGTGACATGTATATTTTAGAAGTTATAAATATTGTGTAAAAACTGTATTCCTCTGCCGGTGATAATGAGATTATCCATTGTGTTCAGTAATCATATCACATGCAGAGGGGAGGATTTTGTGTGGGAGTGTCTGGGTGTATTGTACGGATTGATTGGTTGTTTTGTAACACCCTGTGGGCTGTACTATGTTTGTGGATTGGGAATAAAAGAGACTGTATGTGACAGTACAGGAAGTTCCTGCTTAACCCTCAAAGTGAAGTGTCGTCTCATTATTGGGGGAAGGATTTATTGTATGCTGTTCCAGTTTGATTGCTAGGAGAGTAAACCTATTCGTATGGTTCCTATTCAACTGTCTACAGCATTCACATGCTTGATAGGATTCATATGCTTCTCCGGTTCAGTGGTTGTGGTGTCTGCTGCAGTGCTTGGAGTCCTCAGGAAGCGCTAGGAGCATCCTTTAATGGAGGTACCCAGTCGGGGTGCCAGGTGCTCCGTTACAAGTAACCTCCCACACATCTCCTCCCCTCAGCCTGTATCATAATCCCCTTATACTGTACCCAAATTCCCCCAATTCCTGTATGTACCCCTAAACCTAGGGGTACCCCTTAAAATGGCACATCCCCTGGTAGCCCTGATCTGGGTGAGCAACATATCCAAAAATCACCCAGATCGGACCAGGGGTTCGTGAAATTTATGGAGGTACTAAAAAGACCGACCGCGCTGGATAGAACAGCCGAATTGGGTTCCATGCGATGGGGCCCTGCGGTCGGTCACAGTATAAGGGAATGATTTACACAAACGGCTAGGGTTACAGAGATGAGGTAGGATTCACATGAATCCCCTCGTTCAGTTGTTTCTGTCTACCGAACGAGGGGCCGTTCGGTAGGTTGGAACCGAACGGACCGGGCTTATGGAGGTCTCAGCGGTGTTCGCCTAGTCGAGTGTCTGATTTGGGTTCCAGACACTCGACGGCAAAACACCGCTGTTCGGGAGGTTGTAAAATGGCCGCCACCACGTGTTCGTTTCCCGAATGGCGGCCACCCCGAGACAAAGGACCTCCTGCATAGCTCGTCAATTACCCGTTCGCAACATTGTTGCAAAGGGTAATTGAAGGCACACTTCACACAGGGGAGGTCTGATTGTTCGGTAGTTTCATTCCCTTAGTTTATTCGAATGATTCTACTGAACAATCAGAGGAATACATTTCTTTTAAACAGATATAAAACTAGCAGGTTACACAAATGCAGTTATTCACATGAAATTTGCAGGACAGCCCAGTGCCATCTGCTACAACAAGATGTGTCAAGTTGAGCATACCTGTCTAGATAGAGGTCTGAGTCAAGTTTAATATGTCAGATGAAAGGCTGCTTAAGACAGGGTGAGTGATAACAGTAGTGATATAGTAGTTTAATATAGCGAAAGTATGCAAAATAACAAGTTGGAGCAAACAGGAATGGTGCCACGTGTGCAAGCTGCAGTTGAGAAATACGAGAAATAGGAGCAAGCCCCAGATCCACAGATCTCCAGCCTAAACACAGAAATATAGCAATACTCTATAAGCCTGTGAAATGGTCATAGGAAGAGTCTACAGTCTGTCCACATTGTCACTAAGCCTATTCCTGTTGAAGGAAGGCAGGTGATGCTCAGGAAATACAGTCCACCAGATAGTAGAGTACCTCGCCAGCCCCAATCACAAATGTGGGCCTGCACTGCACCGCCAGATATCCTGTCAAGGGTAACGTTAGGAACCAGGCTTCCAGACAGTTCCATAGCCTGTTGTAGGCACTGGTGAGCAAAAGTTCCCCATTTATGCGATGTGCGCTGGTTATTGTGGGCCCTCCTGGGACACCAAGTAGAGCCGTAGTGGTGGGACTTGGTAGAGGTTAGTCCACAGGGTAGCACCCTCTTTGACCTCCATCCATGCTTTCTCACCATCTGGGAGAAATGTCGGGGAGATGTTGCTGGGTCACTGTCACCTTGAGCTCAAGTCTGGGCTATCAATCCTGTTCTTACAGGCAGAGCAGTCCACAGATGAATAGGCCTTTGCAGAGTGACAGCCATCTTAGGGAGCAGGCTTCTCGCACTAAGATCATGGTTGGCTGATAAGGTCATGCGCCGGGGCCAAGGGGAACACAAGTGAGGCCCTTATGAGATAAAGCAAAGCTTCAGCAGAGGATCGGCTGCCTCCTCTGCTTTCGATGTGCCTCAAGACAGTCTGGTGCAGTCCACAATTGCTTGGACTGCAAACACTCAGATCAGTAACTCAGCAGAGTATTCATCCAGTATATGGAATATTGTCAGGTGAAATTAGGATTGATTTTCCAGATAAATCAGCATATATTCAGGCTCGATTTGAGGAGCTTCAGCTATGTGCAACCTGCTCGGTTGGCTGTCAGGCCCAGCTCCCAAAACTAAAATATTTTGCTCATGGTACCAACGCAGAGGCAGTGTCAGTATCTAAGCTGAATCTTTACTTACAATTGGCACTACTGAAATGTGGCTTTCTTCAAGAATTCATACTGAGCATTCTGACCCTTTACTCTGCCCCTTCAGTAGCAGTAAACAAGGCAGTTTTTCAACCCTCCAACCCTTTCCTAATTACAAATGATACACACCAGAGCTGTACCCTGTCTCACACCAGAGTGAGGTGGGAGGGGAAAGAGTACCTGTCTTTTTGCAGATTATATGTTGCTTACTTTAACAGCTCCTTTGCTTTCACTGCCAAATCTAATATCACTATTGTACCAATATGAAGCTGTATCATATGATAAACTAAACAAGAGTCCAAACTCTAATCCTGAACTTGAATTTTGACTGGAGAACAAATTATTCAATGTATCTATGGGTGAAGATTACTAAATCACGTGATGACCTCATATAAACACAACTCTGTCCCGTTATTGCCACAATTGTCTGGAGAGACTAACGGATGGACAGGCACATGGTGATCATGTGCCAGTTACATCCATGTAGTAAAAATGATGCTGCTGGCAAAGATGCTTTATTTGTTTAGAAAGTCACTTATCAATTTGCCACCCCAGTTTTTTAAATCCGCCCAATAAATATAATATTTTTATTTGGTAAGGCAAGCAAGATCACATCAGTATCACATCTGCCTTACTATATCAACCTACTGGAGAGGGAAGCATTGGAGTTCTAAATATTAAGGGGCTTTGCAAAGTTACTATGTTCTCAAGCCATAGCAACACATGTTCTGAAGGGTTATATGTGTTGGCTGCATGTGGAGAAGAAGGCAGTGGGGCAATGCTGAGTGTACCTTGGTCTCCCAGAGTTTTCTGTAAATGTTTCATCTCTTCAAATCCATGATTAGCTAATATGTTAAGAAAAGGGAACTCCCTTTGGTCCATGTGGATGGCAGTTTCTTCCATGTCACCCCCCCCCCCCCCTCCCTATCATGTTTAGTAGCGGTCCTTAAACTCTTCACATTCGTGGCTTGGCAGGAAAGAAAGATAACATATATCTCACAAGTAGTAGATAACCAACAAATCATCTCCACCCCATACTGTAAGAGAGATATCATTTGCCTCCTAATTTCATTATCTTTTATTTACAGCTAAAAAGTATCTTGCTCAAATACATTCCTATAAAACGGACACCAGAAGATGAAAAGCAATTACCACAGGGGGAGACTGGTAGCTAGGTACTGGCCATCTCCTACTAAGCCCAAATCCCTCTAATTGTGTTACGAGGTGTCAGAACTTACCTATCCATGTTTCCCCTGTCGATCCTTCTGGTTTCCACTGAACGTAACTCTGCCCATACACCCAACGTCATGATATGACTGGCAGCTTTGAGTTATTTTGCCACATTACAATTAACTTCAACAAACTTCTCAATACTTTGTTTATTTTGCAAAAACTCAAACTCTGTGAGCAACTGTTCTAGTAATGCTGTGTATAATTTATTTTTTATGAGAAGCTTATTGCGTTTTTGCAAAATAAACAAAATGGGGAAAAGGTACAGAAACGAAAATAAGGATGGGCTAAGGATACAAATCAGAACACATCGGTGCACATATATCATGCAGTCATAAAGCACAGTCACAACATGACAGATATGGCAAACACCATAAACCACTTCTGATTACAAAGATTAGCAAGCTGACCTATTGTGCCCAATAGTTACAAGGAGCTAAACCTCTCCACTCGAATCCCTCAACCTTTTGTGTGTCCACGGTTTCCATATCTGAGCCACCATTTTGTTAACTTTAGGGGAATGAGAATGCATTTGCTCATACACGTAATAAAGCTGCATTTTCTATTTTATTGTTAGGGGTAACGGAAGACTTCCAATGTGAGTTAATACTTCTTAATAATGCCTTGGTTCCTCTACGGTAAGGCACACACTCTGAATCTCCTGTTGGAGTCTTTCATCATCCCCTCAACGTCTCCATTTTTTTCTTCCTTTTTTTTTCTCTTTACTATAATTTACTTTAAATGCAACGCATACGACCTAGTACTTTCAAATATCTTCATGATAATTTTCTTAGTCATTTAATGTCTTTGTTATTTGCAAAACAATATTGAAATATGCCACAAAAAGAGAATAAAGACATATATTTAGCATTTTGTTATATTCAAAATTATCACATTGTCACAACCATCAGAAAAATATATTGAAAGATAGTTTTATTTATTTTTTTATTTTTTTAAGAAATACTATTTTTACTTATCTAGATTATGATTTTTCATTAGCCTCCAAATACGTTGTGGCTATATGTTCTATGACCACAATATTATTCTTTAGTTTGCATAATTTTCATTTTAATCTATTAGTGCCCTGCCTGCAGTGATTTCCTGTTAATGTTTCATGGGTATGCACCTAGATAATGCGGTCTGAGTAATTAGCACAAAAAAAAAAAAATTCTGCTTCCCTTCAGCTATTTCGTTTGCCTTTCTTGTTATAATTGAACCGTTTATGAAAATCAAGCACTTTCATGTTAATTCAATAATAGTAAAACAACTACCTTCTTAATTTAATGTATTCAGAGACATAGCAGTCTATATTAAAATATTCTAATAAAGTTGTACCTATCTACACATGAGATACGTTCTAATCTTGTCAGTAAAATTGGCTAACTAGACAGGATGATAACTGTCAGGAGGATAGAGTGATTTGAGTATGAGTTAAACACAAGCCTGGCACATATGCCTAGCTATCAAAGGTGGAAAAACAAAACAAAAATGCCTGTTTAGTAATAAGAGCTACTAGACATTGTGATTGAGAAATGATGCTATGCTATACAAAACTAGTTAAAATACTATAGCTGATGGCTATGCATAGGTTAAACATACCATTTCAGGCTAACTGAATATAATGTGTGAGCCACTGATGCCCCTTACATCAACCTGTCACTGCCCTGCTTAAGATAAGCCATTTTTAGATTCCTCCAGATTATATAATGAGGGCCTGCATCATTGTACCACTGACTCGGCTGAGTCCAATTTGTTCCTGATTAGAATTGGGCGAAAGCTCCGGGTGGTCTGTCTCCACCTATGGAGTTGGAGCTTCAGCCTCTGTGGTCAATGCAGTGGGATTGTATCCCTGTCGGCTCTCTGTCCAGTGTGGGAAGATACATATGCATGTGTGGAAGTAGTGCCCAGTGGGGGCCCATCTACTCCCTGTCTGTCTCCATTTCGCTGAAAAAAAGAAGGAGGTACTATATAATATCCCAACCAAGACAAGAGAAAACGTGCCAAACACCCAACAGTGTACCTCACATACACCAATATAATATGGACAAAAAAGTAAATCTATACTGTATAAAATACTAGTATAGATTAAAGGGGTAGCACAAAAAATATATACAACCTGTAGATAATACAAAAAACCTCCTTCACAAGATCTAAAATATAAGAAAAATCACATAATAGTGAAGCATGTACAAACAGTATATAATTCACTCCCGGAGGTAGAGAACTTACAGGACCAAACTGTGGATCTGTACTTGTCTCACTTCCATAGGATATATGGATAAACGATTCTTCTCTTAGAAAGCTTGTGTATACGGACCAAAGGTGTAAATTCAAGACGCTCAATCTTGCTGTCGCTCCGTGAATACAGATCTTTCTGAACCGTCCTGTGCACTTGGATCGGTCCCTCACAAGAACGCCAGCTTCCGGGCACTGCTGTGATTGTTGTAGATTTAAAAGTCCCACCAGACACACGATCTACATGTTTCGCTCGTTAGACCAAGCTTTTTCAAGAACTGTCTCCATTTCGCTCCCTCCTCTGGAAAACATGTTTTAACCCGTTTACTACTGAATTATTTTGCATCAATTTGAAATATGGAATACATGAATGTAACGAGAAGATGGTGACTGGCTACTGATTTGGGATCCTGACCATGTCCCCCTTTATCAACTTCCTCTTTAATTCCAGGGGCCATTAGCTCCCTATTTCTGGGTAAGGTCATGCACTCTGGAACTGTCATCTTTCACATATTCCTTTCTTTGTGGGAGGTATTATGCAGTCTTCTGCTCATTTTCTTTAGTAGAACACCCAGACCCTAACAGGCAGGGTCTGAGAGGTGGTAGTCTACACTCTTCTGCTGGCAGTATTTTGCTAATTTAATGCAGTGACTTGTTTGTTGACAGAGTACTGAATAAGAGAAACTTCAACCAGGAATTGTACAGGGCCCTTGCCAACCAAACATTTTATTGGTTAATGTGCAACTCTCCTTTTACTTCTCTCAGTGCACTTTGGGACTAGGAAGGAAGAGGTATTGGGGAAAGACACTAAAAAGGGAGTCTAATGTCAGATATCCCTTTTAAAATAGTGGTTCTTGAACTTTATCATGCTGTTGCAGTGGCTCTTTAATGATTGTGGCAGTGATGTCATATGTATCATTTCCTATTCAAATAAATATGTCATAGTAGTATCTTTGTATTGCTCTTTGGACTTCAAGGGTTGTTTTTACTGAGGTGTGCACACATTTTTGTGTTGTTTTTACCCAGAGAGGTGTGCACAAATTTGCTCTGTGAAGCAGTCCATGTCAGTTTTCCATTACAGAAGGATAATCTTTGTACATTTTTTTGTCAATCTTTGTTTTTATTGTGTCACAGTTTGAACAAGCAATACAATATTACTTTCTAGAAATTTTCAGTTTAGGCAGTATTGACAGGTACAGTTGAGACAATTGTGCTGTTGCATGCTGCGAAGACAAGGTTGTTACATTAATTGACAAGCCACATTTATAATAAAATAGAACAGAGGATATGTTAGGCTAGGCTAGGTAACCATAGTTACTCATAAGTGTCTGTGGCAGAGAGTATAAAAAGGCTGGTGAAACAGATTTTGTCCAGACATGGGTATAGTCATATGTTATAACACAAGAATAATAAACAAAGAGAAAAGGCGTACACCCCTAGATAAAGAGATCTGTATCTAGGGATAAAGATCTCGGGATGTTGGTGTGTCTAAGTTACATGTTGGAAGGTCATCATGTCTAAGTACGCTGGCTTAAGAAGCCTTTGCAGTTTGTGGGAGAGTGTCATCAATCACCCTGGCTCAGACTAACAAGACAACTAGATAAATATAATTAGCAAGAGTAGGAGATCATCCTATAATTAAGCAATCACCAATGTCCTAGGCTCATCCTCTGGGCTGCTAGGGGGTGCGGGGGGGGTTTAAACATATCAAGATCAGATAGGCCCTTTGTGTTTAGTAGGAGTATTCATTAGCTGAGTATGTAGTTTGCCCTCTGATGTCGTTCAAACTATAGCACCAGGAGCATTATAATAAATCAGTAATTGGGTATTTAGTGAACTAGACCAAAACTGCGCATGTAGCAGTCAGTAGTGCAATAATAAGCAAAAAGTGAAATACTATAAACATTAAACATGCATAGGTATGCGATCATAATCATATTCAGGTTACTAAGTCTCGTTCACCTCCAGGAATAAAGGGAACGATGCTGTCGACACCCCAGACTCATCGAGAAGGTGTTGCAGGATCTGGCGTTGGAAGGCCTGGGGCCTGTAAGAGTTTTGGACCTTCCGAAGGGTTAGTGACTTTGTAGGTCTTTCTGTCCTTAGTGCACACAAGCACTCTTGGGTTAGTCCATCTATAGGGGAGGCCTGTTTGCAGGGGCTGCGTGATGGTGCGCATTGATTTTCGATACAGTAGTGTGGCCTTGCTTAGATCCTGGTAAAAGGTAAGTGAGTGGGTCTCAAATAGGAATGGGGTTTTCCCCCGCAGTGCCTGTAGCAGCCTTTGCTTGTCCGCGCAGGACCGGCAGCAGAGCATAATGTCTCTGGGAACGTTATTTGGTGTTTGCAAAAATGTAGCAATGCGGTGGAGTCCATCGTATGCGAAATGTTTAGCATGTTTTGCTAGTAGGATAGATGCGACAAGTCGCCTGATGAGATGAGTGGGTACAGAGTCATCCACACCCTGCATTTTGACATTCTTTTGTCAGCTAATGTCTTCTAGTGTATCCATTCTGGCAGATAGTTGGGAGTGGGAATTTTCAGTTGCTGTATTGATTCCCCTTGAGTTGACATGCCTTGCCTCAGGTCTGCAGTGTCCTCCTCAGAGGCTTGGAGGAGGTCTGTGACTGATTGTAATTCGGTTTTTGACAGGTTGATTGCCGCAAAGAACATGTCCTGAAAGTGTCAGTAGGTCATGAATATTGTGTTTTGTCACAGGTGTTTCAGCTCCAGGCGCATACTGGGCCTCATTTGCAGATGCATTTTCCACTACTGAGCTGGAAGTAGTCTCAGGCCGGAGGGGTGAAGTCCCCCGAGTGCAGGGAGTCGAGGCCAGCATCAACTAATATTATGGTTGGAGGCAGTTGCAGCCGGCGCCGGTTTCTAGGATTTGCGGCCCATCATGGGTTCCGGTACTTCCCGAGGTGGGCTTGCTGTGAGAGGAGCAGAGTCAAATTTGTCCAAACCCCAGGGGGTAATGTGCGGCAGCTGCAGGATTCCCACTCGGTAGGGTTTGGTGCCCGAAGCATACAGAAAAGGCATTCAGAGGACCGGTGTGGTGTCGCCAGCATATAGATCACTGTTGTGTCCCTGGATGTCAGGTGGTTCTCAAGTTAGGGGCGATAATTTTCTTCTCTAGCGAGGAGCTGGGGAAAATGGCATTTGCTCCTAAACGCTGCCAGCTCTGCCCTCCCTCGAATCTTTGTACATTTTATGCCAGTGCTAGGCAACTTTTTAGCATCATTGTGCCAAACAATACTTTGAAGTGTCTTGGTGTGCAGTCTTTTTTTATAAGGCTTCTCCTAGACCTATTGTTTAATCAGTCAAAGCAAGAGGTAAATAAGCAGACGGAACACAGTGAGCAAAACAGGCTTTAAGATCTTTGGCCAATATGCTCAAAGTGATCAATCCCACAGTAATCCAGAAGCGATAGTCTATTTACCTCTTGCTTTGACTGATTATATAATAGGTCTAGGAGAACCCTTTTAAGGCTGGTGTTCTAATAATTGTTACATTTGATACTTGATCTTTGGGTTGCTACAATTTAATTTCCAACAGAAATCGACAGAGTTACCATTATAAGTGTTAAGTATTTCCAAGTAGCATCTTTTCACTTTTTTGTGATTAGGTGCTTTAGTTTTGTTTTCTATCACAATGATTAGGTTCCTTAGCCTAAGCTGCAGCAGGCAATACATCATTGTGATTGGTTCTCATAGCGATTATGCCACTTAAAGTTATACCTAGGGTTAGAGGAAGAGTTGGACATATGGTAAGGTTTAGTGAATGGTTAGGAGGTCTAAGGATGTAAAATTATAGTTATAATTTGATTGGTTTGTGAAAACTATTGATGACATAGGTAGAAAGGTTAAGACCATTTTTTTTGTGTGTACTTTACTATGTATATTTTTTTCTGGTGAGGTATATGCCCAAATAAAAGTGACATTATGATGCTGGTCAATATAGTGACTCAGATGATGTCACTTAATTAAAAGGACACTCCACTGCCCAAATACAAAATAAATAAAAATCAGTGTTTAGTATATAAACCCTAAATGAAAACTTTTTTCATTGGGTGTTTATCTAAAACAGCTTGCAAAACCTGCAGTTCTCTTGTCTGCTGCCTTTGCAAACCCTTCCCTTCTTACCCTGTCCAGACTTTCTGTGTTTATCCAATCATAGACTTCCCAATGCAGCTCATTGAGTGGTCTTTGCAAGATAGGTGGTCTGGAAGATTGCTGACTCTTGAGTTTAGCTGCACTGAGCCAACAAAACAAGGAAGTCACAGGACCTGTTGTCTGCTTGAAAGCCAAGGGGCTATAAACCAGAATAATTTATAAAAGTGTAAATTTCTATTGAAATCTGCACTTTTTTGAAAACGAAAAAAAAAAAAAGCTTTTCAGCAAGCTTAAGTGCTTTAGGAGTCTGGATTGACCCTTTAAGGAATTTCTACCATCTTGGGAAAAATGTAGGAGTGTGGAGTTGCCCCAAACTAATTAAACATTTAGATAAGACTTGAAAAAATACTGCAGAATATTCAAATTATGCTAAATAATAAAATATAACTTTTATTGAGTGAATTTAAAATCAATGTAATAAAAGCAAAACATATGTAGGTATATGCAGTACATTAATTTTGAGGACAAGTCAGCTACTGGAAAATAATATATCATGCTGCTATTGCATAATTAATCATCAGTAGGAGATGAAAGAAAAACATGTAAAGAACAAAAATCAATAATAGTGAAATAAAACAGGATAAATACACTGTGTCTAAAGAGTGACGTAACATTAAATTTCATTATAAGTATAAAGTCCACAAATATGTAAAATAAGTATATAAACCAGGGAATATGTTTACAGAAAATTTGTTTTTGTGTAGTTGATCCTACGCATTTCGTGAGATTGGTCTAACTTCATCAGTGATGCAAGCCTGATGAATTTGGACCAGTTTCACGAAACACGTAGGATTGAACAACTACCAACAACCGAGCACCAATCACTTCCACTTCCTGGAGCTCCTGACTTCTCCCATGAGATTCCCACTTCCCTCTGGTAAGATGCGCGCCCGGTAGAGAGAGGACACTGAGGGAGCTGCTCTGATTGGAGCCGGGGACTAGCCTGTCAACATGCTGCAGATCCCCTCTGCACAGAGAAGCATCTAAGGACTGCAACATTGTTACTATTTACAGGATCTCCAGCTGGTTGGGGCTATGAATAAGACTGTGTTTCTTTTTGTTTGTTTGCTATTCTTTATTCCACCAGCTCATTTGATACTACCGAAATTCTATATCAAGGACATTTGCTAAAATTTGGCTTTTTATTGTTGGGATACTAGCTAGAATAGTCCTAATGAAAATTGACACTATACAGATTATCTGTTAGGCTGGTTGTATTATGATATTTTAGTTATTTTATTCCTATATGTCTATGGTGTGTATATACATTGAGTTTTATGGTTGCATAAACAGCATTGTATTTTGGCTGTTTTTTTATATTCTTGTGATTTTTTATATTTTATATTCTCAATAAAGGACACACTAGCCTGTCTATTGCGCTTTTTAAAATATTTTTTCAATATTTTTTTCATCATTCTGGGAAGGAGAGGGACCTTCCCTCTTGTCAAGCAGCAACAGACAGCCTTGTTTGTTCACTGCACTAAATTCACAGTGGGATATATTAAAGTGAAATTAAAGTGATTTTGCCACCCCTCTCTTTTTTCCTACCTCCCCCTCTAGCATGGTCCAAGAAGTGTGTAGCTGCCTACATCTGAGAGGGTAGTGGATGCATGGAATAGCCTTCCAGCTGAAGTGGTAGAGGTTAACACAGTAAAGGAGTTTAAGCATGCGTGGGATAGGCATAAGGCTATCCTAACTATAAGATAATGTTAGGGACTAATGAAAGTATTTAGAAAATTGGGCAGACTAGATGGGCCGAATGGTTTTTATCTGCCGTCACATTCTATGTTTCTATGTTTCTATGGTACATATATGTATTGTAGGTGGATTAAGCTGCTCCCTGTATAAGATGTAGGTAGAAACAATTATTGTCCAAATATAATACAGAAATGTAGTGATTTTAATATGGTGTCTAGCTAGGACAAGCCCCTGCAGTGCAAGGTGTTACCACTTGCACGAAGACTTGCAAAATGAAGTCCTTACTTCACAATGCCCCCAATATTTGTGCCATCCCAAATTGTTCCCTAATGTTCCCCAAGTAGTTTTTTTTTTTAGAAAGCGTTTATTGAATCATGGTGAGAAACATTAGCAAGCAGTGAGCAAAGTTGGCAGCATTCATTTTAGAAGTATAACAAAGTAATATATACTGTAGGTATGAGATATAAGCACATTCTTGCGCCATGTGATGCACAGTGAGTTGCTGTTTTGTATGGGGAGAGGCTAAGGGGGGTGTTTGTTGGGGAGAGGCTAAGGGGGGTGGGCCAGAGGGATAGGGGGCAGGTAGAGGAGAGATCCTTGGTGAGAGATGGGGATATAGGGAAAGGAGAGGGAGAGGGGGCGAGAGAGAGGGGGAGATAACGGAGAGTTGAAGAAAAAGGGAAAAGAAAGAGCGAAAAAAGGGGATGGGGTGGGGTTCTCTGGATAGACTATAGGGTTTGTTCCCCCCCCCACTTCCCCGACCCCGCCACCATTCTCGTTTTGGTTGGTCTTCTGGGTGAGGAGGGTCTGGAAATGATCCGGTGTTACATGGTACTATGGCGTTCAAGGTGAGGTCGGTTCCGGCTTTACAGGAAATTGTTGGTCATTCTCCATGTTTTTTTTTTTTTTTGTCGTCATCCAGTGTATCCAGTGAAACCAGATCTTCTGATAGGTTTGGCTCCTTCCCCCTGCTGTCAGGATGAGTTCCTCTATGCTCCTGATGTCTTCTACTCTGGTGATCCAGTCGTTAGTGGAGGGTGCTGAGCAGGGGAGGGCTGGCAGCCTTAGGCCTGGGGGGCAAAACCAGTCAAGTGGCCCATTGCACCACCAAATCAGTGCAATGGTGCCCACCTTTTCCTGGTTTTATAACGGATATTGATGTTATGCTAATCAGTAGCTTTTTGCCATAACCGCTCCTTCACGGCTCTGACTTTCAATGTTGTCAGAGCGCAGGCTGAGAATCTCTGAGCCTGTCCTCTGACTCACTAACTGAGCGTCGGAACCATGAGGGAGAGGCTATAATCTGACTGCACCTACTGCTGGTGCACACCAGTGGACCACCAGCGAATCGTTTAAACTGAATAGGCTGGTGTCCCCAACTTGTGAGCTGTGTTGTCTGCGGGGCGCCTCTTTTGTGATGGCACCCTGCGTGACCGCACAGCGTGCACACCCCAACGGCTGACATCAGAGTAAACACCAATAAACTGTGGAAATAAAGCTGATCCCCCCAAATTTATAAAGATTTGCTTACTGGATTTGTTGTAAGATTAAATCATGTCTCCTCCTCTCTCTCTCCCATGCGCTGCTCTGTAGGCTGGG
>OW240918.1:81237251-81250948 GCA_933207985.1 Pelobates cultripes
GAAGTCCTTTGTGACTAAATGAAGCATGGCTTTTCTGCCGAAAACCAGTTCCACAGAGTCTTCTATCCTGGAGATAATTGGGAAGTAATCCAATTATCTCCAAGGACAGAGGCAAAACTCCATTGAACACATGGCAGCAAAAGACAATAAAACACATAAAAACATATAACTGTGCAGCCATTGCACAAAACAGGTACATTCAACATATCCCCAGATAACTCAGATCTGAGCGCACATCATTACTGAATGGCGCTCAGACCACACACATACAGTTCAATTGCCATGGAGCCAAAGTCTTTCCCATAGTCTTTCATTGTACGAATGGGCTCCATGGCATAGCTATCTGGGGTATCACCGCTCAAACAGGGCAAGCACCGAATGACCCGGCTTTCGTGTCTCCGCAGGGGAAAATCAAGCGTTTCAACATGGGGCCATAGTCTAAAGGCAGCAGGCGGGCAACCAGGCTCCTCCAATGCACAGTGGCGAGACTGGTCTCGTCACAGTGCACATTTAGTTAGGTTAGTTACTGGAGAGACAAAATAAAAAAATAAAAAAATTATTGTTAGGTATAAAGATAGTTTATGAAGTTAGTTTAGGTATTTTAGTTTTAATCCTCAAAACATAATATTGTGCTGATTAATTCGTCATCTTGGCATTTGGCACTGAATGGTATACTGCTTACTTACATGCTGTCAGAAATTGGCACAGGTCAGTATGGAGACGCAAATATTATCTCATATCAGATATGATCAAATCAAATGAGGATTTTCCCAGAGAATATGTTTTGCATTAAAACACGACTTGAATTAATGTAACTATAAAAATCAAATATGATCGATATAGATATAAAGATTAAAATTTAGAGTGAATAGCAATATCTACAATTCAGCTAGATGAAATAGGCAAGTGGGTAAACTTAATTCTGTGCTGGTAACACATTCCTAATGGATGGTGTATAAATATAACCCAGACACTGTAACCATAGGAACACCAAAAGTAGAGCAAAGGTAGGAAAAAGTGTGGTATTCAGAGAAATACTGCTACTAATTATCAGATAGCAGCAGGAGAGACGGAGTACTATAAGTGTGCAAAGGTACTAATAAAGTTTGCACAGTGCTCTAGACCAGGAGTTCTCAATTAATTTTTCCCGTAGCACCCTTTGACATAGTGTACCAACATCGTGGACCCCTCCCCCCCACAAAATAAAAACAGCAAACCACATCACATTTTGCATCGTAGCACAAACCTTTTAATTAGCAGAGCGTAATTAATTTTTGAAGCACATTTAATGTTTTTGGTATATATACACTAATTTCTATTGATAGTAAACAGATTGTAGTACTTAGGAGCAGGTGTGTAGAGTTAGTTTTTGTATATAATTTTAGCATTTGAATACAGGGTTGTGTTTGTAAGTAATGTGGATGTGGTGTTCAGGGCTGGTGCAAAACATTTTGGGTACATAGACGAAGAAGTTTCCCCCCTCCCCTCCAAATAAAATAACATCTTCACCTGTGTGCCTCTTAACCTCGCTTTTGTGTTTCTTATCCCCTCTTTTAAATGTCTTACTCCCTTTAGTGTATCTTATCTCCTATTTTTACCCCATAGTGTGTCTCTTATCTCCCCTCTTTGTATGATTTTTACATCTTCCCACATTTTGTGTCTTACTCCACACAGCCCCTTTGTGTGACTCCTCTCCCAGCCCCTCTGCTTCTTTTACTCTTCCTAGCTCCTTAGTGTGTCTTTTTCACCCTCAGCCCATCTGTCTCCCCCCAGCCCCTCTGTGTGTCTCTTTTTAACCTTATCAAGCCCCACTGTGTGTTTGCCCCACATCCTGTACCTCCCCCCTCCCTGTCCCTTAGTGGTCCCCTCAATTCCCTGTCCCTTAGTGTTCCTCTCCCCCCTCCTTTCCCTGTCCCTTAGTGTTTCTCTCCCCTCCTCTCCCTGTCCCTTGGTGCAACTCCACACCTTTAGTGGTCCCCTCTCCTTCCTGGTGTGCCTCCTACCTCTCTTGGAGCATGGCTGAGCAGAGAGGATCCTGGTACAGGAGCTTCAGTTTCCTGTACCCGACCGGACTGACAGGAAGTGCTCTCTCAGTGAGCACCTCCTGTCAATCTGCCTGGGTACAGGAAACAGAACCTCCTGTACCACGGTCAGCTCTGCTCCACCGACGGATGCTCCTAATGCTTACCGAGGGCTCCAAGTACTTCTCCAGACACCATAAGTACTGCAGACCCCACTAACCGCCGCAGCTTGGTTGGGGTTTCGCCATCTTCTACCCACCCTGGACCTATGACAAAGCTCCAGGTTCCGGTGGGTGAACCTCTTCCTTCAGAGAGTGTAGCAGGAACAGCTCTTACAAGAGCTAGTGATTATCCAAGGGAGTATGATGATCATAGCAATCCCTTATAGTGATATAGCAATTCCCCCTGAAATGGAAAAATCAATCAAGGTATTGATTATTTCTTTGTGTATCTGCCCCTGGCCAAATCAATGAAACAATGCGTGCACGCTCCCTGAAGTAATTCACACCAGACACAGGTTCCAGGTTGTTGAATAACTTGAGGAATGTTTATTCAGAGGGGACGGCAGGTCCCTTTTAAAGCAAAATTACATCATAAGCATTGTCAGAGATAACATGGAATAATACATCAATAATTGGTTAGGTGTTAAGTGGTCGCTCTAATGCTCTGCCTACTGAAGGTGATGTCACCAGGGCCATGAGGGTCTCCCACGGTTTCCCGGCGCCATCTTGCTGCACGAGGTAGTTAGTTGGTGTTAAAGGGAGAGGGAGGGGAGGAGGGGTTAGAAGCTTCTAGCAGCCATTTTGATTAAAACATGTGTGCTTAGCATATATATATTGTGTATAGTGAAATGAGTAAATAGACATTTTCATTAACTTGGAAATATGTGCAGACCTTATTTCCACAACAGTCCCCCCTAAAATGGCTATTTACTATGACAACTTGCTGCTGTCCCTAGTGTATCCCTAGCTGCCTGCAGCTCATCTGTCTTCACAAGCATCGAACTCTTCACTCCGTGGGTAACCCGCAGTAGCTAGTCCACCACATCTCCGCACGTGAGACTTGCCCGTTAAGACAGACGCTTTCCCTATACTGTCCCTACAAAAAAGCAGTTGTCTGTTTGAACTGATGTGATTGAAGGGGTGTATGTGGGGTGTCATCTTCGAGGTCTGTGATGTCTTGATGTAGGAAAGTAGGGGTAACGTCATCTATAGTCTTATCTACTGCCTTCTGTAAGTACTTCTGTATGCAAGGGAGCACGCAACAGGTTAAGAATAAGAAGATGATAATCATTATAAGAACAGCTGTTCCTACCTGGAAGAGGGTCCTTTGCCAACCATTCATCCACCCAAACCATCTGTCCCAGGTGTCAGTGACTCCTGAATCCTTTTTTAGCTCATCAGAAAGACTATCTAGCTTCTCTATGGCCATAGTTACCTTACCATTGGGCCCAGTGTTGTCTGAAATGTATGTGCAGCATGTCATAGTCTCAGGGAGGATTTTACATACACCCCCTTTCTCAGCTAAAATCATATCTAGGGCCATTCTGTTCTGAAATGTCATTTGGGTAGTAGCTTGTAACTGCTCTGCCAGGCCCTGTAGGGCATCCCTTGTGTAGTTAACGAAGCGCTGCTGATTATAATAGATGTAATTGATCCAATTGACATTCTTATTAGCAGTTATCATTGGAATTAAGGATTCAAATCCTGCTTCCACTTCATCTCTTGCTTTAAATTCGTTAGGCACCCCCCTTGGCACACCTATGGCATCAATATACACATGGGGGTCGAAGCTCCCTCGGATGGGAGCCTCTCGTTTGGTTCTAGAATGTACATGTGTAAGGTTTAATGTGTTATGACTACCATCTGGAATAATGTGGATAGGCATTATAACTTTGGTTAGGGCACACTCCCCCCACCATTGCCCAGCTAGTTGGGACCTCAATTGTTTATCACCACATAACCAATAGATATCACCGATCGTCTTTGTGTGGTTCATTAGCAATGATACAGGTGGACTATGGTAAGTTGAGCAGTATCCTGATGGGAATTTGCCCAGATATAAACCAGTGTTCTTAGGTATTGAATAGCATGTGTAATTACCTGGGTAGACGGTGACTCCATCAGGTGGCTTTACATGTCCATGAGTGATTGGGTAAACTCTCTTCCATTCATGCGCTCTACCTTACCACTACTCTGTGGGTGATATGGTGTGTGGAATGCAAGGGTCACCCCCAGTGCTGACCAGACTTCCCGTGTTAACGAGGCAGTGAAGGAGGTCCCTTGGTCACTTTCAATCACTTCTGGAACTCCATAGCGGCAAACAATTTCCGTCAAAAGATACTTGACTGTAGTCCTCGCGGTGAGATTAGTCACTGGGAAGGCCTCTGGCCATCCTGAAAACATGTCCACTATGACCAATGCATATTCATAACGTCCACTTTTTGGCATCTGGATGTGATCAATCTGGATCCTCTGGAAGGGGTATTGTGGTTTGGCCAGGTGATTAGGTGCGTTCTTTATGATCTTTCCAGGATTGCACTTAGCACATAAAGTACAAGATTTACAGTAATTCTGTGTTAAGGTAGTGATACCTGGTGCTTCAAAATACTTGTCAATCAGTGAGTTCATCAGGAGTTTTGACAGGTGGGCTGGCCCATGTTGAGGAGTTTGTAGTGGACTGTGCATAAAGGCTTAAAACACATAATTCTACTTCAGGAGGTAAGCTCAGAGGTACTGTGCCCAGATGGGGCCTGGCTCCTCCACATACGTAGCAGTTAGTCCTATTATGTGAGTTGGCATTATACCTCATCCATTCTAGCCACAAATTAGTGTCTGAAAACCCAGTCTCCACTGCCATGGTGTCTTCAAAGGTGGGGTTGGCTATAGCTACCATGTCATGTAGGGTCTTAATATGTGGTTTTAATGGGTTAATGATCATGTGTGTGGTCCCTACCGAGTCTGGGGAGGTGAGCATGTCTTGTAGGTAAAATGTCCCCAGTGCATTATGTGAGCCACCTCCCTTCCAGTACATCCCCATCACATATTCTCCTGCATCCCTTGGGCTGGGGTGTTCTATATTCAGGGTAAGCTTAATGGGAGTTGACCCTATGGGTTTACTCAGGGTCATTCTAGAGAGTAGGGGTTTCCCGTCTTTGTCAAGTCTGTCCAGTGCAATTTGGGGTCTGTAGCCCCATGGTCTACCCGTGTTCCACCCAGCAGCTTTCCATGAACTACAATGGTGTCCCCAAACTCCTTCAGTCACACAAATGTATGGATCATTTTTGTTAGGTATGTCTTTGTATATGGCTGCATATTGTGTTTGTGGAAATGTACAAGTAACTATGTCACAGTAATCAAAGGTGTATGTAGCTACATCAGTATTAGAAGAATTGTACCAGAAAGTGTAAACATGATTATCTTTGGTTATGGCCACTTGTTGGGCCCAGGCAAAGTGTAGCAGCATAAGAAAACACAAGACACATAATAAATTCATATTTCAGCAGGATTAGCCTCTTCTGGAGCAGGCACTTTTTTGCAATGTGAAGCGTGTATCCAAGAACTCTTCCCGGCTAGTTTAACTGACGTTGCTGTAATCAGGAGCACTTGATAAGGACCATCAAATCTCGGTTCTAGGGTGTGTTTCCTGAGAAACTTCTTGACCATAACCCAATCACCAGGAAGCAGCTTGTGTGTACCTGTATTCGACTCAGGATCTGGAATAGAAGAAAACACTTGGGCATGTATCTTGGTCAAGGCATGTGAGAGGGCAGTCACATAGTCTACCATAGCATCTGACTGAATCTGAAGCTGTTGGGGAAAGTAGCAACCTAACCTGGGTGCTGTACCAAACAAAATCTCATAAGGTGACAGGCTATATTTTCCTCTGGGAGTGTACCTTACACTAAACAACGCTAGTGGGAGACTCTCGGGCCAGGGCATGTTAGTTTCTTGTGACATTTTAAGCATTCTGGCTTTCAAAGTGCCATTCATGCGCTCTACCTTACCACTACTCTGTGGGTGATATGGTGTGTGGAATGCAAGGGTCACCCCCAGTGCTGACCAGACTTCCCGTGTTAACGAGGCAGTGAAGGAGGTCCCTTGGTCACTTTCAATCACTTCTGGAACTCCATAGCGGCAAACAATTTCCGTCAAAAGATACTTGGCTGTAGTCCTCGCGGTGAGATTAGTCACTGGGAAGGCCTCTGGCCATCCTGAAAACATGTCCACTATGACCAATGCATATTCATAACGTCCACTTTTTGGCATCTGGATGTGATCAATCTGGATCCTCTGGAAGGGGTATTGTGGTTTGGCCAGGTGATTAGGTGCGTTCTTTATGATCTTTCCAGGATTGCACTTAGCACATATAGTACAAGATTTACAGTAATTCTGTGTTAAGGTAGTGATACCTGGTGCTTCAAAATACTTGTCAATCAGTGAGTTCATCAGGAGTTTTGACAGGTGGGCTGGCCCATGGGCCCATTGGACCACCGCTGAGTACATACTTCTGGGTAAGCAGAACTTGAGATTGATGGTGTAAACATCATCACGGAGTACAGCTCCTTTGTTCTTCCAACTTTGTTTCTCCTGGGGAGTAGCAGCAGCTTGTTGTTCCTTCAGAAGCCTAAGATCTGTAGGCAATGTTTGCATAGTGTAGATGGGTAATGTATCTGTGGCCACTCTTCTGTCCACTTCCCATCCTTGCCGTGCTGCTTCCTTAGCTGCCTGATCAGCTAAGTGGTTGCCACGTGCTTCTTCTGTGTCTAGTCTTCCGTGGGCTTTTACTTTCAGTACTGCCACCTCTGCTGGAAGTTCCAATGCATCCATCAGTTCTGCAATGGCTGCCCCATGTTTTACTGGGGTACCGGTAGCCGTAAGAAATCCTCTGGTCTTCCAAATTAGGCCAAAGTCATGTGCTACTCCCAGGGCATATCATGAATCCGTGTAAATATTGACACATAGACCTTCAGACAATTTTCAGGCCACAGTCAGGGCTGTTAGCTCGGCTTCTTGAGCAGACTTAGTTGGTTGTAGGGCAGCTGCTTGTAATACTTCCTGTGGTGACTACATACCCAGTGTGATATTGTCCCTGTTCATCAGCAAATCTTGACCCATCCACAAATAGTGTTTGGTCCGGGTTGAGTAATGCAGCTTCATAGACAGTTGGTAGGTGTGTAGTTTCCATTTTCATTTGTTCAAAACAATCATGAGGAATATCTAGGTCACAGTCTGTGATGAGTGGGTCTTCACGGGCTTCTGTGTGGTACCTTGGGTACCCTGCCGTACAGTAATTAATAGTCTTTTTGTTGATCCCCGTAGAAGTCAGTTGTTCTTGGTTCATTTGACTCCAGGTTTTGGCCATCGGGCCTAGATCTTTCCATGAGGTATCGGGGGATCTGGTGAGAGATATGTGTGGGATAGCTGTTTCCCAATGATGATAGAGATGTGTCACATTCTCTGGAAGATGGACTAAGATGAGCATGGTACCTGTGGGGTCCCAGAATAAGTCAGTCAGGGTAATTTGAATTTCCTTGAGCTGGAATAGTTCTTCCTCATAGTTCATATCAGGGCCTGGTATGTCCTTAAACCATAAGGTACAGTGAAGTAGGGCCTCTGATTGTTCATCATGTGGGGGTGCATGCGCAGGCAGCTGCAAATCTGCCCGAACCTCTGGGTTGATGTCCAGACTGTACCAGTAATGCACAACTCCCCCCTTGGGAAGTGGCAGAAGAGTGGCTGGGTTCAGGGAAAGACATCTCTGAAGTTTCACATAGTCAGGTAAAAGTAAGGAGGTTTGTAGACGGAGGTGACGTTGGGATGAAAGGTGCTTAGGTTGAACTTGTTGCAGGATTGCAGTAATGTCATGAGGGGCCAACACCGTGAGGTGGTGGCCAAGAACAAAATCATTAGTCTTGTCCAGGAGGGCGCTGGCGGCAAACACAGCCCTGAGGCAGGAGGGACTACCCCTCGCAACAGGGTCAAGCATGCAGGAAAAATAGCCAATAGGTCATTGTCTTGAGCCATGTTTCTGGGTAAGGACTCCGGAAGCATGTCCTGACTTTTCAGAGACAAACAGATTGAAAGGAAGCTGGTAGTTGGGTAGGCCCAACGCGGGTGCAGAAGCAATAGCTCTTTTCAGATTGTGGAAACAGGTGATGGTTTCTTCAGTAAGGTGGAAGGGCTCACTCCTGAGGGCATCATAGAGTGGCTGCATGAGTTTTGATGCTTCTGGTATCCAGGACCTGCAGTATGTGATAAGACCCAAAAAGGCATGAAGAGTCTGATGTGTTGCAGGTAAAGGAAGTTGCAAAATAGCTTGTACACGTTGAGAAGTTAGATGTTTGGTGCCATGGGAAAGACAATGTCCCAAGAAGACCACAGAGGGCCGGCACCATTGTAGCTTGGATTTAGAAGCTTTGCAACCGGCTGCAGCGAGGAAACATAGGAGATCTTCTGAGTCACGCTCTGCAATGAGCAAATCAGGAGCGCAGAGAAGGAGATCATCAACATATTGAAGCAGGACAACATCCGAGTGAGATTTCTGCCAGGGCTCCAGAACCAGAGACATGGCGTGAGCAAACTGTGTGGGGGAATTCTGGGCCCCCTGAGGCATGACAGTCCAGGTGTATTGTTGTCCTTCATGGGTGAAGGCGAAGAGAAAGCGGCAGGAAGGGTCAAGGGGCACACTGAAAAAGGCATTGGCTAGATCCACTACAGTGAATATTGTGGCAGTTGGTGGAACCTGGAACAAGAGGGTGTATGGGTTTGGAACAATAGCAGTGTCTTTTATGGTTACTTCATTAACAGCACGGAGATCCTGCACCATTCGGTACTGGTCGGGTTGACCCTTAACAGTTCTCTTTTTAACAGGGAAAAGTGGTGTGTTACATGGAGATGTGCACTTGATAAGGGCACCTTTGGCAAGCAGGCTTTCAACTTGTTTAGTGATGGCATCAGCTTGTGCTGGCTTCAGAGGATACTGTGGTCTACGGGGAGGTAGTGCTCCAGGCAGGAGCTTGACCAAGACTGGGGGCACATGCAAGCGCCCAATATCATCCGGGCCGGTGGACCAAAGTTCTTAGGGGATACGATCCAGAGCACTGGGGGTTTGTGAGACCCGTACATTCCCTGTATTGTCAGTTAAGTTCAACAAGATGGGGAGTGAACAAAGGACAGAGGTGTCTTTTTGTGATAAGGGAGTTGTTAACTCAACTTGACCATCAGTAATAGATGCCTGGAGCCGAGAGAGAACATCAGCACCTAGGAGGTTAATGGGGAAAGTAGAGGAAACAACAAACCGGGAGAGAATGTGTGAACCTACATGCAGAAGTTTAGTAAGGGGGTTACTGCGGGGTGTACCATCCACCCCAACACAGGAGACATCGGTGTCAGATAAGAAGGAAGGATCTGGCAGGTCTTGTTCCCTGAGGACACTACGGGCTGCACCTGTGTCAACTAGAAAGGTGGTTGGGTGACCCTCCATGGGGAGAACTACTGTAGCCAAGGGCCCTCCCCCATCCCCCGCAGACACTGCCATGGCAGGGGTTGCTGACACAGGCTTGCCAGTTACCTATTGTAATAAATCTAGATGGGCCTGATCTGGTCCCTGGTACCGGCGGGAAGTGGAGGGAGGGTTATTAGATTGCATGGGAGGACGGGATGGACGATTAGCGTGGCGGGGCAGTGACTGACTGTCTTGGAAATCATCTGTGTCATACCCTTCAGCGGAGGAGGTAACACTGGAGAAGGGGTCGGAGGGGTGGGAACGGGGGGTTGGGTCAGGGCGGTGAGGGCAGAGATTAGGGACGGCAAATCAGCCGGGGGAGGAGGAGGCAACGAGGTAGAGGGGGCCGGGACATCTGGAGGAGGGGGCGGTGTGTGGATAACGGGAGGGTCCTGGAGGATGGGAGGGGTGCCTGGGAGTGTTGGGAGTGAAGCAGAAATGGGCGGCTACTATTGTTGCAAGATCAACGGGAGGGGAGGGGGCAGAGGGAGGGCCAACTGTGGTGATACATGATGGAGCAGAGGCAGGGGGGCCGGGATCAGCGGGTTGGACAAGATTCATGAGAGTGGAGAGTAGGGATGAGGGATCCTTAGAGGAGGAAGGGGAAGGGGAATGAGAAGGAGAGAAAGGCAGAGAGGGTGAAGGGGTAGAGGTCACGGGACAGGTCGCTTTCGAAAGGCTAGCAAGGAAAGAGGAAAGGTCTGGGTCCGGGGGTATGGGAGAAGGAGGGTCTGTGGGGGGACAGGGGTCCGGAGGTATGGGGTCGGCGGAATGGACAAGGGTCGAGGGGGTAGAGTGTGAAACAGTCGACGGGGGTGAGGGAGCGGGTGTTGCTAGGGATGGGGTACTCGAGGTGGAGAGGGAATGAGAGGAGGAGAAAACTCCGGTGGGTGAGGCGGGAGCTTAAGGCACACCCCCGGGGGGTGGGGTCTGTGCTGTGACGGGGGAAGCAGGGCGGGAATTTACTGTTGCGCTCTGGGCGCCATCATAGGGCGGTGGCCGCGGGACAATGGAAACAACATCATCATTGTTAACACTCCTATGGTATACATACACAATTTGCCCCTCAAAATCCAACTCTTCCTCGAACCACCCTTCCCGTTTCAGACCTCTAGCTACCCGATACCAAGCCTCTGCAACCTTTGTGAGTCCATTATCCAACAACAACCCTTCCTTGTCTATGAGTAACTTCCTCCAAAACTCAGGTTGTAATCTCCCACTGGGCGGCATCTGGAGGCCACACACCTTAGCAATCTTTCTAAGTTTCAACATTGCATCTTCCCCTGCCCTTTCTTTCACAATGTCACAAGCCAACAAGCCCTTAACAGGTCTAGCATGTTCCTGCCCCATCTTGAATAATCGGAGTGAGCCACGTGCTAGGTACAGAAAAATAGAGGAGATACAAGGGAGAAGGAAAAGGAATGTCTACAGTGCTCGACTGCCACGAGGACTTGAGTCCCGTGCGTCGTCCCCAAACGTAGACTAGTCACGGGGGTCCGCCCACCCGGAGTGGTGGTCACGGACGGGAGCGAGCGTGGGTGACTAACACAGCTCTGGGCAACAGGCACAGGAAAGATAAAGGACAAAGGAGAAAATGAACGTGGCTACACTAACGAGAAGACATTTGCAGAAGTCACAAACATATAAATGAGCGTAAACTCCGGAATCCAGAACCAACCACACTATACACACACACACCAAGGGTACCCACACTGTAACAACAATTAAACAAAAACCACAGAATGACAGAGAGTAAAATGGCCATGTACATGTTAACACCAATCGCTCTAATGCTCTGCCTACTGAAGGTGATGTCACCAGGGCCATGAGGGTCTCCCACGGTTTCCCGGCACCATCTTGCTGCACGAGGTAGTTAGTTGGTGTTAAAGGGAGAGGGAGGGGAGGAGGGGTTAGAAGCTTCTAGCAGCCATTTTGATTAAAACATGTGTGCTTAGCATATATATATTGTGTATAGTGAAATGAGTAAATAGACATTTTCATTAACTTGGAAATATGTGCAGACCTTATTTCCACAACACCCCCCAATAAGAGACAAGACTCTAGATTGAGAGTGAAGTAGAACTGAAGGTTTAATGGTACAGGTTGGCTTTATGTACAATTCCTCAGGCCAGAGGCACACCCCCTGGACCTGATGGAGCAACAGATTACAAACTGTACAGACCAATAAAAACAATGTAACAATGAACAACACTCCCACATACAGTAAACAATCCCTCCCTTCTGCCTGTGATATAATTAAGGTAGTTAATGCATTAACTTAATTATCCCCAGGCAGAAAAAACACACATTTTTATAAAGTACCATAAGTACCCCAAAACATAACATATCCCCATAACTGTTACATCCCCTGTGTTTCACATTGACAGTAACGTACACTCAATTACAAACACACAGACGTCACTGACAGACACAGACTCACTGATTTGACATACACCTTCCCCAACAGACATAAACGGCAGATAAGCACTGACAGTGACACACACACACACTCAATGACAAACACAGACATCACTGACAGACACAGACTCACCCATTGACAGACACACACGCACACTGACATATATACACACTACATATACTGATAGACTCATTGACAGACACATACAGACTCAATGACAAACAGACTCACTGATTTGACAGACACTCACAAACACACTGACACACACATCGACAAACACACATACACTTACATGCACACACATACACTCACTAATTATAAATAATATTATAATGAAAACATTTCCACCCAGCCTCCCTACTTGAAGGTTGGTTGGGGATCTGGACCGGCAGTCCAACATCCCGGTAGGTGGGTCTCTCGTTGGAGGTCCAGTGAGATGCTGTGAGGCGTGTGGCTAAATTGGCATCTGAGGCAGCGAAAGAGCTCTGATCTCTCTGCTCTACTCCCTCACACCTCGCGTCTGTCTACTGATGCCAGGAGCCGGAATGACGTCATATTCCGGCTAATGTGGCATCAGCAAACGGCACGCGAGGGAGCAGAGCAGGGAGTTCAGAGCTCCCTCACCACTTCAGATGCCAATTCATCCGCACGCCAATGCCGGGGTGTCCAGAAGGTGGCCTGGTAGGAGGGAGCTCCTCCCTCCTGCCGGTCACTGGAATTTTGTGCCCCTAGAGCCGGTGCGCCCTAAGACGGCTGCCTGTGCCCACTTATGGATGCGCTGGCCCTGGCTGTGTTGGATATTAAGTGTGAATATATGTTTGTTTGTAGTATTGGTGTTTGAGTGAAGGGTGTGTTTGTATATAATTTTGAAGTTAGAGTTCAGGGGTGTCTTTGTATGTCATGCTACAGGCACAGAAGGTGCCTGTAGCAAGTGTGTTAAAAAATGATAAGCTTAGAGTCATGTCTACACATGTTTGTAGTTTAGGGAATAAGATCCATGAACTTGTTGCAATAGTGGCAAGTGATAATGTAGATTTAGTCGCTGTTACTGAGACATGGTATAATGAGAAAAATGACTGGGACATAGCAATACCAGGGTACTCTTTATATAAAAAAAGACAGGGAAGGCAAGAAAGGGGGAGGGGTGAACCTGTATGTAAAGGATATCATAAAATCTAGCCTAATAAAAGTTAGTGAGGCGAACATATTATTATTATTATTATTATGATATTTATAGAGCGTCGTCAAATTCCGCAGCACTTTACATTGGGTGGACGAACAGACATGTAGTTGTAACCAGACAAGTTGGACACACAGGAACAGAGGGGTTGAGTGCCCTGCTCAATGAGCTTACATTCTAGAGGGAGTGGGGTAAAATGACACAAAAGGTAAGGATAGTATTAGACTAGTGACAGTTGCAGAAGAGGAATCAGTCAGGAGCTATTAACATAGAGTCCGTTTGGGTTACGTTAGAATTTGGTAATCACACAGTAACTCGTGTAGGTGTGATTTCTAGGCCCCCAGGACAAATAGAAGAGCTAGACAATCTACCAGTTGAGGAAATAGCTAAAATGACAATGAAGGGGGAAGTTATCATCATGGGTGACTGTAATCTTCCTGATGTTAATTGGAAAACCAAAATAGCTGCTTGTGCCAGGAGCACACATATTCTTAACTCCCTACTGGGATTGTCTCTAAAACAAGTCATTGAGGAGCCAATTCGTAAAGAGGCCATACCAGATTTAGTGTTA
>OW240918.1:81261775-81296368 GCA_933207985.1 Pelobates cultripes
ATCTCGGTCTACGCGATATTGCTCTCTACTGGTGCTCCTCCTACCTCTCCCAACGCTTTTTCAGTGTTTCTTTCTCTGGCTCTGCCTCTTCTCCCCAACCCCTCTCTGTTGGCATTACCCAAGGTTCTGTCCTTGGTCCCCTACTGTTCTTCATCTATAATGCCTCCCTTGGTAAACTCATCAGCTCCTTTAGCTTCCATTATCATTTATATGCAGATGACACACAAATCTACCTGTCCTCTCCTGATTTCTCTCCACCCATCTTGACTCGTGTCTCTGACTGTCTCTCTGTGATTTCCAACTGGATGGCTGCTCACTTCCTTAAACTCAAACTGTTCAAAACAGAACTTCTGGTCTTCCCTCACTCAAGTGTTGCTACTCCCGTGTCTGTCTCCCTCCAAGTCAATGGTGCCACCATCACCTCTACCTTGCCGGCTCACTGCCTAGATGTTCTCTTTGACTCCGACCTCTCCTTCACCCCTCATGTCCAGTTGATCGCCAAATCCTGCCGCTTCCATCTCAAAAACATTGCTCACCTCTGCCCTTATTTAATACCAGATGCAGCTAAGCTGCTGGTCCATGCCGTTGTTCTTTCTCACCTTGACTACTGCAATCCCCTTCTCAGTGGTCTTCCCATATTGCACCGCTGCAATCTATAATGAATTCGGCAGCGAGGCTCATTTTGCCCACACCTCCCACGCCTCCCCACTCTGTCAGTCCCTACATTGACTTCCAGTTAGATATAGAGCTCAATTTAAGATTCTGGTGCTTGCTTACAAGACTCTGCATTATGCTGCTCCAACCTACTTCTCCTTCCTAATACACAAATATGGCCCATTAAGGCCCCTGCATTCTGCCGAAGACCTAGGCCTATCCTCTGTTCGTACTCCCACATCTGTTGCTTGCCTCAAAGACTTCTCCAGGGCTGCACATTTTCTGTGGAACTCCCTTCCCTTCTCCATTAGACTTTCACCCAGTCTCCACTCCTTCAAAAAATCTTTGAAAACATACTTCTTTAGGAAACATATCATCTAAACTGTTAACAGGTTTTCATCCCCACTCCCCCATGACTTCTCTCCTGCAACTGTCAAAAATAACCTACTAAGTGCTCAGTGATTAATTTTCTAGCAACCTATTTCATTACTCCTACTTATACCCATTGTGTCACTATACTCGACTCCCTCTAGCATGTAAGCTCCTTGAGCAGGGATCTCAGCCCCTCTGTACCTGTGCGTCCATTTGTCTGGTTACAATTATGTGTCTGTTAGTTCATCCATTGTATAGCGCTACGGAATTTGCTGGCGCCATATAAATTACATAGTTACATAGCTGAAAAGAGATTTCCAGTCTAAACGCATGACCTATGTAAAATCCGGTTTGTGAATAGATTTCCACACAATGGTTTGTATTGGCCCCGGATATGTTTGTATAATGAGGCGACATTTTTCTAAACTACAGAGGTTTAAATTTGTTAAGCTTTCTTCATAGCTGATATGTTCGATTTCTTTTGTTAAGTTTGTAGCCCACCTCTGCACTTTTTCTAGTGCCATAATATCCTTCTTTAGAACAGGTGCCCAAAATTGCACAACAGTGAATCATAAAGAGGCAAAATGATATTCTCATCCCGAGAATGATTGCCCATTTTCATGCATGACAATACCTTACTGGCCTTAGTCACTGCTGATTGACATTGCACATTGTTGCATAGTTTGTTGTCTTTAACAATTTCCAAGTCATTTTCATGTGTTGTTATATCTAATTCGCTTTCATTAAGGGTATACGTTGCTTGTGCATCCTTTACGCTGAAGTGCTTAGCTTTGCATTTTTCAACATTAAATTTCATCTGCCATTTGAGTGCCCAGTCCCCCAATCTATCTAAATCCCTCTGCAGCAAAGTAATAACTTGCTCACATTGTATCACTTTGCAGAGTTTTGTGTCATCTGCAAACTCTGAAACATGGCTTTCAATGCTTTATTCAAGATCATTTATAAACATGTTAAAAAGAAGGGGTTCCAGAAAAGAACCCTGTGGGACACCACTTGCTTCCTCCAATCCTCTGGAACACTTCATGAAAGAAAAGAATCTTGAAAGATTAAAAACAGAGGTTCACTTATTTCTACATTTTTTTTCCTTAAGTACTCGTGGATGAATACTTCCAGGCCCTGGAGCTTTGTTTATATTAACTTTCTTTAGTTGCTGCCGCACCTTGTCTTGAGTTAACCAATTAAATTTTTTCTGCAAGTTTTTAGCAGCACTCATTTGCACATCTATTGCCATGGGCTCTTCCTTAATATATACGGAGGAGAAATAGTTATCTAAAATTTCTGTCTTTTCCTGGTCTTAATTAACTAACAACCCCATCCCAGTTTTTATCTACACTTTAATTATATATTTTTTTTTTTTTTGAGAATTTATGTACTTGGGATTAGTTTTGCTCTCTTTGGCTATCATTTTTTCATTTTGAAGTTTAGCAAATCTAATTGCTGTTTTGCACACATTATTGGCGTCCTTATATCTATTATAGGTTGCCTCTGCTTTGTCCAATTTAAATGCTTTAAATGCCCTTTTCTTATTTTTAATATCTTGTTTTACTTCTCTACTGAGCCACATTGGTTTCTTTTATATTTATAACCCAATGGTACATACTGAGAAATGTACCATGCTAATATTTGTTGGAAGATGTTCCATTTATCCTCAGCGTTCTTTTCACTAAAGAGTTTATGCCAGTCAATATATTGAAAGCTGCCCTTAACTTTTAGAAATTGGCCTTTTTAAAATTATATGTTTTAGTATACCCCATATGCTTTTGCTTTGTTTTTAGTTTATTTTAGAGGACACTATATTGTGATCACTATTTCCCAAGTGCTCACCTACTTAAATGGTGGTCAAAAGATCAATGTTGTTTGTTAGAACCAGGTCCAGAACCAATAATAATAATAAGATAGAAACATTTAAATACATAAAGGGAATCAACACAGTAAATGAGGAGACAATATTTAAAAGAAGAAAAACCACCACAACAAGATGGCATAGTTTTAAATTAGAGGGGCAAAGGTTTAAAAACTATTTCAGGAAGTATTACTTTACAGAGAGGGTAGTGGATGCATGGAATAGCCTTCCAGCTGAAGTGGTAGAGGTTAACACAGTGAGGGAGTTTAAGCTGCGTGGGATAGGCATGAGGCTATCCTAGATATAAGATAAGGCCAGGGACTAATGAAAGTATTTAGAAAATTGGGCAGACTAGATGAGCCGAATGGTTCCTAACCCAATAATGACACCCCCAAAGGGAACTAGCCTTTTATGACTTTCTCTCACACTCACTTGTCCATCCCACTCCTTCCCTTCTAACAAGCTCCTGGTATGCAGTCTGTGTAGTGGAGCTGCAATCCTGAGACCGAATATCTCCTCTGGAATCCTCAGGAGCTGGAAAGAAGCGCTGTTCTGTGATTACAGCCCATTCCCCAGTAACTGGATGACACATAGCTCTGGAAGTTAACTGAGGTTTATTGTGCCACATTTGGCTTTTTATGCACAGACCCCCAGCATGGGGTCTCCATAGAATACAGTACAAAATCCTCCCCAGCGTCTCTGTGTCTGGGAGATAATTGAGTCCTTGGAAGGCTAACTCAACTACCCCACAAGTCTGATATCCCCAAATAGCCCTGGTCTAAGTGCCCAACATATCCACAAAGCGTTAAGATCTGTTTGGTTAAATGAAATCACCATTCGGGTGAAGGTTTCACTGGCCAGCCACGAGGTGATGCCCCAAAGAGTTCCAGAGAATTCAGGGCAGTGAATGGTCTCCGTTTGGGGGTTCCTGTACGGGCACAGATGAACGCTCCCCCTGGCTCTTAGGTAGCGAATGCTCCCCCAAGTCGGTAGTTCCTATCTCTCGAACGTGGTTCATGTAGCTGGGTGGGAAAGTGTACGGGCAGCTGTACCATCTTTGCCGGGTTTTTGTGAGGTCGTGTAGCCGAAGTACCAAGTACGACCAAGTACCACTGACTGTGTTCGGGAGACAAAGTGGCCTCAAGTTAATCTCTTAATTGCGGTTATCAGCCAGAGGTGGTCAGTGTTCTGAGCCAATAAAGAGGGGGACCACACAAGTTCTGTTAGGTTCATGAACAGGGGGATTCATATCAGTTCAGGAAAATTAAACATAGGGTCTGGCAACCTCAGGTAATGTTACCAGGTCTGCCACAGTATGGAAGAGAACAAAGTGGATGTAGTGAGTGTAGAATTAAGGGGACATGCCACACTGTTAGAGAGACCGAAGCAGCAAGAGCAATTGCACAAATTGAAAAGTCAGCTTTACCTTAACTAATTTATGGTCAGCCCGTCCACAAAGGTGTTGTTCCTCTACATCCCTCTTAAGTTACCATGCTTAAAACCTTCTGAACAAAGCAAGAGCATGTAAAAGTAGTAAAATATAAAAAAAACTGGTGTGTTTTTTTTTTCTTTTAAGTCAATGGGTCATTTCATGGGCATTGGCTTGGAGCTTCTGCTCCATTACATTGTATGTTAATCCCATGACTGATTCTTAATAGTGCCATCGGATATTGCGGTCAGATATTGGAATTTTTTTGTGAAGTAATTGTAAGATGCTTAACCTAGACAAAAATCTCATTATGGCAACAGATATACTTCCACTTCCAGGGGCTGAATTTGTCCACTTTGTAGTGATATCAACCTCTAGAACATACAGTGAGGGAAAAATGTATTTGGTCCCCTGCTGATTTTGTATGTTTGCCCACTGACAAAGAAATGATCAGTCTATAATTTTACTGGTAGGTGTATTTTAACAGTGAGAGACAGAATAACAAAAACAAAAAATCCAGAAAAACGCTTTTTAAAAAGTTATAAATGAATTTGCATGTCAATGAGGGAAATACGTAGTTGACACCTTTGACTTAGTACTTGGTGGCAAAACCCTTGGAGGTCAGATATTTCTTGTGTTTGGCCACCAGGTTTGAACACATCTCAGGAGGGATTTTGTCCCACTCCTCTTTGCAGACCCTCTCCAAGTCATTAAGGTTTCAAGGCTGACGTTTGGCAACTCGAAACCTTCAGCTCCCTCCACAGATTTTCTATGGGATTAAGGTCTGGAGACTGGCTAGGCTACTCCAGGACCTTAATGTGGTTCTTCTTGAGCCACTCCATTGTTGCCTTGGCTGTGTGTATGGGTCATTGTCATGCTGGAATACCCATCCACGACCCATTTTCAATGCCTGGCCGAGGGAAGGAGGTTCTCACCAAAGATTTGATGGTACATGGCCCCATCCATCGTCCCTCTTATACAGTGCAGTTGTCCTGTCCCTTAGCAGAAAAACATCTCAAAAGCATAATGTTTCCACTTCCATGTTTGATTGTGGGGGTGGTGTTCTTGGGGTTATAGGCAGCATTCCTCCTCCTCCAAACACGGCGAGTTGAGGTGATGCCAAAGAGCTCGATTTTGGTCTCATCTGACCACAACACTTTCACCAAGTTCTCCTCTGAATTACCCAGATGTTCACTGGCAAACATCAGGCGGGCCTGTACATGTGCTTTCTTGAGCAAGAGGAACTTGAGGGCGCTGCAGGATTTCAGTCCTTCACGTGTAGTGTGTTGCCAATTTTTTATTCAGCTGCCTTGAAATCATTAACAAGATCCTCCCATTTAGTTCTGGGCTGATTCCTCATCATTCTCATGATCATTGAAACTCCACAAGGTGAAATCTTGCATGGAGCACTAGACCGAGGGAGACTGAGTTATTTTGTGTTTCTTCAATTTGCGAATAATCGAAAAACTATGATATGACCCCAGAAACATGAAGTATTCACCTAACTATAAAACGTGTGTATCCAGTATAAAGCAAGCTGACAGCATGAGAATAATGAGGGCTGCATGGCACCCCTGAAAATCCCAATAGGCACAGAGGGCACAGGATGACATATATGACTAGCAATTCTCTTACACTTGGTTTTGTGGATAGTGAGTTCAGTTGTTGATTTTGTCTTTACAGAAACGTTCTTGACAGTTTTTTAGACTCAGTTTTGTTGTTCATTTTATAAATTCATTATGTGGTATGTATTTTATTTTTAAAGTATTCATCTCCTCCTTCATTCTCTCATTTTTAGTTATTCATGTCAGCCAAGAAGTTTTCTTCTAAATATGCAATACTGAGCATACAAAGGTCATTGTAAAGCATTCCTTGAATTAAAACATTAGACAATATCTATTTAAAACCTCAACACATCCGTGGCTGTGAAAATTAGAAATGAGTACTAACGAATATTATGTTATGTTAGCCAACACAATATGAAATATTTATTACAGTAAAAGGCAAGTATTTTTAGCTCTACTTGAAATGTTTCCCCATGGAAACCTCTCACTTGACAGAATGTAGTAATGTTAATAATGAATGAATCCCTAACACATTTAGTTATCAATTGTCTTGGACTTAGGATTTTTATTTGCCATATTTGGATTCACATAGAAAATGTTGTATGGACATGAATAAGTAAAGAATGTGGAGAATCGTTCTGGTTTTTAACCATATGGGTTCTAAAGGTATGTTATCCAGTGTAAAGATAAAATAATCTATCTATCCACAGTTTGTTGATAACTTAACAATTTTTTTTTATCTTAATCACAATGTTAAGAAACACCTTCTCATAATCCTTTAGTAGACAAGAGTGTTGAATTCAAAGAGAAAATGGGACAGCAGTTGTAATACAATACACACAATAAGTCCATTGTCCGTGCAACATCACTATGAGGTGGCGTACCCCTCCTGGATTAAAGTAGTATTCACAGTGAGCTCTGACACAAGACAGCTGGTATAGTGCAGACATTAATTGAATATCCAAGTTACAAGGACAACATTTCAGCCACTTTACATGGCTTTTGTCAAGACATAACATACAAGTGTACAGTGTTGTATATATAGTGAAAAAATTGCTTCACTACGCAAGGCTTTTAAAAAAAAAAAAAAAAAATGATTTACATTTGTTAATGTGGTAATACATTTTATTTTATAGAGGATTCCTGTCTGCTGCTGCTCCATCTTTATACTGGGATTAAAGGTGATAATAAAATTAACTTAATGTGTGGTTCAATTTAAAACATAATCTTTCATAAACTACCAGTAAAAGGGATAGATACCCTGAAGTGAACACAAAAAAAATGTTTTAAGCCATAAATAGAGAGACACTTGATGTATATATAACTGTAACCTCTATTGAGATATTTGTTTCACTGCAATTATCTTTAAAATTGATTATTCAAAAACCACATTATGTTTTGATGATTAGAAAAGGTGTAGTAAATAAATAAAGGCATGGTTCACAGATACTAGAGTTATTTACTTATAGAGTTTATTTACTTTTGTATTTAGAGATCTTCAGTTTGCTACATTTAATGTATCTCCCCCCTTTTGGTCATAGTTATTTGCTACTATTTATGGCAATTATGCCACACACATGGTGGGATTAGATACTAGTCTATTACCAGCAAGATATTAAGGACTCCTTCCCCCAAATCTCCTACAGCTGTTTAGGCAGTTCGTTTAACATTTATATTACTGGCTATTTAGATTGCAGGCTCTTTTCCTGCAATGTTGCAAACGTATTTTGGTAGATCTTTGCACATATATTTTTTATGCACTTGATATACTCTTTATTCTAATTATAGAGTCTATTTACTTTTGCATTTAGAGATCTTCAGTTTGCTACATTTAATGTATCACCCCCTTTTGGTCATATTTATTTGCTACTATTTATGGCAATTCTGCCACACACATACTTATAGCATTTCTTCTGACCATATTACTATTATTTTTGGACTAGTCGATTCTATCCAATTAGATCCTAATTTTATTACTTGTTTGTTTAGTATCTGTGTTTCTCCCCCAAGAGGGATTAAGAAAGAGTTTTTCGTTTTTTGCTCTCTGCGCTCCACTTTTATATTTATAATTGCAGAGTAGCTTTTTTCACATAAGCATACAAGGTCTTTTTGGGAGGCAGATTGTTTATAATCTGCAACCCATTAGTCCTATCTTCTCTCTCTCTCTATATATATATATATCACAATGACTTATGGGGCTGGCATGGATTTTTTTCCAGAGCTGCTTCGTATCCTCAGTCCGGCCCTGCTTTGGTCCATGACATCTTAAGCATCTATGACATCATGTGTTTTGGTTTCATTACTGCCATGCTATTGGTGTGTGAGTAAGTCAGTGAGTATGTAATGTATTACAGTGATGATGTTTTTAGAGGTAGGTAATGTTTAACGATCATGAACTATTACCCGTATATTGTTGAAAGGGATAGCAAGGGAATGTATACGTATATAGAGATTGTACCAGATAGTTTGGATTTATTCATTAATATAGTATTTCAGTAAACTAATATATCCAGGCCCAACTACTGATTATTGCTGGTTTGTAGAATATTTACAAACTGCATATTTTCCAAAATTTTGTATTATGAGACTTGAATCCACTACAATGAAGTCTTTAGTGAATATTTTCCAGTGAAACACATTTACCACTACAGAGAGTATGACACTCACGGCAAGGGGTCATGCGAAATTGACACACAAGATCAGACCAAATTTTAGGTAGAATTAATTTATAAGGTCTAGTCACATCGTATGAAAGTGTATGTGATTTTTTAGATACCCAAATAATTGCAAGTATCGTGAGGCACAGACTTGGTGCATATTTAAGTCCATGGGTAGAATGATCTATCTAGTTACACTTTATAGACCAAGACTGACTTATAGGAAGTATATTCCCAATTTGTTATTGTTTACATTTTTGTGTTATAATGATGTGATTATATTGCCTTTAATATTTTTTTATTGCTCCGTTTAAGGAATTTTTAGTTAAAACAGTACATTTCTTAATCATCTAGATGCTGAGTGTGCATCTTTCTGCCTGTGCCATTTCATAAAATCTGCTGAATATGTCAACTGTGCTGGCATTGGCTAGCTTTGGTCCATGACATCTTAAGCATCTATGACATCACGTGTTTTGGTTTCATTACTGCCATGCCATTGGTGAGGGCAAGTCAGTGAGTATGTAATGTATTACAGAGATGATGTTTTTAGAGGTAGATAATGTTTAGAGAACATGAACGTTTACCCGTATATTGTTGAATGTGATAGCAAGGAAATGTATACGTATATAGAGATTGTACCAGATAGTTTGGATTTATTCACTAAATATAGTGTTTCAGTAATCTAATATATCCAGGCCCTACTACTGACATTGCTGGTTTGTAGAATATTTAAAAACTGCACATTTTCCAAAATTCCTTATTTTGAGACTTTAATCCACTACAATGAAGTCTTCAGTGAATATTCTTCAGTGAAACACATTTTCCCTTTACTGAGAGTATGACAGTCAGGGCAAGGCGTCATGTGAAATTGACACAAAAGGACAGACCAAATTTTAGGCAGAATTAATTCGTAAAGTCTAGTCACAGAGTATCAAAATCTATGTGTTATTTTTAATACCCAAATGATTGCAAGTATTGTCAGGCACAAAGTTGGTGCATCTTTAAGACGATGAGAAAAATTATCTATATAGTTACACGCTATAGGCCAAAACTGACATAGAGGAAATGTAGTCCCAATTTGCTTTTGTTTCTTTTTTTGTTTTATCATGCTGTGATTATATTGCCTTTGTCACGTTTGTTAATGTTCTTTTTAGGAAATTTTTAGTTAAAACAGTTAATTTATTTTTTCATTCAAAAAGTTTTTATTTTGAAGACAGTTTGAAGAAGGATACAGTAGGTATAAGGTACATGGGTATCATAATATAACATGGTAACAGTTAGTTTACAGAGCAGATAATGGTTTAGGCATAAAGAACCTGTACGGGGGTATGCCAGTGCTGTGGAGTTTGATAACTCGATGAGTTGATCACATCGTTATGGCAAGTGAAGATCGGACCGTGTGCATATAATGAACAGAATTTTAGAAACAGTTGCGTGTTTTGAATCATTCAACATTTGTAGTAGGGTGTGGGTAGTTTTGCGGTGATTTACAGAGTTATGAGTTCTAGTGGGGGCTGCGATTCGATGTTTATTTTGGGGGTGGATTAGGTATACCTAGCAGGTTGTACTGCCCATAGTGCTTGGTATGTGGGGTTTCATCGGTTAGGTGGGCATTCATGAGGGGGTCTCATTTAGTAGGGATATGCCCTGGGTCGCGTTGGCGAGGTCTAGTGGGGTGGGTCTTTTGTTGGGACTTCGGGCATGGAGCTTGGAGCCGGTCTGTTAGTGTTATGAGCGGGGGGGCGATGGGATTTGTGGGCAGCATTGATTTGTGTGCCTAAGTGTTGCTGCGCTCAGAGCTGTCTGGTAGATGGGGGAGGGAGCTGGGGGTTTCTGGCCCGGTAATTGTCGTGTTGCGTGAAGCGTGAGTATTGTCTCTGGTGTGCTGTCTTGTGTATGTCTCTGTCGTGTGTCATGGTCATGTCCCGTCAGGACACATAAGGGTACGGTGCATGCCGTTCGGTTTGTGTTTGGGGAGGAGGAGTGAGGGGTGAACGCTGTTTGTCTTGTGTCATGATTATTCATCCCTATGTTGTTTTGTCTCTGAAGGGTTGTAGGTGGGCGGAGTCGCCCAGGAGGGGGGGTGAGGGGGGGTAATGAAGAATGGGGACCGGGGGGTGTGGGTGGTTCCAGGTTAAGCAGGATGAGGTAAGGGGAGTTAGGGGTGGGTTAGGCGGGGTGCAGCCCAGGTCCCGGCCCAGCTCCTCTGGTCCCGACCCGGGGGGACAGCTCCTCTTCTGTATCTGAGGGTTGTAAGTCCCCATCTCCCGGTGCTGTGGCAGAGGTGAGCCATTGTGACCAGTGATACCAGGTGTCGTGGTAGCGTTGTATGCGTCCCGTCGCCGAGAGGATGAGCTCCTCTATACGTCTGATGTCTTCTACTCTGGTCATCCATTCATTGAGTGTCGGGGCCGTGGGTTGTTTCCAGTGTCCCGGAATGAGGCTGCGAGCCGCATTCAGGAGATGCGGGATTACAGATTTTTTGTATTTGTTGAAGGGGAGCGGGGTCAGATGGAGCAGATAGGTTTCAGGTGTAAGTTGTAGATTCGCGTCCGTTACGGTCTCTAGGACTTTGTGGATTTCCGTCCAGAATGGTTTGATGAGTGGGCAGGTCCACCAAATATGGAAGAGGGTTTCCAGTTATTTCCTGCATCTCCAACATTCTGGGTCGCAGGTGGACATCATTGCCGACAGTTTCTCCGGTGTTCGGTATCATTTTATATCCTGCTTCCTGGTATTTGGTGGCTATGGAGGCTTTGTGTATGTGTGTAAACACTGTGGTCCATTGTTCCCTGGTGAGTGGGTGTCCTAGATCTTTTTTCCCAGTATCTGGTGAAGTAAGGGAGGGGAGCATCGGTGGGAGGTGTGATTAGTAGTGTGTAGAGGAGTGAGATTGTGTGTGGTGGGATCGGGGGGCTTGTGCAAAGGGTTTCGAAGGTGGAGAGTGTTCGTGTTGCCGATTTCAGTTCGGGCATGTGCGTCAGGAATTTCGTAAGTTGGTGGTATTTGAAGCGGAGTGGCCAGTCGTGCGCAGTATCTGGGACCAGGTCTCTCAGAGGGGTGATCGTGCCTTGTTTGTATATGTCCTTTAGTCTGCATGGGTATGGCAGCCCTAGGGTTGTGACGTAGCAAGGTTCCATCGCCGGGGGGAATTTAGGGTTGTGGGAGATAGGGCAGAGGAGGGATAGCTCCGGGGCCATGTCCCTGTGTGGCGCTAAGCTTCTCCAGACCATCAGGGTGGCGTTTAGGGTTGGGTGTTGTCGTGGTAGTTCGCTGGTCATAGCTTTTGGTAGCCAAGGGAGAAGAGATAAAACAGTTAATTTTTTAATCATTTAGATGCTGAGTGTGTGCGTCTTTCTGCCAGTGCCATCTCCTAAAATATGCTTAATATGTTAACTGTGTTGGCATTGGCTAGCTTTGGTCCATGACATCTTAAGTATCTATGACATCACGTGTTTTGGTTTCATTACTGCCATGCCATTGGTGTAAGCAAGCCAGTGAGTATGTAATGTATTACAGAGATGATGTTTTTAAAGGTAGGTAATGTTTAGAGAACATGCACTTTTACCCGTATATTGTAGAATGTGATAGGAAGGGAATGTATACGTATATAGAGATTGTACCAGGTAGTTTGGATTTATTCATTCATATAATGTATCAGTAAACTAATATATCCAGGATCAACTACTGGCAATTGCTGGTTTGTAGAGTATTTACAAACTGCATATTTTCCAAAATTCTCTATTTTGAGACTTGAATCCACTACAATGAAGTCTTTAGTGAATATTTTCCAGTGAAACACATTTACCTTTACTGAGAGTATGACAGTCAGGGCAAGGCGTCATGTGAAATTGACACACAGGATCAGACCAAATTTTAGATAGAATGAATTTGTAAGGTCAAGTCACATAGTATCAAAGTGTATGTGATTTTTTAGATACCCAAACCACTGCAAGTATCGTGAGGCACAGAGTTGGTGCATATTTAAGACCATGAGTAGAATGATCTATCTAGTTACACTTTATAGACCAAGACTGACTTATAGGAAGTATAGTCCCAATTTGCTATTGTTTACTTTTTAGTGTTATAACAATGTGATTATATTGCCTTTAATATGTTTGTAATGCTCTCTGTTGGGAATTTTTAGTTAAAACAATATATTTCTTAATGATTTAGATGCTGAGTGTGTATCTTTCTGCCTGTGCCATCTCATAAAATCTGCTGATGAAGTTAACTGTGTTGGCATTGGCTAGCTTTGGTCCATGACATCTTAAGCATCTATGACATCTCATGTTTTGGTTTCATAACTGCCATGCCATTGGTGTGTGAGTAGGTAATGTATTACAGAGATTATGTTTTTAAAGGTAGATAATGTTTAGAGAAATGAACTTTTACCCATATATTGTTGAATGTGATAGCAAGGGAATGTATACATATATAGAGATTGTACCAGATAGTTTGGATTTATTAACTAAATATAGTGTTCCAGTGATCTAATATATCCAGGCTCTACTACTGATTATTGCTGGTTTGTAGAATATTTACAGACTGCACATTTTCCAAAATTCCTTATTTTGAGACTTGAATCCACTACAATGAAGTCTTCAGTGAATATTCTTCAGTGAAACACATTTTCCCTTTACTGAGAGTATGAAAGTCAGGGCAAGGTGTCATGTGAAAATGACACAAAAGGACAGAATTAATTTGTAAAGTCTAGTCAGAGAGTATCAAAATGTATGTGGATTTTTTTTTAATAACAAAATGATTGCAAGTATCGTCAGGCACAAACTTGGTGCATCTTTAAGACCATGAGAAGAATGATCTATATAGTTACACATTATAGGCCAAAACTGACATAGAGGAAATGTAGTCCCAATTTGCTTTTGTTTCTTTTTTTGTTTTATCATGCTGTGATTATATCGCCTTTGCCACATTTGTTAATTCTCTTTTTAGGGAATTGTTAGTTAAAACAGTACATTTTTTATTTGTACTTGTCTTAAATGTTGTTGCAATGTATATGTTTAGTAAATGGTTGTTAGGATACCTAGCATATCAGACGGGTAGCCAAAACACATAATCTAGTGTGAGGATGATAGATAGGCCGGGACAAACTCACACAGTGATGGTCTACATAGCATCTAAAGTTCAAACTAACGCCTATATGGGTAGTTAAACACCCGCAAAGATCACCCTCCCCCATTCTGGCTCTATAGGGCCGACAAAGATCTCATTATGGTCAGATAAGGAGTATCTGACTGAAAATTTGTATATAGTTCCCCATTGGGTAGTTACCTCTTCCCACCCCCGAAATCCTTCCCAAACCCCATCTAATACTAAAAAATATAGGTTGTTCCCCAATATTACAATTCAAATGTCATAGGTGCAGCTACACTAAACAGAGGCCTACGCCATGTCATCCAGGGCAAGATGCAGACACAAGAAATAAGCCTTACTACGCCCACGTTACACTGCAAGAAGAGGAACACTCACACTACACCCTTATGGCTTTAACGGTTTCTTCACTCAACGTTAAAGGCTTAAATACACCACACAAAAGGAGACTGGCTCTTGAGGAAGCTAAAAAAGATGAAAGCCACAGTGGCTTTCTTCCAAGAAACCCACTTTCTGAACTCCAATATGCCCAAGTTCACGTCGAAAAATTACCCGATAGGCTATCACACTGGCTACACTAAGAAAAAAAGAGGAGTCTCCATCCTATTCAGCAAGGATGTGGCTTTCTCATTACATAAGAAGATTGGAGACAAGGAGGGGCGCTTTCTTCTGGTCCAATGACTTATAAACAATGACCCATACACCTTTATAAATGTTTATGGCCCACATGATAATCAAAGGACATATCTAGACAAGATCTTAACGCTAGCAGACACATACAAATTCCGAACACTGACCATAGGGGGGGACACGAACTTTATCTTAGCCGAGCAATTGGACACCTCCTCTAACTTACACGTCACACAAAAAATGAAGAATAAGCGCACCAACTCCACAAACACCACCCGAACACAACTGGTTAACTCAAGCTATGTGGACATATGGAGGATCTTACACCCTTCAGAAAAAGACTTCACCTTCCATTCGCAAGCCCATAACTCCTACTCGAGGATAAATAGATTTCTTATACACAACACACAATGATCCCCGCAGTACAATCCATTCATATTGGAACCATAACGTGGTCGGACCACGCACCAATTACCCTTACAATAGCAACTCAATTTCCTACTAAAGGACGGGGCTCCTGGCGCCTAAACAAATCTTTACTACACAACCCCCAAATTACTACACAAATAAAAACAGAATTAGAAGCATATTTTCTCACGAACACCAACGTAGACACTTCTATAGATACATTATGGCGAGCGCATAAAGCTGTGCTCAGAGGCCTGTTCATCAAACACGCCAGCTATGCCAAGAAGCAAAGACTACACACATACAATGCCCTAATTCAACAAATAATGACTCTTACACACGCCAACAAAACAAACCCGTCACCAGAACATTATAATACACTGAGATACACTACAAGCCCAACTGAATGAACTTGAACTGGACAAAAGCAATTATATCCTTCAGAAGTATAAACATAAATTATTTGCACAAGGGAACAAATCAGGTAAACTACTAGCGTCCAAACTAAAAACCTGCATGGCCAATCCTAGAGTGGCATACATAAAGGCGCAAGGCGATAAAAACTCATGAACCCACAAGACATAGTAGAAGAATTTGCGCATTATTACAGCTCATTATATAACCTCAAAGACGACCCCAAAACAACCACACCGACCAAAACACAAGTACAAGAGTATTTAGACACAGTAAAACTGCCTACACTAACCAAGATTGAAATCGATGCACTCACTATGCCAATTACAACAGAAGAACTGAGGAAAATAATTACGAAACTACCCCCTCATAAGTCCCCAGGCCCAGATGGTTTTACCAATCCGTACTACCAAATCTTTTCAGACACTCTAACTCCACACCTCTCCAAACTCCTAAACCACTACTACACTAAGGGTGAGATGCCCTCAGAAATGCTACAGGCACATATATCAACGCTCCCGAAAGCAGGCAAACCATTGACGGTCTGACAGAATTTCAGACCCATCTCTCTACTCAATAGTGATACAAAAATCTATGCAAAAATCTTAGCTGATTGCCTTAAAACTATACTGACCCGCATAGTACATAATGATCAATCAGGCTTCATCAAAAACAGACAAGGGTCAGATAACACGAGGAAGATCCTAAATATCCTAGCCCACATGGAGACACACAGAACAGAGGGCCTTCTCCTAGCACTGGACGCGGAGAAGGCCTTCGATAGGCTAAATTGGGAATACATGGAATAAGTACTTCTCAAGTTTGGTTTCCCTAGAGCATTCATAAGAGGCATAATGGCACTGTATTCAAAACCATCTGCCAAAGTCACCAATACAGGATTCATATCGAACCCCTTCCACATTACGAATGGCACACGCCAAGGCTGCCCACTCTCACCCCTATTATTTGTATTATCACTTGAACCTCTGGCCTACAAAATTAGAACCCATACAGACATCACGGGAATTCCCATAAAACATACAGACTACAAATTGTCCATGTTCGTGGACGATGTCCTTATCTCCTTAACGAAACCAGAGCACTCCTTACCGCACCTCATGAACACCTTAGAAGAATACAGCAAAATTTCTTATTACAAACTGAATCAGGCCAAAACCCAAGCACTTCCCATATGTCTCCCTGCAACAAATGTACAAACACTCAAAAATCAGTACTCGTTTGATTGGAGACAGGCACACGTAACATACCTAGGGTTAAAAAACATATAGAGGACTTAACACCTTCAACCTCTCAACACTCCCACACATGTGTAAACAGACTCTGCACAAGTGGAAAGATGTCATGCTATCCTGGCTTGGTAGAATCAATGCCATGAAAATGATAGTACTCCCAAAACTGCTCTATGTGTTCTGAATGCTCCCAATACCCCTCTCCCCCACCCTAAGCAAACAAATTCAAACGATAATAACAAACTACATATGGGAGAATAAGAAACCCAGAATGCCACTACTTCTTATACAAACGCCCAACAAAGAAGGCGGACTGGGATTCCCTGGCATAGCAACCTACTACAGAGCAGCAGTTCTCGAAAATGCGATAAAACTACACGCCCCTATCCACACATGTAACGGCACCCCCAGGCAAAAAAGGGTTAAACCGCCATTTAGTAGATCTTCCCTTCCAGAGCCACAGGCACAGCTACTGCAGAACACTAATCCGCCGAACAGGAAACCATATGAATGCCGTAAACAGCCGAATAGGAAAAACCATACGAATAGGTTTACACTCCTAGCAATCAAACTGGAACAGCATACAATAAATCCCCCCAAGAACGAGACAAAGCTCTGTGTTGAGGGTCAAGCAGTGAACAGTCAGAGCTGTGGGTTTATTGTGCTTATGTACACATTCTTAGACATTAGTACCACCCACAGGGTTTTGGAACACAACCAATAAACACATACAATACACTCAGACACTCCCACACAAAATCTTCCCCTCTGCATGTGATACAATTACCTTACACAATGGGTAATGTAATTATAACAAGCAGAGAAATACAATTTTTCCACATTATTCATAACTTGAAAAGTATGCATCACATTCACATAAAACTTACATTTTTAGAATCAGCATACAAACATATGTCAAAATCATCCAAATTGGTCCAGTGGTTCAAAAGATAGATCGTAGTCCTTTGTGACTAAAGGAAGCATGGCTTTTCTGCCCAAAACCAGTTCCACAGAGTCTTCTATCCTGGAGATAATTGTGAAGTAATCCAATTATCTCCAGGGACAGAGGCAAAACTCCATTGAACACATGGCAGCAAAAGACAATAAAACACATAAAAACATATAACTGTGCAGCCATTGCACAAAACAGGTACATTCAACATATCCCCAGATAGCTCAGATAGATCTGAGCGCACATTATTACTAAATGGCGCTCAGAGCACACACATACAGTTCAATTGCCATGGAGCCAAAGTCTTTCCCATAGTCTTTCGTTATATGAATGGGCTCCATGGCATAGCTATCTGGGGTATCACCACTCAAACAGGGCAAGCACCAAATGACCCGGCTTTCATGTCTTTGCAGGGGAAAATCAAGCCTTTTAACATGGGGCTATAATCCAAAGGCAACAGGCGAGCAACCAGGCTTCTCCAATGTAATGTGGCGAGATTGGTCTCGTCACAACACTCTACAATGGGTAGATCTCGAAAACAAATATGACCCCACAGGCTCAGTAGTCAATCACATGTGGACGCCTAAACAACTACGGGACAAGCACAGGGAATTATTACCTCTCACCAAATATTTGATACAGACCTGGGACAACCTACACCATGCCCATAGGACAGAGAGTAAATTCTCCCCTTGGGCACCCATCACAGCTCTAACATCTGTATCACCATGGTTGTCCCTGGATAAATGGAGGGAACTAGGGGTAACCCGTATTATTGATATATGCCGCCAAGGGGCCATATTACCCTTTCCAGAACTCCAAGAAAATTATAAGCTACCAACGTCCTATATCTTCCCATATCTACAACTAAAAAGTTTAATTGCAAATATGGTAGCACCTCCAACATCACACACATACACCCCAGATCATGATTTACTATAACTGTATGATAGATGCCACAAATCACCGATCAGACCTAAGATGCTCTCACTAAGCTACACAGCACTAAGAAACCAGGCACCAAACCCAGAGTTCAAATATCGATTACAATGGGAGAAAGAATGTACACTGTCCTTTACGGACAGGCAATGGATAGAATCGCTCCAAGCCCTGAATGGCATCAGTACATGCTACTCACATGTCGAAGCACATAAAAAATATATCTACAGGTGGTACTACATGCCTGACAAACTTCACAGAATTTACCCCCACACCTCAGATGACTGCTGGAGATGTGGGGCAGACCGAGGCACAATGACCCACATGGTGGAAATGTCCGAATATTACACCTCTATGGACGGAAGCTACTCACACCCCAAGTGGTTCTTTTTCTCCAGTTCCCTAGTCCCATACCTTACACGGACAAACACTTAACAGTGATAATGATTCTGGCGACCCGCAACCTCATAGCGTGCCACTGGAAAAAAACAGAATGCCCCACCACCACAATGCTACAACACAAAATAAGACAATACCTTCAATATGACTTGCTCACGGCTACCACTCCAACCCAATGACACCTTAATGGTCAACATAAATGTCACAAGCATCACAAAGGTCTAACAATGTAGTTATATGTAAGAATGTAGTCATGCACCAGAGAATTGTTATACGTGTTGTTGAAATAGTAAGGATACCAATGACTATAGATTGATACCAACGACTATAGACTAATGATAGTCAGGAGATTCTAGGATCTTCAACTGGTCTACAACAATAACACAAGATAACAGAATATAGCAGAATATAACAAAAATAGCATAAAATAAAACAGGAGTCAAAAGACTGTACTGCGTAAACAATGTAAAATAATTTAACTGACTGTACCTCTGTACATCTGTATCTCTGTACATAAGCACATGTATGTATATATGCTAACATAATTTGTTTACCCAAGCAACCTGAAAAAAGTGTACTTGAATGTCCCCCCCCCCTCTTCCTTTCTGTACCCCAACCCAAAATTCTTTCAATAAAATACAAGTTGGAAAAAAAAAACAGTACATTTCTTAATCATTTAGATGCTGAGTGTGTGCGTCTTTTTGCCTGTGCCATCTCCTAAAATCTGCTGAATATGTTAACTGTGCTGGCATTGGCTAGTTTTGGTTCAAGACATCTTAAACATCTATGACATCTCATGTTTTGGTTCCATTACTGCCATGCCATTGGTGTAAGCATGTCCGTGAGTATGTAATGTATTACAGTTATGATGTTTTTAGAGTTAGGTAATGTTTAGAGAAAATTAACTTTTACCCGTATATTGTTGAATGTGATAACAAGGGAATGTATACATATATAGAGATTGTACCAGATAGTTTGGATATTAATATAGTGTTTCAGTAAACTAATATATCAAGGCCCAACTACTGACAAATTCTGGTTTGGAGAATATTTACAAAATCTTTAGTGAATATTTTCCAGTGAAACACATTTACCTTTACTAAGAGTATGACAGTCAGGGCAAAGCATTATGTGAAATTGACACAGAGGGACAGACCAAATTTTAGGCAGAATTAATTTGTAAATTCAAGTCACATAGTATCAAAATGTATGTGGGCTTTTAGATACCCAAATGATTGCAAGTATTGTAAGGCACAGAGTTAGGGCATCTTTAAGACCATGAGTCGAATGATCTATATAGTTACACGTTATAGACTCCCTCACCACTTGCTTCCACCATTCACCTGCCTGCCCGCCCGCCCACCTATGCCTGGTGAAGCAGCCCCCCTGTACCCCAGGGAAGTATCCACTCCAGCACTTTGAAAGTAAAGTGAGTAAAAACATTGTGAGTGTGTTTGTGTGCAAGTGTGTTAGTGAGTGTATGCTAGTGAGTGTAAGTGTGTTTATGTTTGTGAGTGTGTTAGCGAGTGTCTGTTAGTGAGTGTTAGTGTGTGTCTGTTAGTGAGATTGTGTGTCAGTGAGTGTTACTGTGTCTGTTAGTGAGTGTTAGTGTGTGTCTGTTAGTGAGAGTGTGTGTCAGTGAGTATTACTGTGTCTGTTAGTGAGTGTTAGTATGTCTGTTAGTGAGTGTTAATGTATCTGTTAGTGAGTGTGTGTGTGTGTGTGTCTGTCTTTCACTGAGAGTGCATATGTGTTTGTCAGTGAGTGTGTATGTGTTTTTCAGTGAAAGTGTATATGTGTTTGTCAGTGAGTGTGTATGTGTGTCTGTCAGTGTGTGTATCTGTCACTGAGAGTGTGTGTCTGTCAGTGTGTGTATGCATGTCTGTCACTGAGAGTGTATGTCTGTCAGTAAATGTGTGTGTGTGTGTGTGTGTGTGTCTGTCAGTGAATGGGTGTCTGACACTGAGTGTATATATATATATATATATATATATATATATATATGTTGGTTAGTGTGTATGTGTGTTTGTCAGTGCGTATTTATCTGTGAGTATATGTGTGTCTCAGTGTGTGTGTGTGACACTGAGTGAATGAGTGTATGTTTGTCAGTGAGTGTGTATGTATTTTTGTCAGTGAGTGTGTCTGTCAGGAAGAGATATTTGGAAGGGGGTGGGGGATTCTGAGTTTTGTCATGCCTAGGGCAGCACAAAACCAGAATACACCACTGACTACATCACCAACATCCATCCTCTATACATTACAGCCCATATCCCTCCAAACACACAAGAAAGCCCTTATCCTCTTAAACATACACTAGAACTCCATGTCCACATTTAGCCCCTATTTACATGCACACACAAATTATGTTACATAGCTACATAGGCTAAAAAAAGACATGTGTTCAGTACAAAAATGCAATCTCTGTTTGTGCATTGTTTCCAGCAGAAATGCTGCACATACATACTCCTACCACCATGACTACTGCTAAAAGCATTGAATTTAAAAACACAATACATACACACCAAATGTAGTTATAGGGTTCCATAGCTACGTCCATCAAGTTCAGACTTTCTCACATCCCCTTTTGCTGTGATTCAAAAAGAAACCAAGAAAAATTTAGAAGCATTTCCAATTTAGCAACGGACTAGGAAAACATCTTTCTTGACCACAGTAAGGCAGACAGATCTCTCATTGGATCAAGAAGCAATTACCCTACAAATGAAAAATGATATCCCTGAATATTATGTTTTTTGCAAGTATTCATCCAGTTGCTGTTTAAACATCTGTACAGACTCTGATAACACCATCACTGCAGGCAGAGTATTCCTCACTCTTAAAGGACCATTATAGTCACCCAGACCACTTCAGCTCAATGAAGTGGTCTGGGTGCCAGGTCCCCCAGGTTTTAACCCTTCAGAGAAACTGCTATGTTTACATTGCAGGGTTAATCCAGCCTCCAGTGGCTGTCTTCCTGAAAATTGCATTCAGCGTGCAGAACGTCCATAGGAAAGCATTGAGAAATGCTTTCCTATGGGCGTTTTTAATGCGCGTGCGGCTCTGGCCGTGCATGCGCATTCCTCTCCATTCGGAGAGCTGAAGTCGGAGTGGGAGGAGAGGTCACCAGCACCGAGGAAGCACGGCGCTTGATTAAAGTAAGTAGCTGAAGGGGTTTTAACCCCTTCAGCCCAGCAGGAGGGGGGCCCTGAGGGTGGGGGGGGGACTTAAGGGTTAAATCATGATTCATGGGGTCTGTATCGACGCGGTCACACCTGATCAGTGCAGCCGCGCAATACTTTAGATAAAAGTAAACCCCTGATTGGTGTGGCCGCACATGAGCAGGGCGGTCGCACCGAAAACAGAAAACTTAACTTACCTTGATCACGGCAGAGTGCCGCCCCATCCATGGGTCCCGGCTGGTGCGGCATTCTAAGGGATGCCAGCCGCTGCGGTCCCGTTCTTAATGTTAAAGGGCGCACTGCCCTCATTCAAGATTGCGCCGGCGTGCATGTAATGTCACGTTATCAATGGACACGCACGGTTTGGTGTCAAAGGCCATGTACTAAGCAATCATGGCACTCAGAGGCATATTTAAACCCTGTAATGCATTTTCTCAGGGCCCTATCATAGTTTGCACTTGTTGGTTGTCAGATAGCGCATTCTTGGTCATGGGCGTCCGCAGGAATTTTTCCAGGGGGGGGCATAATTGTAATGACATCCTTGCTTGGTATCTTTTTGACAGTGTCATGAAAGGGAAGGGGCACAGCCATTATCACATAAAGCCAGGGTGAATAGCGTTTTCACAACAATGGTGTCAGGAATATATGTTTGTTTTCCTGACACTATAGTGTTCCTTTAAGCAAATTAAAGGACCATTCTGGTCACCATAACAACTTCACCTAAATGAAAATGCTATGATGCCAGGAAGCCCCTGGGTGCTCGCTTTCCTTTAAGGGGTTAAATCGCTCTCAAATGGTTTAACCTCAAAGGCTTCCTCCAGCTCCAGGTCGCTCAGTGGTATTTGGCTTCTGAAACAGAGTGTCAGGAAGTGCAGACTGACGTCAGGCATGGGTGCCGCTGATTGGCTAGAGTGGACAGTTGACGCTCTAAGCCAATCGCTAGTTCCCGGTTCATAAAATATTTTTACTTTTTTATGAATGGGGAGCTACTGATTGGCTTAGAGTGCCAGCTGACCGCTCTAGCCAATCAGCAACACCCCTACCCAACGGCACTCTGTGCTTCCTGACACTCAGTAAATAAAAGTGAACACATTAACACCGATATTTTTTTACCTTTGGAGATGAGAAGGTCCAGTGTTTCCCTGCCTGGCCCAGGTACCAAAGCCTTATGATGTGGTGTCCAGAATAAAGTGGAGGGTTCACTTCATTTGTCCTTCCTGCTCCAATCTCCTTTTCCTCTCCTTCATTTGACAGTCTTTTTTTTTTCTTCTGACACTGTTTTCTATCCTTGGCCCCTTATGCTCTTTTACCTTTCTGCTACTTTCTGCTTATTTTGCGCCCTTCTGCTCCTTTCTCATTCTGATCCCTTTCTGCTCCTTGCAGACCCTTTCTGCTCCCATTTCTACTATACCTTTGTGCTCCTTGCTGTCCCTTTCTGCTCTTTCTCCTACTTTACCTTTGTGCTCCTTCTGATTCTTTCTGCTCCTTTACCTTTGTGCTCCTTATTGCTTCTTGCAGGCCCCTCCTGCTCCTTGCAGGCCCTTCCTGCTCATTCTCCTACTTTATGTTTGTGCTCCTTCTGCCCCTTCCTGTTCATTTCTGTTCCTTTGTTCTCCTTCTCCTACTTTACCTTTTGTGCTCCTTGCTGTCCCTTCCAGCTACTTGCTGCCCCTTTCTGCTCCTTGATGTCCCTTCCTGCTCATTTCTGTTCCTTATCCTTTTCTCACTTTACCTTCCTGCTCCTTGCTGACTCTTCATGTAGGCTGTCTCCCCCATCCCTCACTTCCATAGGCGTGCGCACGGGGTGTGTTGGGTGTGCCTGGGCACGCCAATGGATTGAGACCGGCAGGGGAGATCTCTGGATCTCCCCAGTCGGCTCATGCAGAGCCGACGATATCCGAGCGGCGGCTCTGGTCTAAGCCTCCATGGGCCGGTGGGGAGATCAAAATTCTACCTCACCGGTCCACAGCAGCATGGAGGGAGGCAGCAGAGAACCCGGGCTAGAGTTCACTCTCCACTGAACCACCAGGGAAGGCAGCAGGACTGGGATATTAACTAATCTGCCCCCACTTCCAATACAGCACACACACACACAGCACCTACACACATACATCACCCTCGCACACACAGCACCCACACACATACAACACCCACACACCCAACAAAATAACAGCATCTTCACAAACACACAAAACCCACACACAGCACCCGCACAGCACCCACAAACAAACAGCACACTCACACACAAACAGCACCCTGACAAACACACAACACCCACACACAGCACACTAACAGGACCCGCACAAACACGCACACACAAACACCCTCTCACACATAGACACACACACACAGCACACTACCAGTTCCCTCACACACAGCACACAAACAGCACCCTCACACACAGCACACTAACAGCACTCTCACAAACACACACACAAACACCGTCACCCACATAGCACACTACCAGCACCCTCACACACACACACAGCAGTGTGTGTGTGTATATATATATATATATATATATATATATATATATATACACATACATATACACATGGCGTGTGTTTGTGCTTTAGGGTGCACACCCTAATGCAATAGGCTGCGCACACCTATGCTCACTTCCCTAAGTGACAAGATGGGCCGAATGGTTCTTATCTGCCGTCACATTCTATGTTTTTAGGCTGCCCCCCCAGCCTCACTCCCCTAATCTATAGGCTGCTGCCCCCCCAAATCTATAGGCTATCTCAAACCCTCCCCCCATCCCTCACTCCCCTGATCTGTAGGCTGTCTCTGGCTGCATGTGTTGTTCCCCTGCGGTTTCAATCAGCAGAGAGAAGCAGGGATAAGATGCAGCTTCCTATCCCTGTCTCTCTCCATACACAGCGCCATCTACTGGCCGGCGCCGGTATTGCAGTTCATTTTAAATCACAAAAAATAGCAGAACAAGCTGAAAAATCCAGGGGGGGGCAAGTGCCCCCCCTTGCCCCCCCCTGCGGACGCCCATGATCTTGGTATATTTTTCTGGTTATTGACTTTGATTATTGTTTTTAACTTTCCCTACTTCTGGTATCCTGACCCTGGGTAGTTATTCATATTTGTCTCATTCTGTATCCCTGACCTTGGCTTGTTCTTTGACCATTCTCTTTTACGTTATGTCCAGCCATTCTAAGGTCTGGTATACGTTGTTTGTGTATATATAGTTTTGCATGTTGGGTCACACAGTAATCGTAACACTTTCTCCATAACTAAAATTTCTCATTCCTGTTATTAATTTTGTAGTCTGCCTCTGTTTACTAGTGCCATAATATGCTTCTTTAATAATATGCTTCATAATATGCCCAAAGTTGCACACCAAAATTATATTATAATCCTGAGAATTAAAGGACCACTCTAGGCACCCAGACCACTTCAGCTTAATGAAGTGGTCTGGGTGCCAGGTCCTTCTAGGGTTAACCCATTTTTTTTTATAAACATAGCAGTTTCAGAGAATCCATCCTCCAAAACCTCTAGTGGCTGTCTCATTGACAGCCGCTAGAGGCGCTTGCGTGATTCTCACTGTGAAAATCACAGTGAGAAGACGCAAGCATCCATAGGAAAGCATTGTAAATGCTTTCCTAGGAGACCGGCTGAATGCACGCACAGCTCTTGCCTCGCGTGCGCATTCAGCCGAATGGGAGGAGAGGAGGCGGAGAGGAGGAGGAGAGCTCCCCGCCCGGCGCTGGAAAAAAAGGTAAGTTTTACCCCTTTCCTCTCCCCAGAGCCGGGCGGGAGGGGGACCCTGAGGGTGGGGGCACCCTCAGGGCACTATAGTTCCAGGAAAACGAGTATGTTTTCCTGGCACTATAGTGGTCCTTTAAAGCCCCTTTTCATACATGACAATACCTTACTACATGCCAACAGCCCCATGCACACACACAAACCCACAACAACCTCCCTCTGACATGAAACACTGCAAACAGCCTTCCTCACTCATACACAATCACACAAGCAGCATCCCCCTAAGCACCCCCGCATGCAACATGCCCAGAAACAAGGAACACCACAAGTACACTACCCTCACATATGCAACATAACAACCACCAGCACATGCAAAACCCCACAAGCAGCATTCCCACTAACATACAAAACCACTAACTGCCTCCCCCTCACATATACACCAACCTTCTCACAGCCCTGTCCAAACTACCATCCAATCACTCACTTCGTCACATTTATCATTTAATTTCATCCCAAACTAGTCAGAGGCAAACATCCAATCAAAGATGCCAAACTAGTCACATCCACCCATCCAATCACATACACTCACCAAATGTTTGCGTGAGTGTCCTTTTCAAGGGTACTTTTTTTTTTTAATAAATGTACACAAGTTATATATTGTATAGATGTGCCTGCATAGATGATGCAAGGCATACTGTAAATATATATAAAACTGTCATTGGAGCAGCAAGGAGGTTAAATTCTGTACTGGTTAAAATCAAAGGGGTGCAACCAGGCCACTTCATTTAGGTGAAGTAGTCTGAGTATCTTTAGTGGTCTTAAGTGTGTGAATTTTTATTTTGCTGTTAATATTTATGTGCTGTTTTTTTCCTAAACAGTGTTATAATAGAGCTGTTTCAGGGCTTTTTTATGTTGAATGTTCTATAAGTGTACAATACATTACTATTGCTACCTATGAAGATATCACCTCTGTATGAGTATAGCAGGCCTAGTATCATCTATGCAGACACTGTTGTACAATATACATTTGGTACATTTATAAAAAAGAGTATCCCAGAAAACTGAACTACATAGGACATTTAAAATAAGCATATTAAATAATTATACTTAAGAGCATTTTACATCTTCATCAAAATTTATTTTAGTGAATAATGCAGCATCTCTCTATTTAGAGAACATTCTAATGTACTAAAGAAATTTACTTACAAGCTGCATTCAGACAATAGTTTTATTTTCCATCCCAGCTATATAAGAGACTATAAAAAGTAAGATGTGCTATCACTAAATGACAATGAACAAGATTTAATACTACTACGAGATCGCCTAATAACTTATAGCTTATGTTACAAAAAGCCCATTGTCTGCTGTCCCATGTTGATCAATAATTGCACATTTTGTTTCAGTGCAGACAAATATGCTATATCCATTTTGTGACTGTAAATAATTAATTTTTGATCAATCAACTAGAAAAATGTGGACCAATATTTTAAAGTGTTGCACATTCTAATCTGATTTATTATATGTTCTGCAATTGTTAAGATGCGTTAGACTGTATCTAAGACAAGAGTGAAAAACAGATTTATTCTTTGGTTGCTTTAAGAATATAGTCAATCTATTCAGAAACATGTATTTTATTCCTGTATTTTGTCTATTGTTAAGAAAATAATAACCTAGATAAAATAACCACAAATCTCAAAACTACACAACTTTGATTTGTAGGTGCACGACAATTGCTTCTCTCTGTAAAACTTTTATACACCTTATGGTTATGTATTATTTAGATGACAACTTAGAATTTAAAATTAAAAACAAAAAACAATGCCCATTGTAATTCAACAAACAGTGAACTGCAATTGAGTAAAAGCTAACTTGGCAAAACTAAGTCTAAAAGATATGTATGACAAATTCTCTAATTTTACTTTCTTACCTTTGGAGATGAGAAGGTCCAGTGTTTCCCTGCCTGGCCCAGGTACCAAAGCCTTATGATGTGGTGTCCAGAATAAAGTGGAGGGTTCACTTCATTTGTCCTTCCTGCTCCAATCTCCTTTTCCTCTCCTTCATTTGACAGTCTTTTTTTATCTTCTGACACTGTTTTCACTTTCACTTGGTGCTTTTGACCTAAATTTTGAAAATTCAGTTTTTTTTACTTTTACAAATTTTTATTTATTATTTTGCCATACAAGCTTCTGTTTTCCAAAATACTCATATTTGTGAAGTTTACTATAAAACTAGAAAGAAATTCAGAATTATTATCTCTTATAATTTACAAGCAATTACAAAAAAAGCTGACAAGCTTAAAAACACTGGGGATATCTATCAAAGTTTTACTTTGAGCCTTAACTATTACTACAAGCCGCTGCAGGTTTTAGAAGGTTTTGTATTGAAGGACTAAAATACTTGTCTACTGTAGTATATATCATATGATGAATATTTTTCTGTGACTCCATCAACACTTTTCAGTTTCATTTGTTGGTGTAGTTGTGGCTCAAATAATTAAATCTGTCAGATCTTTCCATCTGTTGCTTTTTTTGCACTTACCAACTTTATTTCCATTTTTTTCGCTGACACAATGGGATCATGAATATTTCCACCTATCTAAAATGAAAAAGAAAACTGGAGAAATGTATTATGAAGAAATCTGTCACACTTTAGATCACTTTAATAAATATGATCGAAATCATAACAGAATTTTACCTCCACGTTTCAGAACTTTGAAAAATATCTCCCATTATCTCTAACATTTTCTTTTTACTGAATATCTTGGACGTTGTTATTGATTTATGCCCTATAACTTCTAATACATTGAAGATTGGATACATAGAAATGCAGGAGTCTCTTCCTTCACCCTTACTGTAGGAGAATTTTTAAAACTCAAAATACATTGTCTGCATTTTTGCACCCACATAGGGTGGAGGAGGATGGGAGCCTTGCAATAAACACCTTATTTGCAGGCCATAATGGTTAAGTAGGTTTGAGGAGTATTAGGGTAAGTTTAAGGTTAGGGAATGATAGGTTGGGATAGAGTAGGGATATTAAAAAACACATGTGTAGCAGTCATGAAGTAAATCAAAGCGTTACAGTGTTAAGTAAAGCACCAATATGTCTAAAGCCTGGAGCATTGACTGGCCCCATGATATCAACAAAGACCATCCTTTACTGCATGATTGTTACTCATGTGCTTACATTCAACAGTGAAAACATATTTGAGGGATAAAAATAGGACTAGGATCTAAAGAAATGCCAGTGCTCTGATGTCAAACTATGCACCAATATCAACATTAAATACCCTGTTGATCGTCCCCATAGCAATGGATTCTATGAAGAGTAAGAAGATGTATAGATCAGAGTGTGACAGTGGATTGGATCTACTTAGATTTTGCTAAATTTTACCACATGACAGGAGGCTTCATATTTGCATATCTTTCTTTACTGAAAACTCCAGCAGCATAGAAACATAACAACCAATCAGAAAAAAGTTATGATGCCCATAAAAGGCCCTGTCTATGACATCACTTCCTCTTTCTTTGCTGCTCCAGCCAACATCAGGTCAGAGTATTTTGCCTCCCTGGCAATTGCTTACATATATTGTTTGTTTCTCTGTATTTTGGATTGTATTGTTCTATTATTTACCTAAGTTAATTTATTTATGTAGCTAACTTATTTATTTCATTTATTTATTTCATTAATTTATTTATTTAGTTTTTTATTTTCGCTGTTCCCTTCTCCCTGTCCCTGCAGTTTCCTTTTGGGCCCCTATTACTTTTTCACTGCCGGTACCCGCGAGCAACGGCGGTCAGTGCCGCGCGCCGCGGGCCGGCTAACGTTTTCCTTTTGTGGGGCCGGCAAGGGGACGGGTGGAGGGGGACTGGGAACTGCGTTCCCTCGTCGTTCCGGCACCGCGCGGTCGATCGCGGCGCTCCTTCACACGCGGGCGGCGGCCATCTTGGATCTCGCGGCTCGCGAGATACCGGACGGCCGCCTTCCCCGCTTGCCCGGCGGATCAGTAAATCACCCGACCGCCGGGCTCCACATCTGTATACCCTCCCTAGTATGTACTAAGGGAGGGTATTAGGTTACAGTGGATTTTTTGCCTTTTAATATTTATATTTGCCCAGTGCCTGCCTGCTGTGCTGCCTATCTATTATAAATGCATGCTTTAAAGGGACAAGCATTCCCCCCTTTTTTTGCCAACTTCAGACCTTTATGTCTCTATGCCCTGCTTAGGGTCATATCAGCTACTATATCCCAATTAGGGTTATACTAGACATGGTTATAATCTCCTCAGGATCAGATGGCATACTGGAAAAAATTATATACAATTATTATTTTTATTCTCATGAGCAGGCACACAATCTATGTATTATTGTGAAGCCATACAATATCACAGTCGTTATACAAAACATATACTGTACCTATAACAAGATCGACTATATCACTGTACCCTACGAAGGGCATATTGTGTTACTGTACCCTACAAAGGGCATATTATATCATATTATTGTACCCTACAGAGGGTCATATTATATTACTGTACCTGACGGTGCAAATTTATGTGGGTGTCCTCTGGGTATTTTTTCATGGCACACCACCTGGGGTGACCCCCCAGATATGCATGCAAGGTCACTGACAGACCATTACCTTTTGATGTGGGTGTCCTCTGGGTTACCATGGCACACCACCCGGGGTGAACCCCGATCATATGCATGGAGGCCTACGCCTCAACTTTACCACTGATTACTACAGACATATATGGATGTTTTACCCCTTGACTATGGATGTTTAACTTTTGGAATAAAAGGGAATCATGACATGTCACACATCTCATGTGTCTCTAAGGGGTTAAACACTACCTGTCAGTTTTACATTAAAGCAACAGTACCATGCCGGATGCGATTTGACAACAGGATCACTAAGAAAATTGAGTGTATTGCGGTGTACCCTCCACAGGGATACATATATGTATATTTACTGCGCCTAGTGTACACATGGAACGTGGGTGTCCTCTGGGTAATTTTTCATGGCACACCACCTGGGATGACTCCCAGATATGCATGCAATGCTTGTAAGGCGCCAATAAATATAATATGGGTGTCCTCTGGGTTACCATGGCACACCACCTGGGATGAACCCAGCCTAATAGACATGGGTCCTGCGGCTGCAGACCTTATGGAGACAGGCCCCATGCGCCTATATAGTAAGCCTGTATAATTAAAAACCGTGCATATAGCTCTGGCGTACATTTGTGGTGAACCCGGCTAGCCAGACCGACACCACTACCAGTCAATCGCGCCTGCACCACGGCTCTCAGTAGCCAGATTAAACTAATAGAGGTGACCCCTCTTTTTACCTGGGTGATCCCCAGTTCTACCAGGAGTCTACCACCCCTATGTGCTGACCCTCACACTACCTCCCAACAGGGCGGGAACGAGTCATGATGGACACTCTCAACGTTCCCAAGATTTCTAGACAATGATAAACGCCACAGTAACGGCCTCAGTGGAGAAGGTTCTATTATGATCTCCAACCCACACCGCTTGATGGAGACCTCAGGCCCACAAGCCTTTAAGTCAAAACGGCAAGGGAAGGGCTCCAGCCCCCCTGCCACTAAGGTCATGGGCAAGATGCCCATCGAACAGACCAAATAGGCGGAGCACCGGGAATCCAAACCCCGCCCGCCACAATCTTCCGACAAAGAAGACTATTACCCACCACGTAATTTGGACACGGTAGATGAGCGACACGAAGACAGCTCACCGTCTGAGGAAATGGAACGGCAAGACCTTCCCCACACTTCCTCGAAGTACGTTAGGGAAACCTTACTCCGTAACGCTGGCTGAGGCAGAGATAACTGTAGCGGCACTAAACCAGAGTAGCCGAAGACGGAACGTTCCTGGACGAACACTATTGGCTGCGCAACCCTCGGGGGATGGAAGGATGCGCACGCCTCAAGACCGAGTTACCCCAGGGTACACAACTCAACCCTACCACCTCCAAAGAATGGTCTCAATGCTCGATATGCCTCCTGGGCAACGTAAATGACGCACTATGCGCCGACAGACGCAAATCTGTACTGGGCCGCATCGACAACACACTATTGGATCTAGGAACGACAAGAATTCGGCCCAAAAGCACAAGGCCTTCTATTCGACGTAGTGTTCATTGCAGTACTCAAAAAACACGTGAATTTATTCACCACACTAAACCCAGACCTCGCTAAAACAAGTCTTCCACAACCCTACGGGGAAAGGTGTTTCTGGGAGGATTGGTCGGTAGCTGATCCGAGCCACCAGCCGCTTCTGGGCGACAGGTTCCAGATCGTACACACAGTCCTCATATTTCTCCCATCTACTACACAAAAGAACCCATCCGCTTCATCTACTAGTGTGTCAACCTACATAACTACCTGTTTTCCAATATTATGACCGGCAACCTGTCTCTGTTTTACAGAATTGGGAGACGACTACCAAAGTCACCTGGGTTCTCCAGACAGTACAAGGTTATGTCATAGAGTTTTATCACAGCAGGTCGCCCCTTCACCTCCATTACGCACGCTGGCGGAACAGGAACACCTCGTGGACAGGAAATTCTGCACCCTCTTCAGGAGGTGCGCAACTCAACACGCAACGGAGGGGAAGGTTTCCCCAGCAAATTTTTTCCTGGTCAAGAAGAAGCCAGGAGACTACATCAATGGAACTCCTACACGGTATACAAATGCTTCAAGATGAAGGAAATTCGTCTGCTACAAGACCTCCTAGGCGATAACGACTGGTTTACACATCTGGACCTCAAGGACGCACGCTTGTCGGTACCCGTTGCCCTGGACCGTCAAAGTTTTTCCTCCGATTCCGATGGTGAGGACAAACACGGCAGTTTACGACTCCGTGGTGCTCGCGAACCTACGGTAACCAGTGAGGGCACACATCCGTAAATTTAGGCGTACGATGCCTCGTATACCTGGAAGACTTGCTGTTTCTTTACGAATCCAGACTACATTCGCAGACAAATTTGTCGTTCACTTTCGGGACTCCATGGATTCTTCGTTGTACACAGACAAAGATCGCTTCTCCATCTGAATCGGGCCAGTTCCTCAGTTTCGACATCGGCTGGGAGGACTACGTTCCGCGTCAGTCTACGGCAAAGAGCACCTCTATAAGGATAGCTGTCGGATTGTGGGATTCCTCTCCTCCTCTCCTCCTCCATACAAGCGTTATTCCCTGGCCCACTATGACTGATGGTGAGATACGTACGCACCGGTCACTCATACGACCACTGGATCCCACTGTCAACGGAAGTGAGGATGGAATTTCGATGGTGATTACTTCACATACAAACTTGAATTGGCAAGACGATCTTTGATTCTTCCTTCGGATACGGGGCGATGGATGAACCCCTGCAAACGCGACCCAGCCGTTCTCCACAATAGCAAGGGTGCTTCGATACACACACACACCCACAGGATATCGCTCCTGCTCATGACACCCCTCGGGCAGGGCCAACCGTGATTTCCAGGATCGCCTGGAGATGTCTCGCGAAGACCCTCTACTACTCCCTACCTTCCCTCTACTTCTGACGGGACCTCGAGGGGAAGCCCACTCCCTTGTCATGGAAGGACAACTGGCACTAGTTGCCTGGACGGTTTCAGGGGCTCCTGGTCAGATCACGACCTATTGCATCAACTAAGACCTCCTATGGGACTCATAGGCTCCAGGCACCAGGAAAGGCTATATTTCTGCCTGGTAGGCCTGGAGTGATTGGTGTGTGGGAAGGGATTCCGATCCCTTTACTGCACCTGTCCCACTGATCCCCAACTATCTGTCACACCTGGGCTCGTTGGGTCGGTCATATCGATCCCTCAACGTGATCAGATCCGCCATGTCGGCGGCGCACGTTCCGGTTCAGGGCAGACCAGTAGGTCAAGATACACTGGTTTGTCGAATACTGCGGGGTGCCGAATTGTCGAGATCCCTGCACCCAAATATTCACGCCTCTGGCAGGTGGATGTGTGCTGAGATTCCTTAGGGAATGACCGGACAAACCTTTGTTTGTCACTGAAGCAACTTTCAGCCAAACTAGCCTTCTTATTATGCCTCGCCTCATTTAGACGGTGGCGGATGTTAGGGCTTGCGATATGGATGGTTTCTCTCTCACACCAGACAGGGTTACCTTTACCATGTCGAGACAACTAAGTCGGATTCGTCTTCAGTGTCATACCCATGCTTTGTGTCAGACGCCACACTATGCGTGGTCAGAACGCTAATGGGGTACACCAATATCTCTACCCCCTTCGAACTCATTCGACGGATCACCTTCTGACTTCTTACGTGAACCCTCATGGACCGGTGTCTACCGCAACACTGGCCAGATGGGTCCGCTGGTTTTTTGTCTTTAGCGTCGAACCTTGTTTCGGAGCCCACTCGGTCAGGGGAGCGGCGGCCTCACAAACCTTTTCGGCCGACGCTTCCCTAGCCGACATTATACGCTGCGCGGACTGAGCGCGAGAGAGTACGTTTAGAACGTTCTATTTTCGGCAAACATCTCATGCTTCCTTCACATTGGTCAATTCAAAGCTTTAAAAATGCAAATATGAAGCCTCCTGTCATGTGGTAAAATTGAAGATTATATTAGCTTTAGTGTACTAATAATCTTAATTTTAGTAATGACAGGAGGCGAATATTTCCCACCCTATAGGATCCCTCCCATGTTTCTCATGTTGAACAGAATATGTCCTTTATGTTCAGGAAGGTAAGTACGTATGGTTTGTATGTTTGCTACTTAGACCTGTATCTTGTGGGTCTTGTATTGGCTGAATATTAGGCATGAACCTTGCATTATGTTGTGTTTATAGATTCTTAAATATCATTGCGTTAGAATAAATATATATTGATATGTTTCACATTCTAATGTTCGCTGGTATATCAGATGCTTAATGCTTATTGTACGTGGACAAGTTATCACGCCAGATACCTTTCACCTTTTTCTTTTTCTTGCAGCGTGAACGTCTTCTCATCGAGACAAAGATTCACCTTCCATACCTCTGCATCGCGGAACTAATGGA
>OW240918.1:81300422-81313348 GCA_933207985.1 Pelobates cultripes
GTGGATTTAAAATGATTGCGGAATGTGACCAAAAAACAACTAAAAGCAAAAGAAAAAGAATAACGGCCCAACTATCAACACAGTAGAGGTCTTAACATTGCCAAATGTCAAATAATATCAAACATCAAACTATACTGAGTCAAAAAATAGAATAAAGTCATTCAAGTCAAATGTATAACATGACCTAAATCCTTCATGGAAGACCGGGCAACAGCAGATGACAATTTCAAAAACTAAACTAAAAGTAGTAAAAGACAAATATTGACACATTTTAAATACTACCATGCAGGTTATGGTGACACTCCAGGCACCCAGACCACTTCTGCCCATTGGAGTGGTCTGGGTGCCAACTCCCACCACCCTTAATCCTACAAGTTTAATTATTGCAGTTTTTATAATTAAAGTTCACATCCATTTGTTTTTCTTTGTCTACTGTCATAGTATGCAATTACTAGGTACATCCCTTCTAGACTTATTCATACTCAAGGCTGCCTATTCAGACTCCTCAGTATCATTCATCACAAACATGATTCATGACCACCACTATTGCTGTACTAACAATTCGCTGTGCATTAAAGTAGATCTCAAACTTGAATGTCCTATACTAATAAAACATAGTTGTTGAATGCCATTCTTATAGGGACTCTCCAGTGCCAGGAAAACATATCCGTTTTCCTGGCACTGCAGGATCCTGCAGTGCCCCCCCTCCCTCCCACACCCACCCATCCCATGTTGCTGAAGGGGTGACTTACCTGAATCCAGCGCTGATGTCCCTTGGCGCTGGGTAAGTCTCCACCCATGATCCTTCCCGCTGACATCAGCATCTATGATAACTACCAGAATGCGTAATGCCTACTGCAAGGTTTAGTGAAGGAGGGACTGAATTTCGGAGTTTGGGCTAAGCCCCTTAGTTCAAGTAAGTGCTTTAGCTTTGTTTCATCACAATGTTTGAGGAAGGCCCTTTCTTGTCCCAGAATCACTGTGCACTAATGCACAAATTGTAGTCCATGAAGACATTGTTTGACAAGGTTTGCACAGAGCCATGACCTCCATTTAAATGAGCATCTTTGAAATGTATTGGAATGCTGTTTTCGAGCTAAACCTTCTCATCCAACATCAGTCTCTAGTCTCACCAATGTTATTTTAGCTGAATGAGCACAACTGAATGAGCCCATAGCCACAATCCAAAATTGTACAGAAAGCTTTTACAGAAAAGTTGTGAGTTTCATAGCAATTATATAATATACTTCTGGCAAATTACATTTAACCCCTTATTGACCATAGACGTATCAGGTACGTCTGACAAAAATGGTCCTTAAGGACCGCGAATGTACCTGACACTTTTTTTTCAAAGTCTTTTACAGACTGAAACATCAACTGGAACGTTATGTGAATTTGTAATTACTCAATAAAGCAACATATGAAATTTACCTTGAAAGACTCTTGAGTGCTCTCTACTGGTATTGTATATGTATATATATATTATATCTCTATACATATATCTGATATATAACATCATACTAAGTGTATTTTGTATTAATATATACATGTATTAATATAAAAATACACTTAGGATGAAATTATATATATATATATATATATATATATATATATATCTATGTATATGCCCTTAACGACCGTGGATGTACTATGTACGTCCAACAAAAAAATGGTCGTTAAAGGATCACTATAGGGTCAGGAATACAAACATTTATTCCTTACCCTTTAGTGTTAAAACCACCATCTAGCCCCCCTGGGCCCCTCATTCATCCATAGATATAGCAAAATCTTACTGTATTCAAGCCAGAAGCTGTAACTCTGCATGCTGTTTGATTAAAAAAAAAAAAACAAGCAGTCTGCTGACATCATCAGAAGTGGTAGCCTGATCCAATCACAATGCTTCCCCATAGGATTGGCTGAGACTGACGCACCTAGTACAACTGTGGCAAATAGGAGCCCTGGACTAACCTGGAACAGCTATGCCACCCTAAGTTCCTAGGCAAATGCTGTGTTTTACTCATCCTGGGGGACCCAAGAGGTGGCCAGATGGTCACTTTAAGGCCCCCCAATGTGTTCAGACACTCAACATGTGGTGTGGCAGGCGACGAGGGAGCGCAGTCCTCTGAGTTCTTCCTGCTCCTACACGCCCTTCTATGATGCCGGGAGTGAGAATATGGACTTGGAGGTGCGTGAGGGAGCAGAACAGGAAGAGTCCCGCCCATCCAGGAGCCTGCCTGTCTGCTCAGCCAGGAGCCTGCCAGCAGGCCAGTCAGAAGGAGTCAGACCAGCAGTCCAGCCAGAAAGAGTCAGCACAGCAGCAGTCAGGGACAGGATCCACTCCAGCTTTCCCAAAGGTAGGGGGGCTGGGTGGATTTAAATAATAATAAAAAATAAAAAAAACAATTGGTGAGTGTATGAGAAAATGAGTGTGTGTGTCTGTTAGTGTGTTTGTCAGTGAGTGTCTGTCTGTCAGTGAGTGTGTGTGTGTGTCTGTCTGTGTGTCAGTGTGTGTGTCTGGCAGTATGTGTCTGTCAGTGAGTGAGTGTGTGTGTGTGTTTGTCAGTGTGTGTGTGTGTGTGTGTGTGTGTGTATCCATGAGTGTGTGTCTGTCAGTGTGTGTGTGTCTGGCTGTAAGTGTGTGTGTGTGTCAGCATGTGTATTTGTCTGTCAGTATGTGTCTGTCAATGAGCGTGTGTGTGTCTGTCAGTGTGTGTGCCTGTCAGAGAGTGTACGTGTCTGTCCATGAGTGTGTGTCTGTCAGTGTGTGTGTTTGTGTCAGTGAGTGTGTGTGTCAATGAGTATGTGGGCCAGTGAGTATGTGTGTAGCTGTCAGTGTGTGTCTATGAGTGAGTGAGTGAATGTGTGAGTGTCAGAGTGTGTGAAATCAGTGTAGATGTTTATGTCAGTGAGTGTACATCAGTGCATCTGTATCTGAGAGTGTGTGCCTGTAAGTGAGTGTATGTGTCAGTGTGTGTCTGTCAGTGAAAGTGTGGCTTGTTTAAACAATGTGTGTGCCAATGACTGTATGTGTGTGCCAACGACTGTATCTGTCAGTGAGTGTGTCAATGAGGGCGTGCGTCTGTCCTGGAAAATTAGAAAGCGCACACTTCAACTAAGGTCTTTTAGCCCCCAGAGAAACCGACACACCTATACATGGGTGGTATCACTGTACTCAGGAGATGTTGCTGAACACATATTGGGGTGTTCTTTGGCAGTAACCCTTAAAGTTCTCAGTACATGTATTCTTAAATTGCTATGTGTGTCAAAAAGATCAATTATTATTTTTTTTTAATTTGTCATTGATTTGTGGTAAAATGGCTGCATGAAACGAGTCAAAATACCTCAAGTTTAACACCTTAGGTTGTCTTCTTTTAAAAAATATATACATGTGAAGGGTCATTCAGGGATTCCTGACAGATATCAGTGTTACAATGTAACTTATGTTAATTTTGAAAACAAAAATGGTTTGGAAATAGAAAAGTGCTACTTGTACTTATAGCCCTATAACTTTTCAAAAAAAGCTAAGAACATGTTAACATTACTAAATTCAGGGAAAAAAGAGAAAAACAGTATATAATATGTTTGGGTACAGTAAATGAGTGAGAGGAAAATTACAGCTAAACACAAACACCGCGGAAATGTAAAAAGAGCCCTGGTCCTTAACGGTAAGAAAATTGAAAAACGATCTGGTCACATAATGCAACCTGAGGAATGTTTTTGACTGCCTAGCAAGGCATTTCTAAAGCCATTGAAAAACAAAGAAAACAAACTGAACTCCTCAATGGCGTAATTTTTCCATAACTGAGGCTTCAACATTATATCTCATTTTCTCACTATCTTTATATACTGTTGTGCATCACCTACATATTACAAGGCAGACAATGGGGAAAAAAAGTCTGTCTTGGAAACAGCAGCTATAAAAAAATCAAGTTTACACAATTCTACCAGAATGCCTTGCTGAATATACAGATTAGCACAGGTAGGCTTGATGTTTCAGACATCAAAATGTTTTTCTGCAGGCATCCTTAGCAAAAGAACCCTATTTTAAACACAGTTTACACAAAAGCAAGGGTTGCTATTCAAAAATGCCAAGGATTAAAAACCAGTCATGGACTGTACAGTTCCATGCTTTACGCCATTCAGTCCATGAACAGAAGATGCTTGCTACACAAATAATAAAGAGTAAAAATCGTTTGCACTAGCACATTGATGACAGAGAATAAGTGCATGTTAGACATTATCATATATGCAGTATTGGATTCTAAAAATGATCTGCCTTACAAAATAACAGCCAGATCATGTGATATATGTCTGGGTGTGTACATGTGTGTGTGTTTGTGTATGTTCACCCTACCAAACTGTGTATTATTACCAGCAGTGATTACAACGAGAAAAAAAGAAACGAAAAGTATATGGTTATTATTACTATATTCAATAAAGTTTCAGGACAAATTAGTCAAATATTGTTTAAAGAAAATCAGTATAAAATAATTTGAGCCAAATGTGCGTTCACCTTTTTTGATTGCCATTACTTTAATCATCTATTGCATCTATCTTTACTATTAGGTACTGCAAATAACAAAGCTATATTAGCTCATACACTTAAAAAGCAGTGACAATCCTAATTATGTGAGATTGGTTTATTTTTCAATTATAATAATATGGAATCTGTTAAATGCATTTGTATAATTTACCATCATCAATGGTAAATAGTCATGATAAATGCTGCTATAATTCTGAAGATCAGACTTAGTGTTTAAATGTCTGTTTAAAGAGTACCCGTCATGACAAATACAACAATCTGAAATGATAGAGTAATTACATTTAATATATACATTGTGCTACCAATATTTCTCTAAGATCAAAATAAAAAAAATAAAAACATCCCTTTGCCCCTCCTCTTGGTTAGTTCAGTCTTTGTCAAACCTGGAATCTGTAATGATCAGCATAGAGATAAGAAGTCCATTATTAAGGAAACCATCCTCTGGGCAACCCACCTTCTTGAATTCATCCTAGGGTAATGCAAGGAATTCAAAGCGAATGAATTAGAAGGTTCAAGCCCGCTGTAAGAGCAGTGTGGACAGAAAAGTCCAGAATGATTTGTTGGAGGAGCTTTGTACACGCAATCTGTCTTTTACATACCATAAAGACAACATAAAGTGTTGGAGACTTTTAACCTCTTATGGGAAGAAAGTTTGTGCTTCCCAAACAGGGGTATGCAGGAGAGGTGTGTCTTTTTTTAACACTCACTGAAAACAAATTGGTGGTCTCAGCAGGAGACAGGGGTCATTGAAATCTATTAAAATATGAGCTTTTAACAGCAAATAAGAAATATAGCATCCATTTGAGCCAGATGGTTAGAAAACTGCAAACATATATCTGTCATGACAGGTTCATTTAAAAATTATAATAAGCAGTATTTATATATATGGTTTATTAAATGTATAGTCCATAACTATGAGCAGTTCTCAGTGGCAAATCTAATGTAAACTAATGGGCTGTCACAGTAATGTATATAGGGCCCTGGTCAAGAATTATGTTTGCCCCCCAGCGCAAGGGTGGCAAAGGGTTGCATACGTTTTTTTATAGAGCATGTGTGTGTGAAAGTGTATTTGTATATACTGTTAAATTCAGCGGTGTGTTTGTATGTAGTGTTGGCATTTGCATGCAGCTGTGCACTTGTGTTTGGTGTTGGCCTTTGAATGCAGGGGTGTATGTGTGTATAGTGCTAGTGTTGGAATGCTGGGATGTATGGATATATACACATACACCCCCACACACAAACACATACTGACATAGGTACACATACACACTGACATACATACACAAACATATTGACACAGATACACTGACACATACACACAGATACACACATATACTGACATAGATATACATACAAGACACACAGATACACACATTGATACACACACACAAGTAATTTTTCCATATTTCCCATAGGGTCCAGGAGCACTTATGGCTGAGATTGTTGGAGAGCGGGACTGCTGGGAGTCTGCTCTTCATCTCTGTGTCTTGTTTCTCCAGTCTTCTCTCTGTGCCCTCCCAGACCTCCAAACATGGCTCTTTCAGATAGCCCAGTGCCACCCCTGTCCTCCCCTCAACCCATCCCCTTCCAGCAAGAGGGAATGATATCAGGCAAGGAGGATCGGGCTGCAGACAGAACTTGGGGGGATCGGAACTTCACAAGGAGTTATTCTAACAAAAAGCAGTGTTTTATAAAAACACTGTTTTTGGTTGGAGTATTCCTTAACAGACAATACAGACATCTCACAATTTATATGTCACTAAATCAGCACACTTGTTTATGCATGGCCATAATTGGTATTGCAGGTAGGATGCACAGACTGCAAAATACCATTCATATCAGTCAAGATTTAGTCAAGACATGACAGCTAGTCTAAGGTATGCATTGGTAAGAACAGAAATTATCTAGCAAATGTTTTGTTTGAAAGTTTGTAGCAGCCAACAAGTGTAAAAATTGTTTGGATATTTCAGTAAGCAAAAAGACTGTTTCAAGTATATTGTAGAAAATGCTACACATCTAGAGAAAACTGTTGACAATGTGCCAAAGTTGTATAGAGATTACCGGGAAATATTTAGTAAGCTTGGTTGGGCACAACTCATGCTTTCCTGATTTGCTGGAATTGCTATTTATTGTCAATGGAGTTTTTTCTTCAATGTAGGCTGAGTCAGTGCCAGTTGCTATATGTAAGGATTGAGATAAGGTGCCCTTGTCATGCATGCTGTACACTTTGTGATTAACTGTACACAAATATATAGCACTTATAACTTTGCATGTTAAATGGTTTTACAACTGCGAACATCACAAACAGTACAATATAACACAAGCTTAGCATTAGATAACACACACAGCTGAGAGTTACATTCATTAAAGGCAAACCTTGAATTTAGAAGCGTCTGAAGCAGAACTGGTTATTTAGGGATTGGGTTTGCCAAATTGATATGTTTCCTATATAGCTATCAGCCAAATAGAATGCTAATTTGTGCCACCATGAAATTATATTTTTATATTTTTTATTGTTATTTTTAATGTGTTACCATATATATGTCAATTCAAGAATAACAAAAAATACATGTTATTGTTAAAATATCATTCAAATCAGAGAATGATATTAAACATTAATTAAATAACTGAATGACAAGGTGATATAAAATAAACAACATATTGGAGAGTGAATGCATAGATGACAGGACAGACTTGTCAAATGTTGTGCTGTCAAAAAAAATCTCTCTTTATACTGCTTCATTTAATTCCTTTAGAACATTACTGACAAGAATGATGTATCATTTAGTACTTTAAAAGGTTCTTCAGTAAGCCATGGAAAGTGATGAGCAATTCTTTTGACCTTGGCACCCATAAATAATTATGATTATCTACACTATTTCACTTGAAAAGAATCGGACACTCCTCATGATCTGCTAAGTCAGCCTGATGTTTGATAATTCACATGTAAAAGTCGTTCAAGGTCATTGAACCTTATAGAATTTTGCATGCACTTTGTTAGCTATGAAAAAATATAATTTATGCTCTGCTGTACTTCATAGTAGTGCTTTCATGTTGATAAAGTAATATTATGTGAGGTATTGAAACAAAAAATGACAAAGTTAAGTGAACTTTTTCTGTAGTAACTAGTCCAGCTAGTTATGTAGGTTGAAAAACGACTCAAGTCTATCAAGATTAGCCTTTATCACATCTGTTGATTCAAAAGAAGACAAAAATCATAATTTGAAGCAAATTCTAATTAAACCACAACAAAGGGAAACGCTTTTAAATTCCAAAGTGGCAATCACCTTTTTCCTTGACAACAAGCTGCATTGAATATTAGCAAATATAGCAATGAATACACTGCTTTACAAAAACAAAACTACTATTCAGACCTTTATTTCAAGGGAATCTATAGTGCCAGGAAAACAAAGTTATTTTCCTGGCACTATAGGCTCACTATAGTGCCCACCTCCTTTAAAAACCCCTTCTGTCACTTATATGAATCCAGCTCTGCCTCCTGAATTGGACTCCGCCTCCACTCCTCCCTTGCCAACGTCAGACTACGAGGGAGAACTAATGCAGATGCGTGGAAATGACCACGCTCGAATTAGTATCTCCCCATAGTAAAGCATGTATAATGCTTTCCTATGGAGTTTTGGTTAATCCTGGATGTCGCCTAATGACCCGGAAGTCCCTCTAGTGGCTGTCTGACAGACAGCCACTAGAGGTGGAGTTAGCCTTTAAAGGTAATTATTTCAGTTGATGAAAACCTGCAATAATTACTTTTGCAGGGTTAAGGGACCTGGGACACTGCACCCAGACCACTTCAATGAGCTGGAGGGGTCTAGGTGTCTATAGTGTCCCTCTAAATATTATGTATGTACTGAATCTATTTTAAAAAATCCTCTCTATGAAGATAATTCCAAATAGTTATTGCCCTTACTGCAAAGAACTATTTTCTCTGGGGAAAGAGAAATTTATTTTACCAAAATTCCATTTTGTAATTTGTAATGTGACTAATGTTACCATCTTTTCTAAAGTAAACAAAAGCAGCCTTTCTATCATTTATTTAAAAATATGATCTTTAATTTTCCTAGTTAAGGTTGGACTCTTTCTTTTCCACTTTCATAATATCCTTCCTTAAAACTGTGTCCAAAAGTGCGTAACATAGTCTAATCTCTAAATTTTAACATTTGTTTATACATAAGCAAAATCATATTTCCACCACGTTAACTAAATGTATTCTATTTAGTGTATGTTGCTTGTTTATTCTTCATCAGAAAATACCTTGCAGTTATCTGTAATGAATGTCATTGACCACTAGTCATTCCAGTGACATATTTTATCTAAATTACACTGAAAAGTAGTACCATCCTGCTGAGACTGCTCTGGCCTTCTATAGTTTTGCAAAATCAAGAACTAATGACATATAACTCTCAAAGCCTATTGCAAGATAAGTATGAGAAATTAATCAGAACCCTGAGGTCATCCACTTATAATTTTTGTGCATCATATTTTTTGTTTTCTTTTTTTAAAGCCAACTGTCAATTCAAGAGGGACTATTTTCGTCTTCTAAACTACAATTTTCTATGTGGAACAATGCCCAATAATTTAGCAAAATCTAAGTAGATCCAATCCACTGTCACACTCTGATCTATACATCTTCTTACTCTTCATAGAATCCATTGCTATGGGGACAATCAACAGGGTATTTAATGTTGATATTGGTGCATAGTTTGACATCAGAGCACTGGCATTTCTTTAGATCCTAGTCCTATTTTTATCCCTCAAATATGTTTTCACTGTTGAATGTAAGCACATGAGTAACAATCATGCAGTAAAGGATGGTCTTTGTTGATATCATGGGGCCAGTCAATGCTCCAGGCTTTAGACATATTGGTGCTTTACTTAACACTGTAACGCTTTGATTTACTTCATGACTGCTACACATGTGTTTTTTAATATCCCTACTCTATCCCAACCTATCATTCCCTAACCTTAAACTTACTCTAATACTCCTCAAACCTACTTAACCATTATGGCCTGCAAATAAGGTGTTTATTGCAAGGCTCCCATCCTCCTCCACCCTATGTGGGTGCAAAAATGCAGACAATGTATTTTGAGTTTAAAAAATTCTCCTACAGTAAGGGTGAAGGAAGAGACTCCTGCATTTCTATGTATCCAATCTTCAATGTATTAGAAGTTATAGGGCATAAATCAATAACAACGTCCAAGATATTCAGTAAAAAGAAAATGTTAGAGATAATGGGAGATATTTTTCAAAGTTCTGAAACGTGGAGGTAAAATTCTGTTATGATTTCGATCATATTTATTAAAGTGATCTAAAGTGTGACAGATTTCTTCATAATACATTTCTCCAGTTTTCTTTTTCATTTTAGATAGGTGGAAATATTCATGATCCCATTGTGTCAGCGAAAAAAATGGAAATAAAGTTGGTAAGTGCAAAAAAAGCAACAGATGGAAAGATCTGACAGATTTAATTATTTGAGCCACAACTACACCAACAAATGAAACTGAAAAGTGTTGATGGAGTCACAGAAAAATATTCATCATATGATATATACTACAGTAGACAAGTATTTTAGTCCTTCAATACAAAACCCTCTAAAACCTGCAGCGGCTTGTAGCAATAGTTAAGGCTCAAAGTAAAACTTTGATAGATATCCCCAGTGTTTTTAAGCTTGTCAGCTTTTTTTGTAATTGCTTGTAAATTATAAGAGATAATAATTCTGAATTTCTTTCTAGTTTTATAGTAAACTTCACAAATATGAGTATTTTTGGAAAACAGAAGCTTGTATGGCAAAATAATAAATAAAAATTTGTAAAAGTAAAAAAACTGAATTTTCAAAATTTAGGTCAAAAGCACCAAGTGGCTAAGAAAGTAAAATTAGAGAATTTGTCATACATATCTTTTAGACTTAGTTTTGCCAAGTTAGCTTTTACTCAATTGCAGTTCACTGTTGAATTACAATGGGCATTGTTTTTTGTTTTTAATTTTAAATTCTAAGTTGTCATCTAAATAATACATAACCATACGGTGTATAAAAGTTTTACAGAGAGAAGCAATTGTCGTGCACCTACAAATCAAAGTTGTGTAATTTTGAGATTTGTGGTTATTTTATCTAGGTTATTATTTTCTTAACAATAGACAAAATACAGGAATAAAATACATGTTTCTGAATAGATTGACTATATTCTTAAAGCAACCAAAGAATAAATCTGTTTTTCACTCTTGTCTTAGATACAGTCTAACGCATCTTAACAATTGCAGAACATATAATAAATCAGATTAGAATGTGCAACACTTTAAAATATTGGTCCACATTTTTCTAGTTGATTGATCAAAAATTAATTATTTACAGTCACAAAATGGATATAGCATATTTGTCTGCACTGAAACAAAATGTGCAATTATTGATCAACATGGGACAGCAGACAATGGGCTTTTTGTAACATAAGCTATAAGTTATTAGGCGATCTCGTAGTAGTATTAAATCTTGTTCATTGTCATTTAGTGATAGCACATCTTACTTTATCTGGAAATATTTTTATAGTCTCTTATATAGCTGGGATGGAAAATAAAACTATTGTCTGAATGCAGCTTGTAAGTAAATTTCTTTAGTACATTAGAATGTTCTCTAAATAGAGATGCTGCATTATTCACTAAAATAAATTTTGATGAAGATGTAAAATGCTATTAAGTACTCTTAAGTATAATTATTTTATATGCTTATTTTAAATGTCCTATGTAGTTCAGTTTTCTGGGATACTCTTTTTTATAAATGTACCAAATGTATATTGTACAACAGTGTCTGCATAGATGATACTAGGCCTGCTATACACATACAGAGGTGATATCTTCATAGGTAGCAATAGTAATGTATTGTACACTTATAGAACATTCAACATAAAAAAGCCCTGAAACAGCTCTATTATAACACTGTTTAGGAAAAAAACAGCACATAAATATTAACAGCAAAATGAAAATTCACACACTTAAGACCACTAAAGATACTCAGACTACTTCACCTAAATGAAGTGGCCTGGTTGCACCCCTTTGATTTTAACCAGTACAGAATTTAACCTCCTTGCTGCTCCAAGAACTGTTTTATATATATTTACAGTATGCCTTGCATCATCTATGCAGGCACATCTATACAATATATAACTTGAGTACATTTATAAAAAAAAAAAAGTACCCTTGAAAAGGACACTCACGCAAACATTTGGTGAGTAGTGATGTCGCGAACCCGAAATTTTCGGTTCGCGAACGGCGAACGCGAACTTCCGCAAATGTTCGCGAACCGGCGAACCGCCCGAAACGCCATTGACTTCAATGGGGAGGCGAATTTTAAAACACACAGGGACTCTTTCTGGCCACAATAGGGATGGAAAAGTTGTTTCAAGGGGACTAACACCTGGACTGTGGCATGCCGGAGGGGGATCCATGGCAAAACTCCCATGGAAAATTACACAGTTGATACAGAGTCTGGTTTTAATCCATAAAGGGCAGAAATCACCTAACATTCCTAAATCACAATCAATATGGATTGACACCTGACATATGACATGTTGACACCTTGACATATGGATTGACACCTGTCCTCAGAGCCCCTGATGCACACGGACACAGAGCAGAATAGAGACTGGTCCCCCTACATAGGGTCACTTGGCAGATATGGATTGACACCTGTCCTAAGGATCCCTGATACACACTGACACAGAGCAGAATAGGGACTGTTCCCCCTACATCGGGTCACTTGGCAGATATGGATTGACACCTTGTTACAAACTGCTATTTGTAACGGGCCCTTTAAATGGCAAATTGCCCTGTTTCCCTGGGTTGTGGAGAAGCCTCTTTGCCAGCCTCCTCCCGCATGACTATGGCCCCTGGGAGATTGTGAAAATGTATGCACTTTTATTTGGTGTGTATGGCCCTTTAAGACTGTCGGTGGGCATATTGGGGCTTATGGACTCTTTATGTGACTGGTGCTGGCCCTTTAAACACCTTTTTTGGGACATCAGGAAGATTGGGACACTGCCCCTTTAAGGCCGTGTCCCCAGACTTGTTGGGGACACGGCCCCTTTAAGACGGTGTCCCCTGTGTCCCCAGACCTGGTGCAAACCCTTTGTGCCTGCCTTGCTATTTCCCACTTGGTTCAGTAAATGGGAAATTATTTCAGCTGCAGAGACTAAGTCCCATTCGGCGATGGGACTTAGTCTTTTTCTCAGCCGTTTTTTTCAGCCTTATTTCAGCTGCAGAGACTAAGTCCCATTCGGCGATGGGACTTAGTCTTTTTCTCAGCCGTTTTTTTCAGCCTTATTTCAGCTGCAGAGACTAAGTCCCATTCGCGATGGGACTTAGTCGTTTTTTCAGCCT
>OW240918.1:81313448-81455898 GCA_933207985.1 Pelobates cultripes
TAGCGTGGCCAAGCCCTGTATAGTCCGCGGGTACAGGGAGCTTTTGTTTTCTGTACCCGGCCGGACTAACAGGAAGTGCACACTCAGTGTGTACTTCCTGTTAGTCCGGCCGGGTACAGGAGACAGCTGCTCCCTGTACCCGTCGGACCATCATGCTGCAGGGCTCGGCCACGCTACAGAAGGAAGCTGACAGGAGGGAGCGCTGAGCGCTTCCCTCCTGTCAGCCCCCTTTCTCAGGCTGCGCCCGGGCGGTGCGGTCCGCCCTCATGGATGCACCGCCCGGGCAAAGCTGCAGCCGCCTGAGGCTCTCTACAGAGCGCTCGGGCGGCTGCAGCATGGGGGGGGCCGGCGGGGCTGGTCATGGCACCCCCCACCCTGGTGGCACCCGGGGTGGACCGCCCCCCCGCCCCCCCCTTAGTACGCCACTGTTTAGGTGACTATAGTGTTCCTTTAACATCCCTTATTAAATATGACCAGCCCACCGTATCGGATATCCTTTCCATGTCTAAAAACTTGTCAGAGACAGTCAATCAAAGGAGGGCATCATATAAGAGGACCAAGATAGTGCCGCAAGAAACCTGTCCCACCCCCACCACCAGTTGTCGCTCATGAATGAACCCCAATTAGTGTGGAGTTATTTTGTTAGGGTGGAAGGTCTGGAACTGAGAGGCCAAAATCCACGACTAATTTTTTTTTGGTCTTGGCTCAGGATTGATATGGATCTATAGGAGCTCATGTGAGAGTGATTCCTTTTCAGTTTGGGTATATGGATTGTTCGAGCTGTACAACAATTTTTTAATATTTTACCAGGAAAGTAAAGTTAAGATAATGGTTTAATCTTGTACTTCCTGGCTACTAGAAATGTATTTTAATGTACCCAGCCTGTATCCTGTGTTTTGATAGTCAAATGGCTTTCAATTAAATTAATGTATGGATCCTATATTCTGTGTTTTGAAGCTGGTTCTCATGTAGTGAAACTGTTTTCATCAAGACTCATGTCTGTTCCCTCACTGCTCCGGCGGCATCTCCGAGTAGCGGCCTCCCCGAACAAGTGCAATGCACGAATACAAAGGGCAGGCTGCGACCTCCAAACACTCATCGGATCATGTCTCCCAGGCAACGATAGACACTTGGGTGATGTGCAGGACCATTCCATGCTACAGGGCAGCCCTGTGGGTGTGGCTGGAACTAATTAGGCATATATTAACTCCCATGGAAACCTGGCTTAACTGACAGCCAGAATAGGTGTGCCTCAGATTTTTCACCCTATTTAAACTCTAAACAGCCGGGCCGTCATTGCTCAGTTGTTCTGTGCTACTACCCTGCAAGTTACCTGTGTTGAAGCTGATCTTCTGGATTTACCTGACCTCTGGCCTGTCCTTCCATTTCTGGTACATGCTGCCTAGATTTTTGGCTATTGGACTGCCTGACCTTGCCTTGCCCTTGTCAGATTTGTTTGACCTGGAGTTTTTTTTTAAATTGTTTTAATTTTGCTTACTTTCAAGTACTGCATTTTGGGTTTCATATACCTAACGTGACAATGCATGTCCCAGGAGAATATGTAATTGAGCTTCCTCTGTGCTTGTTGAGGAAATCACCAAGTCTGGCATTAGAAGCCCTGTGCCCACCTCTATGATACAGTGATTGATCTCTAACCCCAAATCACCATCTTTATAACTGTCAGCACTTTCTCACTAAATTAGTTACTTTCATATATATGCCCTATCATCTAAAATAAAGTGTTTGTCTTTGTTCCCATTGACTTGGACTTCACGGAATCTGGTAAGGAGACCAGTGGAGCTCGGAAGTTCTGGAGTGGGTGTTTGGTGTGTAGCTGAAAATGTTACCTGTTAAACAAAGAAGGCAAGATATAGTTTGGAGGAAACAGAGTCTTCAAATAATTAAATACAGAAAAAGGCAATGTTAGAATTTACTGTGAGTTGAGTAAAGCTGAGAACTGAAGGAAAAATCTGTTTACCTAAATTATGAAAAAAAGATCAAGATAGGGTCAGCGCTAGTAATACCACTAGGAAAGTGTATACTAGTGTAAAGGCAGCACACCTAAAAGGGGAAATACCCTTCTATCCCCTGCAATAAATTAGAACATAAAAATCAAGAAAGAAAGGGCGCGCCTGTTTGTGTTTTATGTATCACAAAGAGTACACACAATAAGAGTATGATAAGAGAAAAATAAATAAAAGATAAATAATATAATTTATGGAACTATAAAATATATATAATATAAAATATGTAATATATAAAAAAATATATTAAGTATATAAAAAAATATAAAAATATAAAAACATATAAACATATAAAAAATATTATTTTACAAGTCCAAGGTAAGAGTCCATAGTGAACGGAGATGATTCTTCTGTATAAATAGGAGTTCTTCCCAATGGAAACTTGAGTTTTCAGTCAGCCATATGTGGAGAGAAATGGAGAGAACATCCAATAGTGCAATACGTCAGTTTATATATAAATATATATATAAAATCATATAATGTACTCACAATTTCCAGAGCTAAAATCCAGCTCTGGTATAAAGCGCGTGAAGTGGATTGATCCCCACTCAAGGATATATGGAGTGATGATTTACCAGGAGTTCCAAGCGAAAATTAAAAAGAATAAAACATATAGTGCTCACTGAGTAACTGGAATATGGTTAATAGAGAGTATGAAATGTACTTACAATATACTAAGCAGAAATCACTGCTCATGTAATAGCGTATGGGTGGTATAATCCCCACCTAGGGATTCTTTGGCATTCCTTTTCAGTTAGTACCTTGTCAAAGAAAACAAGTGGGCTATGATGAGACCAAGATCAACTTGTACCAGAGTGATGGGAAGAGAAGTGTATGGAGAAGGAAAGGAATTGCTCATGATCCAAAGCATACCACCTCTTCAGTGAAGCATGGTGGTGGTAGTGTCATGGCGTGGGCATGTATGGCTGCCAATGGAACTGGTTCTCTTGTATTTATTGATGATGTGACTGCTGACAAAAGCAGCAGGATGAATTCTGAAGTGTTTCAATATTATCTGCTCATATTCAGCCAAATGCTTCAGAACTCATTGGACGGCGCTTCACAGTGCAGATGGACAATGACCCGAAGCATACTGCAAAAGCAACCAAAGAGTTTTTTAAGGGAAAGAAGTGGAATGTTATGCAATGGCCAAGTCAATCACCTGACCTGAATCCGATTGAGCATGCATTTCACTTGATGAAGACAAAACTGAAGGGAAAATGCCCCAAGAACAAGCAGGAACTGAAGACAGTTGCAGTAGAGGCCTGGCAGAGCATCACCAGGGATGAAACCCAGCGTCTGGTGATGTCTATGCATTCCAGACTTCAGGCTGTAATTGACTGCAAAGGATTTGCAACCATGTATTAAAAAGTGAAAGTTTGATTTATGACTGTTAATCTGTCCCATTACTTTTGGTCCCTTAAAAAGTGGGAGGCACATATACAAACTGTTGTAATTCCTACACCGTTCACCTGATTTGGATGTAAATACCGTCAAATTAAAGCTGAAAGTCTGCAGTTAAAGCACATATTGTTCATTTCATTTCAAATCCATTGTGGTGGTGTATAGAGCCAAAAAGATTAGAATTGTGTCGATGTCCCAATATTTATGGACCTGACTGTATATATATATATATATATATATATATATTTGCATATATATATATATAGATATATATATATATATATATATATATATATATATATAGATATCTATATATATATATATGCAAATAACTGTAAATAACTAATTTAGACATTTGCAACTATTTTCCTTGCAATGTTTTCATTGAGCCCCCGCTACCAAAGTCTGTCTAGAGACATTCTATTTGAAATCCCTCCATACCCTTCTGCTTCTATTAGAAATAGTACTTTATCCAGCATTGCCATTCCTGAACTGAAATTTCCAAAGTCTTCACTCAAATGGGAAAATCTACTGTGATGAGCAAACTCAGTATTGGCCATTCCCTTCTTATTCACATATCCACACTAAATGTTGTTCCTGTGATATGCAAGCCCATCTTCAAGCGTGTTACTCCTCTCCAGTAGAGATGAGTGGTAATATTAATATATATTATTAATATTATTAATATTTGGGATTTAACCAAAACATACTTTAGGGTTGTTTTAGTTCAAGAGCTGTTTTAAAAGAGCACTATAGTGTTCTTTTAAAACTACAAATTTGTATTCCTAATGCTATAGTACCCGAGTCCCCAAAGGTGACCAGGTAAGTACTGCCAGGATTAAAAAGGTAAGTTACTTGCCTTTCAGCCCTCGCTGCGCCAGTCTCCTCTGTAAAGTTCTGCCTGTTTGGCTGAGGTCATCTAAATCAATGATCTCAGCCAATTCAATGCTTTCCCATAGGAAAGATTTAGGAAGCTAGAAAAAAATCCACACAACGCCAATAAGATGGTTTGATGTAAATAGCAGAGTTTTCGGGATCCTGCGGGCGGCTGCGAGGGGAGGCTGCACTCCGCTCGCGGTACTCACCCTCCAGCCGTCCGCGGTCCCCTCCTCCTCGTGGGCTCGGCGAGCGGCATCCTTCCAGCCTCGGATGCCGCCCGCGTTTTCCACCACGTCCCCCAGCGGCAGCATGCATGACGCTGCACGCTGGGAGACCGCCCAAATTATTACACGCCAGGGTCAGTCACCTGGCCCGGCATTAAAGGCACAGTGCCTCAATCACAGTGGGAGGTTTAGATATCTCCCATGTGTGATTGTTAATTCTGATTGGAAATTATCCAATCAGAATTAACCTTATGGTTTAAATACTTACCTTTCCTGTTCCTCCCTTCCCTGTTGTGGTCTTTGCTTGCTAGTATTACTACTGAACTTGTGGTTCTGGTTACGTACTCTCTGGCTTGTTTATCCGACTTTGTGACTTTCTCCTACCCTTTGACCTTGGCTTGTTTCACGTTATTCTGTCTTCTGGTTCCCCTTTACTCGGCTTGTTTCCTGACTATTGTTTGTGTGCTTAGCCCGGCCACTCTAAGGTCCGGTACTGCACTTTGTGTGTGTGTGTTGGCGTGTTTGGTTCCCCGAATCGTGACATTACAACAGGGCCATAATGTAACCTGCTGACATACCACAGCTCCTAGTTAATCAAGAGGCTAGAATGGATGGCTTGGACCACCGTATGGATCAGTTTGCTCAAGCTTTATTGTGGGAAGAGGGGGCACCACTGTAATGCCTGTCCTAAAGTACAGGGAGACTGCAGCACCTAAGGCCTAGAGAGGGGTCGGCCTCGGGTGTTATGACTTTGTCCCCTCATGTGTCCATCTCCAGAACGTTTATTACGGTTTCTCTTTTGGTCAATAAAACCACTATAACAACCAAAGCCTTGATCGATTCAGGTGCGGCAGACAACCTTATGGATGAGAACTTTGCCAAAACCGCAGCCCTGAATTTGATCCGAAAGGATACACCCTTGGCCGTTGAGGCCATAGATGGTAGACCACTGGAGAAACCTCTGGTGACCCATGAAACCAAGGAAATAGTTATGTCTGTGGGTGTGTTGCACAAGGAAAAGTTAACCTTCCAAATAATTGACTCCCCTACAGCCTCCATCGTTCTGGGCTTTCCCTGGTTAGTTAAACACAACCCTGTACTTGATTGGGGTTGTTTAGATATACTCTCCTGTGGGGAATCTTGTCAACGAGACTGTATGGCTCATGTACGTCCTAAACCACTCTCGATTTCTGTCCCTTCTGTATATGCAGACCTTGCCTTGGTTTTTGAAAAAAGGGAGGCAGATAAGCTACCTGCACATCGTGAGTATGATTGTGCCATAAACTTGTTACCGGGTACTATGCCTCCTAGGGGAAAGGTCTACCCTCTTTCTGAGAAAGAAAACCAGATCATGGAGGAGTACATACGGGAATCCCTAAGTAATGGTTTTATTAGAAGGTCCTCCTCTCCTGCTGGTGCTGGTTTCTTCTTTGTGGCAAAGAAGGAGGGCGATTTGAGGCCATGTATAGACTACAGGGGTCTGAACAATATAACGGTTAAAAATGCCTACCCTATCCCCCTCATCACTGAGTTGTTTGATCGTGTTAAAGGTTCTAAATTCTTCACCAAATTAGACCTCAGGGGGGCTTATAACCTTGTCCGTATAAAGGAGAATGACGAGTGGAAGACAGCGTTCAACACACGCAGTGGGCATTATGAATATCTGGTCATGCCTTTTGGACTGTGTAATGCTCCTGCCGTGTTTCAGGACCTCATAAATGATGTCCTTAGGGATCTATTGCATGTCTGTGCCGTGGTGTACCTTGACGACATACTTGTGTATTCTCCTGATTTGAAGTCAGACCATAACCATGTTAGGATGGTGCTCAAAAGGCTATTACAGAACGGACTCTACTGTAAGTTAGAAAAATGTTTATTCGATCAGACCTCTGTGCAATTCCTAGGATATATCATTACTGAACAGGGTTTCAGTATGGATCCTGCTAAATTGGAAGCCATACTGTCCTGGCCACTTCCCCAAGGACTGAAGGCTATCCAGCGTTTTATAGGATTTGCCAACTATTATAGGAAATTTATAAAAAACTTTTCACCACTTATCTCTCCTATAACGAAGCTGACAAAAAAAGGTCTACACCCTAGGGTTTTGGACTTCTGAAGCCTTAAGGCCTTCGAAACTCTCAAGAAGGCATTTGCCTCTGCTCCAGTGCTGCACCACCCTGATCCTTCTCTTCCCTTTGTTATGGAAGTAAACGCTTCAGAGTCGGGTGTGGGAGCAGTACTGTCACAGAGGTTGTCGTATGACAAACCCCTCCATCCCTTTTGTTATTTTTCTAAAAGGTTGTCTGATCCAGAGAAGAATTACGATGTTGGGAACAGGGAACTATTAGCTATTGTGTTAGCTTTTAAGGAATGGAGGTACTTATTAGAGGGTTCTAGACACAAAATTATGGTTATAACAGATCATAAGAACCTCTCCTATATAGCTGATGCTAGAAGGTTATCTGCCCGGCAGGCTAGATGGTCTCTATTTCTCTCACGCTTCCAATATGTTATTACCTATAGACCTGGTTGCCGTAATGCCAAAGCTGACGCTATCGCTCGACAGCATGAACCAGTAGAATTTGTTAACCCGACTCCTGAACCTATTGTACCTGCGTCTCAGATAATAGCTGCTACCTGTTTGGTTGTTTTGTCACCTTTCCTTGATAGTATTAAGACATACCAAACCCAAGCACCCCCTGAGACGCCGGTTGGTAAACTATACATTGAAGCAAATGACAGAAAAAAGTTGTTAACTTTATTTCACACCGCCAAAACTGCTGGTCATCCGGGGGTTACCAAAACCTACAAGGGCCTCCTTCAACAGTTCTGGTGGCCTTCACTCAAGCGAGACGTAGTGGATTTTGTTCAGGCTTGTCGGGTCTGCACGCAGTGTAAGTCCCCTAATGTGAGACCCCAGGGTCTACTGATGCCTCTATCTATACCCAAGAAACCATGGACCCACTTATCCATGGATTTCATTGTAGACCTTCCTCTTTCTGATGGTCAGACGGTGATACTGACTGTGACGGATAGGTTCTCTAAAATGGCGCACTTTATTCCGCTTAAGAAACTGCCTTCTGCGGTTCAGTTAGCTCAGGTGTTTGCCAAAGAAGTGTTCCGCTTGCATGGGGTACCTCAGAATATCGTATCTGACAGGGGTCCTCAATTTGTCTCTCGGTTTTGGAGGGGCTTTTGTGCTGAGATGGGGGTCTCCTTGTCGTTCACTTCCTCCTATCACCCGCAATCTAATGGTGCAGCCGAACGTGCTAATCAGTCTGTGGAATTGTATTTGCGCTGCTTCACTAATGCGCACCAGGATGACTGGTCTCGCCTTCTTCCGTGGGCTGAATTTGCCAGGAATACGGTGTCTCATTCGTCTACTGGCTTAAGTCCTTTTGAGGTTGCTTATGGGTTTCGGCCTTCTGTCCTTCCCGGTGCGTTCTCCGACAAGGGAATGCCCGCCTTGGACCAGCACCTCGCCTCTTTGCGGAAGACGTGGGATCAGGTCCATGTTGCGCTGTCTCGTTCAGCGGCTGCTCAGAAAAAGTTTGCTGATCGCCGTAGGGTTGCGGCCCCTTCTTATGTTCCGGGTGATAGGGTATGGTTGTCCTCCAGGAACCTCCGTCTCAAGGTTCCCTCGATGAAATTTGCTCCCAGATTTCTTGGTCCCTACAAGGTGTTACGTAGGGTTAACCCCGTTTCCTACTCCCTTGACCTACCTCCTTCCATGCGTATCCCGAATACGTTTCACGTCTCGCTTTTGAAGCCCTTGCTGTGTAACCGGTTCTCTCGTCCCCTCGGGCGGCCCATTTCCCCTCACGCTGTCTCTAGCGACGTGTACGAGGTGGCTGCCCTTCACGACTCTCGTGTTTCTAGGGGTCGGCTGCAATATTTGGTGGATTGGAAGGGATACGGCCCTGAGGAGCGGTCTTGGGTTTCAAGCTCTTATATGCACGCCCCCTCTTTGGTCCGCTCCTTTCATGCCCGGTTTCCTTTGAAGCCTTCTGCTTCCCGCCCTCTGGGCGGTCTTCGGGGGGGGGGTAATGTCGGGATCCCGCGGGCGGCTGCGAGGGGAGGCTGCACTCCGCTCGCGGTACTCACCCTCCAGCCGTCCGCGGTCCCCTCCTCCTCGTGGGCTCGGCGAGCGGCATCCTTCCAGCCTTGGATGCCGCCCGCGTTTTCCTCCACGTCCCCCAGCGGCAGCATGCATGACGCTGCACGTTGGGAGACCGCCCAAATTATTACACGCTGGGGTCAGTCACCTGACCCGGCGTTAAAGGCACAGTGCCTCAATCACAGTGGGAGGTTTAGATATCTCCCACGTGTGATTGTTAATTCTGATTGGAAATTACTTACCAGAATTTACTTACCAGAATTACTTACCTTTCCTGTTCCTCCCTGCCCTGTTGTGGTCTTTGCTTGCTAGTATTACTACTGAACTTGTGGTTCTGGTTACGTACTCTCTGGCTTGTTTATCCGACTTTGTGACTTTCTCCTACCCTTTGACCTTGGCTTGTTTCACGTTATTCTGTCTTCTGGTTCCCCTTTACTCGGCTTGTTTCCTGACTATTGTTTGTGTGCTTAGCCCGGCCACTCTAAGGTCCGGTACTGCACTTTGTGTGTGTGTGTTGGCGTGTTTGGTTTCCCGAATCGTGACAGTTTGACTGGGAGCCACTAGAGGCAGGTTAACCATGCATTGAAAACTTTGCCATTCAAGCAGACTAGCAATATTTTCAGCTGCATGGTAGAAAGGGGCATATGGCAACCAGACCACTTCACTGAGATGCCTATAGCGTTCCTTTAAATAATAATATTTAAGTGTATATTAAAATGGTAACTTGCTATATAAAGATATTCTGGACTAAAATTCATGCTTACTTGGAGCTTGTTTTATAAAATTTGGACATTGTTAAATCCTTAAACAATGCTGGATGTTATAGTCTGAAAACCTCCATACATAAATGTGTGGATTTGCCCTATTAGTGATTAACCCATTTAGAGTATATAATTTGCAGGTTCCACTGTGCAGATATGTGTGTGTCAAACATCTTGTATAGCATTAGGTAATATGTGTATGCCTTTTTAAACTTCAAAAAAACTTTGTGTGATTTTCATTTACATATTCATATTCGTAATATCCAATAAGATATTGTAAGAAAAGAAAAAAAAAACATTACCTCAACACTCTTTTGATACAAGATAAATAGAAAATTAATTGGAAAATAAAAGTTATTTTGATGAAAAAATAAGCACCTTTATGACAACACATTTAAAAGTGCAATGCAATAAATAAGTCTAAAAAATAAAGTATTAACATCAACAGATTGATGTTCAACAATATCACATAATAATATTTCAGTTGAGTCTGATTTTGAAAATTGAGCATGAAACAACTAAAATGTTGTTTATTAAAAAGACTAAGTGTATTTTTTTATTGAAAATTTTTATTAATACATCATTCACATCAGTATGCTGTTGTTTAAAATTCAGCAGTTTACATTGTTTGTATGCACAATAATATTTTATTTTGTTCTTGATTGCAGTAAGCCAAGCTGACTAAAGCTAATCAATGTATGATACAATATTTTAAATCAATTGTACAGCAGGTGCATTGATCATAACATAGACTTGTTTGTACCTAATATTTGTAATATGATTACAAAGATTTTAATGTTTGCAAACATATAAATTGATTGGCTTTGAAAGACAGACAATATATATTTGACAGATAAACTGTTTAACAGCTGCACAATAAATGTAGACAAACAATTTCAGAATTAAGTTCTGTTGGTATTATATTTTTGTTCTTTTTGGTCTTAACATAAATACTTGTCGTGGGGCGTGTCCGGAACCCGAGCTGCATGGTCGCAACCTGAAAGAGCTCTGCCGTGGAGGGCTCCTAAAAGCAGCTTTAAAAGCAACAAAAACAAGCACAAACTGCCCCAAATATTTGCATCACGATGACTCAGCACCGCAACAAGAAATTGGCTGAGGTAAAAGAATGGGTGACCTTCTTTGCAGCACGCACATCACAAGAAAGGCCAGAGGAATTACAGGCCCAAGATGGCGCAGACTCAGATGTGGAGGGAGACCCCACAGGCAGCCAGCAAGCCGACATGGCACAACTAGTCACTACAGGAGTGCTGCAAGAAAAGCTGGACATCCTGGCAAGCAAAATGCAAGCCACAATATATTCAGCTATTGAAGACCTGCAAAATGATCTTACAGATTTAGGGAATCGCACCTCACAAATAGTGGACAGAATGGAGGATTTTGCTACATCTCACAACACCATGGCAGAGAAAATTAAGGGGCTGGAAGACAGACTCCTAGCATGTGAGTCAAAAATAATGGACATGGAGGATTGTTCCCGCAGAAATAACCTCCGCCTGCAGGGAGTGCCGTTGGAAATGGGCCCCGCTAACCTACAACCATATGCTATAGAATTTATCCGCTCCATAGTCCCTGACATACCGGCAGATATGCTTCTCTTGGACCGCATCCACTGCACAGCCAATCCCAAACACCTACCTCCATCTACACCAAGAGATGTCCTGACCGGGTACAGTTTTACCACGTGAAAGAACTGATACTACGATCACACGGAGAAAGTGCAAACATACCTGCAAAGCTTAAGGAGATACAAATCTGTATGGACTTATCAGCTGAAACACTCAGAATAAGGCGTATGTTCCGAGAAACAACTGAAGCACTTCAACAACACAAAATCCCTTACCGCTGGGGTTACCCGGCAAAACTGTTGATCTCGAAAGGTAGCAAACTGATCCCGATCATCTCTAACACTAAAGGGACTGATCTACTGTGTACACGGGGCCTGGATCCAAAACCAACCACAGGCAGTCCGACACAAAGCCCTTGGCTGAGGACAAAGTGGAAGACCCCAAGAAAGAGAAGACCTTCACCGAGAGATGAGTGATGTAATCCAGCATACATGAGTGCTCCGGTACACCCTACACCACCTCATAAAACCACTGAACACCCACACATATTTGCTCTGGACTATACACCAGTTTTACTCAAGGGCTTCAGATAGCCTTAACTCTCCCTAACCCTAACCTCTGAGCCCACAACCTCTTGTTAGGGCATGGGAATCAGCACCTCACATACATTACCCCCTGAGCAAAAAACGGGAAGGTGTAACACTCTGCCCATGGCAGACGGGTAAAATTAGTCTTACCCTACCCAAGGAAGACGCACCTCCATCACAGTCAGGGGAAATAGGAGAATGTGCTCCCGGGAGGATAACCCAGGGATAGCCGGCATACCACAGGGGTGCTCATGTACCACAAAAAATGGGAGGGGACACAGGGGAAATATTGAGTATGTGAATGTGTTATTATGCTAATTAACTGTTATTGTTTCCATACCTGGAACGCAAAGGAATACCAAGGTTATTACACATGTGTTTCCCCACACAGCTTCACAGGGTACTCAACTGGACATGCAACTAAGGGACAGCACACTAGATAGTTAGAAGGGGGATGCCTGTAATGCATAGATCACTTTGTATATGATACAGGGAAATCCCCCAGATACAGCTCTCATTTCTCCCCTGTGTTGGCTTTCTATGTGACTGCCACCAGAGATGTTCCTAGGCAGTAATTTAAACACGGCCTTTTCACTACATTAAGCTGTTGTTCTGGTTTTAGTGACTAAAGTGTTCTGTCAGGGATTGTTTGTGTATCTGTCTGAGAGTGTGTCTGTAAGTGAGTATGTGTGTGTCAAATCAGCGAGTGTGTGTCTGTCATTGAGTGTGTGTGTCTGTCAGTTAGTGTTTGCTTAGGTGACTCCCAATCACATGGCAAATGTGATTTTACTCACCTTTATGCTCACACCATGTAGATCTCACCATGACTGGCCTCATCCACATGGCTGAAATAATCACTCTTGATGATCTAAGGCCAAGCCAATGCTTACCCATGGGATAGCATTGGGAGGCTACCATGCATACACTGATCAGCATGTCATCATAGAAGTGCACTGAATGCACCTCTAAGGGGAACATTTAGTACCTCCATGCAGCACTGGATTAGGAATTATCTTATATGACCATCTGAAAAACTGCAGGGATATGATATAGGCACCAGATTTGTCAACACCAGTCTTATGAGATGTGAAGCAGCAATCCAGGCAGCAATCCAAGCAAAGCAAAGAATGAAAACAGAATTAATGTCAGAATCAGTAGGAGGACCCGCAGCAATGTGAGAGGCAGCAATCCTAAAAAGGCAAAGAATACAATACAGGATTGGTGTATTACTGGACCTTACAGTGGCTAGGTTTAACGCAAATCAGGAGCCAAGAAAAAAAGAGGACTAAACTAGAAAAATACTTCAGGCTAGAGAGGAACCAAAAAAAAAAAAAAAAAGAAAGCTGTGTACAGGACTAAAAATACAGGTTGGTTCTTGTACAGCAAAATGTTGTCAAATAGGCCAAGGATAGGATTACAGACTGGAAAAGGTCAATTAACAAGCTAGGTCTGGTACAAGAACAGGATAGTTATACAAGCCAGAACTCATGCACAAATACAGGAGATGAAGAATAATCAAAGGATAAGATGTGTCAGTACAGGAGCTCAAACACACCTATACACCACAAAGGAACCAGGGCAGTCAGAGAGCCCTCTTTAAATAGGTAGGTCCTGTGCATTTTATTGGGAGAAAATAGCACAGAAAAGCAGCACCTATGTTACCCACAGGTGCCCTACAAAATAAACAATAAATAGATTCAGGTAGGTGAGAAGGAACCAGGTAAGTTCCTGGAATCTTCCCAAAATAGCAGGTGCCAGCCATAGTGGCACAGTGTGCAGAGGCAGAAAGTGGAAAACAGGGGTTCAAGTTCCACCAGAGCCAGTTAGAGACTGATGACCCATAGCTTTCCAACAGGATCACAGGAGTGTAAGCTTTGGAAACTGGCAACACTCTATTTTGTGTTGATGTTTGTCATCAGCCAGTGCTTTACATCGAATAGTAAAACAAGAATTGGACGTGAGGTGCAAGGTGTCAGGTCTTCAGTATACAAAGGCAACTGAGTAACCCTTAGTAACCAAAGAGAACAATGGGATGACAGATTTTATGGGAAGTTAGATTCTCATAAGCAGCATTACAGTGCTTGAGGACTAGACATATACATTACATTATCATTGTCATTTACATATGCATACATTATCTGGACAGAGCTGTGATAGATTATTAGTTAACAAAACCCACCTATCATAAAGGGAGTGACATTTCCTATATATCTACAGATATTAGACAAAGTTCCAAAGTCAAGATAATTGTTTAAAGAGGCTATGCAATAAACTAAAGATATAACCATTTACAGGAACCAGAACATATCTTTGAAAAAGTCTTCCACTGTATTCTGTTTTCAGCTGGATGCAACAATTTCTCATCATTAATTGTATCAATGTTTCAGAGGAAAAAGCTCCCTTTATCAGCTACTTGCTCTGAAATATTCATACAAATAACGAAAGACATATATATTTTTTTTTTTACCTGAAATCTAGTTTTATTAATTACCTTGTCATGGAATCTATCACATGTCATCACAAGATGTGCAACAGCGTATGCCAACGCATGTTATTTTGCCAGTGGAGCAGACAGCTGAATAGAGCAGTGACAGCCCAATTCTGAAGAGAATTTATAATAATTAAAAGGAACATATTCTTGCAGACTTAGGCCTATTAATCCTACGCATAAATACATGCCTGAGAGCAATGAAAGTATTGACAATCAAATGTATTAAAATATGTGGGAGGTTTGTTCCAAATGGGTTTTCATTTTTAATGGTTTCTTTAAAAAAATAACTGGCAGATTTCTGCATTAAGGTGAACATTAACTAAAAAAAGACAAAAAGCATCTAATATAATGCAAAATAAATCCAACAGTTTTGCTTCATTTCTCATTGTTTCCAAAGCTCTTCAAACTCTTGCTGTTAAATAAGCACAGAGAATATGCTTGAGCCATGAGTTTTATTAAATTCGTTATTTTACTTTAGAGTTTAATTGACTTGTGCTTGGCCGAATTTCTTATTTTTGAAAAATTATTTTAATTAAGTCCGAAATGAAATTGTTTCATTGTGAGATTCGTTTTGACTGAAATTCGTCTATTACATAGTTACATAGTTACATAGCTGAAAAGAGACTTGCGTCCATCAAGTTCAGCCTTCCTCACGTTTGTTTTTTGTTGTTGATCCAAAAGAAGGCAAAAAAACAAAACAGTTTGAAGCACAATTTTGCAACAAGCTAGGAAAAAAAAATCATTCTTGACCCCAGAATGTCAGTCAGATTTATCCTTGGATCAAGCAGTTATTACTCTACATTGAAAGATTATATCCTTGAATATTCTGTTTTTGCAAGTATGCATCTAGTAGCTGTTTGAACATCTCTATGTACTCTGATAAAACCACTTCTTCAGGCAGAGAATTCCACATCCTGATTGTTCTTACAGTAAAAAAAAACCTTTCCTTTGCCTTAGACGAAATCTTCTTTCTTACAGTCTAAACGCATGGCCTCGTGTCCTATGTAAAGTCCGGTTTGTGAATAGATTTCCACACAATGGTTTGTATTGGCCCAGAATATATTTGTATAATGTTATCATATCCCCTCTCAGGCGATGTTTTTCTAAACTAAATAGGTTTAAATTTGTTAACCTTTCTTCATAGCTGATATGTTCCATTCCTTTTATTAATTTTGTAGCCCGCCTCTGCACTTTTTCTAGTGCCATAATATCCTTCTTTAGAACAGGTGACCAAAATTGCACAGCATATTCAATATGTGGTGTTACCAGTGATTAAAAAGAGGCAAAATTATATTCTCGTCCCGAGAATGAATGCCCTTTTTCATGCATGACAATACCTTACTGACCTTGACCACTGCTGATTGACATTGCACATTGTTGCATATTTTGTTGTCTATAACAATTCCCAAGTCCTTTTCGTGTGTTGTTATCCCTAATTCGCTTCCATTAAGGGTATACGTTGCTTGTGTATAACTTTGCATTTTTCAACATTAAATTTCATCTGCCATTTGAGTGCCCAGTCCCCCAGTCTATCTAAATCCCTCTGCAGCAAAGTAATATCTTGCTCACATTGTATTATTTTACAAAGTTTTGTGTCATCTGCAAACACTGAAACATGACTTTCAATGCTGTCTTCAAGATCATTTATAAACATGTTAAATAGAAGGGGTACCAGAACAGACCCCTGAGGGACACCACTTGCCAACTCTGTCCAGCTTGAAAATTTACTATTAATGACAACTCTTTGTACTCTGTTTTTAAGCCAATGTTGTACCCAAGAACAAGCATTTTCCTTGAGTTTGAACACTAATCTATTGTGTGGAACTGTATCAAATGCCTTGGCAAAATCCAAATAGATCACATCCACTGCAACACCCTGATCTATACTTCTACTTACTTCTTCATAGAACGCAATCAAGTTAGTTTGACATGACCTATGATTCATAAAACCGTGCTGATTTTTGCTAACAACCATGTTCTTCTCAAGGAATTCTTGAATATTATCCCTTAATAACCTTTCAAATATTTTCCCAGCCACAGAAGTTAAGCTCACAGGTCTATAATTTCCAGGCAAGGATTTTGAACCCTTTTTGAATATAGGAACCACATCTGCCTCCCTCCAATCCTCCGGAACACTTCCTGAAAGAAAAGAATCTTGAAAAATTAAAAACAGAGGTTCACTTATTTCAACACTTAGTTCCTTAAGTACACGTGGATGGATACCGTCAGGCCCTGGAGCTATGTTTATATTAACTCTCTTTAGTTGCTGCAGCACCTTGTCTAGAGTTAACCAATTACAATTATTCTGCAAGTTTTTAGTAGCAATCATTTGTACATCTATTGCCATGGGTTCTTCCTTAATATATACGGAGGAGAAATAGTTATTTAAAATTCCTGCCTTTTCCTGGTCTTCATTAACTAACACCCCCATTTCAGTTTTTAGTGTATTTTAGAATTTATGTACTTAAAAAATACTTTGGGGTTGGTTTTGCTCTCTTTAGCTATCATTTTTTTTATTTTGAAGTTTAGCAAGTCTAATTGCCTTTTTGCACGCATTATTTGCTTCCTTATTTCTTTTATAAGATGCATCTGATTTGTCCGATTTAAATGCTTTAAATGCCCTTTTCTTATTTTTAATATCTTGTTTTACTTCTCTATTAAACCACATTGGTTTTAATGTGTTTCTTTTATATTTATTTCCCAATGGTACATACTGAGAAATGTACCTTTTTAATATTTGTTGGACGATGATCCATTTATCCTCAGTTCTTTTCACTAAAGAATTTATGCCAGTCAATATATTGTAAAGCTGTCCTTAACTTATTGAAATTGGCCTTTTTAAAATTATATGTTTAGTATACCCCATGTGCTTTTGTTTTTTTGAGTTTATTTCAAAGGACACTATATTGTGATTACTATTTCCCAAGTGCTCACCTACTTGAATGCTGGTCAAGAGATCAACGTTGTTTGTTGAAACTAGGTCCAGACAAGCGTCCATTCTAGTTGGTGCTTATACAAGTTGTGACATGAAGGTGACATTTAACAAGTTTAAAAACCTAATTCCCTTTGCTGAGCTACTAGTCCTTCTGTCCCAATTTATGTCCGGTAATTAAAATCTCCAATAATTAAAGTGTTATCCAGATTTGCAGATTTCTCAATTTGCTTTTATTTTGTTATTTCCATTCAAACAAATGGAATGCTGTAATCGCAAGCAAGTATTATGTGAGATTTTTATATTAAAGGATACCAAATCACAGAGCTGTTTAGAAGACAGCTCTATAATTTGGTACTCTTATGAGGGATTACTATATTTAACCCCTTAACACCGGAGGGTGTACTATTACGTCCTATTTTGGGTGGCTCTAAACACGGCCGGGCGTAATAGTACGCCCTCTGTTTTTTTTTACTTACTCCCAGGGAGCCCCCCGCGGCAGATACTCCCTCCTGCAGCCCGGCCATGTAGAGAGTGAGGTCCTTGCGAGGACCTCACAATCTATGGCCTAACTGCTGTATTGCCAGCAGGGGACTGCCTGTTATGACAGGTAGTCCCCTGCTGGCTGGAAATAAATAATATATAATATATATATAATATATTTTATATATATATATATATGATCTAAGTATATATATACACATATACATACACACACATACATTGTCTAGGTGTATTTTACTATTAATATATATAATTATATATATATATATATATATATTTAATATCAAATTACACGTAGACTGATACTGATTATATATATATATATATATATATATATATATATATATATATATATATATATATATATATAGAAAAAGCACTAAAAAGTGGATAAACACTGAAAAATGCAAAAGACCTAGGAGCTAATAAGTATATGACTCAAAAATCTGGATAAGAAATGCTGGATAAAATCTGTATAAAATACTTCAAGGATATAACAATAAAAATGGGACTAATTATTGTTATATATATATTTATATCTAATATAAAAAAAATATGTAAATACATTAAAAAATAAAATTAAAAAAGTAATTAAAAATAAATAATTAAAAAATATATAGATGTATGTTATTTCGTTATAACTGTATTGTGATATTAATATATATATATATATTTATATCAAAATACACGTAGAACGAAATAATATATATATCTATATACATAAATATATACGTATATATCACTATATATATACCTATATATAAATAAAAATATTTTTTAAAAAGTATATATATATATATATAAATATATATATATATATATATATTCACATACATATATATATATATATATATATATATACATATATATACACATACGTATATATACATATATTAATACTACATATATATTTATGTAATATTTTTACATAATCAGGTATCTTAATTAATTACAATTAGCGGGACCTGCCTGACAACCCATGCCGAAAGTAAAGGGAATTTAATTTGCTAGCACTATATTTAACCCTATAACTTTCCAAGACACCATAAAACCTGTACATGGGAGCTACTGTTCTACTCGGGAGACTTCGCTGAACACAAATATTAGTGTTTCAAAACAGTAAAATGTATTACAACGATGATATCGCCAGTAAAAGTGAAATTTTTTGCATTTTTCATGCACAAACAGCACTTACACGGACATATTATTGCTGCGATACTTTTTACTGTTTTGAAACACAAATATTTGTGTTCAGCGAAGTCTCCCGAGTACAACAGTACCCCTCATGTACAGGTTTTATGGTGTTTTCAAAAGTTACAGCGTCAAATATAAGGCTTGTGTTTCATTTTTTTCACATTAAAATTTGCCAGATTGGTTAGGTTGCCTTTGAGACCCTATGGTAGCCCAAGAATGAAAATTATGCCTATGATGGCATACCATTTGCAAAAGAAGACAACCCAACGTATTGCAAATGGGGTATGTCCAGTCTCTTTTAGTAGCCACTTAGTCACAAACACAGTCCAAAATTGGTGTTTTTTGCATTTTTCACACACACACACAAACAAATACTAACACTAACTTTGGCCAGTGTTTGTGACCAAATGGCTACTAAAAAAGACTGGACATACCCCATTTGCAATACCTTGGGTTGTCTACTATTGCAAATGGTATGCCATTATGGGTGTAAATTTCATTCCTGGGCTACTATACAGTCTCAAAGGCAACATAACCTATCTGGCCAATTTCAATTTCAAATGTAACGTGCTATATTTGACCCTGCAACTTCCCAAAACGCCATAAAACCTGTACATAGGGGGTACTGTTTTACACATGAGACTTTGCTGAATACAAATATGTGTATTTTATTGGAGTAAAAGCAAACAGTATTATGACATTGACAGTTAAAATGTCATGCAGAACTAAAAAAATAAAAAATAAATCTTATTTTCTCCCATTTTTTCATATTAAATTATGTTTCACAGCTAAATATTTGATATTAAATGAAAGCCCTGTTTCCTCTGAATAAAATGATATATAATAAGGGTGGGTGCATTTACTATGAAAGAGGTGAATTACGGTTGGACAGACATGTAGCGCAAATGCCAGGTTTTGTTTACATTTTGTTTTGTTCACAACGTGTACATTTGGCTCCCACCTTAAGGGGTTAATGGTACTAAATAAGAACTAAACACAATTGTTTCCAAAGAAAGAATTAATAAACAAATCATGCATAAAGCAGCAAATCTTCATGCAATTAGTTCATTCTTCCATTGTGCCTTCAGAAATGTATTAGAAAGAATTGACTAATTATTCATTTTTATCCAAATTGCAATTAAAGTGAATTTTCAAATGCAGAATGCATCTTAGGGAAACCACTTGGTTAATCGTTAACACTTAGGGTACATTCTTGTATCTCGCTTAATAAAATATTTACAGATAGAGTAATGAAAAGAAGTAAAATTTTAGTTATTGCCTTTTGCCAAAGTACGTGCAAAAAGTACTCATTAATTTTGAATAATAAAGCATAATGATAGCTACTGAGCAACTCATGCAGTATCAGTCAGTTATACTTACCTATGTTTTCCTTATTACATGACACTTATAGAATAATTTGGCTTAGAATATGAGGAACCCTTCTAACATAAATTCTCCTTTACTCTATAATGTTGCATTATTGCACATCTTTGGTTATATTATAGTTTTTTTCTTTTTTTTACTATAAGATATATTTCATGGATTTAGTATCACCTGAGATGGATTATTAACAGAGTCACTAAACTGATTGAAAATGAAGCAAGCATTACTCCTGGTAGTGATTAATTTTATTAGTACTTTTTAGTCAGCAGCAACAAAAATACATGGTTTAATTTTTGGTGAACTGTTGGAGTGTTCATTCACACAAGTAATAAGAACAGGTTTGCTGAATGTGTACATAGTGAATCCTGATATGGTGACTTGTATTTTGCCGCCATACGGACTGATGATAATAAGATAGGATAATTGAAACAATTTTATGTCATGCAAATAACAGAACGGATTTCATTATAACATGATGGTTTGGTTTTGGGTCAGTATCTAATGACAGCTTGGAAAAGTATGACTTTCTTTAGGTAAAGAAAGTGCATGCTTTTATGGCCAGAGGAAGTATACAGAGTCTTTTGAGCAAGGTAAATGTATCCTGATTGATACATACTCTCATGTTACAAAGTAATATGAAGAGAGTCTAATGAGATCTAAGCTATGGACTAAGATGTTGTGCAACAAAGAAGCCCGTTTTCTCATTAATCCTAGTAACTATGCAGACTAAGGAGGAATGTCCTGGAGAATGGGGAATATGATTCTACAGTTGTAATCAAAATAATTCAACACCCTATGCATCTCGTTTTCAGCAGATCATAACAACAAAAGGAAGCTCTAAGTACCAAAGATACTTCCCATGAAGGAGTTGAATAATTTTGAGACTGGAAAGGTCGTTATAAGTTTCATTTTCAGTTGAATTTGAAGAAACCACTTGAATCGTTTGTTGTGTTAAACTATTTCAATTGCTTTTGTTTGATTTGCTCATTGCAAACAGCAGAAAGCTTGTAAATGTTGACAATAAACCTGATTTTCAGTGGGGTGAGTAATTCTAATTACAACTGTATGATTTGCCTGCTACAGCATCCACAAGTATCACTTAGTTACAATTTACACTTTTGTTTTGTATTTCATTTCTGCAATTGTTATAAAATGTTTGTTCAGTTAATGTTAATATTAATATTTGTTAATATTTTTTAATAATTACAGATAGTAGTCATGCACTCCAACTGATATTATAACTCTATTTTTATTAATTCAAATACCACAGCATACTGAATTGTTATGATGTTAGTGACCTCATTTATATTATGTGTTTTTGCCATGATTGTGAAGTCATGGGGACATCACTGATCTTCAAAGGTAGAGCAACAGTAATATGTTAACATAATTACAAATTATTATAGGTTTAAAATACTCAAGTCTATCAAGCTCAATTTTTCACATTTTTGTATGTCGCCGATCTAAAAAACAGGATATATGTAAACAGAAGTCCTTGAATAACATCTAACAATGGAAGTGATATTCTGAAATAAAATGTAGTCGTCATCTTAATTTGTAAACATCTTGAGTAGTTTGTGAGGTTTTGTTTTTTTGTTATTTTGTTGTTTTGGTTGCTTGGTTGTTTTTTTCAGGGAGATATTTTTTTATTTTATTTTATTTTATAACACACTTAAACAGTGGAGGAGGCACAGATTAATTAAATACACATAAATACACTGAGACAAACTATAATGCTAGAGAAATATGTAGATGTAAGTTGTTATTAAGAGAAAAAAAACTGGTGGTCAGTATTTTACTGATTAATTAGAATATAAATTCCAATTTTTATAATATGCAAACGTATTCTGACCATAATTTTCACATTACATATTAATTTGCAAATTACAGTTGAGGTTTCATGAATTACATTAATTTTGAGGTTTATATTAAACAGATGGAGATAACGGTGAGAGATCCTAAGGGTAAAGGCTCAGTGCAAAACTGAGGAAAGAAGCAGCAATTTCAGTATAATGCATTCAGGCCAATTGTAAATAATGCTAAGTATACAGAATTTATGAGATTTATCTAGTGATTTTTATATCACTAAATGTGCCAAACTGAAGAATGTTTTGTTTTTATAATACCATGGGAAAATTGTCACTACAAATGCACACAATTTGTGCTGTTTGAAAATGTGATGATTCTGATCTGTATACACTACGTGAATCGATGGTTTTTGGCATGTGTACATCATGAAGCCATCTGGTGTAGTTTCCATGGAGGACTTACTTTCTGCAACTGTACATTAGACAGAGCAGAAGTGTAATGTTTCGAGAGCAGTTTTTGGCAATAGGATATTGTATCATACATTTTATTTATAGATTTTTAAGATTTACTGCATAACCATTAGAAACACGAGGAGCCCTTAAAGTGACTAATATCTATGATAATAGACAATGTTTATGATAATATTGATCATTTTAGGTACATTGTCCCAGGGTCTTTGAGTAGTAACCCTCTTTACAGTTTTTACATAATTTAGGTATTTCTTCAATGTATTTGGTGTATTTTGAAATTTAAAAAAAACAAAGCAAGAAAATAAAAGCAATATAATAAAAAAATCTTGATATGGTGCAGTTGTGACAATATTCAGGATACACATGCTTATACAACTATTGTCACATAAAGAGTGCAATTTTATTGTCACATAAAATGTCAAAGCAGCTTTAAAATAGAAAAGAGAAAATCTGTTTGTACTTCACATAGCATTATTGTTTAAACATAATTTATGTATTATAATTATTAATATTTATATAAAGCCAAGGTATTCTGCAGTGCTTTACAATTATGGTATGTAAGTATAGAAAGTAATCGTCATACAGAATATTATAGTAATACCTATTTAAATAATAATAAGAAGGCTACAATACCATTATCTCAACCCAAGATGTACAATTTGATACAAAATTTTAGCATTTGATGCCATCTGTGTTGCCACCATTGAGGATTGTGTCAGCAAGATTGTGGTTGCTGAAACTTGTGAACTTAACCTAATGTAAAGGGCCCTTATTCACTCGGCCATCAACCTAATCTAAAAGAAAATGTGATCAGACTTCTTCCATTGCTCCATGGTCCAGTTCTGATGCTTATATCCACATTGAAAGGGGCTCTGACCAGTCTGCATGCTCTGCAGCCCCATAGGTAGCAAACTATGTGTTCTGACATCATGAATATCATGAATAGCATTAGATTTTTCACCAATTTGCAATACTGTTATGTGTGATTTGACCAGACAGTCAAGTCTTCCCTCCCCATGTGTATCAATGAGCCTTGGGTGCCCATGACCATGATGCGGGTTCACTGCTTGACCTTTCTTGCAACACTCTTGGTAGGTATTATCCACTGCATACTGGGAACACTCCACACGACTTGTTATTTTTTAGATGCCCAGTCTTCTAGCCATCACCATTTGGCCCTTTTCAAAGTCACTCAGATCTTTTTGCTAGCCTATTTTTTCTTCTTCCAACATATGAAATTCAAGAACTGACTGTAGACTTGCTGCCTAATATATCCCACCCCTTGACAAGTGCTATTGTAAGGATATAGTCAAAATTATTCACTTCACCTGCCAGTTGTTTTAATGTTGTGGCTAATCTGAGTATAGTTCTTCTTTGAGGCATCTCCCAGCAACTACTAGGTTTGGTACAATGTTCACAAATAAAGTAGCATTTTTCTTTTAAAAGGTAACTCCATGTCCAAAAAATGCATTAGTGCATCAAAGGGACACTATAGGCACCCAGACCACTTCAGCAAATTGAAGTAGTCTTTGTATAGTGTCCCTATTGCCATTAGTGCTGCAATGTTAAACATCACAGTTCCAGAGAAACAGCCACTGGAGGCACTTCCTGCATCCAAACAGGGCTTTGGTCCGGTATCCAACGCTGGACATTCTTTATCACAGGACAGTAGAGGAGGCAAATCCACGACCCAGTGCCGAGGGACATCGTCACAGGGTAAGGTAAGCAAATAAAGTGTTTTTAACCCTTTATTGACCACTGCAGGGGTGTTGTGGGGGGAGGGAGTAAGGAGGGTGGATGTGAGGGAGGGGGTAGGCAGAGGGAGCTATAGTGCCAGGAATACAGCTTTGTATTCCTGGCACTATAGTATCCCTTTAAATTAATATTTGCAAACAAATCACATGTACTAAGACTTGCACAAATTCTTACTAAACCCTAAAACTGTAGCTTTCATTAGCCGCATAACTGGCCCCTGCAATTAATGAACATCCAACCCTCTTAGACCAGCATATACGCATTAATGTTAGGCAAAGTCCAATCAAAGAGAAGCACTGAGAACAAAGCTTCTCATAGAGATGGGTTCATTTATTGAGAATTAGGGATACGCATAGAAAAAATTATAATTTAGGGCTGTATTTGTTGAAGTGCTGTTTTTAAGTATTAATTTTTGTGTGTCCATTAGAATTATGTCTTGCTATATAAAACTACTGTTTACTAAAATTCAAATGAGGCTTAGCCAACAACTGGATGAGAAAATGTTTAAGGTCCCACTACTCATAGTAGATTCACTAAATATTTTATTGTAGTGAACTGCAGCTGATTGTTTATGTTTTAGTTTTTTTTAAATCTCCAACTTACAGTCACAACATTGCTAGTTTAGCCTGAATTTTGGAATTTAATCTACATAGTGTTTGAATAAACATCATAGTGTGTGCACTTCATGAACTAATTAAACAAAAATATGTGAAAGGTGAGTAAATATTTGACTAAACACAAGAGGGTGCTTGTTATCCAAATGAAGGGTGAAATTATCAGATATATAAAAAAAGATATATTAGTTATTAAAATATACATGGGCAGCACATGCGCGCAGGGACCCAGTCACATTGCATGACGCGATTCTGTGCTCCAAGGCATGTGACGGTGTGAAAGGGGATGCCCATGCGCGCATTCGCTATGACCCGACTGAGCACGGAGATCACCATATTTAAGAAGAATGAAGCGACGACGACAAGTTCAGATTTGCATTGGCTCCTGAGGAAGTCCTGACTGAGATGGGACAACATGCCTAGAGCAGCACCAGCAGTAGCAGCATCTGCATCCTGTACAAAGACCTTTCTCCACCACTCTGTCTGTAAAAGGTATCCCACAGCCCCTAGGAGTTGCGACGAACGGGGCTTTAGACCACACTGATAGGCTACCAGCAGTGGTTGGCTTTGGACTTTTTAGGTATTGGAATAGTACAGATACATTATTTATGTTTGCACTGTGCACTTTTCTCTGTCTATTTTTTAATATTTTATGAAATAAACTGTGTTATTTTATTACACATTAGGGTTTTATTTCAATAATTATTATATCTTTTTTTTATATATCTGATAATTTCACCCTTCGTTTGGATAACAAGCACCTTCTTGTGATTGGTCGAATATTCACTCACCTTTCAAACATATTTTTTTTTTTGGTTGGTTATCAGGTATTTTAGGAGTGTGCCTATTGAGGGGCAGCTGTTTACCCTCACACTCACCTCTGTTGTGTCCATTGTTACATTGCACTTCAAAAACTAGTTGTGAGATCATCTGTACACTGTTATTCTAATTATTCTTATATCATAATAGCTCAGTAAATGTCACTACCATTAATTATTAATATTAAAATTTATGGTACTGATGGCTAGCTCAATATTAATAGTCATTGCACCAATGAATATCAGCCAATCCATCATTAATTGCTACAGTCAAGGAGACAACTCACAGTAAAGTGATCCTCAATATCTTGCATAAAGGAGTATTAATAGACAAGTTTATTTATGTTTGTAAAATGTAACTTTTTCTATTAAGATATGGTTACGGCAATGATGCATTATACAAAAAAGAAACTTGTCTTTTCTTTTTTTAAAACAGAACATGATATTAAACTTACTGTTTCTGGCATACATGTATATTTAGGTATATATTAGGTATAAATCACTGTGTACTGTCTGAAAGCTAGCTTCACATTAACATGTAACTGAAAAGGTTAATTTAACAACTAAACACTCATTTTGTTATAGGCATCACTTCCTGTCCATTATCTTTGTTACTAGATTAGAAAGGGGGTAATGTTAAAGCTAGCCACTTAGTTGGCAAATCCATAACTACAATTATGATCAAGCGAACGCAATGTGACTAGAATCATTAGTCTAAATATTTAAATGAGACAAGCCATAACTTTGCATTGACTTTTACTTGGCTTATGCACAATACAAATGCTGTCAAAATAATTCACAAATCTGTTTCTTTTTTATCCCAGACAATTCTTTTTATTTTCTCTCTGAGTTTTGCTGTAATCACAGATATGAAATATGTAATATAACTGTGGCTGAGCAAATTTGTCCAATAAATTCTTCATTAACATTTACTGTTATTTATTCAAATGAAATTTAGCCGTACATAAATGTTAAATGTGTCATAGTAGTTCTCCAAAAAGATTTTCCTTTCTTAATTGTCTACGTTTCATTTCTGATACATCAAGGTGGCTCATAATACATATAATTTATAAGGATTGTCAGTGTATATTACATGTGATCTGTTTATTATACACATCATTATACAGAAGTGTAATAAGCTTTTTACAAGTCATGGATATTGAAAATTCAAACATAGAAAATCCACTTGTTAGTTTGAAAAGATACAATTCTTCTGTATAGGGAATATATGAACTAGTTCTGAATGCAATTATAAAATTGTATTATTTTCTGAGTACATTTATGTTGCATGATACAATGTATTGTACATGGAATGGTTCATCATCTGACAGAAAGGACATGAGGAAAATAATTACATCACTGGCACATTGTGACTGGATTACAATGATTTATGTGAGCTTGCCAAAATACATGTAATATCCCAGCAAACAATGCAAAACACCACAATTAGAATTTTTTTCTCACGAATGTAATGTGCCATTGAATTTAATGCGCATTCAAATTTTTTAATTATTTTTGTTCCAAAAAAGGTGCACATTAGATTTGAGTAAATATGATAGATTGCATAATCAGAAGATTGCTGTGAGTGATACAAGGCATTGGTTTATGAATTGATTAATGTGCTTAATCCTCAGGTTTTCCATTAGCCTCTGAATTGCAAAATAAGGAAAAAATATCTCAAAATGTTACTCAGAATTCAAATTTAGATACTCATTAAACTGGATTCAGATTCAAATGTGGAAATGAACACCAATATGTTTTATATATATATATATATATATATATATATATAATTCAGAGCAATTGTGTGTCTTCCTAAAATTAGGCAGAATATATAAATTTATCAAACACCAAGGTGACATCAAATTGCCCTTGACTGACCCATTCAGAAGCATATTAAACTACCACTAAATTCACCCAGACCAGTTCATCTCAACAAAGTGGTCTGTGTGCAGTGGTCCCATATGTTTAACCATTCAAGGTAAAACATTGCCATTTTGTAGAAAGGGCAATGTTTATTTAGGAGGGTTAAACACTAGTCTGGTCCTACACTGACTGAGTAAAACCCAATCAAGTGGCATTGTAGATCATAGGAAAGCATTGTATTCAGTATTAGATACACGTGCAACACTCAACAGGCATGTACATTATGTTCCCAATGATTCTCTATAAAGAGCATTTAATTGTACCATTGCCAGAGGAAGCCATGCCTTTTTGATGTTGTAGGAGATGGAGAGATCAACAGCATGAAGGAAGTCTCAGGGCTGAAAAAAGTTAAGTAAAAAGCTTTTATTTTATTTTATTTTTTTAAAAATATGTTTTATAGCAAAAGGGGGTGGCTGAATGTAACGAGAGATGAGGCACTATAGTGTTAGATATACAAACCTGTATTCCTAATGCTATAGTGCTCCTTTAAGAGATTTCTGTCAAAGAGGAGAAAACTGTGTCTTTCACCTCTGTTCAATGCCAATACAATAGACATCAAATATATAAATAATTAATAGAGTATGGTGGGCCTGTAAAACCCATTTTTAATTACATCTGGGCCAATTATATCTACCTTATAAGTGGCAAAATATAGTAATCTCTAGGATCTTTACCATTGTATGTACCTTACAATATACGTAGTTACCTTTATAGTAATGTAGGCTTTAAAATGACTCAAGTCCATCAATCTCAGACTTTCCCACATTTTTTTAACTTCTGTAGATAGAAAAGAAGGTAAAAAAAAGAAACAAGGATTTGATTTGATTTCCAGTTTTGGCATAAACTGGAGACATTTTTTTCATTACTTTAAAATGACAGTCTCTCTTTGGAGCACCAAACTGTTATCCCACATATTGACAAGCATATCATTGAATATTCTGTTTTTTTGTTTGTGTTTTTTTTTTTAATCCATACTTGTTTAAACATCCATAAACAACATCTAATAAAACAACACCCATCTTATTGTTCTTACTGTAAATAACACTTTATTTTGATGAAGAGAAAAATCTCCTTTTTTCAGTGCTAAATGAATGACATGTTTCCCTTTATGCAACTCTATTAGTGATCAGGATACAAGATAGCTATTTGTAATAGTCCTATATATATTTGTATAATGATATCATAACCCATCTAAGAAACAGTTTTTCAAAAGTGAAATACCATAGACAGAAATGAAAATGGTTAAATATTGTTGGACAATGGAAAAAATACTTTTCACTAATGAGCAGTGTAGCTGAGCATTCTGTCCCTAAATTAAAGTGGATCTCTTTATATATTTACATGCAGGAAAGACTTCTATAGAGTGCCTATACTTGCAACATTCCTTACATGTCCAAAGAATTCTTATTAAACAAGCAAAGCATACATCAGTGGGAAAACAGAAAATATAGCGAATGTGTTAGATGTTTGAAAACAGCTCATAAGCTTACCTGAACATTCAGCATCCTTGAATCACATTCGACAGTTGCCAAAGGAATATAACATTCTTTTAGTAGAAACAAACAATAATGTTACAACAAAACAATATTTCTCTTTGTTATATGTGCTTTGTAGCTCATTCAAGTCAACATTATGTCAGTATTTACTTTTACTAATATTTCTTAAGTGCTATTTCCGCGCATTCCTACTGTTTTTTTTTTTTCAATTTGACAATTTTTATTGTTTTTGGGGTACAGAAAGGAAAAGGGAGGCGGGGAATATGCACATGAACCATTTATACATCATCACAGTTGTTTTGTCACTTTTTCATGGTCTTCGTAACATTTGCACATGGCTACTTTTGATACCTCTTGTTGTGTTGGGGTGGGAGTGGGGTACAGAAGACAAGAGGGAGGGTTGCATGGTGGGGTACATTTCAGTGCAAGAAGAGACTTGAAGAGGCTTGTCAGGAAGCTCTCCCTTTCTATTCCCTTTTACCGTGTGTTGTGTTGTGTACCAAACATGCGGTGGTTCTCCTGCCTTGGCGTTGGGGTCCACCGGCCCGCTATGTGCGTGTTCCTGGTCCTCCTAATCGCTCTATGAACTCTTGGGCCCTGTAGGTTACCCTGTCTCTTGCCCTTAGTCCATCTTTGAGGGTCCTGTGGCCTAGCCGCCCATCGGGGAGGGGGGTCCACTCGGCCTTTCCCCTTGTGGGTTTCACTGGCTCCTTTGGCTGGGCAGACCTGCATATGGGTTGTGCTTGTATTGGCGGGTATGCCCGTGCCCTTAATGTCTATCTGTAGGGTGCATAACTTTGGGGGGTAACTGTGGTAACAACTTGCATGTCCTTGCTAGTCTGTCTTATTTGTCTCTGTGTTGTCCCTATCGGTGACCCCTTGTGAGATTCTAGGATCTCGGCCTTCTGCGTACGTTGCCCAGAGTGCTCTTGCTATGGCGCTTCCCTTGCCCACTTTTGTTTGGTTTCACATTATTCCTTCATACTGTAGCGTTGTGGTAACCAGCGGTACCACCTCTGCTATAGATGGGATTTTTGGTGTTTTCCATTGTTTTGCTAATAGTGTGGAGGCTGCAGACAACGTTAGGAATATTAGCTTGGTGATGCAATGTGGTGTACCCATGGGTAGGAGTTTGAGCAGGAAGGTTTCTGCATTGTGGTCTAGTATGCACCGTGTGGCTCCCTGTATTAGCCCTGCTATTTGCTCCCAATATGGTTGAACTAGGTCACATGTCCACCAGATGTGGAACATTGTCCCCTCTTGTGCCAGGCATCTCCAACATCTGTCACTCGTCTCAGGGTATATTTTTTTGAGCCTTAAAGGCACCATGTACTATCTGTACAGTAATTTTATGGGAGGCACATGTCATGAGACCCTTGGGGTTTGTGTGGACACGGTGTCATTTGTCTTGTGTGAGGCTCCTACCTATGTCCCTGTGCCATTCGGTCACATATCTCCACTCTGGTTCTTCTTTGTGTGTGGTGCTCAACCTATAGCACATTGATAAAGTTTTTTGAGTTGAGATTTGGTGTAGACACATATTTTCAAAAGGGGTGAGAGTGGTGGTGAATGTGGGTGGGGGGTCTTGTCCTGTAGTGTTGCCTATTAGTGCTTTCATCTGCCAGTATGAAAATGTGAGCTGCGATGTTATGTTGTGTGTGGTCTGAATAGTTAGTATCGGGTGTAGTCCTTGAGAGGAGCACAGCGGGTGCAGGTGTGTGAGGTTGTAGGTCCTCCATGCTCTGTATGGGAATGTGTCATTGCAGAGGGCTATTGATTGCAATGGTGTCACCATCGACCACGGCTTGGCGGAGAAGAATTTGGCTCTGTGACTGTCCCATATGTTGTATAGAAGTTTAGTGGTGGGTAGGATGTCTGGAGGTGTGCAGCGTAGTCGTTTGGGCATCCACATAGCTGCTGAGAGGTCCATGACCCCGCTGCAAGTAGTTTCTATCTCTATCCATTGGGGAGTGTATGTGGCAGAGTGCATAACTCTGTTTACGCTGCGTGGTAGTACTGCTTAAGATTTTGGAAGCCCAGGCCTCCTTTGTCTATTGGCCGCATGATTAACGTTCGTGGGACCCTGGGGTGTTTCCCTCCCGAGCTAAATTTAATCAAGCTGGATTGGATTCTTTGTAAGTATGCCTACAGTAGGGATATTTGTAAAGAGCGGAGCAGATAGAGAATTTTAGGCAGGATTGTAATTTTGATGGCCGCGATTCGGCCTAGCCATGAAAGAAATTTGTTCTGCCATGAATGCAGCATGTGCTCCACTTCCTTTGCTAGTTTAATGTGGTTGGCTGCAAAGAGGTCTGTGTGTTTTTTGGTAAGTTTTATACCCAGGAATGTCAGGAAGTCATTTCTCCAGTCATTTTGGAATTTGAGCTGGTACCGCTCTTTTTCTGCCTTTGGGATGTTTATGCACATGGCTTGGGTTTTAGTTAGGTTTAATTGGTAGTATGATTGCCTGCTGTAATCCTGAATTTCTCTATGGAGGTTTGGTAGTGATATTGCTGGATTAGATAGTGTGAGATATCATCGGCGAATAAGTTTAGTTTGTATTCCTTGCCTCCTATGGTGATCCCTTTAATGTCCTGTTTGTTACGAATAGCTATGGCTAGTGGTTCCAACGCCAACACATAGACTAGTGGGGAGAGGGGACAGCCCTGCTGGGTACCATTGGTGATTTCTAGTGGAGTGGAGCTAAACCCTTAGTTTAACATAGTTGCTGAGGGGGTGCTGTATAGGGCCTTTACCATATTGAGAAAGTCGGGAGGGAAGACATACTCAGTGCAAGAATCGCCAGTTAAGCCGGTCAAATGCTTTTTCAGCATCTAAGGATAGGAGCGTACTTTGTGTTTTGGATCTATTGAGGTAGTTGAGAATGTCTAGCACCTTCCTTGAATTATCTGGGCCCTATCTGCCAGACACAAATCCCACCTGGTCTGTTGAGATCAGGACAGGTAGAATTGTTTTAAGTCTCTCTGCATATATTTTGGCGTATAGTTTGGCATCTGCGTTCAGCAGGGATATTGGTCTGAAATTTGGACATATCATGGGTGGCTTACCCGGTTTGGGTAGGGTGATGATGTGGGCCGCTAGGAATTCAGTTGGTAGGCTGCTCTGTTGTGTAGCTATATTAAAGGCTCTTGTTATAAATGGGCTCAGCGTGTTTTTAAATGTAGCGTAGTAGAGGTTTGTGAGGCCATCTGGGCCTGGTGCCTTACCCTTCGGCATTGATTCTATCAGCTGCAGTACTTCCTGGGTAGTAATGGGGTTCGTTAGACGTGCTATGTGTTGTGCTTGGAGCTTGGGCAGGTCAAACCTGCGTAGATATTCTGTGATTGTGTCTTGGGTGGGTTGGTTTACTTGTGGATTGTCCTTCAAATTGTAGAGGGAGCTATAGTAGGTCGCAAATTCATTACAAATTTGTATGGGTTGGGTCAGTTTTTGTCCTTTTGGCAAGAGCAGATAGGGGATTTTAGTTTGGGCTTGTTTGTCTCTAAGTCTCTGGGCCAGTGCTTTGGTAGCCCTGTTTCCAAGGACGAATGTGTTGGCTTTCAATTTTTTCAATGCATAACTCGCTTTTTGAAAATTTGAGATATTCATTTGGCTTTGCAGGTCGTTTATCTGGTTTTGGAGGGGGCAAGTTGGTTAGCTCTTTGAAGGTCCTGCAGTTTTTTTAGATTTTGGATATGTGTGTGATGCTACTGTTTTTTGAGGTAAGAGGCTCTTCTAATGAGGATGCCTCTAATGACCGGTTTGTGGGCCATCCATAGTGTGAGGGCGTTTATGTCCTCTGTGTCATTGGATTGGAAGTATGTGTGGAGGTCCTGTTGTAGTGTTTGGACAAAGTGGGGGTCGTTGAGGAGTTGTTCATTCAGCCTCCAAGGGCCTCGGTTTCTATACTTATAATGATCTGCTATATTAAGTGTAACCGGGTTGTGGTCTGACCAGGAGGACATTCCTTATCTCGCAAGCTATCGCTCTGTTCAGGGGTGTGCTGTGTAGCAGGAAACCATCTATCCTTTAGTATGTGTTGTGTACCTGGGAGTAGTGCGTGTATTCTTTCTCGTACGGGTGCAGAGTGCACCATGCGTCATACAGTCCGTAGTTGTGTAAAAGCTTGGTCAGGGTTTTGCACTGTCTGTGGAGTACTTTAACCCTACCGGTTGTGTGCGTTGCTGAGGAGTCTAACATAGGGACTTGGAACTGGCTAAGGTCTCCGCATATGATTGTGGTGCCTATTTGAAGCTGTGTTATGAGTTTCAACAAGTTACCGATATATACTCCTTGATTTACATTTGGTAGGTATGTGTTGACTATGGTATAGGTGGAGCTGTTGATAGTGAAGATGAGTATAATGTATCTGCCTTGCGGGTCTTTTTTCACTGCAATTTCGTCAATGGCTAGGTGTCAGCTAAGTAGAATAGAGACTCCCTTGAGTTTTGTGGGTGCGGTGGCATGATACTGATAGGGGTACTGCGCCCTTCCCAGGATGGGAGTTGTGTCTGCTGAAAAGTGTGTCTCTTGTAGGCATATCACATTAGCTTGGGTGCTCTTGAGCTCTTTGAGGAGTGTGTGCTTTTTTGTGGGGTATTCAACCCTCTGACATTGTGTGTGTATATTTTCATATTATTGTCGGGTGGTTTGCGTACCCTGGTCTGAAGCTCCTTGGGTGCTCATGTAGGATTGGTTGCCTGTGTGTCTCTGGGGCCTCCGCTGAGTGAATGGGAGTCCAGTCTAGCTTGTAGGGGAGCCGCTTGTTATCTGTGAGCACTTAGCAGTGGTTTGGCCCTCGGAGGTCTGGGTCTCGCTAGTATGTGAGTGGAGAGGCTACTTCTCAGTACTTTGGCTGGCCTTATTCCGTGGCCTTACGTCAGGTCTGAGGGTTTAAGCCCAGCTGCAGCCTCGCCTGGTGGTTGGTCGGAACCTCTTTTTTTTGTCTTATTTGGTCCGCTTGTGCTGCCTAGTCTGTCCCGTGTTCTAAAATTGAGGTGTCTATATACATAAGTTATATATGTTGTTTTGTTGTTTGTTTGTTTATTTATTCATTTATTCATTCATTCATTGTATTTTTTTTTCCTTTATGACTTTTTTTTTCTTTATAACTTTTTTTTTTTATACACTTTATTTAGTGGGTCTAGATTAATAGAAACTTTGTTAACGTATGGCTAGCTCTCTAGTTTCTGTGATCTGGCCATCTTCTGGAGGGGCCACGGGGGGGGGGAGTATAGCTGCTTTGTGTCTATCTGCGGTTTACTCCCGGGGTCTACTTCTCCCAAGGGTGGGCTCCACATGGGCAGTTATCAGGGGCAGGGTTTTTGCAGTATAACATTCACCTTAAGAAATATTACTTGACCCTTCATGTTCCCCAGCCATCGTCCCCTATCCCTGCCCAGGTTCCATTGTCCAAACCTCTGGCTTCAGCTAGAATCCGTCTCTTGTGATTCACTGCGCGGTTCGTGGGGTGGTCCGCCTCGCTTTGACTGCTCTCCACTCTCCCTGTATTTTGTTGCTTCAAAGTTGACCTGCGTTCTGGTTGTTGTTCACTGCGATGCCCCAGAACTGTAGGAGGTCAGTGTCCTCTGCGATGGATGCGATAACATGCGTCTTGCCGTCCTTGCTAATTAGCAACTTTACCGGGTATCCCCAGCGGTATTGGATGTTGTGCTGGTGGAGTGTTTCTGTGATGGTTCGGTATGTCCGTCACCTTCTCAGTGTTTCAGCAGAGAGATCTGTGTAGATGTTGATGTCTTTGTACTTCTCTTACATTTCTGCTGGTTCGGTGGGCTTTCAGGATCTGGTCGTTAATGTGAAAGTAATGTACTCTCATGAGGATGTCTCGTAGGGTGGAGTGAGGTAAGTGTGCTTTGCGACTCTGTGTATCCTATCTAGGATCTGCATGTCTGACAGGATGTAGGGCAGCATGGAGTTGGAAGAACTCTATGGCGTAGGTCGTGAGCTCCTGTTGATGTCGTGAGCTCCTGTTGATGTACCTCTTCCGTAGGCCCTTAGCCTAAGATTGTTGCGGCGGGAGCGATCCTCCATGTCCATGATTTTGCTCTCATACTGTTCCAGCCTGCTCCCTATTTCCTCCATCTTGTCTGCTATGCAGTCATGGGCTGTGACAAACTCCTCCATCCTGCCTTCTAGGTTCGAGGTTCTGCTGCCTAGGTCCACAATGTCCCTTCTCAGGTCTGCTATCGCAGTTTGGATTGTGTTTTACATTTTCCCTGCTAGTTCATCCAGCATGTGTTGCAGGGTTAGTTTGTTTAGTGCTGTGCCTGCTGTGTGGTCGCTGTCAGTATCTGATTCGGAGCCCTCTTGCATTTGCTGATCCGCGGTTTTAGCTTGCGGCATGCGGGCCTCAAAGAAGGCAGACTTGTCCTTGTGTTCCGCCGTTTTTTTGCCCGGTGCTGGGACATCTCTGAGGTTGCTCTCTGTACATTTTAGTGCTCTGGTATACTGTGGATTATGCTTTCCTAGAGCCTTATCGATGGAGCTCTCTCAGCCCGCGACCATTCGGCTCGAGTTCCGGCCACACCCTCCCCCCCCCCCACTGGTTTAAAAAAATATATATTTTAGTTGTGTTCTATCCTGTTCTTGTTTACATGCAGTGACAATGTGAGTTTGAGATCAAGAAAACAAATGTGTTGTAACATGTCATCTCCCCTTCACACAACTGTGCCAGAGCATGTAGTGATAAGACCTGGCACAGAAATGTTATTAAATGGTTATATTACACCATCATGAAAGGGGAGTGGGAAGACACAGGAATGGGAATGAATTAAGGGTGGGTGTAATATGGAGAAAACATAGGAGGTGAATGATTAGCAGAAACATTGATGTGGTGAAAGAGTGACAGAGGCAAAGAAATAAGAGTGAAATTAGGGTGATACAGGTGTTTGAGATAGAGACATAAGGGAGAGGTATATAAATGGGAGAAAGATGGAGGATGAGAGGCAGAGAAAACATGGTGGCATGGGGAAAGAAAGTACATTGGGGATGCTGAATGATAAAACAAATGCTAGTGGAGATCGAGCATTAAACAAGCATTAAAGGAAATGTAGACAGATATTGTACTAGAAAATAAAATATATAAAAACATAATCTATAAACACCTCTATACTTATACAAACTAAAAAAACAAAATGGCTGCCTTCTTTATCAGTATATCGTTAATATCCCAAAATAGAATATGATCTAAAACTAGAATTATTTCATTTAGTTAGCATCCTCTTCACACTTGTTCCACAAACAGGTTATTGTGACAATCTGACTGCTCTTGATATTTGCCAGTAAATGAAAAATAATGAATAGACAACATTTAGAAAAGTAAACTTAAGATGACAGTGTTGACCTATGAGGATCCTGTTTGGAGCATTTATATAAGGGTTTTTATTTTGGGTAACCTTATGGGTTCTGTTTATTTTTAAAACCATGCATAGTTGTTTAAAAGGAGAGAAGATGAGATAAGAGGAAGGGAAAGGAAATGTTCCTTGAAGGATTTTTTAAATTTAAGTAAATAACCCGGTATGTGCCTCTGTGCAGTCATCTTACTCTCCTGCAGGCTGCTTGTCTCAAAGTAGATCAGCTGTTCTCAGTGACTGAGCTTTGTACATCCACTGAAGATGAGGTGTGCAAAAACTAAATGGATTTGAATGCAAAAAAATACAAAATGAAAATGATTATGAAGACAAAGCCATCAAAATAATTAAATTGTGTTTGCGTCAAGAGAATGCCTTAAAGATGGGCAAATATTTATATCACAAACAGTAGCCAAGAATCACTGTTTACAGCTATAACTTTTACATCAGTATTTACTAAACTGAGCTACATTGAGAGGTCAGCCTGCGAGCGATGATAGTACATATCAAATACCTTTTTTTCTGACTTTCAGCTTTGACCTTTTCACCATCATCTAGTAAATTGATCTGTATATATAGATTGAATTGCAAAATGAAAATAGAGCAATATAATATATTTTTTAGCTTTTGTGAATTGTTTAAAATGTTAACAAAAACATGTAGAGTACTATTTATAAATGTTCTAGAAATAAAATGCTAGTGTTAAATGTTTTATATAGTGTGAATGCTTGTTTAATTCACTGGTTGTAGGGTAAGAAAGATTTCCCACAACTACTTTTGAGCTTTCAGCTTTAGCAGAAGTGATATTTTTATGCTGAGGGAATATTCTTAAAAATTATCATCTGAATGTATTCCTGAATAATGTAGCCTATAAACAACTTGCATTTACAGTGCACTTTTATTATACAGGTAGTAACTCTAAGCTACTCATTAATGTAGTGCAATATAGTAGCATTTGTTTAGGATGAAAGGATTTGGTGATGCAATGTAGAAATAATCCTTTTATTTCAAAGGCATAATGTTAACTCTGTATGTTAACTGTATAAAGCACAACTGCAAAGCCAAATTTAATAACAACTGGATAATAATTTCTAACAAAGCAAACACATTTTGATGAAAAATTTGAGTGGCTTCATTTTATAAAGAAAATTTATAAAGAAATTGTGTGAAGCTTGAAATAAAAATAAATAAGCCTTAAATTCCATTTGTTATTGGAAAGGTTTATATTATTATATTTACAGATATTGTGCAATGATTCATACCTTTGGTAGTCTTTGGTAAATGTGATGTGCCGAAGAACAAAACAGGGACTACTAAAACTCAAATATGTGGTTAGTCATAACCTTTACCTTGATAAACCTTCTATACAGTACAACCAGTATGGTCCAAATCTGAAGTCTTAAACTACTTACCAGGCTTACAATGTACATGTGATATGAAATGTCTATGAACAGCATTTTATATCTGATTTATGGAGTGTTTGCTACATGAACTGCCAGTTTGCATTAGAATGCAGGGTGTATTTATATAAAGCTTAGGATGTAGACTTATTCACGGCACACTTATTGGGTTTATCCGAGCAATTTTTCCTAAAATTTCAATTCAGGAAGAACAATACTGCATGCAGCAGTGTAAGACATCACTATTCTTATTTCTTCTATATGATATTGAAAAAGTTTGAGTTAGTGGAGTGGTATGGCTTGGGCTAGTGGTATGATTTAGGTATGGGTTCCTGAAATAGGAATAGAAAGGGTGTGGTATTGGCATGTGGCATATAAAGAAGCCACGCAAATTCTTGTCTCCATTAACACTCAAACTGATAATCTTAATACACATCAACACATGCACCCACATCCTGATACACCTGATAGAGCATTTGGCTTTGGTTAAATAGAGATTCAGCTGAATTTGAGACAATCTCCAATGTGCTATAAGGTTGTATATATTGGCAAATAGCTGGCACCATGGAGGCTGGGGGGAGGGGAGGGGAGAGGGAGAGAGAGAGAGAGAGAGAGAATATCTTCACTATCAGCAAGATCTTTTGAGTTAAGAAATTTACTTGTATTAGAATGGAAGCATGTAGAACAAAAATGTGTATATAATAAATATAAAAGTACTGCATTATGACTTCTCAGAATGTGGACAGGATCATGGAAAAAAAAAAAAAAAAAATTAAATAGGCATTTCCACTTACAAACACATTGTTATGTAGAGTTTTCTAATCCTGGGTAGGACCTCCTGTGATCCTGAGTTCTTTGTGCATGAATTCAAAAAAGTGCCGGGGTCATTCCTTTGAGATTTTGGTTAATGTAGACTTGGGGTAGTCAACCTTTTAATACCTACCACCCACTTTTTAAAATATACCTTTAATTTTTCCAGAAAAGAAAAGTGCATCGGGGTACAGAAAAGAACAGGACAGGGGCACATTCGGTACACATACAAATTTGTTTACATATGACAATCAAAAGTAATGCCTGTACATACATGGACCCCATTCCTGGGCACATTATGAAATCGACATTTATGAAGGAAACATTTGTGGAAGAGATATTTATGCATCTAAGGTGTTGATGTCATCGTAGACTATCAGTACGGCTGGTGTCAGACTCTCTAGTGACCAATCTCATTACATTGGTAAATACTTGGATAACTAGTCGTCAGTCTCTAGGCTCAGTAGGTCGCATTAAAGTGGGTATCTTTCTGTGTTTCAGTCTGTGGGGATATTTATGGGATGATAATATTAAGCAGTCGAGAATTGCCCACTATTTCAATTCTCTTAGATCTTAGAGATCGTTATCAAATAAGTGAAAAGTATTCCATAAATAAATCACAATCTGTTATAAAAATTGATTTTATTTTATTGTAACAATTAATTAACAATAATATTAGGCAGCATGCATGATATAATCAGTGAATATTTAGTACAACATAAATATGCAATACAATGGAATAGCTATACATGTTCCAAAGGCTAACAGCACTTTCTGTCACTTAAGATTTATGAGGTATTTTGCAGACACAGAAAGTAAAGCTTTTCACAGCGAAGAGCCATAAAACCTTGGCTAACAGTTAAGTCAACTGAATAACCCTTTCAATGCTGGCTAGATCCTCCTAAGCATATAGTATCCTATTCTCCTGTGATTTTCAATTTAAATAACATTTAAACCAATTCATTAATCATTTCCTGGAACCATCCAATAAGAATAATCTACCAGATTTTTACAAAAGTCGAATTTTAATTTGCCTAAAAAGATATCATATCTTATATTAGAGCAAATCAATACACCTGGATAAAAACAGCGGTATGCTAACACGTGATACTATCACATTAATATATAATTATTCTTAATTCCACCTGCAGAATGAATGTTTATAACTATATATTCTTTAGTTAACTAAGATTTCTAAATATTGAAATCTGACCGTGATTTATCCAATCATATATCATGCTATTAGTAAATTTTAATTAATTTAAATTAATTAAATAAACCATCATAGTTACCAGTTATGTAGATATTCTCATCAGATGAATAGATAGTTCCAGAAACTTGATTGGTTGTATGGAAGTGCGTGAGTGATAGAGAAAATTATAATTCTAAGTGTTAAGAGTTTTAAGAGTAGAGTGTTAGTCTCATAGATTGTTTCTGAGTCTCTCTCTCTGCATGTCCGAATCGGAATCCCCCAAACTTCAATTCGTCTCTCTGTATCCCCTCACTTTTCCCTTTGTCCTTACTTTTAAAGGGCCAGACTCTTTGTACGTCATTAGTTGATAAACCAATAGGAAGCTGTAGGTGTGTCCAATCTACGGATCACAATTTAGGTATTTGATCCATAGAGGGCAGTCTCGTCTAACGAAACCTTCCTATCCAGGAAAGAGTTAACTTTTCCTGATGACGATTTTGACGTCATTTTGCTTATCTAAAATGACTACCATAACTTAGATTTGCTGTCAGTTCAAAGTGTTTGTCCCAGTCTTTGTGGCAACTACTTTGGTCGTAACTTGTAAAATTGACAGTTCTAAACTCAATTTCACCCCTTCCTTACAATGGAACCTTGTAAAATTTTGAAAGTAAAATTAATTACTTAGTATTCTCTGCCACTAGTGTCTGTGTTTAGATAATGCATTCCTTAGCTCAAGCAAGTGGTTAGTGAAAGTAAGAAGAAATCAAGGAAATTATATGTTTTTGTTATCCTGAAGATAGCAAAATGGAGTCTGCTCTGTTTCTGAGTGACTTGGCAATATACACCTTTGATTTCTTTTTAGCACAGAATGTCTGTTGATATAAATATTCTGACAAGTCGTTCAGTGGTATAGGAGGTTGGCCACTGTTAGGTTGGGGCCCTACCCATGAGAAGCACCAGGCATGTACCTGTATTCCATGCTTAACCGGCTTTTTAAATTGTCTGCATATATATGACCGTTCTGGTCTTTGTTCCCTAGTGGGGATATGGGTCGGGGTGGTACTAAACTGGGTGTGGCTGTGTGGAAACGTGTGCCACCTGGCTCTCGACGGATATGCGTTTGGTCCTGTTTGTGTGTCTTTTAGGTGTGACTGTTGAGCTGTGTGTCTAGTCAGGTGTCTGTGGGTATCTTGGCTAAAAGAGTATCAACAGTGTGTCTGGAGTGTCTGTCTCTGACTACCCTTCCCACTGTGATAGTGTCTAGTTATTTTTTACTGTTTCTGCAGTGATACGTTGATAGTATCTTGTCATCCATGGTTTCCAGAGTGTCTCCAGTTTTTTGTTTTTTCAAAAGAGTCTGAGGATAGTAATTCATATCGGTAATATTGGTAGATTTTGTCTATTAATTCTTTGTTGGTCGGACAATATGTAGATTTCCAATGGAGAGCTAGAAAATTTCTGGCCGTCAAAATGATCAGTGTGGCGATCTGTCTGGTTTCCCATTTCCAGGGAAAATCAGGAAGAGACCTATTGTAGGTGTGAGGGGTTGTGTGTCTACTGCTCCGTACTGTAACAGTTTTTGTACTTGTGTCCAAAGGGGCCTTATCTCGTTACACACCCACCATATGTGAGTCATGTGTCCCTCGTGTGCACCACATCTCCAACATTTAGGGTCTATTGTAGAGTATATTTTGTGTAGCTTATGTGGAGTGAGGTACCACCGATAGACCACTTTCTTGTGGGCTTGCACGTGGGAGAAACAGGACGTGTTGCCTCGAAGTGCATTCAATGCTTTGAGCCATTGTTCATCCGTGAGCTTGGGTATACATTTTCTCTCCCACTGTGCTACGTATTTAAAGGAGCTTGGTGGAGTTTTGTCTAATAAGGCCTGGTAACAGAGGGACAGGGCCTTAGGTCTCATCGAGGCAGAGAGGCATCTGTCTTGGAGTAGCGTTAGTAAGTTATTTCTTTTGTTGATGGTAAAATTTCCTTTCATTTTTAAATATGTACATTTATATATTTTTTCCATTTTTCTATTTTCCATTCTACTTTTTTATGTGTGTCTCTGAGGTGATGTGTGTGTTTGAAGGGTGTGTATGTGTTTGTGTGTGAAGGGCCTTTTATTGTGGCCAGCCTAAGGCACACCTTTGCAATAATCATGCTGTCTAATCAGCATCGTGAAATGCCACACCTGTGAGGTGGATGGTTATTAATCTTCCTGACTCAATTATCTCACAGGCAGAGAGGAGGGGATTGTCTGTTTGTATTAGGAGTGTCACACTTTGTCACTGTAATGGCTGTAACCTTTGTGTCCCTGTCCCCTGCAAGGTGGGAGTGCCCCTTGCATGGGGACTTGCATAAAAGCCAGTGTGGCACCATTAAAATTAATTCCTGTTGTACCCTTCATGAAGTCTAGGCTGATGTTGGGGTAACTATCTACGTGCTGGGGAGAAACTACTTGGATGCTGCATTCAACTGGAACTATTCAATTCTACACCCGAACTGCAGCTATAATAACACAGGCTCAGCCGTTCGGGAGGAATAGGCGAACAGGGTATCTACTATACCAGTGTTCGTAACAGTACACTCCAACCTTTCTTTTTGTGTTTTTTCCTTTTTATTTCATATCAAATATTCATATATGGAACTCAATTTAATATGAATAAAATCTAAAATAGTTGGAGAAATTAAGTTTTTTTTTCCAAGTTCTGTATGGCATTTTAACTGTGAATGTCAGAACACTGTTTACTGCAATAAAACACACATATTTGTATTCAGCAATGTCTCACGAATAAAACAGTGCCCCCCACAGATTATATGGGGTTTTGGAAAGTTACAGGGTCAAATATACAGGACGAAGTATTAAAACAAATTATAAAAAATCATTAAAAAACACTGGCACATATTAAAACAGGACAAAGTTTTTTAAAAGATTTTATTCCAGATAGACCAAATGTTGGTTTTAGAGGTTCCCCAAATTGTAGAACAATCAAAACTAAGAATTATACTTAAAAACGGGTCAACAATAACCGATCCTTTTGATCCAAATCAAAAGTTATTTTTTTAAATTTAATTATTATTATTATTGCGATTTATATAGCGCCAACATATTCCGTAGCGCTTTACAATATTATTAGAGGGGGATTTGACTATAAATAGGACAATTACAAGAAAACTTACAGAAACAAAGGGTTGAAGAGGGCCCTGCTCAAATGAGCTTACAGTCTATAGGAGGTGGGGTACAAAACACATTAGGACAGGGAATAGAAGTCAAATTAGGTGGGAGTGGAGCAGAGCTGGAGGAGAGAGTAGAGTACTGCCCTATAGGAGAGAGCAAGAGACAGGTATGTTAGGCAGAGGTTAGTCTTGGAGGCCATAGGGTTTCCTTAAGAAATGAGTTTTAAGGCACTTCTTAAATGATTGAAGACAAGGGGAGAGTCTGATGGTGGTAGGCAGGCTATTCCATAGGACGGGAGCTGCCTGTGAAAAGTCCTGCAAGCGTGAGTTGGCCGTACGGGTACGAGCAGGGGACAGAAGGTGGTCATGGGCAGAGCGGAGGGACCGAGAAGGGGCATACTTATGGATCTGTGAGGAGATATAATAGGGACTAAGATTATTCAGTGCTTTATAGGTATGGCTTAGCACTTTGAATCGGCTCCTATAGTGTACAGGAAGCCAATGTAAGGACTGACAGAGGGGTGAGGTGTGAGGGGACCGACTAGAGAGGAAAATCAGTTGGCGGCAGCATTCATTACAGACTGTAGCTGGGCAATACGGCTATTGGGGAGACCAATTAGGAGAGAGTTACAATAGTCCATGCAAGAGATTACTCAGTGAGTAATCAATGTATTGTATGTAAAACAACAGATCCCAGCAACAGATCAAACACCACTCACTTTACATCTAATAATACTAAACATTCCTATCCTGTCATATAAAAAAATGTCATATACCTATTGGAGTGCCCATGCGTCCTCCAATATGTAGGAATGACCTCTAGGTGCCTAAAAACAAGACTGTCCGAACACTGCCATAATATTACTAAGGGTTATCTCAACCATTCTGTATCCAAGCACTTTTTACAACATAAAAAAAAACCTAAACTTTTAAAATGTATAGGTATACAAAAATTTTAAATTCCTTGGAAAGGTGGTGATTTTAAGAAAATTCTAGGCAAAAAAGAAATGGTCTTAATGTTGATTTCGATATTTTTAATTTCTTATAACTGCCTTTCTTTTACAATCATGTATTTATAGTCTCTCCCTTTTGTCAACTTTAATAATGTGCTTTACCTATCTCTGGTAAGTCTCTATGTAATAAGAAGTTTTTATTAATTATTTATATATATATTAAGATATATATTACCTGTTTATATTATGTATTTCCCTTTTATTTTATGATTTATACTATTGTTTTTATTATTCACATCCATTTACTTGAGAATATAGCATTTTTAATAAAGGTGTTTTGGCCTCTTTCCACTATTAGTGTGACATTTTACTTTATTATTTTCTACCTGGCATCCAATTTTAAGTTCCACGGTGGGGATTATACCAGTTACGCCTACACATTGAGCAGTTAGTCTGCCCAATTAAATGTGAGTACCAATTCATTATTTTATACTCCTGATACCTTTTTTATACTGTGAGCACAATTGCTGTCTTTTATATTTTTTACGGTCTTCATACCGATGATACATCTGCCTACCTACACCAGCCTTATGTTTTAAGGTGTGTCGCCTACTCTAATTTTTATATATATCTTTTAGTTTGGTGTATTAGCGTTGATCCTTTTAATCCTTTTGTCTATCAAATATACAGCTTGTCCATTAATTTCTTTCACACATAGCAATTTGTTAGATTGGTACGCTGGGTCTATGTTGCCTTTGAGACCGTATGGCAGCACCATTTGAAAAAGTAGACATCCCAGAGTATTCAAAATGGGGTACGTCCATTCTTTTGTAGTGGCCACTAAGTCACAAACACTAGCCAAAGTTGGTGTTCAGATTTTTCTTTGCATTTTTCAGATAAAAACTGTTATTTTACTGATGATATTATTGTCATTATACATTTTACTGCTCAGAAAAAACTCTAATTTCTTCAGTGAGTTATCCCGAGTACAACAGTATCTATAGGGTTTATGGGGTTTTGGAAAGTTACAGGGTCAAATAAATAGCTTGTCCATTTATGCTTTTACACATTGAAATTTGGCAGATTGGTATGTTTCTTTGAGAGAGCTTGGGTAATAAAATTTCCACCATTCTGGCATACCATTTTCAAATGTAGGCAACCCAGAGTATTCTATATGGTGTATTTTGAGATGTTTGGTCTAACCACTTTAACCACTTTATCAGAAATGCAGGGCCCATATAGAGGTTTTAGTTTTATTTGTGCTTTTTCACACACATTAACTCAATTTTCACAGGACATTTCATATGAATTTTCTACCGCCACTTGAGAAAGCCACTAGCTGATACCTATCTGAGCTCTGCCATTCCCTCATAACCTTACATTTAAATTCTCTTTCATCTGCCTTTTCCTTGATTTGTTTTTAATACCTCTATGCTTCTCCACAATCAAACTGACTTATTTAACCCTAGAATCCCTAGATTCTCTCTTATAGCCTGGACCCCATACAGCATTGCAACAGCTACTTCCAGAACTCTCAGCACCAAACTTTGCAGGAACTGCCCTAAGAAGGAAGCATTTCTGGGTGATCATTTTCCATCCACCCTACCCCATGGTACTCATTACATTTATAGATAGCTCAAATTACCTGGCTTTCCTGACAAACCAATCATGTCCACCAAGCCCTCCATACCTATAATAGCTTAATTCACACAATGAATACCTTTTAACCATTAACCCTCCTAGCCTGACCTATGATTTTTACAGTTCGATTATCCATACCTAATATGCACAGCACATATTCTCCTAACAATTCTCCCTTCTATTTTTCACTTTCTCCCTTACTTCCCTCATTATTAAAATCTATCTATCCTTTTACTTACCTGTTCCTGCTGACAAAATCCTCATTGCTCCCTTTCTACTTCCCTCATCTATGTATTCATCGCATGCACTTTACTCATGTTTATCGAGCCTTTCTCCACTAACCCCTCCTAAATCCCCTAAATACAAGCTCTCATACCAAATATATAAATCTTGCTCCCACCTTCTCTTCCTTTCCATCCTACTGCTCCTGGCAACTGGTGATGTCTCTCCATACCCTGGTCCCCCCTCTACTAAGTCACCTAGTGTTAACACCAGAAACCACAACAATCTCATATCCATTCCATGTAACTCTCACTATAATTTCTGTTGATTTACCGTTAAATCAACTTCCGTCCATGACTTATTCATCTCACACTCCCTAAACCTACTTGCACTAGTGGAAACTTAGCTCTCTCCCTCTGATATTGCTACCCCTGCCTCTCTATCCTTTGGTGGTCTTCACTTTAGCCACAACCCAAGACAGGTTGAGAGTAAAGGTGGCGATATAGGATCTCTACTTTCACCCCACTGCTCCTTTAAAACTCTGCCCACCCCCCTTCCCTATCTTTCACTAGCTTTTAAATTCACTTAATTTGTCTGTTCAAACCCATCTCTGCTAACATAGCTATCATCTTTTAGACCATTTTTCTGCTTGGCTTCCCTACTTCCTTTCAAGTAATATCCATTCCCTAATTCTCTGAGATTTTAACATTCCCATTAACCCACCCTGAACTCAGTAGCTTCCAAACTCCTTTTTATTACCTCCTCCCTTGGCCTATCACAGTGAGTTAATACTCCAACACATGTAGCTGGCAATACCCTCAATCTTATTTTTTCTAATGCATGCATCTCGGAGCTCCACAACACTCCATTTCCTCTCTCTGATCACAACCTCTTATCATTTGTTCTTGAAAGACCCCTCACCCAACATCCTCACCCTAACCACCCTCAACTCAGAAGGGACCTGAATTCTCTTGACCTCCAGCAAGTCTCAGGTGATTTTCATTCAAAACTCTCATTCATCCCCACTTTCTCTTGACCTTCTCTGGCTATCTCCTCATATAATGCTACCCTCACCTCTGCCCTGGATGCTGCAGCACCGTTCCAAAGATGAACCTCAAGGAAGATGCACCTCCAACATTGGCACACTAAATCGACCCACTACCTGTAGAGATGTTCCCGTTCAGCTGAACGCTGCTGGAGGAAGGCCTGCACCTTATCAGACTTCCTCCATTGTAACTTAATTTTGTGTTCATATAGCACAGCCCTCACCCTTGCTAAACAATCCTACTTTTCCTCTCTTGTTAGTTCATGCTCATGCAATCCCAGGCGTCTCTTTAATACCTTCAACTCTCCTTCGCCCACCTCAAGCCACCCTTCAAACTGACCTTTCAGTAGATAGCCTTGCATGCAACTTTACCAACAAGATTGAACAGTTAAGGAAAGAATTATCCCCCCTTTTTCAACCACACATCGACCGTACCTTCCCTACGCTACAGGAGGTGGTTTTGCTTCTCCTCTCCTCTCACCCCACCACCTGATTCAGTACCATCCCACCTTATCAGATCTCTCTTCCCTTGTCTTGTACCATCCTTAACACACATCCTAAATTACTCTCTTTCATCTGGTGTTTTCCCTGCTCCCCTTAAGCATGCTACTGTCGTACCCATCTTAAATGCTCTTATTAAAGTTACAAATGACCTAATCGCAGCTAAATCCAAAGGCCACTACTCCATATTCATTCTTCTTGATCTCTCTGCTGCTTTTGACACTGTTGATCACGTCCTCCTTCTCCAAACTCTTCAATCCCTCTGCAACACTGTCCTCTCATGTTTCTCCTCCTATCTCTCCCAACGTTCATTCAGTATCTCCTTTTGCAATGACACCTCCTCCTCTCGGCCTGTCTCAGTTAGAGTCCCCCAAGGATCTGTTCTTGGTCCCCTTCTGTTCTCTCTTACACTGCCTCTCTTGGCAAACTCATTAACTCCTTTGGTTTCCGCTACCATCTGTATGCCGACAACACCCAGATATATCTCTCCTCCTCTTATCTCTCCCCGCGGTCCTGCAACGTGTCACTGCTTGCCTTTCTTCTATTTCTGATTGGATGTCCTCCCGCTTTCTGAAACTCAATCTCTCTAAAACTGAGCTTCTTCTTGTTCCCCTCATAATGCTGTTGATGGTGCTTGAATCAGTTCATCTTTGCAAGCTTGTTGTCTTGGTGTTATATTTTATCCTGGCCTCACCTTTGCCCCACATATCCAGTATGTTGCTAAAACCTGTTGATTCCACCTTAAAAATATCGCCCGCATCTGCCCCTTTCTTACGCAAGATGCTGCCAAGGAGCTTGTTCATGCTCTGGTAATCTCTCGTATAGATTACTGTAATTCTCTCTTCGTTGGTCTCCCCAAAAGTCAATTGGTAATGAATGCTGCCACCAGGCTGATCTTTCTTACCTATCGTTCCTCCCATACCTCGCCCCTCTGTCGATCCTTACACTGGCTTCCTGTATCATATAGGTTTTAATTCAAAATGCTATACCTATAACATAACTTACCTATAAAGCTCTAACCAACTCTAGCCCCTCTTACATTTCTTCCCTGATTCATAGATATACCCCTTTCTTGGTCTCTCCGTTCTGCTGGTGACCTTCTCCTGTCCAATGCTCACACCCTTACTGCTAACTCATGCTTGCAGGACTTCTCACGTTACGGCTACCTTCTTTTGGAATAGCCTGTCTACGCTGTCAGACTCTCTCCTAATCTTCAATCTGTTCAGAAATGCTTATGGGCTCCAAAAGAGCCATACTCCACTCTCTCCTCCAGTCATGCTACTTTTCCACCTTGTTTGGTGGCTGTCACCCTTGCTGCCCTGTTGTGTATTTGTACCGAAACCTCATCTAGACCGTAAGCTCATTTGAGCAGTGTCCTTATCTACCTATTGTTCCTGTGTCATTGTGTAATTGTCTCATGTATTGTAAATTTCCCCCTCTTTTATTATATTGTAAAGTGCTGCGGAATTAGTTGGTGCAATATAAATACCAATAATAATAATATTCTTGATATGAGTTTGTGCATAAGAGTTCTGGTATTTTGACTTAACATATAAAAGGGTTAAATGTCTTCTGAATAGAACAGTACCCCCATTTACCAGTTTTTCAGTTTTTTGGGGGGGAAGTCACGAGACAGATATATTAGATATCCATTTGAAAGTTGGAAATTTAGCAAAGTGATTTTCTGGGATTATCTCAACTTTTAGGGAGTATGGCAGCCTGGGTAACATTTCCACCATTATGGCATACCATTTTCAAAAGTAGGCAACCTAGAATATTCCAAATGGTGTATTTTGGTCTAACCACTTTATCAGAAATGCATGGCCCATGTAGTGGTTATATTTTATTTGTGCTTTTCCACACATATGAACTCAATTTTCACAGGATATTTCATGTGGTTTTTCTACCTTCACTTGAGAAAACCACTTTTCATATTCCTGATATGAGTTTGTGCTATAGAGCCTCAGTATTTTGATTACACATTGTTTTGCGAATATAACATTATCCCCACATACCATTATTTCAGATTTTTTTTTTTTTCAATCTTGTAAATTTTGCAAAGTGATTTTCTGGGCCTATGTCACTTTTGACAGAGTATCGAAGCCCAGGAAAGATAATTACACCCATAATGGCATAGCATTTTTAAAAGTAGGCAACCCAAGATATTCATAAACACAAAAAGAATTCAGCGCTAGTAATCACAATATTAGTCAAGGTAGGCAGCAACCCAAATGAAGGAAAACCCCTCGGGTCCTTCGGTGGATAGATACAAAAAGATATGGAAGGGCTGCGCCAAATAAGGGTAGATAGTCCAGTAAAGTATTGCTAGGGTGCCAATAGATGGTCTAGGATACTTGATAGAGTTCCTCTGTGGATGCGTCTGGTGTAGACCGTTCCGTATATGTAAATACAAGAGAGGTAGAGGCGACTAATGGTATAGTATGAAAGTTCAGGGTGTGATAGGTAACAAAAAGTAAAGAACTCACATTCAAGAGAGCTATGGCCAGCTCTGGTGTGGATTGCGTACAGCGGTATAATCCCCGCTTATGGGATATGTAGGGAGGGAGTCTCCGTCAACACCGTCTGGTAGTCCAGAACTCGGAAAAGAAAGACAGAAAGCAACAATAGTGCTCTCAATTTTGATGTGGTTCAATGTGCAGATAAGAAGAGGTAAAAAACTCACATTTGAGGGAGCTATGGCCAGCTCTGGTGTGGATAGCGTACAGCGGTATAATCCCCGCTTATAGGATATGTAGCGGCATTGTGAATGCTTTCCTATGCGACCGGCTGAATGCGCGCGCAGCTCTTGCCGCGCGTGCGCATTCAGCGGAATGGGCGGAGAGGAGGAGGTTCAGAGGAGGAGAGCTCCCCGCCCAGTGCTGGAAAAGGGTACATTTTCACCCCTTTCCCCCTTCCAGAGCCGGGTGGGAGGGGTCCCTGGGGGTGGGGTCACCCTCAGGGCACTATAGTGCCAGGAAAACGAGTATGTTTTCCTGGCACTATAGTGGTCCTTTAAGAGGTTTAATAACAATTTCAGACTATATCCAAGAAATTCTATTCAGTCAATCTGATATGAATAGGCTCTCTTGATCTCTCTCATTTAAATTTAGTCTTAAAAGGGCAAGCAATAGTAATGTACTATTATACTTGTAACATGATGTTAGAATCTATTACAGATCAAATTTTATTTGGAGATTGAGGACATCATTTTATCAAAAAAAAGAAATTTGCACAAAGTGGAATAAATATGGAACTCCTGGGAGCACTTTTATAGATGCATTGGTTTGAAAGCCATGCATTATAGCAGAGCATACTTTAAAAGCTCACAAATGTTCCTTTTATAATATTCTCTTCTTTTGCCAAGATTTAGCAAATGCCATTAAAGGTAAAATGAAAATGATCAATCTGTATAGATCAAATTGTACAAGTCAGCATATTTTCCCATCAACTTGAGCATAATATGGATTTATAAACATGATCAGGGTTATATGAACCACTTGACATAAATACTGTTATTGGATACAGTTCAGTACTGCATATAGATTTTAGATGCTTGTTTATAAGTAACTGTAGCTGTACTTACGGGAGAACTTATTGAGCGTAACATGCAGATAATCGTGTTTAATCACACAACTCCTTGCATATAAAATACTACATTATATAGATGTCAAAAGGTTATATGCATCAAAATCATCTTTTAAACTCAGATTATATTGAAAATTATTAGCTCTGAATAATGTACAAGAATCACACGAAATTAGGGTCTTCTATCCTGAAAAGCAATGTAGCTAACAAAAAATAAAGAATATCATGTTAAGTATTCATTTCTGTCACAAAATCACAGTGTCTCAAAGATATTGTGTCAAATGAGATTCCACAATGCTGAGTCCACGATGATTAAACAGGTTAAGCTAGGGTGGAGACTAAGAGTCTCAACCTGTTAGGTAAACTGGTATTTTGCAGTGGTCTAACATTACACTTTTGGCTACAACTATTTACAAACATAAGGTGTAAGCATGAATACGATGGAACAAGTTGGTAACTATCAGCTTTTGTAGTTCAGGTATATACCTTCCCCTTCGGCAGCCCCAGTCTCTCCAATGGCATGGGCGTGGAGTTGTATGGAGATCAGCAGGGTAGGGCAGTTTGGGGGAGCAGGGGGTTAGTTCTGTGCAGTACGTATATGTTTCCGTTATCATGGGAGTAGCGTAAGTCCCGGATTTTGATGGATTTTTAAATAGAATGTATACATTAAACAATGTGTATCAATTTTAATAAACCATTATTATATTTCTTATGGTTATGTTTAAACTGGTTTTAAGTATCTTTTATTCATAATATCAAGACTGGTACATTAAATATTATATATTGATGTGTATGTATTTGTAATTTTTGTAAGTCTTCAATATTGTTACACCATGCAGTCCAAGATACATCATGGACTAAAATTGATTCGTAAAGTAAAGCTTGGACGTTTTTGTTCTCTCTTATAACTTAGTCTATGGTTTCTGTTCATTGGAGCCACTAGTGAGTGTTAATAAAGTTTGTTTGTGGTTCACAGTGGATTGAGTATTTACGTGCCAGTTCACCAGGTTGAATTAATTTAATGATAATAGCCCAGAGAACAAACACCATGGGGTAAAGCCAGGGAATGTGGAAAAGAAAATATCTGAATTTTATCCCTTTTTTGATTAGACCAAGTCTCCTGCTGGAAAGGCAATGTTAAGTGTAAATGAAGTGTAAATTATATTTAGCAGCTGCAAGCATTGTGCTAAACTGCTTGCTGGGATACCAGACGTAAAAGCATCCCATAGCCAAATACATTAATGTAACTCCATTAGTCTGATAGCAGGAGGTACCATACAACATCAAGTTTTGTTTTATACGAATGGTTCAGACCCCTGTGAATAGCACTGCACTGGAGAAAGTGACAGACTATACTGACATTTGTATATTTCAAAAAGACTAAAAGAATAATTATTTTTTTTTTGTCAAAGATCACATATCAAGTTAACTAAAACATAAGAATTATGAGCAATGCTTTAAATACAGTTTTGTAATAGCCATTAAATGAAAATTGTACCGTACTTTTAAATTCTTTGTCCAAAGTGACATTAAAAAAAAATAAATACAATGCAATAGGGCAATGGATTAATTTGTATACCTATATGTATTGAATAAAATAATGGATTACTTTTTGTACATTTGATAATGAAAAATGTACTGTTTAGACTGCCGAGACGTGCCTGACACGAGCTCCTGCCCGGCGGGCAGAATCCGGGACAAAAGCGGCGGCTATATAGCCCACATAGACCCGAGGGTGCACTTCTCACATTGGGGGTGACCCGCTGAAACCAACGATACCACCCTGGAGCCCGTCGGAGCCGGAGAAGCAAAGACCCAAATGCGGCCTACTGGGGCTGAAGCCGGGGGGAGACGGCCGCTCTCCTCGGTGCAGAAGCCCACAAACGACTCTACCTTAACCTACCCCCCCCTCTAAAACCGGTGGGGGACATCCCGGTCCCCACTGGACACACAGACCAGCACGAGAAACAAGCATGCTAGCTACAAGACAAATGGGGGCAAAAGACACGCAAGGCCCAGCCAAAATGGCCGCCCAGCCAAGGCCTGGAAAGCAGAGCACCTGCGCTCAACCACCCGCATCCCCTATGGAGACCTTTGACCGCCTCTATGCCAGTCTCAGGTGCCCCTTGCAGAGCCGGGGAGCAACCCACCGCCAAGCTGGCATAATGGTGGCCTCGTGGATACGACCAGCGGCACGACGCAGCAACTACAGACAGGTACCCCAAGCCTCCAAGAAGACCGCTCGGCAAAGAAGTTACAGGCAGGCCACGATGCGGGAAACAAAGACGCACCTGACGGGCACGCGCTGTCACTCGCATATGGGCAAAGCCGAAACCACATGACAAGCAACGCACATGAGTCTCTCACGCGACCACATGTCCGGCACACAGCGCAGCAAAAATCAGCTCCTCTCAGCTAATACTACATCACAAGTAGACATGTGACCACGCACCAAGCAGAGCTCCGCCGGAGCAGACCCCCGAAGCAGGTACACCGAGCCCAGGGGCCGCAAAGGAGAGACGGATAGCAACGGCACTCAGGACTTACCGGCACTGGGAATAGGCTGAAGCGCCCAACAAATTGCCTCACAATGGTACTCGCATTTCTAGACTCGACTGTTCTGAGCTCCCACAACAACCAAGTACCCAGACCCAGAGGTTTGATGCATTTTCCAAGCAGACTATGCACTCATCATACCCTTGCCCATGCCCTTGCCTGTATGGTAATGCCAACTATTTTAAAACCAACCTCCAGTGGTTAAATGCTTAAGTTAACTCTTGACAAACAGCTTATTCTTTTCATAACTACACATGCATAGCCAATCCAGCACTGCAAAACGTCATTCACTTAAAAGCTACTCTGACAACATAAATGTTTAGTCAAGCATGTTACCTATAAAAAACAAAGAGAACGTTACCTGCGCTCTGGCCTAAATCCCCATGTACATTTAAACAAAATGGAGGCTCTTTAGTTTTATTCCAATGGCCATTTGAATATATAAGCTCACCTGCCACGTCAAGGCAAGCCTCAATAGGTGAGTTCCTACACTAGCCATTAGATATGCTGATATCAGCCAAGAATCTCCAGGTAGACAGGAAGGGGTATTTTATAAACCCTTTCACATTTAACCCTTTATAGGGCTTCTACACATACAATAAACTTTGCTGGTATCAGACAAAATGTAAATATCTCTAATGAGACAGGAAGAGGTGTTTTATAAACCCTTTCACATTTAACCCTTTATAAGGCTTCTACACATACAATAGACTTTGCTGGTATCAGACAAAGTATAAACATCTCTAATGAGACATGAAGGGCTGTTTTATAAACCCCTACATATTTAACCCTAAATAGGGCTCTAACACATACAAATCACCTTGCTGGTATCAGCTAAAAGGCAAATTTCACTGATGAGACAGGAAAGGGTGCTGCCCCTACATACTTATTGTTGTGGAAATAAGGTCTGCACATATTTCCTAGTTAGTGAAAATGTCTATTTACTCATTCCACGATATATCATATATAAAGCTGAGCACACATGTTTTAACCAAAATGGCTGCTAGAAGCTTCTAAACCCTCCTCCCCCTTTCCCCCTTCCCTTCTTAACACCAACTAACTACCTTGTGCAGCAAGATGGCGCCGGGAAACCGTGGGAGACCCTCATGGCCCCGGTGACATCACTTCAGTAGGCAGAGCATTAGAGCAACCACTTAACACCTAACCAATAATTGATGTATCATTCTATGTTATCTCTGACAATGCTTATGATGTAATTTTGCTTTAAAAGGGACCTGCCGTCCCCTCTGAATAAACTTTTCCTCAAGTTATTCAACAACCTGGAACCTGTGTCTGGTGTGAATTACTTCAGGGAGCGTGCACGCATTGTTTCATTGATTTGGCCAGGGGCAGATACACAAAGAAATAATCAATACTTTGATTGATTTTTCCATTTCACTTATAAACTCTTAATAAGACAAATGTGGGGAGGCTGTTACCTATATCTATATATAAAAAATGTGTGAACTTCTATGCCACAGTATAATGTCTGTAATTCTTGAAACACGCTGTTGTGGCGTTTGTTGATAACTTGTAATTGCCTGCACAACTAAAAATAAAGAATTTAAAAAAAATTACTGTTTATTTCTAACAAATATCTTGATATCTTGAGTGTAGTGTGGAGAAAATACTTGTATATCAGCTATATTATCTAACGCTAGATTTTGGATTTTATTCAAATACAAAAATCCTTTCTATAGTATGGTTATAAGAAAACAATGCTGTTGACAATAAACAGACTTTTATAGAAATTTAGAAATTGACTTAGAGTTATTTTCTACAGAAAATACAATGTTTTCTGGGACAGATATGGTTTGGCAAAAAATACAAGTTACTCAAATGCTCCATGCTTGCAGACTGGATAATTTGTAGAGCTAGTAAGTCTATTTCCATTTTCAGGAATGTCAAACAGTTGAATACATATTGTGAAATTCATATTGGTGGCATGTCTAGAGGTAAATGTTAATAAACCTGTCATCACAACACACATTGAATATTTTCAAACCGGATTGATATCCTACTAGGCAGATTTTTTTGTAAGCTGAATAGTTTTTTTTTTGATAAGTCAGTTCCTATGGCAGGAACAAAAATTCTTTCCATACAAAAGTGATTAGTATTAGCGTTGGAAGAAAACTCACTAAAGTGTGAATTTCAAATTTTAGCCCACAATTGCTGAGATGGGAATAATTATCCAGTTCAGCATGGCTTTAGTTTGCCATTTTGAAATTCACTTTGAATTCACTTTGAATTTCCCAACAATTCACATTTTACTAAATAATCCTGATTTTTTTACTGCTAATTATACATGAAAAAGTTTTAAGGAAGCCATATCAACAAGTTGGATTTTTAATTAATATATTGCTTTTTAATATTTAATCTTTCACTACATCTAGTATAAGGAAATTACTTTATTAAAGCCTCTGAGATGTTTAAATGATTACTCATACCTTTTTTTATTTAATGAGTTTTTAGATTTTGAATGCCATGCTGGACATCTGTAATTAGGACCCCCTCTACAAATATGTAATAAATTAAATTTAAGCAATAAACTTACCTGTGCTGCTTGCAATGGGAGAAGCTGATTAAGTATGTTGCCATTGTTTTGGGCTCCATAAGTCATGTTTGCTGGGAGTGCAATAATCCCCCAGCATAAAAATGCACACATTGCTGTTTGTGCATTGTTTCAAGCGGAAACACTGCACATACTGACCACTTCTAAAAGCATTGAATGTCAAAACACACTGTATATGCACCAAATGTTGTTACAGAGTTACATAATTACAGAGCTGAAAAAGACACGTGTCCATCAAATTCAGCCTTTCTCACATTTGTTTTTGCTGTTGATCCAGTCTGGAACTGCAGTCTTAGCCAGGTAGGTAGCCGCATTGTTTGCTTGCTTCCTAGTCCCTCTGCAATCTCCAGACAGAGTAAGGTGTAGCTGCACACTCCACTCCGCTCGCTTCTACCCCCTTCATGACAAACTCAAATATTTAGGCATATGGCTCACTGTGGACCCCTCTCACCTGTTCAGACAAAATTATATTGCACTGGTATAAAACACCAGAGAAACTCGCTACTATATATAACACGAGCACACCAGAATGTTGGAGATGCAGAACCGAACTGGGCACGCTATACCACATCTGGTGGACATGCTCGCGGATCAAACCTTTCTGGCACGAAATACACCAGGTGGTTACAACACTCACAGACACCTGACACCCCTACAGCCCCCTGCCTACAAAAAAAGATCACCCATACCTAGTGAAGGCGGCACGTAGCCTGATCCCAATATTCTGGAAAAAATTCACAATACCAACCCTGACGGACTGGATAATGAGGGTAGAAGACATAAGGACCATAGAGGAAATGATCTTGACAGCAAAAGGAAAACCCCAGACGTACCTGAAGACTTGATTCTATTGGCTACAATGGCTAACCACTAGACAAAACCCAGGATCACACCCACGAAGGACAGACAACTATGGTTGAGGGCCTACAGATCACAGGGCGACACACCCACAGACCAGGAGATTACTGCACACACACCTGAAAAGAGGACACCTGAAGACCAAGGCAGCGACACCAATGGGGGACACGAAAACCCAAACAGGACTGAACTGAGAAGCCAGAACAGGACGTTGCATGACGCAAGACACCCACCCCCCCACACCCTGCACCAACCATACACGCCTTACACCTGGACCACATACCACCCTCACCATATGCATCTCACCACACACAACACGACACGGACCCATCACCATGATGCACCACTGACAAGCCCTGATCTAGACAAAAGCCAACTATGATGACCAGACCAGCCTATAACGGGCCCAACAACACCTGGACAGAACACCCAACCCACCCCCACCGACCTAACCTTCACAAGACACAAAAGACAACATCGCGCATAAGCGGAGACGAGGAGGGAGGACACCCAAGACCCCCCACCCAACCACACGCCACCTCAGCACCCCCAACGCGCACACTGTCCAATCAGTCGAGACCCGAACCTGCCCTGAACCAACACTGAACCCCGAACGTGGATATTGGAAGGATGATACCGAGATCCAGGGATAACGAGACCAGACTCAAGGACCAGGACACCACATCAGAAAAAGGAGGGCTGACACTACCCATAGAAGCATGCCAAACTAATCTCCCACCCACCGGGACCATAAGCCATTAACCCCCACACTACTAAACTAACACCACCAGCGGCACACGCACAAGAACACACACCCCGCACCCACAACCACACAAAGGCACACAGATAGCCCGACTGATCCCAACACGGTGACAGCCTCGAACCGAGAGAAATAACACGAGGGCACCACGACACGGGTTCTGAGCATGGATGCTCCTAAAAGGCAACCAACAGAGATGTACTGCTATAGACCTCTACGAAAACTGACCTAGATACATTATATAGCACTCTAACATCTGCTAACCAATTCCATATGGAATGTACGCAATAGTGACCATTATGCAATATATCGTAAATCAATCTCACCACAGCTGCTATGCCCTATGAGACTACATACACAATGTGCTAAATGAATAAAAAAATGAAAAAGGGTATAATAAAAAATAAAAATGCCGGTCTCAATAATCACAGGGATCATACGTTATAAGCCTCTGCATAGGCTAATGTTGCAAGGCTACTGATGTACCAACCCTGCATTTCAAGCCATCTACCAAATATACACTACTACTTCTACGTGGGTAACCTGTTCTCTATCAGATGTTATGAATTGCCCATCATTACCTAGGTCGGAATTGCTATGAAATGTGTAATAAGCCTTACCTTTGTCTGTTTGACATGCTATGCCTCTGCGTAGGCACCAGTGCACTCACGTTTCAAACCTGTTCTATGTCTGCTAACATTCTGCATACGAAATAAAATAAATAAATAAATAAAAATATTAAAAAAAAATTAAGATCCGCCTCTGTCCCATTTCAAATAGAAAATAAGTCAACAATGTAACGACTATAGAGGACCATGTCCGTCTCCAATTGGTGGTGGGCCCATATAGTGGAATTATCCCAGTCTGCCATAAATACATTTACATAGTTTTTATAAGTAAAAAGAATTATTGAGCCAAAAATATTTATTGTTTAAGATCATGGTAATACCTTCAATAATTACATTTATCTTACTGGTAGAAATTTTGGCTTTTTAAGTATATTTTTGATTGAAGAGCATCCAATATCATGGAGAATGACAGTGTACAGGGACTGAACATGACTTGTGGCTAAGAGATACATGGGTTCCCATTTAAAATCTTTTAACATTATTTGTCTAATGTATGGTTGTAGTAAAATATCAATATATTCAGATAAATTAGATAAAATAGTACTAATGCTTGACACTACTGGCGGACGAGGGGGTACTCCTTATTCTTTAGGATTTGGGATAAAAAAAAATTGGGGGGAAATGGTAGGGTGAGTAATATTAATATAAGAATATTTCTGCTTTCTTAAAATATTTAAATATTTGCCTTTGTCTAGTAATTCTTTTAAAATTGATTTTATGTTTCAGATAAAAGTTTACTCTATACGTTAGTGTCATTCAGTTGTCTGTATACTTCAGTGATATACATTTCTGCCAGGAGTATCACCAAACCACTTCCTTTGTCAGCTGGCTTAATGACTATACTTTCATTGTTTTTAATATTTTTTAAAGATTGTTTTTCTTTTCATGTAAGGTTATCAAGTTCATATATATTATTATATATATTCTTTAGATAATTAACAACTTGTTTTTCAAAGGCTTCTAAACAGCCTGATTTATACATTGAGGGATATAAAGTATATATATATATATATATATATATATATATATATATATATATATATAGAGAGAGAGAGAGAGAGAGAGATTTCACAATCCAGTGCACTGGCTATATATATATATATATATATATATATATAGTTATTTCACAATCCAGCGCACTGGCTTATTCACTAAACAATTATTCTGGTGAATAAGCGAGTGCGCTGGATTGTGTAATTATATATATATATATATATATATATATATACAAGTATAGTGGCACTCACCCTTTCAATGAATCAGTAAAAGACTGCCTTGGTGCAATCCCACACTGGATATGTAAAGCAAAAAGGAAAGAGATGCACTCTCAGGTCTTTGTAAAAAAACTCGATATTATTTAATAACAGGTAACATACATCTGATCCAATATATATACATACTTTTTGGCTGTTCTGTATAAATAAAAGGTGTATATATACATAAAATCAAAATAATTGTTTAGTGGATAAGCCAGTGTGCTGGATTGTGAAATATATATATATATATATATATATATATATACACAAACACATACATATACACATATATACATATATACATACATACATATATTTCCTGGCCATATCCATGGCAGCACAACAATGGGTAGGATCCCCATCCCTAGTTAGACAGGAACTAATTAAAACAAGGGTATAAGTACCCCCTCCTACCCCTCCAACCCTCAGTCTTTTTGTTCCTGTCCTATCTCTAGGACAGATTAGTCTTTTCAGACTGAGAACAATTTTTTTTATGGCTTACTTTAAGGGTTTTTACCTTTGGCCCCAAGGGAATTAAGCCTCTCTTCCTTGGGAAGCTCCAGTATACGGCCCTGTGCAAAGGTGTCCCCCTGGAGAACCCCCCATAAGCAGTATGGATATACCCCCTTCTACCTTCATTTCCTGGTTAATCCTGCCTTCTCTGAATTAGAGGCATTCCTCCTCTTGATTCAGCAGTTCTCTGCCCAGTGTTTATTTCTCCCTTCTGGTGGAGTACAGGGCTTCCCTGGTGATCTAGGGTTCCCCCCTGTCCCTATTCTCTGCATTTTCGCCACATTTCTGGCGGTCGGCAGAGGTTGGGAGACCTTGGGTCTCCTTGCTGGCTTGGCGTCCGTTTTTTGGCATTGCGCATGTGCGAACATTGCATTTTGGCATTGCGCATGCGCGGAAGCACCGATTGCGCATGCGTGGTACGTCGCTGTTCCGATTACGTCATTCAGTAGTTTGGGTGTTTTTTTAAAGCGCCAATACTGAAATTTAACTTTCCAACACAGTCCCTTGCTCTGAGGAAGTCCACTAGATGTAGACGAAACGCGTTAGATTGCAGTTAAATTTTACTTATTTCTATTCTATTTTATACTAAGGCTTTGTATTGCTTTAATAAATATATTTTTATTTAAACTGCTGTATTCCCACTTCATTTGAAGACAGAAGTCCCTATCCGTGGAAGGTGAACACCTCTCCAGCCCCATTGTGGGCTTAAAGGCGCACTACTCTACACTATTTTGTGAGTGCAACCATTGGGGGTTATATCCAATTGCAATTATTGTACTTCACTATGTGCTATGTATTTTTTTGTTTTTTAGTTATTCAGCTGTATTCCATTTTTGTTTATTCGCACAGTCCCTTGCTAACTTAAAGTGGTACAGTGCGGTCTTCACCCAGTTTGGTGGTGCAGACTGGTAAGTCTTTTAAAGGCACAGTTGGTTTGTTTTTTGTTTTTTATTCAGTTTATGTTTTTTGAACCTTGTATTTAAGCTTTATAGCATTTTATGGGCTTAACTTTTATAGATGAATTCATCTGAGATCATGGATTCAGACTCATCAGTTCAAAGTAAAAGGTCACTATCTAGATCTCAGGGGTAAGCCATTTCCTATAATTTTTCTTCAATTTTTCTTCTAAACAAAAGAGTGCTGGCTAATATTTTCCCCTTATTATAGTAGTACTAAAGGGAAAAAGACAACTGGAACATCCAAAAGAAAGTCTCCCGCAAGGTCCCTATGCAAAGCATGTGACAAGAGGGCCCTGGAGGGGAAGCTCCTATGCTCAGATTGCCTACAGGTCGCAGGATGTCTCGCATCATCCACCCCAGATTTGATGCAAGTTATTCAAAATGCTGTATCCCAAGGCATTAAAGAGGCTTGGGATACAATACGACTCTTCGGATGTGTCTATGGAGGAGACATATAGGGAGAGGTCATCTTCCTCGGATGAGGAAAAACAGCATGCCCCTGACACTTTGGACCCAACCGAAGTGGATCACTTAATTTCCAGGGTCCACAAGTCTCTGAGCATGAAGGAACCTTCAAGAGAAGGGCCTTCTACATCCAGTCGATACTTTTCTGACCTCAGAAAAAAGAGGGTTACTCTCCCGGTTCATGAGGCGATTAAGGGCATCATTATGGAAGAATGGTCCAAGACAGAGAGGAAACTTCCCAATCAGGGGAGAATTTCTTGCCTTTACCCTTTTGACAAAAAGGACGCAGGCCACTGGGAGTCAGCCCCTAAAGTGCATGCAGCGGTGGTAAGACTGGCCAAGCGCACCACATTGCCAGTGGATAATGCAGGATCTCTAAGAGACTCCATGGATAAGAAGATGGACTCTAACCTGTCCAGGGCCTATGTTGCAGCAGGCACAGGCTTCCACCCCCTGTAGCCCTTACCTTGGTCTCCAGAGCTTCAAAGATGTGGCTGGAAGGCTTGGAGGAGGATATCAAAGAGGGCAGAAGCAGATCTAACCTCATGGGCAGTCTACAAGACATTAAGCTGGCCGTAGATTTCACTACTGAAGCCTCAGTGGATATGGTCAACGCAGTGGCCAGGAACATGGCATTTTCCATCTCAGCTAGAAGGGCTTTGTGGCTTAGATCCTGGTCAGCAGATGCTTCATCTAAGAATAGCCTCTGCTCTTTACCATTCTATGGAGACATGCTCTTTAGTAAGAACCTGGATGATTGCATTAAGAAAGCGGCAGATGGCAAGAATGCTTTTCTACCCCAAGATCGTAGGCCTAAGAAATCTTTTCGACCCAAAAGACCTTCAGATCACTCTTCCTTTTGGGACTTCAAATCCTACAGACCAGGTAGAGAATACGGAAGATCCCAGCCTTGGAGAGGGGGACAGTCTTCAGTCAGGGGAGGAAGATCCAGAGGCTCTGGATTCAGCAGGAACACAAGAGCTTTATGACGGGTTGATTTCCCAGCCTGGAGGGATAGGAGCACGCCTCCTCCTATTCCAAAAGAGATGGGAGTCTTCTACCAAAGACAAGTGGGTGCTGGACATCATCAAAATAGGATATCTTCTGGAATTCAGAGATGCCCCACCTCGTCGCAGTTTTCAAATTACAAGATGGCCGGGAGACAGAGACAAGAGATTGGCTCTTATGGAGTTTATTTCTTCCCTACAGCAAGAAGGCATCATTATGGAGGTTCCAAAGGAGGAAAAAACACACAGGTTTTATTCTCACCTATTCCTCACAAGGAAGTCCTCAGGAGCATGGAGACCCATTCTAGATCTTCACACTCTCAACAAGCGATTGAACGTAAGAAGATTCAAAATGGAGTCGCTTCAGTCTATCATCAAAGAAGTCTTCCCAGGGCAATGGCTGATGTCTGTAGATCTGCAAGATGCCTACTTCCATGTTCCAATCGCTCAACTACATTAAAGATATCTGATATTCGCAATAGAAGGAGGGCACTTCCAGTTCCGAGCCCTTCCCTTTGGCCTCAATATAGCTCCTCGCACTTTTTCAAAGATCCTGGTGATCCTGATCGCAGAATTAAGAAAGAGGGGCATTGCCATTTTTCATTATCTGGACGACATCCTGGTGCTGTCAGAAGAAAGGTATACTCTCAAGCAGCAGGGACAGATCTGCATTCAGTTCCTGCAGGAACAAACTGCAAGATAAATGGGGAAAAGAGTCACCTTATTCCTTCACAGTCCATGCTTTATCTAGGAGCCCTGTTCAACACTGCACTGGGGACAGTTCAGCTCTCAAGAGAAAGAGGAGTAAAGTTCATCAGGATGGTGAAGGAGATACGACAAGTCAAGGTCGCCATGGTAGAGAAAGTCATGAGCCTACTAGGATCGATGTCATCAACCATAGGCTTGACAAGATGGGCGCAATGGAGAATGAGAGCAGTCCAGAGGAATTTTCTTTCCCAATACAGAGGGAAGAATCTACTCCAGCCCATCAGGATTTCCACCCCGGTCCATCAAAGCCTGACATGGTGGATGAACAAGAAGGCTCTGTTCTCAGGATTCCCCCTGGGGAACATTCCCTGGATTACTATAACGACAGACGCCAGTCACTGGGGTTGGGGAGCCTACTTTACGAATGAGGTCACCCAGGGGAAGTGGGAGTTTCATGCAGACGAGACCCACTCAAACCTTCTGGAAATTCTGGCGGTTTTCAGAGCTCTGAAACACTTTCAGCATTTACTACAACACAAGTGGGTGAAGGTGAGAACGGACAATCAAGAAGGTACCCGAAGTCGCAGTATGGTAAGGTTGATGATTCCCCTGATGTCTTGGGCACAGAAGAACCTTGCGGGACTAGTAGCGATTCATCTGCCAGGAGTGTAGAATACGGTAGCAGATTTCCTCAGCAGGGTAAAAATAGACCCAGGAGAGTGGAGCCTCTCAGACAAAGTCTTCAAGGATATTGTGAAGAAATGGGGTCTTCCTCAGATAGACATCATGGCCACCAACAACAACAAGAAGCTCCAAGGATTCTTCTCGAGGGGTCACGAACCGCAGGCCCGGGAAAGGGATGCCCTATAATGCAGATGGGAGTTCACAAAGGCGTATGCATTTCCATCGACTCCCCTCATATTTCCTCTACTAAGAAGGATTTGGCAGAAACCAGTTTTCATGATCCTGATTGCCCCATACTGGCCTCGCCAGCCTTGGTTCCCTCCGTGGGATCTTCCAGCAGTTCCTTCTCTTCTGCAACAGGGTCCTATTTTACACCCAGGCCCAGCATCACTCAACCTGAAGGCCTGGAGGTTGAAAGGGAAAGGCTTCTAGAGAAGGGTTTCTCAGCTGCAGTCACAGATACCCTGTTACAGGCTCGGAAGCGGTCCACTTCCTCTACCTACTATAGAATTTGGGACGCATTTTTTTCCTTGGCCTCTCCTAAGCAGGTTAACATACAGCATCCTGCTATTAAATACATCTTGGAGTTTCTACAAACAGGTCTGGATAAGGGTTTGAGCTACAATACCTTAAAGGTACATGTTTCCGCTCTTTCAGCTCTCACTGACCACAAATGGGCCTTTAATCCAGATGTATCCAGGTTTCTTGCTGCAGTCCTCAAGATTAAACCTCTGATCAAGCCATTTGCTCCCCCATGGGATCTACCCCTGGTATTGCAAGCCATGAAGTCAGCTCCCTTCGAACCCTTGGAGTCCATCTCTCTTCATCTTCTCACCATCAAGACCGTTTTGCTGGTGGCGTTAGAATCAGGAAGAAGGGTTTCGGAGCTCAGTGCCTTATCAGTCAAAGAGCCTTTCAGTACTTGTCTGTCCTTTGTTACAGTCTCCCATTTGGTCCCCTAGGGGAGTGTCCACCAGGTGGGAAACCTGCATAAATACTGGGCAGGTAGCCCTCATTAAACAGACCACTGCTTGAGCCTTGTCTTGTCTTTGGGGGGATTTACTGTATGCTGATAGAGACTGATTGCTAGGAGTGTAAGCCGCTTGGGTGCTTTTCCTATTCGTCTGCTAGCAGCTATTCGTGAGGTTCCAGTTCGGGAGTTTGGAGTGCTATTTTGTATCCAGTTTGGGAGTTTAGAGCATTCCCTTATTTGCGGTTCGGGAGTTTGGTGTTCTGCAGTAGCTGTGCCTGTATCTCTGGAAGGGGAAGATCTCCTAAACGTCGGTTTAACCCTTTTATGCTGAGGGTGCCGTAACAACAAGTAACTAAAATAAAATCTGGATGCCATATAAGATTTTCTAAAAAGCAAAGTAGTGTCATCGAGTCTTTGAGGTATGACCTCATGAGTTTGACAGATGGCTGTAGTAAAATGTCTATATATTTGGACAGATTAGATAATATAGAATTTATCCCAGAGACAATAGGTCTACCTGGAGGATTATTTTCATCTTTATGTATTTTGGGTAAAAAGCAGATTACTGGGATTTTTGGATGGGGTATGTTTATATATTCAAACTCTTTTTTGGCCTTTGCAGGAACTGCTCCCGCAATAAAGGTTTTGAAGAACAGTCTAAAACCTTCAAAGAACAACTCACCAGCAAAAATTATTCACCAGAAAACCTCAATAAAATACTAAATACTGTAAAACAAAAAGACAGGAAGAATCTTTTAGAATATAAAACAAATAATAAAAAAGATCCACCCTCTTTGCCAGTCATTTTTAACTTTAACAATAAAAGCCAGATAGTGAAAAAAAATCAAGAAAACACTGGCACATGTTAAAACAGGATGAAATACTTAAAACGCTCATCCCAGACAAACCCAGTGTGATTTTTAGAGGAGCCCCTAATTTTAGAACTATTCTTACCAAAAACTTCATTGTTTTTAACAAAATATAAAGGTTTTTTTAAATGCAATAGATGCATAGTTTGCAGAACCACGGACCCACAAATCAAGTGGAAAACCACGCACTTTACTTCTAATAATACTAACACATCATATCCTATAAAAGACCTAATATGTTGCAACACAAAAAATGTCATATACTTACTGGCCTCCAGTATGTAGGAATGACCTCTAGATGCCTAAAAATTAGACTGGCAGAGCACTGTCGGAACATCAAAGGTTACCATAATCACTCAGTCTCAAAACACTTTATTAACCCCTTAAGGACGGAGCCAAATGTACACGTTGTGAACAAAACTAAATGTAAACAAAACCTGGCATTTGCGCTACATGTCTGTCCAACCGTAATTCACCTCTTTCATATTAAATGCACCCACCCTTATTATTTATCATTTTATTCAGGGGAAACAAGGCTTTCATTTAATATCAAATATTTAGCTATGAAACATAATTTAATATGAAAAAATGGGAGAAAATAAGATTTTGTTTGATTATTTTAGTTCTACATGACATTTTAACGGTCAATGTCATAATATTGTTTGCTTTTACTGCAATAAAATTCACATATTTGTATTCAGCAAAGTCTCATGTGTAAAACAGTACCCCCTATGTACAGGTTTTATGGCGTTTTGGGAAGTTACAGGGTCAAATATAGCACGTTACATTTGAAAATGAAATTCGCCAAGTCGGTTACGTTGCCTTTGAGACTTTATAGTAGTCCAGGAATGAAATTTACACCCATAATGGCATACCATTTGCAATAGTAGACAACCCAAGGTATTGCAAATGGGGTATGTCCAGTCTTTTTTAGTAGCCATTTGGTCACAAACACTGGCCAAAGTTAGCGTTAGTATTTGTTTGTGTGAAAAATGCAAAAAACGCCAATTTTGGCCAGTGTTTGTGACTAAGTGGCTACTAAAAAAGACTGGACATACCCTGTTTGCAATACCTTGGGTTGTCTACTATTGCAAATGGTATGCCATCATAGGGGTAATTTTCATTCTTGGGCTACCATAGGGTCTCAAAGGCAACGTAACCAATCTGGCGAATTTTAATGTGAAAAAAATGAAACGCAAGCCTTATATTTGACGCTGTAACTTTTGAAAACACCATAAAACCTGTATATGAGGGGTACTGTTGTACTCGGGAGACTTCGCTGAACACAAATATTTGTGTTTCAAAACAGTAAAAAGTATCACAGCAATAATATCGTCCGTGTAAGTGCTGTTTGTGCATGAAAAATGCAAAAAATTTCACTTTTACTGGCGATATCATCGTTGTAATACATTTTACTGTTTTGAAACACTAATATTTGTGTTCAGCGAAGTCTCCCAAGTAGAACAGTACCCCCCATGTACAGGTTTTATGGTGTCTTAGAAAGTTATAGGGTTAAATATAGTGCTAGCCAATTAAATTCCCTTTACTTTCGGCATGGGTTGTCAGGCAGGTCCCTCTAATTGTAATTAATTAAGATACCTAATAATGTAAAAATAGTACATAAATATATATGTAGAATTAATATATGTATATATATACGTATGTGAATCTATATGTGTATATCTATATAATTTTTTTTTAATATTTTTATTTATATATAGGTGTATATATATAGTGATATATACGTATATATTTAAGTATGTAGATATATATATTATTTCGTTCTACGTGTATATATATTAATATCACAATACAGTTAGAATGAAATAACACATCTATATATTTTTTAATTATTTTTTTAAATTATTTTTTAATTTTATTTTTTAACGTATTTACATATTTCATTTTTTTATATTGTATATAAATATATATATAACAATAATTATATATATATATTTAATCAGTATCAGTCTATGTGTAATTTGATATTAATATATATATATATATATATATATATATATAATTATATATATATTAATAATAAAATACACCTAGACGGTGTACGTGTGTGTATGTATATGTGTGTATATATACTTAGATCATATATATATAATATATATATATATATATGAACTAAGTATATATATTTTCTTTTTTACACTAATACATTTTATTTTAATTTCATTTCCAGCCAGCAGGGGGACCACCTGTCATTACAGGCAGCCCCACTGCTGGCAATGCAGGAGGCAGCCTACCTGGCCATGTGATTGTGGGGTCCTCGCAAGGACCCCACTCTCACATGGCCGGGGGGCACCGGAGGAAGAGGATCTGCCGCGGGGGGGGCTCCCTGGGAGTCCCCCCCACCGCGATCGCCGGCGTGGGACCGCCGGCGACCGGGTAAGTAGGCAAAAACCAGAGGGCGTACAATTACACCCGGCGGCGTTTAGAGCCGCCTAAAATAGGGCGTAATAGTACGTCCTCCGGTCAGAAGTGGTTAAACATGATAAAAACCTCAAACATCTGAAATGTATTGGAATTCAAAAATACTGTGGAGGGGAAGTGATTTTAAAAAAACGTTTGGGTCAGAAAGAAATGTATTGGGTGTTCCAGTTAAAAACACTTGCCCCTGAAGGTTTAAACATTGATTTTGATCTTTTTAACTTTTTATAAATTTGCATATTCTGTTTTGTTTATAATGTGAAACAAGTATAACAATGAACTAATCAGAGTGTTATGAGTCAAATTATACAGCGTGGGAAAATTCCAAATAACTTTCCCACGCTGTGTAAAATGACACAGAGCACTCTGATTGGTGGATTTCAAGCCAACCAATCAGAGTGCTGTGACAGGTAAATGTAGAGACTTACCTGTCAGTCTCTTTATTTACCTGTCAGACCACTCTGATTGGATGACTTAAACCCACCAATCAGAGTGCTCTGAGCCTAGTTGCAGGGCGGGGCAAGGCTTTATAAGTCTGCGCGGAGCCCTCCATGGGTGAAGATGGATTATTTTTTGCGGTCGTGTTTTTTTTTTTTTGTTTTTTTTTTAAGTGCGTCAGTTATGAATTTTTATTTGGTCTTTTTTGGGGTTCAAAAAAAGGAGAGTTTAGAAGAAAGAAAACATCAAATGGTAAGTTTTATTTTATTTTTACAGGTACTTAGTTAAAGGTCCCCCCTCATTATTTATAGGGTGAGGGGGGTAGGTAGGGGTTAGTTTATTCAGGGAGGGGGTTGACTAGTGGTTTGGGGACCCCTAGTCACCTGGGGGGGTTACATTTTTATTTAGGGCCCCCATCCACCCCTCAGGGGTGGGGGCCAGGGGGGGAGGACATTAGGATCCCCCCCAATTTTTATTTAGGGTCCCCACCCACTGCTCACGGGTGGATGCCAGGGGGGAGGACATTAGGTCCCCCCCCCTTATTCTAATTTAGGGCCTCCACCCGCCGCTCAGTGTTGGGGGCTGGGAGGAGTACAATAGGTCCCCCCTTATTGGTATTTAGGGCCCCCACCTGCCACTCAGGGGTGGGGACCAGGGGGAGGACAATAGGTTCCCCCATATAGGCTGCTCACAGTTTAATAGACATGCCCCTACTCACGGTATAGCGAGTAGGGGCATAATTTTCTAATACTAAGTAATCTTTACTTAGTATTAGTAAATTTGGCTGAAAGACCAATTCAGCCTTTTACTATAGAGCTCTCTAATATCGTGGGAATTATTAATTCCTGGCATTACATTGACTGGCCAAGTAACTTACATTTTATATGAATGTGTGTTACTTGATTGTTGTAAGTGTTGCAAATGCTTACAGCTGAATCCTGGCTATGTTTGTACACTTTTTATTTAAAATTGTATACAGTGTAACACTCTTCTTCTTCCACTGTGTAAGTATATTAGTACCTTAGGCAATACATTTTACTTCCTTTTGCAGCCCTCTAGCCCTTTTCAGGACTTTTTAAGAGCCATTTTAGTGCCCAAAAGTTCGGGTCTCCATTGAGTTCAGTAGGGATTGGGTTCTGGGTCAAACTCGAGTCCCAAACTCGAACTTTTTGCTGAAGTTTGGCCGAACCCGACGAACCCGAACAGCCAGGTGTCCGCTCAACTCTACTTGAAACCGATTTTTCCTTTAAAACTAGACCACCATGACGGCTGGTTAATAAATAAACCTTAAATCTAGACTATCTTAAGAATGTGATCTCCCAGTTTCTAGATGAGAGTGACCAAGCAGACAACTCATTTGGAAATAACTGACGCACCCTCAAAGCCATCATTCAAGGACACCTGATCAAATTAAATGCCTTATATATTTAACCTTTACCAGCCTTATTTATTAATCTTTACCAGCCTTATTATTTAACCTCTCTACAGCAAATAAATTGGATCCCTCTCACAAAATATTTTCAAAGATATTTCAAACTCAAGAAAAAAATCTAAGAAAAGCTACTATTATGAAGAGCAAAAATATGCAGAGAATGAGAATGTAATATTATTATGCAAAAAGTAACAAAGCAGATAGGATCTTAGCAAACAAATTTAGGAAAAGAAAAGCAAATAACAGAATAATTAAACTGATTGTGGATATTGACTCTCTAATGTCCCCAGAGGCTATAGGTCAGGCCTTCAGTAGTTTTTATGGTGATTTATAAAATATACAAGATACCAGCTCCTCTGAAGATATAACTAAATACCTAGAAAAATAGTCTTTCCTAAAATCTCAGAGGCACAACGATTTTATATATTAAATGGCTTCCTATATCCTCAGATGAAGTAATTAGGGCTATTGACAAGTTGCAGATCTCCAAGACTCCAGAATAAGATGGTTTCACTAATCTGTATTATAGGAAGTTCAAGACTCAACTCTCTCCCATTCTGTCTGAAGATTTTTAATAGTATAGTTCAAATAGGTTCTTTCTCCTGAAGAATTAATCAGGACCAATATTTTTCCGATTCGTAAGCAAGGTAAAAGCCCCTTTCAAAATAGACCTATTTCACTTCTAAATGCAGACATAAAGTTATTCCGAATGAGCTTGACCAAAAAACAAAAAAATATATTGTAAACAAGTCTACATTCAAACCAGATTGGGTTAGTCCCAAGTAGATCCTTTTGTTTTAACACTAGATGAATAGTGGATATCTTTGATTCTGCTAATTAAGCTGGTCTTCTCCTCCTACGTCGATAGACGCAGAAAAAGAGTTTGACTGAGTCAGCTGGGAATTTATGAATCAATCTCTGTTGAATTTTGGCATCTCCAGATGGATACATCAAGCTATTATGTCCCTCTATTGTTATCCAACCGCTAAGATAGTGGGATCAAATATCGGTTCAGACTGGTTTACCTTAAGCATTGAAACCAGACAAGGGTGCCCACTCTCCCCGATTCTTTACATAATATCAATTAAACCTTTATCATAATGCACTTATAATGAGGAATAATCCTAACATCAAAGGTTTCCCAAGTAAGCATATGGAATTAAAAATAAATCTCTATTCTGATGATATTTTAATAATGTTAGCGGACCCGTTAAACTCTCTACCATTTCCAATGATGGAATTTGCACATTATGGGAATGTCTCCAACAATAAGATTAACATTGATAAAACCTTCTTTCTAGATTGTAAGATTGTAGCCTAAGTCTTAATACAAGAGAACTCATATAACAAAGGTATTATTTTGCTTAGGTGAAAAACGATTTCCCTTAGGTTGGGATGAGTCTAAGAAATAGTAATCAAATTATGCAAAATGAAGAAAGAGGGTCGCAGCGCCTTGTAAATGTGTCTTCTGATCCAGATGGTGCTCAGTGCATGTAAAAGAGCAGGAGACACAATATAGTGTAGTAGGTACCTATACTTTGTGAAGAAAATATAGAAATGCACTTACATTTTTTTTGAGCTCCTGATCAGCTCCAAATAGTGGTGCTTGGGCCGTATGATCCCCACCTGTGGATATACTGGTGCAGCAACAATTTTCCAATAGTGTATTAGGATCCAGATGCACTGTATGGAAGTCCTGGCGTGGGTACTAGCAGCTTACCGATGCAGATGTGGCATAAAAGGAATATAAAATCAACCAATAGTGCTCACTGATAATAAAAGCAGTATTAAAATAAAATAAAAAAGAGGGGTACTCACAAAAGGAGAGCAAAAGTGGTTGTAATTTCCACCAAATATATTTCCTCTTGGATAAAATCTTCTAAAAGTAATTAGAATTGTCCAAATTAGATAAAAAATAAGTATACTCTTCTTATGACATAAAATATAAAAATACACTTTTTGCTTTTCATCAAATCACAGGCTTTCTCAAAAGTGTTTACAGACATATGGACCATCCTGATTATATGCCATTTCAAATAAAAAGTTTTTTTAAAAACGTCTGTGTAATGTCAAAAAAATCACAGAATTAATTAACTGACTAAAAGTCCAAATTAGGATAAAAATATACCGAAACAGTTAATACACAGTTAAACAAACAGGTAATATGTAAAAAGTTTAAAATCAAATGTTTATTTTAATTAAAAAAAATAAAGTAAATAATATAATGTGTAGGTCCCCTTAAGAGAAGTGTCAATCTCTCCAAGATGGATGAGAAACACAGGAATTAAAGAGGCATGCTGGGAGATGTAGTTTGAAGGGGGGAAATGCCATATAAGGAGAGCATAGTAGGAAGATGCACAGAAAAGACTGATGGGAAATGTACTAAAAGGAGGGGAGAAAAAGAAGAAAGCAGGGGGGGGGATAGATAAAAGGATGATATGGTGTTGTAAAAACAATAGATGTTGGTATATACAGTGTACTCCATATAAAGATAAATTAAATTTAAAAATATATGACAAAAATATAAAAACCAAGTAATAATAAAAATCAAATTATGGCCATTAAATTTATGAATTTGTTAAAAAGACAAACCATCTGATGAAGGAATGGAGATCTACTGAGATTTCATCATGGGGACTAATCAATGTAATCAATTCTAATATTTGTTCCTAAATGGTCTTACTTGTTTAATATGCTTCCTCTCTATGTTCCAAATGAATACGGTCTAGTTTTTAAAAATGTATCTGGAAAGGGAAGAGACCCTGAATAAAACAGAAATTATTATTGTGCAAAAGATCAGAAGGTGGCCTCAGCTCTCCATATGTTAGACGTATTTATCATGTTTATAGACTCCAAGCTAGTCTAACGAGTAGTTACATAGTTACATAGCTAAAAAGAGACTTGCGTCCATAAAGTTCAGCATTTCTCACATATGTTTTTGCTGTTGATCCAAAAGAAGGCAAAATACCCAGTCTGAAGCACTTCCAATTTTGCAACAAACTTGGAAAAATTCCTTATTGTCCCCAAAATGGCCGTCAGAGATCTCCTTGGATAAAGAAGCTATTATCTGTCACGGGTGGCGGTACAGAAACCGGGACCCCAGAGTGCCTGATGATAAGTGGGAGTCTTCAGCATGGAAGGGGATTATCAGGGCCTGGTGCAGGGTAACCACATGCCCCCTGGTGTTGAGCCTGGTGTTGGCCACATACCAGGTCCCTAAAACAGCTACTGCGGATCCCAGGAACTTGAAGCTAGGAAGTAAGCAGACCTCCCAGGAGCTGAATAGGGAGGCTCTGCAGCAAGAATGCATCCAGTACAGAAACAAGGCAAGGCTAGGATAGTCACCAAACATGAAAACAAGATAGAACTAGTAGAACCCAGAACCAGAGAAGGATAGGAAGCTAAACCCAGAACATGTACACAATACATAAGGGAAACATTAACATAACACGGGCAGGACAGGACAGGACTGTACATGGACTGGGAATACAAAATAAAACAAGACAAGATATGATAGGCAAAACAAGAGGAGAAATAAATAAGTACTATATATGAAAATCATGGGGATTTAGTCACATTATATGATCATACATTGCATAAGCCTGCCAACAACGCCAATGTACCCCATATCTGGCAGGTCCTACTCTGCCTACTATATGCTAAAAGAACCATAGGAAACACATATAGCACTTTTCTGCAAGAAAGAACAGAAGGCTTGAGCAACTGCCTGCAGGCTCCAACTGAAACAAAAGTAATCATGGAAAAGGAACGGGTGTGGCAACATAAAACAAACATTTAAAGGAACCCTGGAGACTGGGAATTCCCAGGACGGAATACAGGAATGAACCTAGAAAAACCCAGCATAAAGAAAAACAGACATGGAATAGAAAACCAGAAAAGAAACACTAAACAAGAATTGTAAAAAGAGTACTGGATACCAGAAGCCAAGGCCAGACATCTCTGCAGAATATGGCATGATGTGACATTATCCCACTAATTTGAAATGATATCAATGTATATTGTGTTTTTACAAATATTTATCCAATTGATGTTTAAACATCTGTATGAACCCTTATAAAACCACATCTTCAGGAAGAGAATTCAAAATCCTTATTGTTCTTACTGTAAAAAAATACTAAATTTCCTTTCTTTCAGCCTAAATGCGTGACCTTGTATCCTATGCACAGCCCAGTTTATAATAGATTTCCATACATTGGCTTGTACAGGTCCTGAATATATTTGTTTAATGTTATCATATCCCCTCTGAGGTGCCATTTTTCCAAACTAAACAGATTTGCATTTTTAACCTTTTTTATAACTAAAATGCTCCATTCCTTTTATCAATTTTCTAGCCCGTCTCTGCACTTTTTCTTCTGCCATAATATAATTCTTTACAACAGGTGCCCACAATTGCACAGCATATTCAAGGTGTGGTCTTACCAGCGATTTATAAAGAGGAAAAATTATATTTTCATCCCGAGAATTTATGCCACTATTTATACATGACAAATCCTTACTGGCCTTAGCAACTGCAGGTTGACATTGCATATTGTTGCCCAATTTGTTGTCTATAACAATTCCCAAATACTTCTTGTTTGTTGTTATCCCTAATTCACTACCATTTAGGGTGTAAATTGCTTGTGCATTCTTTACCCGAAATGCATAACTTTGCATTAATCTACATTAAATTGCATCTACCATTTTAATGCCCCAATCAAATGAGTGCACTTAGTAAAGGGTTCAATGTTGTTCCCTCCTTTAAAAGTGATTTATTTTCATGCCAAATTGACTTACAAACTTTTTTTGTGTAATTAATCTATGTGCTTTCTTTTTCAGGCAATCAACCCCAATGCCCAGGAGACAACCCTCCTCCAGGAGATGAATTAAAATGAAGGTGTAGGTACACTGGAAACAGAGTTGGGTTTATTAGTTAACGAAGACCAGGAAAAAGCTGAAATTTTAAATAACTATTTTTCTTCAGTATATATTAATGAGGATCCTATGGCAAGAGATACGCAAATGATTGCTGCAAAAAACTTGCAGATAACTTGTGATTGGATAACTCGAGACAAGGTGCTACAGCTATTAAAGAAAATTTATGTAAATAAAGCTCTGGGGCCTGACGGTATTCACCCACGAGTACTTAAGGAGCTAAGTTGGGAAATAAGTGAACCTCTGTATTTAATTTTTCAAGATTCTTTTGTTTCAGGTATTGTACCGGAGGATTGGAGGAAGTCAGATGTTGTTCCTATATATAAAAAGGGTTCAAAATCCTTGCCTGGAAATTATCGACCTGTTAGCTTAACTTCTGTAACTGGAAAAATATTTGAAGGGCTGTTAAGGGATAATATCGAAGAATTCATTGGGAAGACCTTTGTTATTAGCAATAATTAGCATGGTTTTATTAAACATAGGTCATGTCAAACTAACCTAATTGCATTCTCCGAAGAAGTTTTCAAACTAAAAGAAATTGGTCTAGATGAATATTCTTGTTCTTGGGTAGAACATTGGCTTAAGGATAGAGTACAACGTGTTGTCATTAATGGTAAATTTTCAGGCTGGACAAAAGTGGTAAGTGGTGTCCCTCAGGGTTCTGTTTTGGGACCGCTTCTATTTAACATATTTATAAATGATCTTGAAATAGGCATTAAAAGCCATGTATCAGTGTGTGCAGATGACACAAAACTTTGTAAAGTAATACAATGTGAGCAGGATATTGCTTTGATGCAGAGGGATTTGGATAGATTGGGGGACTGGGCACTAAAATGGCAAATTTAATTTAACGTAGAGAAATGCAAAGTTATGCACTTTGAGGTTAAGAATGCACAAGCAATTTACACCCTAAATGTAGTGAACTAGGGATAACCACACACGAGAAGGATTTGGGAATTGTTATAGACAACAAATTAGGCAGCAATATGCAATGTCAATATGCAGTTGCTAAGGCCAGTAAGGTTTTGTCATGTACAAATAGGGGCATAAATTCTCAGGATGAAAATATAATTTTGCCTCTTTATAAATCGCTGGTAAGACCACACCTTGAATATGCTGTGCAATTGTGGGCGCCTGTTCCAAAGAAAGATATTATGGCACTAGAAAAAGGTCCAGATATGAGCTACAAAATTGATAAAAGGAATGGAGCACTTTAGTTATGAAGAAAGGTTAAAAAAATTTAATCTGTTTAGTTTGGAAAAGGAGAGGGGATATACTAAGATTATACAAATATATTGGGGGCCAGTAGAAACCTTTATCTGGAAATCTATTCATAAACAGGGCTATACATAGGACACAAGGTCACACATTTAGGCAGGAAGAAAGGAGATTTCATCTATGGCAAAGAAAAGGTTTTTTTACAGTAAGAGCAATAAGGATATGGAATTCTCTGCCTGAAGAGGTGGTTTTGTCAGAGTCATTACAGATGTTTAAACTGCAATTGGATAAATACTTGCAAAAACATAACATACAGGGATATAATTTCTAATTAGTGGGGTAATAAATGCTTGATACAAGGAGACATGTGACTGCTATTTTGGAGTCAAGAAGGAATTTTTTCCTAGTTTGTGGCAAAATTGGAAGAGCTTCAGACTAGGTTTTTTGCCTTCTTTTGGATCAACAGCAAAAACATACGTGAGGAAGGCTGAACTTGATGGATGCAAGTCTCTTTTCAGCTATGTAACTATGTAATTACAAGAACCACCACCAGGTACTGAGTCAATGTATTCAGTTAACCTTGAGGTTTGTAAGAAAAAAAGATCCTTTTTCCCAATTGTCCCTAATAACTCGATACAGACTTTCTGTAACATTGTGACTGCACACATAGAACAGTTACCCTCACAGGAACAATCTGTCAAACCCAATCTAACATTTAGGGGAAGGATAGCCATTAAAGAGATATTACAAAATCCTGATATCATTGTCAAGCCAGCACACAAAGGTGGCTTAATTGTGATGCAGGACAAAAAAGACTACCATTACGAGATTATGCGACAACTCCTTGATCGTACTAATTACAAAATTCTCATATCTTTAAAATCATTCTAACAGTACTAGAAAAGGCACTGACAGAGAATGTCATCACACAGTCCCAAGTTTCCTTTCTATGGAATACGTACCCTGTAACTTCTGTATTCTATACCCTCCCCAATGTCTATAAGGGTGACTCCCATCTACCAGGGTGCCCTATTGAAGCAGGCACAGATTCCCTCTTTCAGCCCCTAGCTATCTTTGTTGGCCAATTCTTACAGCCTCTAGTTTTAACTAATAGATCATATATCCAAGACACGAAGGACTTCCTAGTAAGAATCAAGGGCTTAAGGGTAGAACCAACTGATCTATTGGTGACCCTGGACATGACCAATCTATACACTTCAATCCCACATAGACAAGAGCCTACAGTGGTCCAAAAGAGACTGTGAAATGTTCCTACTGATGTAAAAAAATATTCATTTGTGATAACTCCACTCAAAATAATTTTAAAGAAAAGCTTTTTTCGTTATCTAACGATAAACTATGAACAGGTTAAGGGCACTGCGATGGGTGCTAATATGGCGCCATCCTACACCAACTTGTTCATGGCAGTTTTTCGAGGACATCGTTGTATATAACAATAATATATTTAAGGAACATGCTCCTATTTGGTTAAGATATATTGACAATTGTGTCATGCCCTGGCATGGAACACAGACCAACCTTAATTTTCCTTAACTAACTTAATCACTGCCATCCTGATATTAAATTTATCATGGTGGTAAGCACCTATTTGGTTAAGATATATTGACAATTGTTTCATGCCCTGGCATGGAACACAGACCAACCTTAATTTTCCTTAACTACCTTAATCACTGCCATCCTGATATTAAATGTATCACGGTGGTAAGCACTGTATCAGTTAACTTCTTAGAAGTTTTGGTGTGTAAGAATGATGGTCAACTAAGCACTGATCTATATTTAAAACCCACTGACTTGAACAGCTTATTAAATGCTAAAAGTTTTCACCCACCTAAACAGATTCATTCTATCCCGTACAGCCAATTTTTACGAGTACGGTGAATCATCAGTGACGACAATGTGATTGATACTCGGCTAACTGACCTTTCCAAAAAAATCTTGGACAATGGACACAGCCAACACCTTCAAAAGAATTCTAAACAGAAAGTTAAGAGATTCACACGTGAAACACTACTTACATCTACATAGAAATCCAAACAGGACAGACTTGGACTGTTGTGGAGTGGGGTATGTATATTATATCTTCCTATGTCTAGTGACTGTTTTTTGCTTTATTTCTTTCAAGGATAGTAATAGTCCTGCACTTTGTTACTCTAAGCTATATGCACATGATTAGGCACCCTGTATACCCTAGTACCTAACTGGTAATGGGTGGTTCTTTTCTTAATTACATGCCTAGTATATATGGGTATAACATTATACACTATAATATTATACACTATACTTTTGCAGCTTTTTACTTCACACACTGGGTATTATATTCACTTTCACCTTTATCTTTTCATTCAAATTCAATTATGTGGCTTGCTGTGTTGTAATTGTGCTTATGACCTGGTTTTGATATATTCCATATTTGAGGTATGTCTCTTTAAATTCTGTGTATGTGTAGCTTTATTTATTTCGATCTGTATAATGAATGTGTGTATTGTATACTCATTTCCTAGCAACCGTGTGCCATGACGTCATACACAGCGTGCGTGCTTGACGTCTGACGTTATGACATCACTCCTACAGTTTCCAGAAACCAGAAGAGAGCTCCAAGATGGTGAAGGGAAGCTAAATAATGAAAAACAGCTGCACTTGATCTTTGGGGGGGCAGCACCTGGGTTCTTAAAATTTATTGCACATTATATATAAACGTGTGAGTGTTACTGCATGTTTAAGGACATTTGCATTGAAAAAGGGTTTGTGCCTGAAATATTTACCTGTCTTTTATGTCCTTAAAATAAATGCTTGGTAGCACATTGATGCACACTACAACTGGAAGCGCAGACCTCATCTTTTCTATATTTATTTGGTTTAAACAACATTATGACATTGAGGCCAACGTTAGAAAGTGATGACCATATGATTTAAGGAAACATATTGCAGCATATTTCCATCATTATTTGTGTTGCATTGTTCTATTATTTATGAACCTTAATAAACATTTAACAGGTGAATAATTTCTACCCAGGTAAACATGCAGAATTATTCTTGATCATCATGTTAAGTAGTATTTTCTCTTTCTTAAGTCTGCACATTTATCTTATTCCTTGTGGGTTTATCAAATTGTGCTTAGAAATTCAATCATAAAGCACTGTATATCAAACATTTTATAAGCATCAGTGCACAATCTAGTTGCTGACAACTTTATAAAATCTTAAATAATTCAGCATTTTAGAAATTGATGGATTACAATAAATTAATTTCTCATTTCAGGAGTCTCGAGTTTTGGATCATTATATCTTAATACTTGCTTGTGAGAAACATAGATGTGATTTACAGCAATGATTATAAATTGTGCCAAAGCATAACCAACATTAATGTCTGGGTATTATTTCTGAATTAAAAAAACAAACAAAATCTAACACTACACAAACATGATACCAAATAAGCCACAAACTCATTATAAAAAAAAATCCTTTGCATTTTATTTTATAAAGATCTTTAAAAAAAATAGCATTATTATTAAACAGAAATATTACCATTTTGCAAAAGTAAAAAAAAAATAGATAATCACTTTGCTACAATAAATACACTAAAATGTCTGTGTATTTTTAACAAAACAACCCACAACCTATCCTTAAATGCTGGGTGTGAACTAAATATCACGTATCTGATATATTTAGAATGCAGCATCCACAGGGTATTTACCCCAGAATATACCCCCTTAAAAGACAGTCTAAATATACAGAATATAGGACATACAGCTGTTAAGCTATGAATTAAAAATGAATAGCATAGTGTAGTACAGTATATTGCGCAAATTTATATGCACTCACAAGATTGTTGTTAACAATATTGCCTCTAGGTGCCTCCCCTTAGATGCCTGGGGGGCTCTCCACTGTAGTCTTTGCTCCTGGCTGTAATCTGCACAACAGAGATACTTTCAAGGACTTAGAGTAGTATGTATGAACTTTTTAATTTTCCAATATAATGTATATTAAAAATATACAAAAAGTGTATATATACATAAAAAAATTAAAATAAAATAGGTCCTTCATGTTTCGTCCTTTCCAGGACTTCTTAAGGGACCAAAACATAAAATATATATATGTAAAATATTTGTCTTATTCATACTACAATAACTGATAGTGCTTTTATATTTTTATAGTTTTATATAGGAACTTGGAAATATGCCTCATGAATTATTTAAAGAGACATACACATATCATTAATGTGCTACTAAAAGTGACACTGCTGCAAATAACCTAACAATAAAGTGTTTTTTCAATTTAGAAAGTGAGCATTTATATGTTTTCAAACCCTATATCAAAACAGTTGACCCATAATATTACTCTTTATTTGAATAACTAAATTAATATAGGTTCTTTAGTTTTATATTCTTTATAATTATTTTAAAATATATCCCCCATGTTTTTTTATGTCTATGTAATTAATTTAATGTTTTTTTTTTAAAAACCAAAAACAAACTATAAACAATATGTGAAATATGATGCGTTAACTGTGTATCACAAATAGCATACTATGTCTATGACTGTAATTCAATCCTTCTAGCTCCAAAGTTGCCAATCTTTGGATCCAGAAGGGTGTTTCTGAGTTAGTTTCCTTACCCTATCCCTCCTCTCCAATATATTCCTATATTATCTATACCAAAGAAAGAAAATTTGTGCAATAATACAATTCCTGCATTTCGTTTCTAAAAAAATAATAATAATAATTATATGAATCATACATTCAATAGCATCATATTATAAAGTGCAATTATATTTTCTCTAATATATTTATTTGTTTACTTGTCTTTAACTATATTGAATAAAAAAAGCTATTTAATCAAACCTTTTAAATGTCATGCAGGTTGCTAGTCCACAATGTTTCTTTTAAATTCTAAAAATCTATCAGAAATGATTTGATCTTGTTGCATAGTGATTTTTAATTGTGATTGTATAGTGATATAACATTGAAACATATCAACATTTTTATTATTATTATTATTATTATTATTATATAGTGCTAACAAATTTCGCTTTACAATGGGTGGACTAACAAACATGTAATTAACCAGACAAGTTTGACACGCAGAAACAGAGGGGTTGAGGGCCTTGCTCAATGAGCTTAAATGCTAAAGGGATTTGGGTAAAGTGACACAAAAGGTAAGGGAAGTATTAGGGAAGTAGATTGGTAACTGGGTGAGCATCTAACGGAGAAGGAAAGGGAGTTCCACAGGAACGGTGCAGTCCTAGAGAAATCCTGAAGGCAAGCATCAGAGGTGGGAGTGCGAACAGTGGATAGATGTAGTTCCTCGGCAAAGCATAGGGCCTAGATGGGATGGATAGATAGATGGGAGTAGCATTATGTAGAGATTTGAAAGCAAGAACCAGAATTTTATTTTGTGCCCTATATATTACGGGAAGCCAATGCAGGGACTGAAAGAGGGGTGAGGCATGGGAGGTGTGGGTGGACAGGAAGATGAGCCTTGCCGCCGCATTCATTATAGACTGCAATGGGGCAAGTAGTTAGGAGCATGTAAGACCACTGAGAAGCAGATTGCATGAGTCCCCCTGTTATGTACTTTTAGGCATGTAAGACCACTGAGAAGCGGATTGCAAGAGTCCCTCTGTTATGTACTTTTAGACATGCAGCTGTACAATTCAGAAGTACAAAAAAAATCATCAAAGTACACATCAATGAAATTACTAGATATAAAAGGAGGTAGGATACAACTGTCAATGCTAATAAGGATATATATCAAGGCGATTAAAAGTAAAGAAAAAAACCATAACAAAACACAAGACAACAAAGCCTTGTAACCTCCATCATATGTAGCAACAATATATAGGATAAAATAAGATTTAGCAAAACAAAAGAATAAAAATCCAGTAATGACATGTGTGAAATGTACATCAAGAGAAAAACAGAGCTATAAGTTATGAAAACATTGTCTAAAAAGAGTGTCCTGGATCGCCAATGCGTCGCAAATTATTTAGTGAAGTTTGATGTACGTACTATTTGATATGTAGAAATGTATGTTTTTAGTGACAATCTTGAGCCTAATGTTTTAATTTTCCTGGCAATACTGCAAACAGTATTGTGACTGAGGACAAATAAACTAGCCTTCTAAATAATAAAAATATATATATATATATATATATATATATATATATATATATATCTATATATCTATTTTTTATTCAAGTTACTGCATACACACATTAAACCCCCACAACCAAGAATTTATCACATACTTAAAAAGTGATACTTACATGAATAAAATGTATGAATTATTTAATTCTCTCTTACAAAATACCTTAAGATATATAAAAGCAGAAAAATATTGAGCTGTATCATGTCCAAGCTCTATAAATAAGTGCAAGTCCACCTATATTGCACTCACATTTGCAAACTTCTATAGGTGCCTGCAGTCTTGCGCGGTTATTCACTAAATGGACTGAATCCTGACCACATTAGGGATTTTTTTGCCATCACCTGAATATTTCCACTCAAGTACAGGACTCCGGGTGAAGGTTGAAAAAATTAGTGGCTTTAATAATGTATAAAAATATATAAAATAAATACAAAAGTTGGTCCTACGCGTTTCGTCCCTTCTACAAAATATGGAACTTCCTCAGGGACCACAATATTAAAAACAATCAATGAATACAGTACAACCAAAAAAGCAGCCTTTTTTGGTTCTATTGTATTGATTTTTTTCAACCTTCACCCGGAGTTCTGTACTTGAGTGGAAGTATTCAGGGGAATCTCCTAGGCCCCCCATGCCATCAGGGGAGGCACCATAAATGCCTGAATCATACAAGACCTTGTGAGGGCATTTCAAGTTGCGCTGTATTGTAATTGTACAACAGTATTACACTATATTTCTTTTGTATATTTTCATTTACATATCAGCCGGTTCCCTCATTGTGTGTGTGTATATATTCTTGTGGTCAAGTAGATGCCAGCTGGGAGCGATCTGAGGGAGTCTGTTTTCACATATCCTTATATACAAGTGTATCTGTATAAGGTATATCTCTTTGGTCTTTTTTGGTAATGCAATTTTCTGTTGTCTTCAGTAGTGCAATGTTTAAATAATCACATTTCTCCTGGACCCTAGGACTTTAAACTGCTCCATTCTGATATTGACACCTTTACACATATTCAAACCAAACCTGAACAATTTTTGCATTGCAGCAGGTTGCACTATAATGTTAAGAGGCAAATGCCATCAGGGAACACCATTGCCATGAAGAGGTGTTTGTGTTCTGCAACAATCTCTATGTTAAAAGTGACATCCACATGTTAGCCATGGCCCAAGACTACCCAGCAGAACATTGCCGAGGACATAGCACTACTTCCTGTGGCATGCTTTCTTCCCACAGGGTATTCTGCTGCCATCTCTAAACAGATAAATGACACACATGCACATAGCCATCCACCTGTTCTAAATGAAAACCAGACCATCAGACAAGGTGACCTTCTTCCATTGCTTCATGGTCCAGTTCTCATGCTCACATCTCCATTGAAGTTGCTTTTGGTCGTGGACAGGGGTCATCATGGGCACTCCGACTCTTCTGTGGCTCTGTTTCCATATGTGCAGCAAACTGCAATTCACCGTGTTTGTAACATCTTTCTATCATTGGTAGCATTGCTATTTTTTTTTTTTTTTAGCAATTTGAGCTACTGTAACACTTCTGTGTGATTGGGCCAGATGGGCTAGCCTTCGCTCACCAAATACAACAATGAGCATTAGGTGCCTATAGCCCTGATGTCAGGTCACTGGTTGTACTTGCTAGCACCACTTTGGTGGGTAAGCATTACCCACTGCATAGTGGAAACATCCTGCAAGACCTACCATTCTGAAGATGCTCAGATCTTTTTGCTTGCCCATTTTTACAGTTTCCAACACATCAAATTCAAGAACTGACTGCTCACTTGCTGCCTTATATATCCTACCCCTTGACATGTTCAATTGTAATGATATAATCAATGTCATTCACTTCACCTGTCAGTGATTTTAATGTTTAGGCTGATCAGTGTATGTTTTGGTAGTGGCCACTGTGATAGTTCATGCTGATGAAATAGGGTGGATGTGGGATGAAAGGGCCCCATCAGCGATAGTAGTGGTAGAGGGTTGTGAGAAGGTACATTATGTAAAAGTATACTGTAACTACATATGGGACAATACATATGGTAAATCCATGACGACAATGTAAGAGGCTTAAAGATAATGGGTAAAAAAGTCAATGTTACATATTTAAAAACAGCTTTATTTATAATACTGTTTTCTTATCTGTGACATTTACTATAAATGAAAATGTGTTTAATATTTTTCTGTCCAATAATTTGTTATGATTCTTTCAATTAAATATTATACTAAGATGCTAAAATGACAAATGCACACTCCTCCCACAACACACACAAAGAGTTTTTTGGGTAATTAGCTGTTTGTCAAACTACTTGGTGAAAAGGTTCATTTCAAAAAGGAATATTTTTTCAGGGTTGATCACTAAAGTGAGAATTCAAAACAAAATTTAAGGTGAAAATAATTTAATTGGAAATGTGCTATAATTCTTTCAACTTGGCTATTCTCACATCAGTAAATAACTGTTTACGTAATTGGTGCAAGCTATATAATAACTAGGGATGTGCATGGGAAAAAAAATTTGGTTTTGTTCGGCTTGGAACTTCCGAAATTCAGGACTTCGGCAATTCGGCACTTTGGTTCGGCACTTCTAAAATACGGGACTTCGGCAATTCTGGACTTCGGTAATTCAAGATTTAGACAATTCCCTACCACCAACCCTACCCCTAACCCTCTTCTTAAACCTAACCTTAACCCTCCCCCTAACCCTACCTCTAACCCTACTGTAACGGATCGCCTGGCACCCCGACTGGGTACCTCCGTTGAAAGATGCTCCTAGCGCTTCCTGAGGACTCCAAGCACTGCAGCCGAAGACACAATCACCGAACCAGAGAAGCGTATACCTTCTCTCAAGCATATGAATGCTGTAGACAGTTGAATAGGAACCATACGAATAGGTTTACTCTCCTAGCAGTCAAACTGGAACAGCATACAATAAATCCTTCCCCAATAATGAGACGACACTTCACTTTGAGGGTTAAAACAGGAACTCCAGTGCTGGCACACCCAGCCTGGTTTTTATTACAATCCACAAAACATAGTACTGCCCACAGGGTTTTGCAGAACCACCAATAAACACATTACAACACATACAATGCAAGTACAGCAGCCAATCAGACACAATGGGACAATAGAAACACACCCAGCATATTCCTCCCCTCTGCTTAGGAGATAATTGAGTCAATTACTGTATCTACTCAATTATCTCCAAGCTGAAAAGTTACTTTTGTACATTTTTATAACTTTGTGAGTTAACATCGTACATACATAAAACTTACATTTTCATAATCAATCCATTCAGGGGAACAACATATTAAAAAATGGCACGAATCAGACCAGGGGTTCAAAAGTTAAGGGAAAGTCCTTTGTGACTAAATGAAGCATGGCTTTCTGGCCCAAACCAGTTTCAGAGTCTTCTATCCTGGAGAGTAATTCAATTATCTCCCAGGACAGACACAAGACTCCATTAAGCACATGGTTGCAAAAAGACACAAAACACTTTAAAATACATAAAGTCATCTTTTACACATAAGACACAGACATTTCACATATCCCCAGATAGCTGGGATCTGAGCGCACAAAACTACCGAATAGCGCTCAGATCCTATTCACACAGTTCAATTGCCATGGAGCCGAAGTCTTTAACTACACGAATGGGCTCCATGGCATAGCTATCTGGGTTAACACATTCACATAAAGTCTGGTCCATAGTCCCAAGGCAAGAGGCGGGCAAGCAGCCCCCTCCAAGGACACGTGGCGAGGCCGGTTTCGCCACATTTCTCCCCTTTACCATCCAGACTAACAGGGCATCTGACCTCCTGCCGGTCAGTGCCCTGGTTAGTCCAGCAACCCACCCACGAAGCACAAACAGCAATACAGCCCACACACAATAACTGGTTACTACACCTGGATAAAATAGCAACTTGTCCATGTCCAGGTGCCTCACCACGGCTGTGCGGGGGGCTGGTAGACTGCCTTGGTGGGTTGCTGAGTGGGCAGAGACCAGCGGTACTCTGCCCGGGTGCCAGCGCTACCACTGAAGTAGCCTGGTTGGAGCCTGGTTGTGGGAGGGGGAGACCGACTGTCTCCCCTCTGGATACACTGCTCTGTGGCTGGGGGACAGGACCGACCGTCCCTACCCCTGGTGCTGCAAGTGCAGAGACTACGGTCCCATCTGCATAGTTGTGGGGCTTAACATCTCCCCTTGGTGGGTTAGGCTGCCGCTGGAGAGAGGGTGTAACAAGCTCCTCTCTCTGAACTGTAGACTGCCGCTGGGGAGAGGGGGTAACCTGCTCCTCTCCCTGACACTCTCTTTGCTGGTGGAGAGGGGGACCAACTGTCTCCCCTTTCAATATTTTGTCCTGCGGCTGGGGTGCGAGACAGACGGTCTCTGCTTCCTGGGGTACACACTGCCGCTGGGGAGGAAGGACGGCACCTTCAGCTCCCTGGGGTACACACTGCCGCTGGGGAGGAAGGACGACACCTTTGGCTCCCTGGGATACACACTGCCGCTGGGGAGGAAGGACAGCACCTTCAGCTCCCTGTGATACATACTGCCGCTGGAGATCTGGGCCGACCGCCCAGCATCCCTGTAGGGCCGGTAGAGAGACCGCCGTCCCATCTCCACCTGCCATCTGTGGGTCTTCCCAGGACCAGTCTGTGAGGTCCCTCAACATTTGCGAGTAAGGACCACCTGCTTCCGCACCTGGCAACTCCGGCTGCTGCTGGGGATCTGGGCCGGTCCCATCTCCACCTGCCTGTTGTGGTTCCTCACAGGACCAGTCTATGAGGACCCCTACTTCGGGTTCCTGCGGCCGCCTCAGGGGGAGACGGCTAGCCTCCTCGGATGCAGCCTCTACTCGGCTGCTGTAACACTCCTTCCGCTGAACATACTCTCTCTCTTTCGCCAGCCGGAATTCTCGGGCCAGCCTTGTGTTTCGCTCGGCCGTGACCTGGTTCCAGATCACCCGGCGTACCTCCATGGGTAAATCATCCCCATACTGGGCCACTCGCTGCCTCACCTCGGCCATCCAATCATCGCCAGAGCCTTCCATACTTGTCTGCTCCAAGTCGCTGGATACCTCTGCTCCCAGGGGCACTGCACGTGTGCTAGCATTGCCCTCAATATGTAACTCCACGAACTGTGTCTCTGAGCTGCTTTACCTCGCACTAGGACGCCATCCCACCGCTTGCCACCAATGTAACGGATCGCCTGGCACCACGACTGGGTACCTCCGTTGAAAGATGCTCCTAGCGCTTCCTGAGGACTTCAAGCACTGCAGCCGAAGACACAATCACCGAACCAGAGAAGCGTATACCTTCTCTCAAGCATATGAATGCTGTAGACAGTTGAATAGGAACCATACGAATAGGTTTACTCTCCTAGCAGTCAAACTGGAACAGCATACAATAAATCCTTCCCCCAATAATGAGACGACACTTCACTTTGAGGGTTAAAAACAGGAACTCCCGTGCTGGCACACCCAGCCTGGTTTTTATTACAATCCACAAAACATAGTACTGTCCACAGGGTTTTGCAGAACCACCAATAAACACATTACAACACATACAATGCAAGTACAGCAGCCAATCAGACACAATGGGACAATAGAAACACACCCAGCATATTCCTCCCCTCTGCTTATGAGATAATTGAGTCAATTACTGTATCTACTCAATTATCTCCAAGCTGAAAAGTTACTTTTTGTACATTTTTATAACTTTGGGAGTTAACATCGTACATACATAAAACTTACATTTTCATAATCAATCCATTCAGGGGAACAACATATAAAAAAATGGCACAAATCAGACCAGGGGTTCAAAAGTTAAGGGAAAGTCCTTTGTGACTAAATGAAGCATGGCTTTCTGGCCCAAACCAGTTTCGGAGTCTTCTATCCTGGAGAGTAATTCAATTATCTCCCACGACAGACACAAGACTCCATTAAGCACATGGTTGCAAAAAGACACAAAACACTTTAAAATACATAACGTCATCTTTTACACATAAGACACAGACATTTCACATATCCCCAGATAGCTGGGATCTGAGCTCACAAAACTACCGAATAGCGCTCAGATCCTATTCACACAGTTCAATTGCCATGGAGCCGAAGTCTTTAACTACACGAATGGGCTCCATGGCATAGCTATCTGCGTTAACACATTCACATAAAGTCTGGTCCATAGTCCAAAGGCAAGAGGCGGGCAAGCAGCCCCCTCCAAGGACACGTGGCGAGGCCGGTTTCGCCACACCTACCACTAACCATACCCCTAATCCTAACCCATAAACCTAACCTTACCCCATAACCCTACCTCTACCCCTAAGATTACCCTACCCCTATCTATACCCCTAACCCTACCCCTATCTATACCCCTAACCCTACCCCTATTCCTACCCCTAACCCTACTAGGGTTAGGGGTAGGGTTAGGGTTAGGCTTAGGGGTAGGGTTAGGGGTAGACTTAGGGGTAGGGTTAGGGTTAGAGGAAGGTTGGAGTAAGGGTTAGGGGGTAAGGTTCAGTTTAGGGGTAGAGTTAGAGGAAGGTTGGGGTAAGGGTTAGGGGTAGAGATAGGGGTAGGGTTCGGGATATGGGTAGGGTTAGTGGTAGTATTAGGGTTAGTGGTAGGGTTAGTGTTAGGGTTAGAGAAAGGTTGGGATAAAGGTTATGGGTAGGGTTAAGGATAGGGTTAGGAGTAGGGTTAGGGTTAGATTCCTGTCATCATTATGTTAATTTTCCCTCCCTCTCCTGTTTTGCCACTTTTCAGAAATCCAAAGCACTTCGGCAATTCCGGAATTCGCCACTTCAGCAATTCAGTTCGGCACTTCCGAAATTCTTCACTTCAGCAATTCGGGACTTTGGTAATTCAGCACTTTGGCAATTCGTTTCATTTCAGCACTTTCGAAATTCGGCACTTCGGCAATTCGGACATTCGAATTGCTGAAAATCGGCCGAATTTAAATTCGGACCGAAACAAATTGTCTAATAATAATATCTATAAATTGTTTGCTTAATCAAATCACAACATTATTTTGAAATGTAGTTATTAAAACTCCCATAGTTATAGCATATAGCATAGTTAGAGGTGATTAATTATAAGATTAGATAAACCCTAAAATATTTGCCTGGATTTACAAACAGTACAGATAACATCAAAATAGATTAGATGAAGTCTATTAACTTCATGTCGCCTGTGTTGTAACAGTTGCTGACTGTTACTGGTCTCACTAGCAGAATTTATTTGTTACAGATATTAGAGGGATTTACAGTCTTAAGAGATTTATGGGCATACAATTCTTCTTGTGTTATTTGTTTCAATACATTTCTTTTGAAGAAACATAAATCAAAAGAAGTCCACTACTGCTGAGCATTTCTGCAATTCTGTTATACCTTGTGTATAAATTAATATATTTTTGATAATATAATTTTTATCAAATAGATATATCTGTTTATAGTATCATCACTGCTATTTTCTATTATTTTTTTTTCTAATATGAGTTATGAAACCTTAATTTATCTGTGGCGCTCTAATATATATTTTCAATATCTTGCATTCTATCAGTTATTCAGTTGCTAATGACATTTGCTGTTCTCATTAACCTACCAATAAAGAGTATACCTTAATATGACACATTGTGTAATTAAATATATCATGATACATATTAGAGCACTTTACAATTTTCAGAATTATCTAAGTTTTTCTCATTTTTCTTCCTAAAGGTGCAATCAGCTTTCCCAAACAATGAGATAGAATTCACAATCTTCCAGTTTCCAATATTGCTTTACTATCAATATATAAGAAGCCTCTAAAAACATACATAGCTCTCACTTACTGGTGGGATATCAAGTATTGTTTCCTTCCCATGTACTATATGCATAGACTGCAATATCCACAACGCATTTCACCTATGAAGGCTTTCTCAAGTGGAGTTTTTTTGTCTCCTCTTGAGAAAGCCTTCATAGGTGAAACGTGTTGTGGATATTTTAATATTTTATTCTGTATTCCAAATAAAGGTATTTTGGCTACTTTTAACTCACTTTGAATGTGCCATTTTACTCTTTTTATTCATTATTTTTATTTTTGCTTGGTATAATTATTTTATTCCTCCCGCTGAGTATTACTCCAAAGACATCCGAAGGGGGGATTATACCACTCACGCCTGAGTCATTGAGCAGTCTGCCTGCTCAGTCCTATGTGAGTACACATTTTATTAATACTCCTTATACACCATTTTATACTGCTAGCACTATTAGTTGTCTCTTCTCTTTCATGATCTACATATTGAAACAAAACTCAACCCTCTAAACGTATCCTACAAGCTGGGATTATACCGCTGTACGCCATTCACACTAGAGCTGGTTTGAGCTCTACTTCACGTGAGTAGGAGTATAGTAGACGCTGTTGTCGCATATACCACCTTTACCAGACGTATTGCCCTATCATCTGCCTTTTTTTTCCCCACATATGGATTTAAAGACCAATACCTCCCTACGTATCCTACAAGTGGGGATTGTACCGCTATGTACCATTCACACTAGAGCTAGTTTACCTCGACTATACGTGAGTAGGATCACTTCTTACTGCAATTGAACACTTTGTATCCGACGTATTTGTACTAATATATTTTTCTCTCTTTACATACAGATTCTGAAAACCGTCTTCATTTGACCCATATAGAGAATATTCCTCCACAAAAGCCGTCGGTGCCCCATCAGGCCCAACTTGACACTTTGCTTCGGCACTACTTATTCTCTGGACTTTGTTTATTTTAGTCGTACCATAGCCAGCTTTGGCGCAACCTTTTTCTATTTTGTCTTGTGTATTACCTTTGTCTATAGGGCTTTTAGAGAACCCTATTTTTAGGTTGCCGCCTCCTACATTACCTAGCTTAGTATTGGTTTATTTTAGCGCTGTTTCCTTCTTCTGTTTATATATATATATATATATATATATATACATATATATACCTACCACCATCATACTCTTCCCTTGCATCTTTTAAGAAGTGCCTTAAAATCCATCTGTGGCGGAACCAGCCTCGCCACTGGGCATTGGAGAAGACTGATTGCCAGCCTCCTGCCATGTGACTATGGCCCCTGGGAGACTTTGCCCTGTGTAAGCATTATTTGGGCTTATTGGATTTTGAAACACTTTTTCTGTCCCTTTGAATACATGAGAAGGTGTGCCCCTCCCCCGTTTCCTGTCTATTGTTCTTCAGCAGGGCGTTGTCCCAGGGACACTGCCAGACCAGTTGGAACTTGTTGCTAAACTTTAACCCCATGGTGATTTGACTGTGTTTGTGGGATCTGAGCACTGTTCGGATATAGTGAGCGCTCAGATCCAAGCTATCTGGGGATAGGTTGAATGTGGGGGTTCTGTTCAGTATGATAGGAATTATGTATTTTTATGAGTTTTTACTGTTGTTGTAAATGGAGATATTTTCTGTATGCTGGAGATAATTGGCTTACCACACCCAAGCCATGCTTGCAGTTGGTCAAAAAGGGATTTCTAACTAACTTTTGAACCACTGGACCAATTTGTATGATTTTGACATATGTTTGTATTTGGAGTATGCTGATTGACAGGCTCCATCCCAAGAAGTCCTATACACTGTGGTATTATAAGCATCCTTTCACAAGCTACACACTCCTCTGGCACTAGCCATAATAGCACCAAATGGTTGATGCATTCCTGGCTTCTTCGAATCCACAGTCCAGTACTAGGGTTGGATTTTAGACATCTCTCACCCAAACATGTATAATACACTAAGCACTTTATTAGATGTCCATTAAAACAATTTTTCTACTTGAAAATAGTATTCAGTATCTCACATTACATAATATTATAATGCATCATATGCAAAATAAACTTAATTCAGAAAATCCAATCCAATTGCAGGTTTCAGACAACTCTCCAAGAAATATACATATAATTTCTGGGTATGTCATGATGTTGCTGCATATTTAATGTATCAAAAGAGAATAAACAAATAGATAAGACTAAATTCCCAGACTAGACAAAATTACCACCACCACCTGTTGCGACCTTATACCGTTATGACAGCCTGCAACAAGAATAAAAGAAATTTAGTATAAAACTATGTCCTTTCCTCTGAATTTTCTGGAAAATTATCTAACCAAAGTTATAGTATGCCTCCATTTTTGTCTGTGCAGTAAAAAAAAACTTTTTCCATCAAAGTGAATTGTTTAGTCTGAATTTTTACTACTCCCCATCTTATTTGACTCTGACTTTTCCAGCTGTGAGCGATTGATAGCTTCATGGTTGCAGGATATGTATAACCAAACTCCTCCTTGTTGCTGGCAGAGTCTCTAAGACACAATGTAATAATGCTATTTCTGGGTGCGGACTGATATCCTTATTAATCAGATATCCTTATAAATCTCCTCCCAGATATTTTCACTAAGTTTGCACTCCTACCATATGTGCATGCAATTCCCTAGGGCCTCCCTATATTGCCAACATTTGCTTTGGACTAGGGGGTCAAACTTATTAGTCATTTGAGGGACAAAGTGCCATCTAAACATTATCTTAAATTGGAGCTCCTGTCTATTCACACAGTGTGTGGATCTTTTAGTGAAGTCCCAGTTATTAGACCATAATTTCCAATCTTGTCCTATGCCCACCTCTTTTGACCATCTGGCTCATGCCCGTGGAACCTCTCTAGAATTAAACTTTCCAATATATGGTACAATATTTTAAGAATGCCCAATTGAGCGTTATTACTAAACAGATTCTCAATTTGTGATATGAATTCCTCCTTGCCCTTTTTACTCCTATGTCTTTCAACATAGTATTGCATTCTATATACGTTTAAATCTTGGTTTTTTTGGAATATTAATTTCCTGATTTAGTTGACCAATGTTTCTAAATCTATCCCCAGGAATAGATCTGTGGCCTTTATATTGTCTTTATTTGGCCATAATGAGATATTCAAATCCTTAATCAAGTCCTTAATTACATCAGAGTTAAATCCCTGCCCCACAATTTTAGCAGGTGGTGCAATGTATAAGGCCATGACCAAGTTGACTAGGCCATCCCCAAAAATATAAAGTTTTTAAATCCTTCTTCCAGGAAGGCCTTATCCGCATCCAAGGCCAGAAAGATTGATGGAGTTTTATAGGTTGTTACATAAGGAATTAAATCTATGGCTTTATGAGTATTCCCACTTACCTGCCTTCGCTTAATAAATCATGTCTGATTCTCATGGATGGGATGATGGGCGGGCCGTGTGTGACGTAAGTGCGCACGCACGCTGCAGGTCCGCGCGCTCCGGGGACCAGGAAGTGTCGGAGGGAGGAAGCGGGGCGGTGTGGACGCTACTCGCTGAATCGAGATGACGTAGAGAAATACCGGAGGCTCCCAAAAAGTTATCGACGAGCGGTACAGAGATTGATGCATGAAATCTAGCCCCGGCTCTATAAAGTGGCAGGACTCCTCTTTTGGATTTCCTTTCGGTCTAAGGGTCTGGAGATTGCCCTCCTTTGTGATAAGGTTGGATAGAATATTCTGGAAAGGGGAAAATAGAGGCGAAAGGAGCAACAGAAGAGGAGATAGTGGATCTCAACTAAAATAAAGATAAATTTTGTAAGTAAGACTGAGACAGATCACTCTTAAAAGTATTTTAAAAACGGATGGAAGTCCTTAAATAGAGGCAAGAGGGAACAAAACAACGTAATTTTACAGTGGCTAAGTTTGTTTATCTAGCTTATTGACATAAGTGTTAGGGTGCCATATATCCCAAAAAAGAAGGGAACTGAGATCCAAAATTTGCCTGTATAAGAGCTAAAGATAAACTGACAACTGCAATAATAAATGCAACAGTAATTGCTATAATATAAAACTTATTAAATTCAAGCTGGATATTTGGTTTGCACATATGGCTCCTAAAAAAGAGAAAGCTATAAATATTGAAAAAAAGAAATCAGCAATTAGTACATACTATTCACCAAAAATGGCATCTTCAGAAGCAGAAATGCAACGAAAATCTTTGCCTCTAGATAACACTGAACACTATGCTCACCAAATATCTAATTTATCAGAAGATGATTTCCGACAACTGCCAAAAATATCACAAGTATCACAAGGAATCTCGCAGCAAGTTTTAACTCAAATGTTGGATAATCTACACAGAAAAATTAAAAATGATATTGAACTTAATATAAATGATTTAAAATCGGAAGTTGCAGCTCTTTCTGAGAAGATCCTAAATCAAGCAACTATAATACAAAAAATTCAAGTGGACTATGAACATATTAAATCATCTAACATACAATTAGAGAAGAAGATACAAGAAATTGAGATCCAAACTACAAACCTTGAAGATCGTTCTAGGAGAAATAATTTAAGAGTTAGATACATACCGGAATCAATTATACAAGAAGATCTACATTCCTATTTGAATAGTTTCTTTTCAAATATTCTTTCTCTGCAGACTTTGGGTTCAGAACCTTTTGAAAGATTCCATAGACTGCCTAAACCAAATGGAATTGATAAGTCTCTACCAAGAGATGTTATAGTTTGCTTTTTGAGCTTTCAAATAAAAAATCAAATAATGCAGAAAGCAAGGAATAAGATAATGAAGAATGGCAGCACTTAAAACTTTTTCAGGACTTATCACAGAAGACAAGACAAGCAAGAAGATCTTTTTTGGAGGAGACGGCAACTCTTAGGAAGATGGAGATACGTTATAAGTGGCTGTTTCCGACGGCAGTAATGGTCTATTTTAAAGATCAAACATATATTTTCAGAGACAATAAGGCACTCAAAGAGAAATTAAGAGTTTGGAAGCTTATCCCAAGTTGAATAATTTTTTTTTCCTCTCTTTTTCTTTTTTCCTGATGTCACTTAATGTCAATACATGAATAGGGAATTGAGCACAGTATGATAGTAATGATTACATATGTTTTTAGAAGGGCTGAAATGCTAAAATACACATTTAGGGATGAAGGGAAAGGGGTTGGGTTCGCACAAGTGTGAGACTTTAGAAGAGGGTCTCCAAGGGGAGAGGAAGGAAGAAGATGAAAAAGAAAGAAAAAAGTATAAATAATCACGTATGAGTGGGTAATGGAACCATCTTGATAAATAAAGGGTACAATTACAATAATATAGTTAAGAATATATAGTTTAATATAGTTTACTCAAATTAATAGGATATTTGAAACACAAGATTAGGGAAATAATGGTAAAGGAATCATCTTAATAAACACAGGGTATATTTATAATAATATAGTTAAGAACATATATATTCACTCAAATTAATAGGCTATTTGAAACACAAGATTAGGGAAATAATGGGAATATTGACATTGGGAGACAATGTGAGCTATAGGAAGTAGGAAAAGATGAGGGGGGAAGTTTGATTATTAGAAAGGGAATGCAAATTAAATTGTTCTAGATAAGGTAAAATTAACATAAAAGGTATGACAGTGAGCCGTCGGTGATGGGGGGAGGAACTGTTTCTAAATCGCTCTGCACCAGTATTGGTATGGCCTTGACAAAGAGGAGTTTCGGTTTAGAATATAACACTTTTTTCTCCTTAATTCATTTCCTGGTCCGGGGTCCTGCGATGGAAGCAGGTTTAAATATGAAGTTCTTCATATAACGGAATGATTGTTCAAGTAGAATATTTGTTGTGGAATGTTTTCAAGAGGCTAGGATTTAAATTGCCGAATGGAAACAGCAAGGGTGACTGTATGTGTTGGTTGTTAAACGAGAGGTGGTCAGAGGGGAGGGGGGGGGATGGGAACCAGTGGCAAGATGTCACTTAACATATTATCAATTAACGCAAGGGGCTTAAACTCAGGACAGAAGAGGGGTTACTTATATAATTTACTAATTGATAACAAAACCGATATTGGTTTCGTACGGGAAACACACTGGATAAATTCTACATCTAAGATATGGAACTATAAAAAATTCCCAGTGATACATAGTTCCAATTTGATTGGAAAAAATAAGAAAAGAGGGGTAGCAATTATTTTTTCTGGCAGACTGAAATATGAGTTGGTCTTTGAGGAGACCGACCCTGGGGGCAGATTTTTAATAGTTATAGCTTGAATAAATGATTTGTTATACACTCTGGTAAATGTATACGCTCCAAATCAATCTCCAAATAGATTTTTGGAGAGTCTAATACATAAGGTTGACCACGTGTCGTCTGGGAGACTGATTATCGGCGGAGATTTTAATTGTATCATAGACACTAAACTGGATAGGAATCGAGATAAGCCTTTAAGCAAAGCTGATGGTCAAAGAACAGGCTCATCAACGATGCAGATCTTCTTAGCTAAAAATCGTTTGAATGACTGTTGGAGAGTACAACACTCAGAAGAGCGAGATTATACATTCTTTTCAAATCTTCATCAGTCATACACTCGAATTGACTATTTGTTGGTTAAAGATGATATATTAGAGCAAATCATTAAGGTTAAAATTGGAGCTATAACTTGGTCTGATCACGCACCGGTTCTCTTAGAAATAAAAAACAATGCTGAATATAAATGTAGAGATAGATGGAGATTAAATGAGACTCTATTAAAATCAGAAAAGAACGTGGAAGAAGTACGCACTCAGGCTAGAGACTTTTTTGAGAATAACGATACAGGGGATGTTTCCAATGCTACGCTGTGGTGCACCTTTAAATCCTATATGAGAGTATGTTTTATAAAAATGGGTGCTAACATAAAAAAACAGAAAGAAAGAGCGCTGAATGAGCTTAATATAGAACTGGCTAAATTGGAGCGACTCCATAAGAGTACTTTGGATTATGGGGTTTTGGAGCATATTGAGGAGATTAGAAAACAAATTGTGGCGAGAACTCAAGAAAAAATAAATAGAGCAATGTTAACATTAAAACAGGGATGGTACTATAGTAATAATAAAACAGGGAAAAACCTTTCAAATAAACTAAAAAATAAAAATAAAGTCCAATCTATAAAGTATATCATACATAGAAATAAAAAACTTTATTCACCGACTCAAATAGCTAAGGCATTTGAAGAATATTATAGAAGCTTGTATAATCTAAAATTTAAGGTACCCTCTGAAAGGGAAATACAACAGTTTTTGGACAGACTAAATCTGCCAAAAGTTTCAAATGAGAATTAAATCAGTTGAACAGCTCTTTTACAATACATGAGATTAGTAATACTATCAGTGTTTTGAAAAGGGGTAAAGCCCCAGGTCCAGATGGGTTTTCGTCACTTTTTTATAGGAATTTAAATGGTATAATCTCTCCATATTTGTTGGAGACATTTAATGAATTTGCTACTTGTGAAGTAATTCCATCAGAGATGCTTCAGGCCTCCATAATGCCAATTCTCAAATTAGAAAAAGATCCAACATATATTGTGAATTACAGGCAAATTTCCCTTATCAATTTAGATATTAAGATGTATTCTAGAATTTTGGCAGACAGACTAAAAGGAATTATACCAGACATGGTGCATATAGATCAAAGCGGTTTCATAGAGGGCAGGGGCACGCCTGATAATATTAGGAAATAATTATATCATGCAAGTCAAAGTCCGTCCCCTTTTGCTTTGGTCACACTCGATGCCGAGAAGACCTTTGATCGTGTTAGCTGGAAGTACTTGGAAGAGGTTCTGAGGGCCTTTGGCATAGATGGTGCTTTTAAGGAATGCATTATGGCATTATATAAAGATCCCCAGGCTAGGGTCTCTGGATCTATGTTCCAATCAAATTGGTTCCCAATCAGAAATGGGACGCGACAGGGTTGCCCTTTGGCACCCCTGCTATATATTCTTTCTATAGAGCCCTTGGCTGCCGCTATAAGACAGAGTGAGGATATTAGTGGCCCTATGGTGAACATTTTGCAGAATAAAATCACACTCTATGCAGATGATGTTCTCCTGTCTCTTACGGATCCTATCAGATCTATCCCAGCTGTATTCTGCCTTATTAAGGATTATAGTAAGCTTTCAGGCTACAAAGTAAATATAAAGAAAACACAAATTTTGAGCAAGTGCTTAAATGGGCATGGAGAAAAAAAGCTTAAAGAGGATTATAAGTGTGATTGGGGAGCTAGGAACATAAAATATCTAGGGGTAACTCTATCATTGGAATATAGTGAAATTCTAGCACTAAATTACTCAGAAATGGCTTCCCAATTTAGGAGTACCCTTAAAGCCTGGAGGGGATTGGAACTGTCATGGATGGGAAGAATTGAGGCAGTTAACTCCTACCTACTTCCCAAACTGACATTTCTATTTAGGAATATTCCGCTAATGGTGGACTCCCAAACGATACGTGGTTTTCAAAGACAGATTTCAGAATATATTTGGCAGGATAGACGACCCAGAGTATCACTGGAAACTTTACAGAGAGATTGGAGGGAGGGAAGTGTTTCCTTTCCGGATATACAAAAATTATATATGATTAACATGACTGCACATCTAATTACGTGCAATAACTTTACAACCTTAAGACCAACTAGGATAGATATTGAAAAAAACGACCTTGGTAATCTTGAACCTCTTTTCTTTATATGGTGTGACAGTGAATTTATAAAAAGTATAAAAACAAATAATCCGATGAATAACACAATGATTTATATAGTAAAATATTTAAAGAAAAAATATGGCACCAAATATATATACAAAAAAGCCCACTAGCATGCTGAAAATTATATGTAAAAGATATAAACATCCAAGAATGGGAAAGATGTGGAATTGTAAAATTTGAAGATTTATTAGAGGGTAAGCAAATGTTAGCATTCCCAATGTTACAGCTTAAGTATAATCTTCCCTCTAAAGAAGTATTTAATAATTTAAGAGTTAAATCATTTATTTCAGGCAAAGAATTCTCAGAAAATTCCCCAATCGACCAATTTATAGCTTTCCATTATAGGAAAAAAATTGCTTCTAGATTTAACCGTTTTATAAAAGATCAAAAACAGTTAGATAAAGCACTGGCATGGATAAAATGGGAGCAAGAATTACAAGTTTCCTTTTTGCTTGAAGAATGGTTATCAGGGCTACATTTAGTAAAAAGATACATACATGGGGTAAATATACGGGAAGTTTATTTTAAACTTGTATATAGATAGTATTGGTGCCTACCTGCCTACATAAATTTCAATCTAGAACTATACCAGATTGCTGGAGATGTGGCAAGGCATTAGGGTCTTTTCCCCATATATGGTGGGGCTGCGAGGAGTTGACCCCTATGAAATCAATCCTATCTGGGCTTGTAAAGTTTATTACTGAGGTACAAATTGAGATAACTGCCCAAATGTTCTTGTTTCATTTAGATATGCCAAAGCTTAATTTAAAAACGAAAATTCTTATGAGTCATATTTTTATGGCTTGTAAAATAGTATTGGCCAGAAATTGGAGAATTATGGGTCCCTTGAATTGGGCTGATATAAGCACACAGTTGGATTTCCAACATAGGATGGAAGCTGGTATAGCATTGGATAGAGTATCCAAAGAGAAATATGATGAAATTTGGGCCCCTTGGGTTAGATATTTGAGCACAAAAGCTTAACCCCCCACCTGCTATCCCTAAAAAAACTGTATCCTCTCCTTGAATGGAAATTTAATGAGTGTATGAAAGTGTTGTGTGTATTTTTCTTTTTTTTCCTTATCTGTGACTGGAATATTTCGTGTTTTAATTAAAAAAAATCATACCGATGGATGTAATAAAAAATGTTATTTCATTGTAACGTAGCAATATGATATTTCTATGTATGTTACTTGGATGTAAACAATGTTAAAATAAACATATATTGAAAAAAAAAATCCTGTCTGATTCTGATCTATAATATGAGAGATGACACACTTCATTCTTTTGGCAATTACCGAGAAGTACATTTTGGTGTCTATGTTTTTTAGGGAAATTGGCTGACAACCGCAAAGGATTCTGGGTGGGCATATGCAAATTGTGTTCCAAGCAGTTGTATACTGCAAACACAAATTAAAAGGAATCCATGTTTAAAATGGAATGAGGCAAAAATTGATTCTTTGTTAAACTAATTTGCAATGCCCACCCAGAATCCTTTGCGGTTGTAACATCACTGCTGATTTAGGATTCTAAAAGCAAGTCTTATGGCTTGACTGGTGTGCAGATTTTTGTTTAGCATTTATTAACTATCCACATACTTCAGGTGGAAGGGGCAATCACAATTTTTCCCCACCAGAACCTTATTGAATTTTGCTTAAGATAAAGCCTTACTAAGCAAAAATAACCAACCTATCTTTAAAGATGTTAACAACAAACGCTTCCATGGTGTTCAACTTTTTCATCTTATCCTAAATTGTGTTCCAAGAAATTGTATACTGCAAACAAAATTAAAAGGAATTGTTTAAAATGGAATGAGGCAAAAATTGATTCTTTGTAAACTAATTTGCATATGTCACCTGAATCTTTGCCGTTGTAACATCACTGGATTGGAAGTTGGAAAAGAAGCTTATGGCTTTATGTTGCAGATTTTGTAAGCATGTATTAACTATATAAATATATATATTTTTTTTTTTTTTTAAATAGAGGATTCTTTCTGGCTATATAGAATTATGGTATAAATTATGGATAGGATAGGGTTAGCCCTACTATTCTATGCTTTAAGACATTATAGTGGTAAATAGGGGATCCAGCTGTGGACAATTGGCGAATGTTCTATGTACTATGGAAGCTTAAATATAAAATAATATATACTAGGTATAACCTGTTAAACTTATAAGAGAAAACACAATACTTTTTATGGGGTTTAAAAATCATGAATTTAATGAATTATTTGTAACCCAGACTCATAGAGATCTTCATCATGAAGAAATTTTAATTAATTGATACAATAACTTGGTTCAAGGTCCAGAACATAGTAATTACTTTTTGCTGAAGTTATGGATTATTAATTAATGTCATACCAGAGTGCATATTTGGTAAACTTACCCTACTTATCCAGGCTTCAATCAATACTTAAAAGTGGGGACTCACCGACATTGGAAGAGCAAGAAGTCATATGGAATGTCACATATTACGAAGACCAAATTTCCTAAATCCCTTGATTCCAGATAGAAGGCCTTTGCAGATTCCAGCATGTCTGTTGTGGGATATTAATTTGTATCCATAGGTGAACGAGAGCTTTCATCTTAGAGCTTAATCAGGAAGGTATAAATCAAAATGCCCTGATGAAAAGCATATTTGTTGAACCACAAAATCTGGATTTTGGTTAAAAATTAAAAAGTAGTAATGAATATAGAAAAAAAAGTGTCCAAGTTATTTAGAGAAGATATTGTAGAAAAACAAGTGGAAGACTTAAACTTAAATAAAGGGAAAAAAGATAGGGATAACGACTCTGGATAACCAATTATTGACAGAAGCTGATAGATTAAAACCTGCTTGCTCAATATAACAGAGATTATACACTCCCCTACCTACAGGTGTTAATAATTTTTTAAGACACTTAAAAGCTATATTAAATACACATAATAATACCAATTTATCTAAATTTAAGCAATTCGATAGATTTATTATTTACATCAAAAAAAGTTAATAAACCACTTTCTAAAGCTCTAATACTAATTAAATCAATAGCTAAAGACATAAATCCTACTGCCATACAGGCTTGGAAACAAGACTTGAATATCGATATAAATCTGAATCAATGGGGTTCTTCAATGATGGATGTTAAGAAGAATATACATTCATTAAATTTATTAGAAACGCACTTTAAAGTTTTAAATAGGTGGTACTTAGTACCAGCTAAATTGAATAAAATTTACCCTCTAGTAAATCCTATCTGTTGGAGATGCAATAGTATTAGAGGCAATTTTAGACATATTTGGTGGGATTGCTATAAATTAAAAAATCTCTGGTTGAAAATGCAGCATTTTATATCTAACAATTTAAAACTCGAGTTGATTATCTCTCCAGAGGTAGTTCTACTTCATCTAAATTGGCCTCATATGACATATGAATTAAAAGCAATCCTTATACATCTGTTTTTAGCGGCTAAAATAGTAATTGCGAGATGGTGGAAAAGGGATTTAGAAGTCCCCTGGAAGAAAGTTAAAACTCAACTCGAGTTTCAGATTAGAATGGAGCTGATGCTAAGTAAACAAAGACTAAGCAATAAGATTTCTGTTTGGTTAAAGTGTATTGAGATGATTGATGTATAAAATAGTGTCGTTCAATTAACAGTAGAACAATTCCATGAACACTGTAAATAATTATGAGATTTATCTAAATGATATTACCACTCTATTATGGAAGTCTTTCTGATGTATTTTTCTTCTCCCTCCCCTATTTTGCTGCTGTGTTGTTTGTTTGTATTACAAATGTATATTTGTATGATATTTGTATTTGTATGATATATGTATTTAATGAGATTTAAAAGAAAAAAATTTAAAATAAAGATTAAATATTCAAAAAAAAAAAAAAAAACATAAATCCTATATGAGAGTATGTTTTATAAAAATGGGTGCTAACATAAAAAAACAGAAAGAAAGAGCGCTGAATGAGCTTAATATAGAACTGGCTAAATTGGAGCGACTCCATAAGAGTACTTTGGATTATGGGGTTTTGGAGCATATTGAGGAGATTAGAAAACAAATTGTGGCGAGAACTCAAGAAAAAATAAATAGAGCAATGTTAACATTAAAACAGGGATGGTACTATAGTAATAATAAAACAGGGAAAAACCTTTCAAATAAACTAAAAAATAAAAATAAAGTCCAATCTATAAAGTATATCATACATAGAAATAAAAAACTTTATTCACCGACTCAAATAGCTAAGGCATTTGAAGAATATTATAGAAGCTTGTATAATCTCAAATTTAAGGTACCCTCTGAAAGGGAAATACAACAGTTTTTGGACAGACTAAATCTGCCAAAAGTTTCAAATGAGAAATTAAATCAGTTGAACAGCTCTTTTACAATACATGAGATTAGTAATACTATCAGTGTTTTGAAAAGGGGTAAAGCCCCAGGTCCAGATGGGTTTTCGTCACTTTTTTATAGGAAATTAAATGGTATAATCTCTCCATATTTGTTGGAGACATTTAATGAATTTGCTACTTGTAAAGTAATTCCATCAGAGATGCTTCAGGCCTCCATAATGCCAATTCTCAAATTAGAAAAAGATCCAACATATATTGTGAATTACAGGCAAATTTCCCTTATCAATTTAGATATTAAGATGTATTCTAGAATTTTGGCAGACAGACTAAAAGGAATTATACCAGACATGGTGCATATAGATCAGAGCGGTTTCATAGAGGGCAGGGGCACGCCTGATAATATTAGGAAAATAATTATATCATGCAAGTCAAAGTCCGTCCCCTTTTGCTTTGGTCACACTCGATGCCGAGAAGGCCTTTGATCGTGTTAGCTGGAAGTACTTGCAAGAGGTTCTGAGGGCCTTTGGCATAGATGGTGCTTTTAAGGAATGCATTATGGCATTATATAAAGATCCCCAGGCTAGGGTCTCTGGATCTATGTTCCAATCAAATTGGTTCCCAATCAGAAATGGGACGCGACAGGGTTGCCCTTTGGCACCCCTGCTATATATTCTTTCTATAGAGCCCTTGGCTGCCGCTATAAGACAGAGTGAGGATATTAGTGGCCCTATGGTGAACATTTTGCAGAATAAAATCACACTCTATGCAGATGATGTTCTCCTGTCTCTTACGGATCCTATCAGATCTATCCCAGCTGTATTCTGCCTTATTAAGGATTATAGTAAGCTTTCAGGCTACAAAGTAAATATAAAGAAAACACAAATTTTGAGCAAGTGCTTAAATGGGCATGGAGAAAAAAAGCTTAAAGAGGATTATAAGTGTGATTGGGGAGCTAGGAACATAAAATATCTAGGGGTAACTCTATCATTGGAATATAGTGAAATTCTAGCACTAAATTACTCAGAAATGGCTTCCCAATTTAGGAGTACCCTTAAAGCCTGGAGGGGATTGGAACTGTCATGGATGGGAAGAATTGAGGCAGTTAACTCCTACCTACTTCCCAAACTGACATTTCTATTTAGGAATATTCCGCTAATGGTGGACTCCCAAACGATACGTGGTTTTCAAAGACAGATTTCAGAATATATTTGGCAGGATAGACGACCCAGAGTATCACTGGAAACTTTACAGAGAGATTGGAGGGAGGGAAGTGTTTCCTTTCCGGATATACAAAAATTATATATGATTAACATGACTGCACATCTAATTACGTGCAATAACTTTACAACCTTAAGACCAACTAGGATAGATATTGAAAAAAACGACCTTGGTAATCTTGAACCTCTTTTCTTTATATGGTGTGACAGTGAATTTATAAAAAGTATAAAAACAAATAATCCGATGAATAACACAATGATTTATATAGTAAAATATTTAAAGAAAAAATATGGCACCAAATATATATACAAAAAAGCCCACTAGCATGCTGAAAATTATATGTAAAAGATATAAACATCCAAGAATGGGAAAGATGTGGAATTGTAAAATTTGAAGATTTATTAGAGGGTAAGCAAATGTTAGCATTCCCAATGTTACAGCTTAAGTATAATCTTCCCTCTAAAGAAGTATTTAATTATTTAAGAGTTAAATCATTTATTTCAGGCAAAGAATTCTCAGAAAATTCCCCAATCGACCAATTTATAGCTTTCCATTATAGGAAAAAAATTGCTTCTAGATTTAACCGTTTTATAAAAGATCAAAAACAGTTAGATAAAGCACTGGCATGGATAAAATGGGAGCAAGAATTACAAGTTTCCTTTTCGCTTGAAGAATGGTTATCAGGGCTACATTTAGTAAAAAGATACATACATGGGGTAAATATACGGGAAGTTTATTTTAAACTTGTATATAGATAGTATTGGTGCCTACCTGCCTACATAAATTTCAATCTAGAACTATACCAGATTGCTGGAGATGTGGCAAGGCATTAGGGTCTTTTCCCCATATATGGTGGGGCTGCGAGGAGTTGACCCCTATGAAATCAATCCTATCTGGGCTTGTAAAGTTTATCACTGAGGTACAAATTGAGATAACTGCCCAAATGTTCTTGTTTCATTTAGATATGCCAAAGCTTAATTTAAAAACGAAAATTCTTATGAGTCATATTTTTATGGCTAGTAAAATAGTATTGGCCAGAAATTGGAGAATTATGGGTCCCTTGAATTGGGCTGATATAAGCACACAGTTGGATTTCCAACATAGGATGGAAGCTGGTATAGCATTGGATAGAGTATCCAAAGAGAAATATGATGAAATTTGGGCCCCTTGGGTTAGATATTTGAGCACAAAAGCTTAACCCCCCACCTGGTATCCCTAAAAAAACTGTATCCTCTCCTTGAATGGAAATTTAATGAGTGTATGAAAGTGTTGTGTTTATTTTTCTTTTTTTTCCTTATCTGTGACTGGAATATTTCGTGTTTTAATAAAAAAAAATCATACCGATGGATGTAATAAAAAATGTTATTTCATTGTAACGTAGCAATATGATATTTCTATGTATGTTACTTGGATGTAAACAATGTTAAAATAAACATATATTGAAAAAAAAAATCCTGTCTGATTCTGATCTATAGTATGAGAGATGACACACTTCATTCTTTTGGCAATTACCGAGAAGTACATTTTGGTGTCTATGTTTTTTAGGGAAATTGGCTGATAGTTGGAGACCCTTGTCTTGTCTTTGTCTTGCTTGAGGAGGTTATTGCTGTCTGCAGCATTTTTGTTGGGAAAGTTATATTATCCTTAATTATATTTGTAACAAAACCCCTGTATGGATCTTTAAAATCATTAGTTGGTTTTATGGACTTTTATTTGGACTAGTGCTGGCCCTTTAAAAACAGTGTATGGACATATTGAAACTTTTGAGACACTTTTTCTGTCCCTTTGAATTCATGGGAAGGTGTGCCTCTTCCCCTCCCCCAACTCCATTGTTTTCCAGCAGGGAGTTGTCCCAGGGACACTTCCGGACCAGTGGGAACTGGTTTGGGCAGGAAAAGCTAAGCTTGCACGTGATAACAAAGGATTTTGACCTAACTTTTAAACCCCTGAACCTATTCAAGTGAATTTTTTTTGATAAGTTTGTCCCAAAGTTATACTGATTAAAATAATATAAGTTTTATGTATGTACGATGTAAATTCACAAAGTTATAAAAATGTATAAAAAGTGTAACTTTTCAGCCTGGAGATAATTGAGTTGATACAGTAATTGACTCAATTATCTCCTAAGCAGAGGGGAGCAATATAATGGGTGTGTTTCTATTGTCCCATTGTGTCTGATTGGCTGCTGTACTTGCATTGTATGTGTTGTAATGTGTTTATTGGTTGTTCTGAAAAACCCTGTGGGTGGTACTATGTGTGGAAAACCTGCATTAAAGAAGGCCCTTTGGTGCCAAGTAATACAGTTCTTCTTCACCCTCAATCTAGAGTTTTGTCTCTTATTGGGGGGAAACCAGCTATACAGCAAATCACACTAGCTCTTTTAAGAGCTCTCTCACCTGGTAGACTACTGGATGCTGAGAATACCTCCTCACCCATCGGGAGAAGGACACCCTCTGGCGGTTGGAACCCCTCTACTCTCCGGGGTAACCGCTACAATATTAAATATGTTTGTCAAGTGGGGTGTTATCAGAGATTCAATTTTTTTAATAAAACAGGTTTCGAATATACCTCCGGGCCCGGGGCCTTCTTGGGATGGAGCCTGTCAATAACCTTCCTAATTTCGTCTTCCTTCATAGAGGATTCTAGCCATTTTTTCCCTCAAAATCTGTGTTAGTTTGGAATCTCTTATATATTTAGATTTTTCTGTTATGTCTGCCCTTATAGGTAAATTATGTAATGCTGAGTAAAACCTTTTAAAAGCTTTCCCCATAGTTGAAGGGCTTTGACAAGTTCCAACTTCATATATAATCTTGAATATTCTAGTTTTCAAATTATCCCTTTTGAGTTGACTTAAAATAAGTTTATCAGTTTGATTGCCACGGTAATACCGCCTTTGTCGAGTGCAAGCAGTGGAGGAGAACATGAAGGGCACCAAGCTTGCACAATCAGCCACAGATGCTGCCATAGGAGCACTACAGAAACAGTGTGCTGACCACCAGGCTCAGATAGCCAGCATTGAAGATAGGACTAGGGCACGTAACCTGAGGATCCGGGGAGTGCCGGAAACGATTTCTGGAGCCAAGCACCCCCATTACTGCCGGAGGCTCCTTGCCACCCTCCTCATGCCCAATCAGATAAAGCAACTGGTGGTGGATTCCTGCTTCCAACTCAACAGGGCATCAGGGATGTCTTGCTGAAATTAGTGTGGGACTTTGCCTGTGGAGTAATCATGGGGGCACAGCTGGCATTTTTTTACAGAACTTTTCCAGGCACACCTTGACATGACAGAGATCAAGCTGTTATGGGTAAATTCAAATATTGTATTTCTCAAACTGTGTACTTTGTCTTTAAGAGATATTGCAAACTGACAAGGTGTTAGAAATGGAACATATTGTTTTTCATACATGTTTCTTTAAGCAATATGCCATTTTGTTCCAGATGAAATACAATAACAATAAAGCATAAACAAGCTTCAAGGCTATGCTACGAGTCTTTCCATGCATAATATACTGCAGTAACCCTAAATAGATAAGCTATTCAGACTTTAAGACACCATCTTGTCCTAAGTCAGGGAATTTCTCAAGACGTGTAAATCCTTACGTTTTAGTTATGGCCTTGGATCTTTGCCAAGTTAAAGGAGGTCCTAAAATGAAAAGTAAAATAACTTTTACTATTTCATATATGAACTGCAATAACCCTAAAATTAAAAATAATAATAAATATGTGTACCTTTTAAATGTTAATGGACAGAGGAGAGATTTGGATACAGAGACACTGTCGCTCCATATTATAATGACCGAGAGATGTTGACAAGAGGGTATGTTATTCTATTTAAAATGATATTGCAAGCATATAGTTTAATCTTATAACTTCTGCTATAATTTTTTTTTTTATATGTCTGTATTTATATTTTTTTAATAAAATTAGACAAAACCTTATTGCTTCCTTATTTTATATTGTATTCTCAATTATATATTATATATTTTATATATATATATATATATATATATATATATATATATATATTTTTTTTTAAATAGAGGATCTCTTTCTGGCTATATAGAATTATGGCTATAGAATTATGATATTTGTAGCGTTAGCCCTACTAAGTTCTATGCTTTAAGACATTATAGTGGTAAATAGGGGATCCAGCTGTGGTTACAATTGGCGCCCAACGTGGGGCTTGTACTTGGAAGCTTTAACTATAAAATAATATATACCTAGGTATAACCTGTTATACTTATAAGAGAAAACACAATACTTTGTCATGGCACAGGTCTTAAAATATCAAGAATTTAATGAGTTATTTGTAGCCCAGACTCATAGAGATCTTCATCATGAAGAGATGCTTTTAATGTGAACTTGTACAAGGAACTTGGAGTTCAGGTGCCAGGTACATTGTAATTAGCATACAATGCTGAAGTTATGGATTTTAATTAATATCATAAGAGTGCATATTTGGTAAACTCACCCAGCTTCTCCAGGAGAAATCAATCCCTTAAAAGTGGGGACCCCACCGACTGATTGTCGACAGAGCAGGCAAGTCATATGGAATGTCACACCTTACTGAAGCACCAGCTTTCCTACAATCCCTTGGCGTTCCAGAGGAGAAGGCCTTGCTGCCAGATCGTCCAGCATGTACTGTTGTGGGCATATTCCCATTTGTACCCATAGGTGCCTAACGAGAGCTTTCATCTCATAGAGCTATACCACACAGCCACAAGGTGCATAAGGCCCATCACCCTTTTCCGCCCTGATGAAAAGCATATTTGTTGAACCACAGGAAAGTCTGGGTATTTTGGTTAACTAAAAATTAAAATGAGTAAATTCAGCTATGTGATGCATGTTCAGCCACTTTGATATTATAATTCATAGGCAACTCACGTCACTGTTGTACTTTCTGCTATAACTCACAAAAATAAAGAATGTAAAAAAAAAAAAGAAAGCAGAAAAAAAAACAATTACTCTTCATAATCCAATAATAAATCCACTGAATGTCTTTTTGTACTTCCATAACAATCTCTAACGTGCATTTCTCTAATGATCTTATTTGGAAATATTTACTTTAGTTTCAATGTTTACTAATTATATAAATACAAAATAACCATAACTAACTTATAACTATCCCATGACTTTGTCCCTACACAATTACCCATTTGGTTCCTTATATCCAACTTATACTTGTGCCAATTATAACACTTTCCTTACCCCATATATTCTTAACAATTTATCAAGTACAATCCCCCTGTAATCTAAATCAAAAACAATCTCAATATTTGGCAGTTGACCAGCGAGGAAGATAACAGCCTTTTAGAGCAGCTTGTGTGATATTGGATATATTGATGCAATAAACGCTTCCAAACCATTCTAAAAACAACAGAAAACACATACATATTGTCATAAATGGCATTTATTCTAATGCACAAAAAAAAGGAAGTAATTCAATTAACTAAAACGCCTGAGAGACCAAGTACTTCAGCTGCGGGAGACAAACTATCCAGATCATCGCTACAAATTACAGCTGCTTGCCTTGTTGATCCACATAAAAGACTAATGGAAACAGAAATAAGTGAAAAAAGCACAAAAAAGATTATAAGGTTAGTTCATATGTTACAGAGAAAATGTCAATTAAAATGATCCCTACCACACATATGTTTTTTGTTTTTTTTGTTTTTTAAAGTCAGTTAGGTGCCCAATACACTAAGCCTAAAGAAAAAACAACAGACCTCCCTCCTAATAATTATCAATTACCAGAGTCACTCACTTTGCCTTCTGGCCCACCTCCTTCAAAGAAAAGGTCGTGGGAACTCCTACAGTTCTTACTTAACGAAATGAAGGAAGACATGAAACAGGAAATTCCTGTATAGAGTGAAAGCATTGCGACACTAGCTATCCATTCAGACTAAATAGTAGGCGAACACCAGAAATAGGCTAATGTGCAAGAAGACCTTTTGGTAAGAACGCATTCATTAGAAAATCAGCTAGAAACCGCTAATGCCAAACTTGTGAATATAGAAGATAGAAGTCGCAGGAATAATATGCAAATTTGCTGGATACCTGAAAGCATACAACCAAATGGTCTGAAAGACTATTTGAAAGAATTAATAAAATCTATTTTACCAAATTCCACTGACATGGATTTAGTAATTGATAGGATTCATCGACTACTGAAGCCTAACACAATCCCAAAGGAAATCCCAAATGACATTGTTAGAATTAATTTATTTTGCATAAAATAACAATATATGTTGGCTTTGAGATCAGCAACGTTTCCAACAGAATATCAACATATCAAAGTATTTAATGATTTCTCTCTGTATACAATTCAGAAAAGAAAAGAATTTAACCAGTTTACATCGGAGTTAAGAGCTAAAAATATCTGTTATAGGTGGTGTTTCCCAGTAAAAATCACTTTACAAATAGATGGAAAGGATATTACCATAAATTCACCAGAAGAAGGAATGAAACCTATCAAGAAAAATATAATTGTGTAACCAACATCACCATCAACAAAAGTTTTGACAACACCACAATCACCTAGGAAAATTAGGAGAAAAGAGGCAAAATCATAATGACAAGGGAAAAGAAAAAGAAACTAGTGAAGATAGAAACAAGTTATGAATGAAAAGAAAGAGAGGAAGAGAAAAGAGTAAAGTAAAAGTGTAAAAAATAAAATTAATTGTCTAGTTAAAAGATATGTTATGGATTTTTAATTTTATGTGTGATTTATTTAGAAAATTTAATTTAACTTAACCAATTTTAAGAGGGTGTAGAGTAGGGGAGAGAGTTGAAAGAGATAGAAAGGATATATATTCATTTTAAATCCATCATCCCTCCCTCCCTTTTGTTTTTTCATTTATAGTTTTTATTGATGTTTTGACAAGATAGTACATACATCATAGAGCATTGTTTTACAGAATAGTCTTAAATATTGTTATTTCGACATTAAGTACAGAGTGCAAGCAGTTGCGGTCAGTAATACCTAAGAGCGTCCGCTAGCCGTTGTTATGCTCTTTTGTAGGATGAGTACATTATGGAATGATTTAACTAACTGGGGAGTTGGGAGAGGATACAGAAAGGAAAGAGGGAGTAAGGGGGGGGGGAATGCCCTGGTCTATGTCCACCAATACCAATATTTCGTGCCCATTAGGCTGTAGCTTGTTCGCCTATCTGTGCACATCAGCTGTCCGATATCAGCTGTGGGGTCCCGTGTGTGCTGTGCCATGGGAATGTTTTGGAGTGTGTTTTGTGGGATGCTCTGTGAGGTGCTTCTGCTAGGTCATCTGAAGTGTGAGCCAACTGGCCCAGTCTTTCTCATATTTCTCTATACATCCGTTTGTTTTGCTAGCCATCCTCTCGTATGCGCTTATTTGGTCCATTCTGGATTGTAAACTGTCTATTGGGGGGATCTGTGTGCTCTTCCAACTGCCAGCTAGGGTTATTTTAGCTATCGTGAGGATGTTCAAGATTACCTTTTTATGGGAGTGTAGAGATAGTTCTGGGATGATATGAAGTATGAATTTTTCTGCGTGTGGTGCAATGAGAAGCTGTGTCCTGTGAGAGATCATGGTCTGGACTTGGTTCCAGAATATTTTTAGCTTGGTGCAGCTCCAGAATATGTGGAGCATCGTTCCGGTGCCAGTGCCGCATCTCCAGCATAATTCCGAAGAGCCAGTGTACATCTTCGCCAGTCTTTGCGGCACTAGGTACCACCTCAGTGAGCCTCCCACAGCGAAAGACTGCGTGAGGCTTGTTTGGTTTGTGCTAATGCCGTATGCCATTCTGTTAAGGGGAACTGGTTGCCTATGTCTCTTTCCCATTGTAACATATATTTCAGTTTGTCTGGGTTTGCGTTTGTGAGAAGTTCGTGGTAGCATAGAGCTAGTGGTTTGGCTGATTTGCTTAAGAGTATCTGGTAGGGTGTGATGGCCTTAGCATAGGGTTTGCCTGTGATGTTCTTAAAACAGTTTTGTATTACATTTTTAACCCTTAAATAAAGATAGAGGTCCCTGGGTTCCAGGTTTAGTTATTTTTGGAGCTCGGGAAATGGTTTCACCTGTTCCTCTTTTACTAGGTCGCTGACCTTTCTCGCGCCCTTTGCCTGCCATCTCCCTAGTTGCAATTCTGGGGAGAAGGCTACTAATGCTTCTATCGGGGCTTCTTTGAGGAGCTGTGTCGGATCCACTACCCATGGACCCCATTCTTTCCAAGCGTGTAGAAGGGTCCCTGAGCAGTGAAGCGCCTTTTTTTTCAGGGTCGAGGAATGGAGCTTGTCCATAAGTGATGACTCAGATTTTGTGTACCTAAATATGCGCTTTTAAGTGGGAGCCAGAGTGGACAATGGGAGGGTTCGTGGATGCGTAATATTCTTATCCCTTGTGCCAGAAGGGATACCCTATAATAAGCTTTTATGTCCGGTAGACCCAGTCCCCCTTTTGTGTAGGTGAGCCCCATGCAACCCTTAGCTACCCTGGGTGGCTTTTTTTTCCAGATGTGAGCGTTGATAGCGCTTTTAAATTGTTTAAGCAATAAGTTCGGGAGAGCTATGGGTAGGGTTCTGAAGAGGTATAGTATATTTGGCAAAGCAATCATCTTTATGAGGTTAATTCGGCCTTGATACCTCCAGATTCTCCCAATTCCTGGGTATATTTTTGATTTTGCTGAGGATTGGGTAGTGGTTTTCTTTTATTATGTTTTGAATGGATTTAACTAGTTTCACTCCTAAGTATTGGAGGGAGGACGTGCGCCAGTTGAATGCGTGGCCGCTTTTTAATGCATCCAGAGTGGTACGTGGCAGGTTTATAGGCAGTGCCTGGGTTTAGCTAGGTTGTTTTTATAATATGAGATTTTCCCACACCTAGTCAACGTTTCAAGGAGGGGGGGCATGGAGGACTCAGGGTTCGTGATGAACAGTAGGATGTCATCTGCGAAAATAGCTAGTTTTTTTAGTTAATTGCGTCCCGGTGTGGTTAGACCTTGTATGGATGCATCCTGTTTTATGCTTCTGATTAAGGGTTCTAAGCATAGAATGAAGATTAAGGGGGAAAGAGAGCATCCCTGCCGGGTACCATTGCGAATGTCGAATTGGCGGGAGATGAACCCAGTGCTGAAGACTTTAGCGGATGGGTATTGGTATAGTGCCATTATGCTTGATCTAAAAGCAGGCGGGAACCCCATCTGCGTTAGAGTGAGAACCATATACCTCCAGTGTAGCCGGTCAAAGGCCTTTTCGGCGTCTAATGCAAGTAGTAGACCAGCTTGATGTGATTTGTTGGCCCATTCTATCAAATTTAGGAAGTGCCTGGTGTTATCTCCTACCTGCCTGCCCTGCACGAAGCCTGCTTGTTCTTCTGAAACGAGGTCTGGGATGATGGGCTTAAGTCTGGATGCTATGAGTTTAGCATAGAGTTTGGTGTCTACATTTAATAAGGAGATTGGGCGTAGGTTTGCGCATTGGGTGGGGGATTTGTTAGGTTTTGGCAATGTCACTAGATGTGCCTCCAGCATTTCTTTGAGCATGGATCCGCAGTCTTTGATGTAATTAAATAGTTTAGTGAGGGGCGCCATTAATTGGTTTGCTAGTTTAACATAGTAGCAGTTGGAGAGCCCGTCTGGGCCTGGGGCCTTTTGTTTGGGGAGAGATGTTATGGCTGCTGCGACTTCCTCTTCTGTGAAGGGACTCTCAAGGAAGGCACACTGTGCCTGTGTCAGGCATGGTAGAGGCATCTTCTCTAGGAAGGAGCTTATTTCCTCCTCATTTGGTTGGTGGGTGTTGGGGTCTGTCTCTAATTGGTATAATAATTCTCCAATTCGTTCACTCTGTCTTGGGGATTGTATAGCTTGTCCCCACTCTTAGAGGTTATGTAGGGGATTTTTGATTGTAATTTAGTCTGTTTTGCTTTCCTAGCTAGGTGTTTTCCCGCCTTGTTGCCTGTCACATAATAAACTTGTTTTAGAGATCTGAGGTGTCTTTCTGTCGTTATTAATTGTAGGTTGTGTAAGGCCGTTCGGAGAGACATCATTTGTTTGTGTGTGGTTAACGTGGGTTTCTTTTTATCATTGGTTTCCACCTTGGCCAGTTCCTGTGCCAGTTTGCCCATCTCAGATTGACGTGATCTCTTTATCCTAGCCCCTAATTGGATGAGCAAACCCCTCATGACTACTTTATGGGCCAACCACTGAGTGGGAGTGGAAGTTTGACAATTAGTGTGATTAGAGAAGTATTCTTCCACGTGGGTCTTTATCTCTCGGAGTGGCTTGGGATCATCTAATAGGCTGTCATTGAGACACCAGGTGCCCCGTCCTCTAGCTGGGTATGGAGTTCTGAGGGCCACTTTTTGAGGCGCATGATCGGACCACATTATTGGCCCGATCTGTACCTGGGTTGCAAAGGATAAGGTTTTGACGTCGGTCAGACATAGATCAATTCTGCTATATGTCATGTGTGCTGCTGAATAATATGTGAAGTCTCTCCCAGTAGGGTAAAGGCTCCGCCATACATCGTAGAGGTCGTGTTCGTGCATAAGCTTCCTGAGATGGGATCCTAGTGAGAGTGAGACTTCGGTGGTTTATCCAGTTCTCTCTTGATATCAATGGGGGGGTCTGGGGCGCAATTAAAGACCCCACATATAATTGTGTGTCCTGTCTTATATTTTTCAATTGTCCGAAAGGCCATTGTGAGGAATGAGTTTTGTACGTCATTGTACTACAACGATGCTAGTGTTACCGATAGCCCGTTTAGTGAGCCCACCAGTATCAGAAGTCTACCATCCTTTCTAGCGTACTGTTTGGATGGTGTGAATACCCAATCGTTGTGGAAGTAGATGGAAACCCCTTTGGTTTTAGTTTTGGACAGAGCGTGGTAACCTTGGGGGTAGTGTTTAATATTGAATTTCAGGGGGTTCCTAACACTCAGGTGAGTCTCCTGCAGATATACCATTGCTGCCTTGGATTTAGCCATTTCCTGGGCTAATAGTCTCCTCTTATGGGGGCTGATCAGGCCTTTAACATTCAGTGTGAGTATGGTTAATGTGTCAGTCATTGCTCCATATTATGAATGCGTTGTGGAGCAACCTAGGTTCTGGACTGGAGTGGTGCTGCGAAATTGGGTGGTCTGATCCAGGGAGGGGAAAACTGGGGAAACCAATGGAAAACCTGGGGTAGGGGTTTGAGAGGGGATAACTAAAGTATGTACAAAGCGCCCAAACAGCATGAAGCGCTCTACTTGAATGAGATGTGAGTGGGAAGTTCATTCCCGCCACCTTCTCAGCCTGGGTTGTGCCTGGTTTTTACCAGCCGGTAATTACAGCCTTTTTAGTGAGCTTTTAACGTCTCTCCTCAATATCTATGTGTTTTATGTGTTTTTTTTTATTTTTATTTTTTTAATCTATTTTCCTTTCTCCGTACTTTGCTACAGGTGAGGTTATGGCCTGTAGTCTTGCGTGTCATGTTGACTACAATTCTAGCCCTTCTGAAACAATATTTATGTTGTCGTGTTTAATTCCTACCGGCCTCGCCTCGGCGCCCTTTGTGTGGCCAGCCAAATCTCCCTCCCCATGTGCTGCGTTTAGTAGCTGTGTGTACCACGTGAGACATTTCATGCATAACATTAGATTCTATATTCTATACACATTACATTGATGCTGTGGAATATGTGCAGGGTACCCCACCATTGTCCTCATATGCAGGGGTAAAGACATTTAGACATGGTGCGCATTGCGTGATACTCATACTCACGACCTAGTGGACTGAGCAGAGACACCACCATTTTGTGGTAACAGTTCAGTTATATACAGGGTGGGAAAGTTGAAGACTTTCAGGCCGAGGGTTTGGTCAGAGCACGGAGTCTTCCGAGTTCCTCAGGCCTTGCTAGGCGAGCCCGCCAGCTGCCACTCGGTGTGCATGCGCTTCGGGGATTCGGTGGAAGGGTCAGTCGGTGTTCTCAGAGGGAATAGTCCCCATTCTTTCAGTAGCCTCATTCCCACCTCCGGTTCATTAGCGATGTGGGTTCTACCGTTCCTCCAGATAAGTAGTTTAGTCGGGTAGCCCCAGCGGTATTGTATTTCGTTGTTCCTGAGGGTTTTTGTGATGGTGATAAAGTCCCTCCTTCTGCCCATAGTGAGTGCCGACAGGTCCGCATACAGTTGGATGCCCGAATAGGGTTCCGGTAGATTGTGACGGTTCCTCACCACTACCAGCAGTGTTTCTTTTGTTCTGTAAAAATGGAAGCGCGCTACCACATCATGTGGTGTCGCCGTGCTGAGTCTTTGCGGCTTTGGCAGCCGGTGGGCCCGATCCATTAGCCATTCCGCCTCAGTTAGATCGGCCACCAGGGTTTTACATAGTGACATCAGGTATTTTGATAGCTGGTCTCTGGTCACGCTTTCTGGGATTCCGTGAAAGCGGACATTGTTCCGCCTCGAGCGGTCTTCCAAATCTGCAAGTTTTCTTTTCAGGAACTGATGTTCCTCCACCAGGGACTGCACAGTGTCCGCCAGGGTGTCATGTGCCGTGCATACATCATGTGCGGGCCTCTAGGTTATTTGTTCTCTCTCCGAGATCTTTAATTTCTTTCTTGAAGTCATTGGTTGCTTGCTTTAAATCAGATTGCAAAGTGGTCCTGAAGTCTTGTAACATTGCATATAGCTTTTTCTCTGTGACCGGAGCATCTGTGTATTGAGTTTCCTCGTGGTCTTGGTGTGAGTCTGAGGTCTGCGGGCCCTCCGGCCCCCTGCCGCTATCTTGCGACAACCCCATTTTGTCTTTTTTAGAGGAGCGGATTGGATCCGTCATTTTTGTTTCCTTCGCCGGAGCCATTATTGATGGAAGGGGTTTGCAAGCAAGTAAATTACCGTTTGTCTATGGAGTTTTTCTGCTGTATATTCTGGCTTTAGGCTGTTTTGGACCGGGAGCTCTCACTCCATGCGTCCGTTCACCTCGGCTTCCGGCCACGCCCCCCCCATTTTTGTTTTCAATAGAATAGGTTATGATAGACAAAAATTATTGAGACTTGTTATATAACTAAATACACCAACAGTCGTGCATTTTATGTTATGATACACTATTTTTGAAAAGCCCCAAAAAATTTTTTTATGTGAATATCATTCTGGTCATAGTGGAAAACTCCAAAATACATTTGTATGTTAAAAATGATAAGTTTGGGAATTTTAGCTATGAATTGATATGTAATATTGAATACATTCACAACATTACAAATTACACTAATATATATATATATGTGAAGTAATTTCAGATATTAATAATACTCATTTGATGGTATCAAGGGGATAACATCATCTTTAATACTGCTATCACTTGTTCTCCTGTTATATTTGCCGACATTCGTGTATTTAGCACTATTGGTGAATGAAAATTCAGACGCGAAATACCCAATGAATTTTCATACAAATGAGTTAGTACTATTATATTAAACAAATAAATAATGAGTTTGTATGATGAACAGGATACATTCATGAGTTGAGGTGCTTTTTTCTTCTTATCTCTCTCTCTTTCTGTTTCGCTCTCCATCCTTCCACCTCTTCTTGACCTTACTCTCTTCTTATTTTATTAAAATACCTTTAGTTTTAGAATAACATTATAAAATAGCATAATTAATATAATTAGATTAAATATACATAAACCACATGGTTTTATTTATTTGATAAGTTTTACTTAAATTAATTAAATAATAAAATGTGTTAATTTCATAGTTTTTAACTCTCATGAAGTAATGAGAATATTAAAATATATTTATAATTACGATATTCATGCCTTCCCACTCATTATGATTCTGTTTAATAGAGAAGAAGGGAAAGTCTTAATTTCCCCTCTAAAGGCTCTTTTTTTATATATATATTTTATCTTCATTTTTATTTCAATATGAGATATCCCCTAATTTTATTCATTTATTTTTACAATTTTTATTTATCATTATTATTTATTTCATTATAATTATTATGCAATACAATCATCCAATACACATATTTCCTTGTACAAAATATGTATCATCCTGTTGCTGTTATTTGATTAAATGGGTCGTATATAATAATTATCAATATTGCTATTTTGTGTTTTGCTTCTTTTGTGTGGTGTGTGTGGCATCCCTCACTTATTTTTTTATTTATAATATTTTTAATGGTTTGAAAAATATTAAAATTTATATCATTTAATGTGAGGGGTCTTAACACGCCACACAAAAGATGATTATTATGTAAAGAAGTAAAAGCACAAAAATTTGACATTTTGTTTATATAGGAGATGCATTTAAAAAAAAAAACAACATTCCTCCAACTCTGGTGAGAGACTATTCCATCCAATATCACTCGACATTTAACACAAAAGCTAGAAGAGTTTCAATTTTTTTTAACAAGAATTTGGCTTGCAATACTGACAAAACAAGTACTGACCCAAATGGACAATTTTTAATTTGGAAAGGGACAATTGGTGGTATTGATTACACCCTGATGAACGTATACTTCCCCAATTTTGGTCAATACCAGGTTCAGAAAAAATGTCCAGGACAGAATGATAATAGGAGGAGATACTAACTTTGTGTTGGATTGTGAACAAGATATTAAAAAAAAATTACAAAAGATTATTGAAAAATTGGCTTCCCAATACCCCAAACTTCTTTTTTCTTATGGGTTATTCGATATTTGGAAAATCCAACACAAAAGTGATAAAGTCTACACGTATGATTCCACTATCCATAACATGTATTCACTAATAGACAGATTCTTGATAAATGAACAAAATATTCCCTATATAATTTCATTTAAAATTTTAGATTTTAATTGGTCTGACCATGCCCTACTTACATTACATTTAGAAGAGTCTTTCCAGTTAGAATCAAATAAACAATGGAGGCTTGGTGAGCATGTAATCACTAACATAGAAAATGGAGAGTTTGCCAAAAAAAAACTATTATAAATTATTTTAATGAAAATCGGGAATCAAAAGTATCACAAGATTCAATATGGATTGGCCACAAAACTGTATTAAGAGGACATTTCATACAGAGGGCTTCATATTTTTAAATTAGAACAAAAAACCTAAACAAATTAGCAAAATAATTATATATTCTCAATCAGAGTAACAAAATTAAACCTTCTTCGTCTCTTGCTGTACAAATCTTGTCTATAAAAAATGTTATTAATGAATTTCAACTAGAGCACACAGTCTTGATGCTAAAAAGATTCAAACAAATATTTTATTTAAAGGGCAACAAGACCACTTCTTTGTTGGCCACTAAATTAAGACATAAGCTTTCCAAATCCAGAATTGAACACCTAATCACTGATGATGGTCTTAAAATAAATCACCTGTGACGAAAACACCTTCATCACTGGGATTTGGAGAGGCCTGCATGCCAGCCTCTTGCCCTGTGACTATGGCCCTGTGGTGAACTTTGGGGCTAAAAACCCTGTTCCTGCCTGTACCCTTCTATGGTGCAGTATATGGGGCTTACCAAATGGATTAAGCTTATGATGTTCATTTACCGAACAAACTGTCCAGCAGCCGGACCACCTGCATGTGGTGTATGCACTCTGTTAACCTCACAGAAGCTGTGGTTAACCACAGCTTAATTGACGAATGGCTGGGTGGTTGTTGTTCGTATAGTCGAACGTGGTGGCAGCCATCTTGTTTAATCGAATGCGGTCAGCTGTGTTTTGCCATTGAGTTCATGGAACTGAAATCAGACACTTGATGGCACGAACACCTCCATCTATGTTCAGCTAAATATGCATGAACAGAGCGCCGTTCGGTAGAAATAATCTACCGAACACACTTCAACACTGACTTTGTGCAAGAACGGTTCCGTTTGACTATTTGAAGTGCACTTTATTCATTGGGAATAGACCAGCCATACAGCCTAATTCTCTGGAACTATTTTGAGCATGAAGCCATGCTTGCAGCCGGTCAAAAAGAGATTTCCATGAAACTTTTGAACCCCTGCTATGATCTGGGTGATTTTTGGATATGTTGTTCACCCAGATCAGGGCTATATGGGGATATGTTTTATTTTGGGGTACTTTGTAAAATATGTGTTTTTTATGCTTGGGGATAATTATGTCAATACATTATCTACCTAAATTTATCACAGGCAGAGGGGAGGGATTGTGTGGGAACGTCAGGCATTGTTACATTGATTCTATTGGTCTGTACTATTTGTGTCCTGTGCCCCATCAGGTCCAGTGGGTGTTCCTCTGGCCTGAAAAGTTGTATAAAAATCTAACCTATACCATTAAACTCTTAGATCATTTTGCACCTTCATGAAGTTTTGGTTCATGTTTGGGGGATTGGAGAACTACACTCTGGGGATTGCTGTAATCATTATACTCCCCTGAGTATAATCACTAAGCTCTTGTAAGAGCTGTTCCTGCTACACTCTCAGGACTAAGAGAGGCCTACCCACTGGAAGCTGGATCCTGGTCTTGGGTCCAGGGTGTGTGGAGGACAGTGCAACCTCAGCCAAGCTGCGGCGGTTTGTCAGATTTACGGTGCAATTGACGGAGGTACTCGGTCAGGGTGCCAGGCGGTCAGTCACAGCACCCTATTAAAATCAGCAATACGTTTGCTGATTATATAATATATAATTTGGCACTAAATCCTGACATTGTTCAACCCACATGAGAAAAAAATACTTCATTTCTGGATGAAGTCCCATTGAAACAAATTCCATCTGACAAATGAGATATTCTAAATTCCCCAGTTTCTCAAACTGAAGTCTTCAAAGCCATTAATTCGATACCAACTGGCAGAGCTCTGGGACCTGATGGATTTACTGTGTGTTATTACAAGTCTTTCTCTGGTATATTGACACCTCATTTAACTAAATTATTTAATCAATATTGGTCCATGGGTGTGATGTTGGAGGAAGCTTTGAATGCACAAATTATAACACTGCCCAAAGCTGGTAAAACACCTAACGTTTGTCCAAATTTCCTCATTAATAAACAATGACACAAACATTTGTTTAAAGATATTGGCCATTCTTTTAGCTGAAATGTTCCCTTAATTAATTAATTATGATCAGGTGGGCTTTGTTCTAAACCGCCAGGCCCCAGATAGATCAAGACATTTCATTAATCTAATACATCAGATTAAATTAAACCGAAAACCTTCTCTGCTCCTCTCTTTGGATGCAGAAAAGGCATTTGACAGAATTCATACAAATACAATCTTTGAGAACGGGTAAGACTGAAGTGACATGGAAAGAGATTCTATAAAAGATATTCAAAGAAGGACTAACAACATCCATCAACAGACTCCCCTGAAGAAGTCCGTTTGTAAGACGAAACGCGTAGGGCTGGGAGAAGGACACATTGTATCTATTTATTTTATTTTATTGTATTTATTTATTTATTTCTATGTTGTTTTATTTATATTATCAAGCTGCTATATGGTTGCTGACCCCAGAGGATTGCGCACCCTCAGTCTGCATACCATTTGCACCTACTTAAAGAAACTACTGTGTATGTGTTTATTTGAATTAAAGTTTTTTGAATCTTATTGTTTGTGCTTCTCCCTCTATTTCCTACATGGTTCATGGATTGACTGACAGAAGGTCCTTATCTCTAAAAGAAACCTTTATGTGCCTGCTTCAAGCTATTATCTGTGAGTGATTTTGTTACCCACATTTTATTACATCTTTCTATGTCACTTCAGTCTTACACCGTTCTCAAAGATTGTATTTGAATGTATTTGTGATAGAAGATAAGAGGAATCTTCTTACAATCTTTCATTATAGAGGGATAATTGTTAACACTTATATTTACACGTGGGTTGAAGGTGTTATTAGTTTTTATTGGCTATTTTGTATATTTCTTATATTTGACAGAATTCATTGGAGCTTTTTAAGGGAGGTTATGTCAATATTTTATATCCCAGAATCTTTCATCAGGGCTGTGATTGCATTAAAGTACCCCAACAGCAAGAGTTTCAGCTACAGGGTTAATTTCTAGAAACTTTAAACTATCAAATGGAACAAGACAAGGTTGCCCACTGTCACCTCTTTTTTATTTTGGCAATAGATCCCTTGGCTGAGGCTATAAGAAAAAATAAAGAGATTGAGGGCATTGAAGTAAAATTGGTCTACTTGCAGAGGACATTATGCTATCTTTGAAAAATCCAATGTCTATTTGCAAGAATTAGGCAAAATTTCTCATTACAAATTAAATACTAGCAAAAATCAAGCTCTTCCATTTTTTTTACCATGGTATGAATTGGACAATAAAAAAATATAATTTGGCTTTGATTGGAGAGATTCATATATTGCATATTCGGGCATCAATCTATGCAAGAATCTATCTAGAATGCATGCAAATAACTTGGGTAAAGTCTGGCCTGCATTTAGGGATGACTTAAAAAGATGGTGTAGTTTAGAAATTTAATGGTTTGGAAGAATACATTTGGTCCAAATAAATATACTACCAAAAGTTCTATACTTTATTAGAGCCATATCTATCACCAATCCCCTATCTTTCTTTAGAAAAATTCCCTCTGCTCTTTTTTAAATATAAAGTTACCCAAAAAGTGAGAATAGCAAAACAAAAAAATTCTATGTGTTTAATTAACCAATTGCTAAATTATTTTCCCCTTTCTTTTTCCCCCTCTCATCACCCGACATTCATACTTGTACAGATTAAATTAACTGCCGTCCCTTCCTCTCCTCCAGCCCCCAGTATTAATGACTCTAATCATTATAAGTTCCCTTCGGTGTCCTTCAGGTGTATCTTTATCCACTTTTTAGCCCTAATCAGTGTCCCTGATAATATGTGTGATGTCTTCTATATGAAGTAAAATCTTCATGGGGAAACCCCAGTTATATTTTTTCTTCTTAAGAGGCCAGTAAAAAATGTAAATGATTTTCTTTTGGATCTTGTTTCCATAGATGAGTCCTGGAAGAAAGTTAAATCTTTATATTTTCCATCTGCTGTATTCAGAGTTTTTGAATCCAATAATATCTTCTGCCTTATTTTGAAGGATGAAAAACGGATGATGACATCTCTTTTATAACCCTGTGTGCGCTTTCAATGATATTTGAATTCTGAGTTTCCTGTAGTGTTATTATCACTATCAGATCCATCAGATATGTTTCCCATATGGCTCAAGTCTATTTCTTCTGGAATCTCTCTTATACGTAAGTTCTTCCTTCTTGCGCGATCGTCAGTGTCTGTTACTTTAATTTCCAGTTCTGCCAGATTACTTTTGGATTTCTTTATCTATTCATTGGATTCTTTTAATTCCTGTGATATTTTAAGTATATTTGTTTAGTTGTTTTGAACTTTTTCTCCCAGGCTTAATAACTCTTCTTTAAATTCTCTGAAGCGTTCGCTTAGGTCTTCTTTAATTAGCTCAAGTTGGTTTTCTAACCCTTAAAATTAATTCCTCCTTGAATTGCAATTGTTTTACTCCTCGCTCTACTATTTTCAAACTCTTTTCACCTTCCCGTCCTTTTTCTCTTTTTACTTTATATATTATGCAAATCTTTCCAGCTTTCATCTCTGAAACATTTGTGCAATTAAGCCATCGGGGCCAAAAAAAAAAAAAAGAATCAAGTTTAAATGCCCTTCTCAAAAAAGGAAATAAAGCAAGAGTATTCCTAATATTTCAATTATAGAAGTGGTCTGTGAAGTGTTTTAAAGATACCTAATGTTTTTAGCCCTAGTCAAGGGCTTCTTTAAAGATAATTCAGTTTTATAGCAGACACAAAATAAATTAAAAAATATACGTAATATTGGCTTCCTCCATCTCAAAGATCAAATGTAATTAATATGTTTCCATCAACCTAGATTACAATAAAAAGCATGGGACATCTTGTCTAAAAAAAAATAAACCTCAATAAAATTTGATCTAATGCAGCTCCTATTTCCATCTTGAAAAAAGACATCACAGAATGAAACATTGACAATTGAACTTCACATTCTATTTTCCGTATGATTTTTTTTTTTTTGCGTCAAACAAACGTACCCTATTCATGCAATTAAAAGACACATTAAATTTGCCCCTTACTCGCAGTGCCTAGAAGGATATTGGCTTTACCACACTGATGATGCCTAACAAGGTTGAAATTATTATCTGGGGTAGTTGTATCTCTCATGCAGAGAGAGCTGGCCTGCATTTTTTATCTGTTCTGCCTTTTTGGTGGAATCAGTCTGATATGCAAATAGCCTGGTTCTTTTTGTAATGGCACAAGATGAGCTAAAACCAGCTTGAGAACTGAGTGGGGATCCACCGAAGGGCAGGCTAATTGAGCTGTTGTCTGTTCTCAGCATGCTCTTGCAACTTGTTTTTTGCTCCAATTAGTTACATAGTTGTCTAGGTTTGAAAAATGACTAATGTTCATCAAGTTCAACCATGAAGCCCATTTTTTTATGCTGTTGATCCAAAAGAAGGCAAAATACATCAGAATTTGCAGGGATCTATGATCTGCCAACTTGCTTTGTCTTAGGGATAAACATAACCACTTAGCAAAGCTAGTGGGTATGAGGCAACCTCCCAGATTTAAATGCCAGAGCTGAAAAAAAGCTTGTGCTGTGCCCCTGCACAGCAACAGCATTTCAGCCAATCAGGTAATCAGGAGAGCCGTGCTGAGCGTGGGAATCCTGATTACCTCAGATTTTTTAAATTGTGAAACTGTAGATGGTTAGCTCATCCCACGAAGCAGTGAGAATATATATTAACCAAAGGGTAGAGAAACTTAATTAAACATCTAAACAAACATAAAAAAGAATTCAAGAATCCAATAGTAAAGGGGAACAAGAAAATATTTAATAGGTCGTAAAGACTTATGAGATGGACTTGAAAATGTTTGTATAATGCACACAGCTAATCAGATAACAAAGCAACAATGTAGAAGCTTAAGAAAGTATCAAATTGACCAGGGATAGGCAACCTTCAGCACTCCAGATGTTGTCCCCCATATTGCTCTTACACCCATAATGCTGGCAAAGCATCAAGGGAGGTGTAGCCCAAAACATCTGGAGTGCCAAAGGTTGCCTATGCCTGAAACACTGTAACTGAAACATTGTAAATTGCAACAAAATAAGTTCTGTAAAGAAAAATGAAATGTTGTAACAAGTCTCTGAAAGCAGATTATTTATGGAGGGAGCCCATGAGAATTTCATATTGCAGATACTACTAGCATCCAATTTTCCTACTTAGGTGAATCCTTGGTTTGTTGGTCATGTCTTGGAGTACGGTTATAGTCTGTAAAAAACAGAAAACAGTTAGATATAGGCTGAATAACCACAAGATAACCTTATTCAAAGAAAAACAAACTACCACGAGCAGGCAAAAACCCTTACAATAGGGGAGGGTGGGACGGGCGCTATTGCTAGGTGGTTATGCTCATCCCTAAGAAAAATAAAGTTTGCAGATCATATATTCCTGCAAACTCTGATTTGTCCTCCGTGAGGAAATATGGGATGTTTTTTGTCTCCCTTTTAGTGTAATATTGAACCCTGCCGGGGTTTGGGACAACGATGGTTCTTAAATATGGATTTGAGTTAGCTCAGCTCCTCTAGCTGCCAAGGCCAAAGACAGCAGAGAAGCCAACTTAATAGCAGTTCATCTTAAATCAATTTTATCATTATCCAATGAATTAAGGAAATTTAATAAGAGGTCTACATCCCAAGATGTGTAACATGGAGTATATGGGTGGCAGAATGCTAACCCTTTTTAGTAATCTCAAATACACGACATCCTGAGTAAAGTTAGGGATAAGGAAATTTAAGGCAGATCCATAGGTCTTGATGGTACTGACCACTAAACCAGAATGGACCTTAAGAGTAAAAAATTCTAAAGCCAATGTAATGGTATCAGATCCCCGAGAAGTAGATAGAAAAGAAACCTCCCTGTCATGGTTCTGATCAGGTCAGGCAAGAGACTTATACCGGGGTTCACTTTATGTTCTTTATTGGAATTCTTTGACATGTTTTTGACTTGAAATCATAAGTGAAGACTTCAAGGGAAATGGAAATAATACAGACAAAGTGGGAAGCAGAACCTATAAACAGGATTACAGGTATAATGGTAGATAACAGAAATAGTGGTTAAGACAATAAGCCCCAGACAGGTTATTATATAAATGAGATTATAAACAGAAGGTAGATGGAGAACCTATAAATGGAATTATAGGTTAGAGGGAAGAAGGAGAACCTATACACGAAATTATAGGTATAGAAGGAACAGGGAGAACCTATAAGCAGAATTATAGGTTTGGAAGGAAGAAAGCGAAGCTATAAGCAGAATTATAGGTTTGGAAGGAAGAAGGAGAACCTAAAAGCAGATTATAGGCAGTATAAGGAAAGAACAGAAAACAGGAGTTAGGCAGGGCCGGCGCATCCTATAATCGTCCATTAGATATGAGGGATCAGCAAGAGGGAAGCGCACAGCGCTCCCTCCAGCCAGTCGCTCGGTGTAGTGAGGCCGAGCTCCGGTCCGCGGTACAGGAGCATCCATTTCCTGTACCCGGCCAGACTGACAGGAAGTGCTCACCCCCCTCCCTCCCTTAGTGGTCTCTCCTCTCCTACTACCCCTCCCCTAGTGGGTGGGTGGTGAGGAGAGACCACTAGGGGAGGGGTGGTAGGAGAGGAGAGACCACTAAGGGGGGGTGGAGGATGAGAGACCACTAGGGGAGGGGATTGAGAAGAGATCACTAAGGGTGGGGGAGAGGCGAGGCCACTATGGGAAGGGGCAGAGGAGAGACCACTAAGGGGGAGTGGGGAGAGCAGAGACCACTAAGAGGGAGAGGAGAGACCACTAGGGAGGGGAGAAGAGGGAACACTAATGGAAAGGGGGATAGGAGGGGAGATTCCACTAATGGAAAGGAGGGAAAAGGAGAGATCACAAATGGAAAGGGGGGGAGGAGACACCACTGGGGGGCAGAGAAGAGCAGAGACCACTAAGGAGGGGGCAAAAGGAAAGGAAAGGGGAGAAGAGGAGAGACCACTAAGGGAGGCAGGAGTAGAGACCATTAAGAGGGGGGGAGAAGAAAGACCACTAATGGGGTGAGGAAGAGTTGAGACCACTAAGGCACAGAGGAGGAGAGAAGAGACCACTAAGGGGCAGGGCAGACCTCTAAAGGACAGGGGGCAGGGGAGAGCTCTGATGGGGAGGGGGTAGGAGAAATCACTAAGGGATGGGGGAGCACCAAGGGATGGGGGGGTAGGAGAGAGCACTAGGAGACAGGATGGGAGAGCTCTAAGGGACAGGAGAGCACTAAGGGAAGGGGGAGCTCACTAAGGGACAGTGGGGCAGGGGAGAGCACAAAGGGACAGGAGGGGAGAGCTCTAAGGGATGGTAGAGGAGAGCATTAAGGGACAGGAGGGGAGAGAGGCTGAGGAAGGGGGGAAAGAGAAGCGCAAAGGGGTTGGTAGGACTCAGCCCTATCCTACCCCACAAACTCTCTCTTTCACACTACACACACACACACACACACACAATGCTTCCCTATGCATACACAGAAACACACAATGCATCCCTACACACACAGAAACACACCATGTTTCCCTTACACACAGAGAAACACACAATGCATCCATTGCGCACACACACACACACACATGCACACACACACAATGCATCCATTGCACACACACACACAATGCATCCCTTACACACAGACAATACACATACACAGAAATACACAATACATCCTTTACACACACAGAAACACAATGCATCTTACACACTCAATGCACCCATTACAGACACACACACTGCATCCCTTACATACACAGAAACATACCTTGCATCCCTTACACATACAAACATAAATGCACACAATGCATCCCTTACACACAACCAGAAAAACACAATACATCCCTTACACACAAACACACACTGCTTTCTATCCCTTACACAAAAACATACTGCATCACCTACACAAACTGGTATCCCTATACACTACATTCCAGAAGCACATACTTTAGGTCCTATACAATAACACATAACACATCCCCTACACACTCCACTCCCTGTGAGTGAACTCATGGGTGGAACATGTAGGTGGATTTATGGGTGGGCCTAATAAGCATACTTACCATCAGGCCCTATGGCCCAGACCTTGAGCTATGTAAGGGGCCCCAAAAAATGGAGCTGCTTCCCGTTCCCCCAGGACATTGATTTTTGTGACCACAGTTACAAACAGCCTCCAGGGAGCCTGTTCTACACCAGACTAGTGGAGCCAGACTGCCACCAAAGCCCATCAGCCTCATCTGCTTGTAAGTAGGCAATCTAGTATATTATTCATGGCACTAATCTCTAATTTACCTCACATTAAAGGGGCACTATAGTCCCAGAACCACTGACGCTTAATGTAGTAGTTCTGGTGTCTGTAGCCTGGCCCTGCAGGCTTTTTTATATTTGCAATTTTTATGGTTTTACAAGTTGTACAGATTTACATTCCAACATGGTACATTGGTTAGAGAAAGCATTACAATATGCATATGCTATCAGTTCACATTTTTGAGATGAAAGATTCTTAAGTTAAACCATACTTTGTTACATCATACATATTATAATTCTTTCAGCTCTTTATTCTAGATGAGCTCTAGTGGTGGTGCTGCTATTTGTGCTGGTTTCTGGTCTTAACTTAGAAATGTACTGTACGTTCCTAATGGTGGTTGGGATTGGTATGAGGGGTTGAACTTGGAGGTAGAACCAGGATACTAAAATAATAAATTAGAGTCTCAAAGGAAGGATGCTCAAATCTGGTTTTAAAACAAAGTCAAGGACAATAATGATGATTACAAATATATACTATAAGCAAATTGGTAAATCAGCACGGAGTTGTAGTAGTGGGGGTGACCTAACCTAATTGATCACATATAACCGTTCCAAAGAGGTGCCAAAATTAATAGACGCTTTATTATGTAGAAAAGAGGCACTATAGATGGAACATATTCAGTGAAGCAAAAAAAGAACAATGATCATGTTTATATAGAGGGATCAAGTATAGACCATAGGGCAGTAAACATAAAGTAAAAGTTATCCACACCAATAAAGAAATTGGCTGGTGAGAGAAAGTCTGCTAAATGGTGATAGTACACATATCCAAGTCTATGAAAGAGGTAATGGACCCATATAGTTGAAGGACACTGTAAAGGTTAAATGGTAAAGGGAGGCTTCAGACAAATACTGCAGTGCTACAATCCCTGTCAACTCCTAAATAAAACACCTTAAAGGGTGTATGATACTGTCCTAATGAGGCTTCAAAACCTACTTGGCAAAATTAAAGAAGTAGGCTGTCTGCTCTTTTTTATGTTTGATGGCACATACTATCACCAGGTGCAGGGTACAGCTATGGGGACATCTTGCGCGCCCTCATATGCTAACCTGCACCTGGGTTGGTGGGAGGAAAAGGTAGTATTTGCAGCCAACTCCAACAAATTCTTACCATATATCCTCTCTTGGAAGAGGTATATAGATGATATTATGATTGTTTGGAGCAGTATGACGGATGATTTTTTCCACTTTGTTCAGCTGCTTAACGAGAACAACCTGATTCTAAGATTTACATCTGAAATGGGTAAACCTAGACTTAACTTCTTACTCTGGTCCCTGACACCGATGGTACCATTAAAACTCTTCAGAAAAAGTATGGCAACCAACAGCCTACTTAACTGGGGAAGTTATCATCCGATCCCCCTAAAAAGAGGTATACCGATTGGACAGTACCTCCGCCTGCGGCGCAACTGCTCTGATGTCCAAGATTTTAAAATGAGAGCAAGAGAGCCACCCGCAATGTTCAGGGCAAAAGGATACCCACATAAATGTCTAAAAAGGGCTTACCATCGAGCACTATTAACTGATCAGGAGGGACTTATTAAAGATTTACCATCCTCCCCAAATCACACCAACATGGATCCCAAGCTTTTGAGATGTATCGTTACGTACGATGCAGGCTGGGCCCAGGTCAAAACAATCTTGAATAGATATTGGCCACTGCTCAGACAGGACGAACACCTTAAAGAGGTTATTCCGTCCAATGCTGTCCTTGTAGCACGAAGGGGAAAGAACATTAAAGATGCTCTCGTACATAGCCACTTTAAACAATCTAAAGTAACCCCCACCCATTGGCTATCTAATAAACTTCTAGGGACCAACAGATGTGCAAAGTGTGTAATTTCATCTGCAAAGACTCTAAAAGCTTTCAAAATTATACAAAGTCTGACACTTTTCATCCGAACTCTTTCTTTAACTGTAACACCAAGGGCTTAGTCTACCTGATAATATGCCAGTGTCATAAGCTATATGTCATAAGACTTTTAGGCCTTTTAAAAGACAGATTCTTGAACACATTCTATCAAAACCAGCAGACACATTGAAACCTCAGTATCTAGACACGTTAAAAATTTCCATAAAGGTGACCACTCGGTACTCCAATTTTTGGGTATCGAATTGGTCAAACTTGACCAAAGAAGAGGGAATCTCGATAAACTTTTGAGAAGAAGAGAATGTTTATGGATATACCGCCTAAATACTCTGTCTCCAATAGGGTTGAATGAGAGTTTCTCCTATTCTCTCTTCATCAGTGATATCTAACGTTACAATATCATCCTACTATGTTCTAGGAATTGTATTATATTTTGTCATACAGGTTAATTGGTATTGTCACATACACCTAATTTTTCTCTGCACACTATTTACTAATGGTTTTTAAGAGATACCTTTAAAGTTTATATGATTTATATCAACCTCATTAGACCTAATCCTGTTGAGTCCCTACCCCTATGGCTCCTATTTCAAGTTAGGGGTATCATATTCCTCTCCCCCCTCCCCCCAGTGAGATAATTTATGGTACCAATTAACTCACTGTAAGATTGTACCCCCTACAGGATGACAACCCTTTCATTTGTTTTAGATTATTAGGAGTATCAATTATACTCCTTATAGTCTAATTCCCTGTCCAGAAGCTCAACTATTAAGCATACTAAACCATATACTTTGGATATTTGAGATTAACACTTTGCTACTGGCTGACCCACTTCTTTAGGGACTACTTATATTATTTAGTTCCCCTATGCAGCTATACAGCATTAGCATAGCCTTTATACTTATATGGAAATATGTTTTTTAGAGGCTCCCTTAAGAGTGTCTTCAAATTTGCAGAAATGTATGGCAAGAGGCTCCTCTAAGAGCGTCTTTAAATTTGCAGAAGTGTCTAGTAAGACGGCATTTCATAGCATTGTATCTTTGTTTCAATATATTAACAAAAAATTCATTTTCTGTTAACAAATACTAAGACAACATGAGCAGAAATCCACTTGATCCCTTATTTAATCAGCAGTAATACGAGGATACAACTGGCCTCATTATCATCACTGGCTTACGTTTAATTATTCAGTCAGTTTACTATGACTGTTTACGTTCCTTTTGGTACACGCCCATATGGGAGGAGTTATTAAGAACAGGCAGACTGCATCTGCTCAGATTCCGTCCTGTTTCTCCTCCCTCTCTTATTATATGAGGATGAAGGGCAGAGCTCAAGCTCTAAGGGAATGTTCCATTGGCATCATGACGTGGCAATTTAGACCCGCCTCCTAGGGGAGGACCTAGTAGATCTATGACACTGCGGCAGGATCCGCCTCTATCCTACTTCCTTCCGATACTCACACAAGGTAGAGGGGAGGAGTCTCCGCCCTCTGACCTAGATGCAGTTTTTTCCCCGCCTACGCCAAGCCTCCCCGCTCACCTGATAAGGATCCCCAGCTGATTTTGGGACTCCTCGGATTGGCCCTTGGATCTTTTAAAAACCATCACAGCAACTATGGTATTTTCTATCCCCTGACGAAGGTGCAACTTCACGCACCGAAACGCGCGTCAGGTCCTTTGTTTCGCTGATGGTAGCAATAGGTGTTTAGCACTTCTATATTTTTTATATATTTTTTTTCTTTCAGGCCGGAGTTTGTTTAGTTTTTGGGGGATGTTTAGAGAAAGTTTCTCCATTTATTAGGGACAGTATAGAACACCCTTGAAGGTGTTTGTCTCAGGAGCCAACAGGGCTGTTTAGCTTTGTTTTATTTGTTTTGGGAGCCTGTTCTAGTATACAAGATCTTTATACAACCAGTATATAAGATTTCTCAAGGTGTCCGATTCAAGAGCAGACAGCCTACTTCTTTCATTTTGCCAAGTGAAAGAAGTAATGGACCCATATAGTTGAAGGACAGTTTTAATGCTAGTTGGTAGGCACTGGAGGATGTAGTGTTCAGGTGCTTGTGGTTTTGAAGCATCATTAGGACAGTATAATACACCCTTTAAGGTGTTTTATTTAGGAGTTGACAGGGATTTTAGCACTGCAGTATTTGTCTAAAGCCTCCCTTTACCATTTAACCTTTACAGTGTCTTTCAACTATATGGGTCCATTACCTCTTTCATAGACTTGGATATGTGTACGATCCCCATTTAGCAGACTTTCTCTCACCAGCCAATTTCTTTATTGGTGTGGATAACTTTTACTTTATGTTTACTGCCCTTTGATCTATACTTGATTCCTCTATATAGGCACTATCATTGTCCTTTTTTGCTTCACTGAATATGTTCCATCTATAGTGCCTCTTTTCTACATAATAAAGCGTCTATTAATTTTCGCACCTCTTTGGAACGGTTATATGTGATCAATCAGGTTAGGTTACCCCCATTACTACTACTCCGTGCTGATTTACCAATTTGCTTATAGTATATATTTGTAATCATCATTATTGTCCTTGACTTTGTTTTAAAACCAGATTTGAGCCTCTTTCCTTTGAGACTCTTATTTATTATTTTTGTTTTCTTTACAATATTTGGGGTATAAGCCCCTCATGGTGGTTCTGGAACAACCATACTGACCTCTGTGGGTTCGATTCCCATATTCTGTGAGAGCGATACACACAGTCTTTCTCCTTTTTCATACTGAGAACCAGGATACTGTTCCCCAAAGAACTGGGGAAGGGGGGGGGGAGTAGGGAAGAGGGTCGACCCATGTTGCCTCTACCCATTTTATATGTGTTATCTAATTTTGTGTCATTTATCTTGATGTATCATTTGTGGTTTTCCATGACACTACCATTCATTATTGTTCATTATTGTTCGTAATCGTTGGAGCCTTTACTCTGTATTAGTGGGTTTGTGGCGTGTGTTGGTGCCTGTTCCACCTTTCCCACGCCATCCTCCAGTATGCCTGTGGGAGTCTATGTGCTCTAGCCGCCATTTCATACTTTTTTGTATCTTCAATTTGTTGAATGCATTCATTTATGTGCAGAGGTTTTGTTTGCAACCATTTTCTGCTTATATTTGTGAGTGCGGCGGAAGTAATGTTACAATATCATCCTACTATGTTCTAGGAATTGTATTATATTTTGTCATACAGGTTAATTGGTAAGCTGTCAGCTTTTTTAATGCTAGTTGGTAGGTACTGGAGGATGTAGTGTTCAGGTGCTTGTGGTAGGTTAATCTTGGTCACCTTTTGTATTAGGGAGTGTATGTCTGTCCACATTTTCCCCAGATCTGGGCATGTTCACCACATGTGCAGCATTGTCCCTGGGTGTTTGTTACATCTCCAACAAATCCCTGAATGTGCCGGTGTAATATTTTTCATTTGTGTAGGGACTAAGTACCAGCGGTACAGTATCTTCCTACTTATTTCCAAATGGGACGTGTTCACAGTTAGGGTTTTGTTTGCGCAAAATATGTGTGCCCATTGGTCGTCCGTTAGTCTCTTACCCAATTCTGTTTCCCAAGCTTGGACAAATGTAAGGTCATGTGGGGATTTTGTTAGATAGTTTTGATTGTATATCTTAGATAATGGATGTGAAGGCTGTTTGTTCTGTAGGCTTATTCTGTAGGCGAGGATATAGAGTATTGGGGATAGTGGGCATCCTTGACGCGTGCCGTTTTTGATTTCAAAGGGTTGGGACACAAAGCCTCTGTTCATTATTTGGGTGGCAGGTGTAGAGTAAAGTGCTGAGATTAGGCCTTGAAATGCGGGTGGGAAGTCAAATTTTTGCAGGACTGCTCGGAGGAAATTCCAGTGCAACATGTCAAAAGCCTCTTCGGCATCTAATGACATAAACACACTGGGTTGTTTGTGGGCCTTTTACCATAAAGCAGGCTGTGAAGTTTTCTTGTGCCCCCTGTCTCCCCTTCACAAACCCCACTTGGTCTGGGTGTATCAGGGAAGGTATGATGGTCGTTACTCTAGTAGCGTATATTTTTGCAAGGATTTTTGTGTCGGTATTTAGTAGGGAGATGGGGCATAGATTTTTTCGGCTGATCCGGAGTCTTCCACGGTTTTGGTAATGTGGTTATATGCGCAAGTAACATCTCTGGTGGCATGTTTCCCGATTGTACTATGTTTTTTAGTGCTGTGACTAGGTGCAGTATGCAATGTTTTATAATATTCGTTGGTGAAACCATCTGGGCCGGTGATTTCCCTGATGGTAGTGAATGTATTGTCTGCATCAGTTTTTATAGTGTGATTGGTTTTTGTAGACTTTCTTTATGCAATTGCGTGAGAGCCGGTAGTCTTATGTTGGCGAGGAAGTTTTGTATTTCAGTGTGATTGGGTTGGTGTGTCTGTGTATCGTCCCGCAGATTATAAAGACATTTGTAGTAGTTATCAATCATTGTGTTAATTTCTCGGGGTCGTATATTTTCCCTCCTGCGTTATTGAGTATGTATGGGATTTTTAATTTTGCTTGTTTCTGTCTCAGCATTGACGCTAGCGCTTTGCTAGCTCTGTTAACCTGTGTGTAATGCCGTAATTTGAGTTTGTGGAGGTTCTGGGCCGTTTTGTGGAGCAGCAGGTCATTGATTTGTTTAGTGGTATGTGCAATTTCTATTAGTCTTTCGTCTTTGGGTTTTATTAATTGTTCGTTATTGAGATCTGGAAGCTCTGTCAATAATTGTAGATATTTATTTTGTGTGCTCCGTTTTATATACGCTGCTCTACTTATGAGTAGTCCTCTAGTTACTGCCTTGTGGGCTTTCCATAGTGTGGTGGGCAGGAGCCCCGGATTTTGATTTGTCTGGAAATAGTCATTTATGTCTGTTTCTAATTTAGTTTTAAAGTCTGCATCAGTCAGTAATGTGTTGTTCAATCGCCAGGGGGGTTTCCCTCTGTGGTTGTAAGTGTCGTGGATTGTGAGTGTTATCGGGGCATGATCTAACCACATGTGAGATCATATCATGTGACACCAGAATGTGATCTATTCTAGAATGCGTTTTGTGAACCGCTGAGTAGAATGAATACCCTCTCACGTTTGGATGAAGGGTACGCCAGATGTCGTATAGGCCATAAGCTGAAATAAGTTTAGTGAGGGCCTTACAATGTGGGTTTAGTGCTCTGGATCTGGGAGTGGATGTAGGCGCTGTCATGTCCATACGTGGGTGTAGTACATGATTGAGGTCTCCACATATTATTAAAGAAGTCGTGTTATGGTGGGAAATTTTGTTCAGTACCTTGTGTAGAAAGTTGTGTTGGACTGTATATCCCCACTAAGGTATATAATGCGTTGTTGATATTGCAGTGCAGTATGAGATAGCGTCACTGGTCGTCTTTTTTCATCTGTAAAAGTTCAAAGGTTAGTGATTTATGAAACAGAAAAGAGACACCTCTTGTTTTAGAGGAGTAAGTGGCGTGATATTGGGTTGTATATTCCTGTTTCCCAAACTCTGGGACCCTGCAGTGTGCAAAGTGTGTTTCTTGGAGATAAAGAATGTCTACGCTGTCCTGTTTAGCACCTGCTAGTAGAATCCTGTATTTGTGAGGGGTATTTAATCCCCTAACGTTATGTGATTGTATTTTCATATGTTGTTAGTTTTGGGGGAGCATCAGTTGTGGTTACATCTATGTATTCGTTTTGCAGTTTATGGTGCCTTTTTTCGAGGTGGGGAAAACATTACATTTTTGTAACGTGGGGTAGCTTTGCTCCATTCAAGCTGCAAATGACTAGTTGGTGAAGCCTGCGGTTCCAGTTCTTTTCCTGTGAGTGCCCAGAGGCGCAATTTTCTTATCCCGTCCTCTGGTGATGTGATAACTTGTGTGGATCCGTCTTTTGTTAACAGCATTTTTGTTGGGAAACCCCAGCGGAATCTGATGCCGTTGGACTGCAGTGTGTTGGCTATTTGTGAGAAGTCTTTCCTCCTGCGTAAGGTGGAGGCTGAAAGATCTGCGAATATTTTAATCTCTGGGAAGTCTGCCGGCGGTTTCACTTTGTTGCGGCTCACTCGCAATATTTGCTCTTTTATATGATGGTAATGAATGCGCATCAAGACATCTCGCGGAGCTGTTTCAGGCAAGAATCTTGGCCTTGGAAGCCAATGCACTCTATCTATGAGTAACATATCCGCTGGTATCTCTGGGACATATGCATGAAGGAGACCTCTAACATAGGTTTGTAGGTTTTCTGGTATTAAGTCTGGTATCCATCTGAGGCGCAGATTATTTCTGCGCGCCCTATCCTCCAGGTCAGTTAGTTTCAGCTCAGTAGCGGTAAGCTTTTGTTCGATCTGTTCCACATGTGTGGCCACATCATTATGTGCTGAGGCAAAGTCCTCCATTTTAGATTCAACATGTGTTGTCCTTTTACCCAGTTCTTGAACATCTTTCCTTAATGAAGCCATTGAATGCTGCCAAGTTGTAATCAGCTTCTGTGACAGTGCATCCAATGCCTGCTGTAGGTGACTTTTTGTGAGCTTGTCAGGGTCTGGATCTATCTCAGTTGGAGTGGGGCACTCTGTGCTGTCAGAGCTGGCTCCGCCATCTTGAGAGAAGGCCCGAATCTCCATCTGCTCGTTTTGTGATTTATTCCCCAAAAAGTTAAGTTTTTCTGCCTTTGTGGCGTTCTTTCCCTTTTGTTGTGCCATGTCCCCTTTGTTGTCTTTATATGTGCTCAGATTGTCAGGATGGCATCAGATTGTGACCCTGTGAGCCTGAGCTAAAGGATTATGCATCCATTGCTCTCAGCGGTTAGCCACGCCCCCCCTGCAGGCTTTTTAATGTAAACACACACTGTGTGCAGCACTGACATTGGTTCATATGGCAGATCATTTGGGTGGGGCATTGTGATGTCATATTTTTCTTTTACCTAGGGCGGCAAAAATCCATGCACCGGCCCTGGAATTAGGCAATATGCCCCAAGGAGGTTATCAGGTCTCATGAGAACCTATAAGATAAATTATAGGGGAGGAGAATAAGGAGAACCTAAAAATGGAATTATAGGTTGAAGGAAGAGGAGATCCTATAAACAGAATAAGAAGACAGAAATAAGAGTTAAGCAATATGCCCCAAACAAGTTATCAAGTAGCAGGTAAATCAAGAAAGAGAAAACCTATGAGAGAAATTATAGTTTACTGGGAAACATAATATAATAAAGACAGAAATAAACAACATATGGAGGTTTAACTAATTCGAGTAGGTAGACTTTTAGTTGATCAGTCTCTTTTGGTTGGAAGCAGTAATGCAATAATCCAATAGTTGGAAATAAGAAGGAAAATATTGTATTATTCAGGTTGCTTGTGTTGAATCTGGTAGTTACAAGGTAGGTTTGCAACAAAGTAGGAAGGTAATAGAGTCCAATATGAAATAAAACAGGTTAGTATTGATGAGTTTGGTTGTTGTAAAGTAGGGTTGCAATAAAGTAAAAAGGTAATAAAGTCCAGTATGAAAAAAAATCAGGATGTTATTGATGACAAGGTTTAGTTACCAAGCTTCTTGGGAAAGAGCAGACTGGAAACAATGTAGATTGGTTGGAAAATTCAGGATGATTCAAAGGTATTCAAAGTTGAACAGGTTTTCTCGATCAAGATCAGAAGTTATGTCAGGTTCAGAACAACAACTTCTATCATTGTGAAGGCAACTTGTGCAGCAGGGTGTGGCCTCTTATAGCAGATTTTGGATGATCATGCTATGCAGGTGAGAGAAACCTTTGATAGACTAGTGCAGTGGTTCCAAACCTTTTTTTACTTGAGTACCCCTTGGCAGTCCATCTCCATAAATTGTACCTCTCATATTAGCAAAATGTTTGTAATGAACATAGTTGCTGTTATTTTAAATATATTTGTTTTTCTCTGCCCCAGGCTCTCCCTGCTCTCCCCTCTGCCACAGGCTCTCCCTGCTCTCCCCTCTGCCACAGGCTCCCCCTGCTCTTCCCTCTGACCCAGGCTCTCCCTGCTGTCCCCTCTGCTCCAGACTCTCCCTGCTTTTCCCTCTGCCCCAGGCTCTCCCTGCTTTTACCTCTGTTTCAGGCTCTCCCTGCTCTTCCCTCTGCCCCAGGCTCTCCCTGCTCTTCACTCTGCCCCAGGCTCTCCCTGCTCTCCCCTCTGCCTGAGTCTCTCCCTGCTCTCCCCTCTGCCCGAGGCTCTCCCTGCTCTCCCCTCTGCCCCAGGATCTCCCTGCTTCTCTTCTGCACCAGGCTCTTCCTGCTCTCCTCTCTGCCCCAGGCTCTCCCTGCATTTCCCTCTGTCTCAGGATCTCTCTGCTTCTCCTTGGCCCCAGACTCTCTCTGCTCTTCCCTCTGTTCCAGGCTCTCCCTGCTTTTCCCTCTGCCCCAGGCTCTCCCCTCTGCCCCAGGCTCTCCAGTCTGCCCCAGGCTCTAACTGCTCTACCATCTGCCCAAGACTCTCCCCTCTGCCCAAGGCTCTTCCTGTATTTTCCTCTGCCCAAGGCTCTTCCTGCATTTATCTCTGCCCCAGGCTCTCCCTGCTATTCCCTCTGTTCCAGGCTCTCCCTGTATTTCTCTCTCTCCCAGGCTTTCCCTGTTTCTCCTCTGCCACAGGCTCTCCCTGCTCTTTCCTCTGTTACAGGCTCTCCCTGCTCTTCTCCTGCTATGAGGCTCTCCCTGCTCTCCCCTCTGCCCCAGGATCTCTCTGCTTCTCCTCTGCCCCAGTCTCTCTCTGCTCTTCCCGTCTGTCCTAGGCTCTCCCTGCTCTTCCCTCTGCCCAAGGCTCTCACTGCATTTCCCTCTGCCCCAGGCACTCCCTGCTTCTCCTCTGCCCAAGGCTCTCCCTGCTCTTTCCTCTGGTCCATACTCTCCCTGCTCTCCCCTTTGGTCCAGGCTCTCCCTGCTTTTTCCTCTGCCCCAGGCTCTCCCTGCTTTTTCCTCTGTTCCAGGCTCTTCCTGCTTTTTCCTCTGCCCCAGGCTCTCCCTGCTTTTTCCTCTGTTCTAGGCTCTGCCTGTTCTTTTCTCTGCCCGAGGCTCTCCCTGCTCTCCCCTCTGCCCGAGGCTCTTCCTGCTCTACCCTCTGCCCGAGGCTTTCCCTGCTCCACCCTCTGCCCGAGGCTTTCCCTGCTCTCCCCTCTGCCTGAGGCTCTCCCTGCTGTCCCCTCTGCCCCAGGATCTCCCTGCTTCTCTTCTGCCCCAGGCTCTCCCTGCTCTCCTCTCTGCCCCAGGCTCTCCCTGCATTTCCCTCTGTCTCAGGATCTCTCTGCTTCTCCTTGGCCCCAGGCTCTCCCTGCTCTTCCCTCTGTTCCAGGCTCTGCCTGCTCTTCCCTCTGCCCTGGGCTCTCCCTGCTCTCCCCTCTGCCTGAGGCTCTCCCTGCTGTCCCCTCTGCCCCAGGATCTCCCTTCTTCTCTTCTGCCCCAGGCTCTCCCTGCTCTCCTCTCTGCCCCAGGCTCTCCCTGTGTTTCCCTCTGTCTCAAGATCTCTCTGCTTCTCCTTGGCCCTAGGCTCTCCCTGCTCTTCCCTCTGTTCCAGGCTCTCCCTGCTCTCCCCTGTGCCCCAGCCTCTCCCTGCTCTCCCCTTTGCCCCAGGCTCTCCCTGCTTTCTCCTCAGCCCCAGGCTTTCCCTGCTCTTCCTTCAGCCCCAGGCTCCCTACACACACAGATACAAACACTCACACAAATATACAGATGCAGACACACAGATACAAACACTGACACACATACAGTTGTACAGACACACTGAATGACACAAATACCATTATTGACACACATGCAGTTACGATACACATATACAGTCACTGACACACATGCAGATACAGACACACATACAATCACTGACACACACATGCAGATACTCATTATCTGTATGTCAGTGATTGTATATATGTGTCTACGTATATGCATATGTGTCTGTGTGTGTCTGTGTATTGGCATGTGTGCCAGGGTGTGTATCTGTGTGTTCAATGTCTGTTTCTTTAAGTTTGCCAGTCTATGTATCTACGTGTCTGTGCATCTGCATGTGTTTCAGGGTATATATCTGTGTGTCAATGTGTCTGTGTTTCAGGGTGTGTATCTGTATGTGTCAGGGTATGTATCTGTGTGTCAGACCCACAGATACATACCCTGACACACATACACACATACACATCCTAAAACACAGATACATACCTTAACACACATGCAGATACACAGACACATATATAGATACACTGACATACATACAGACACATACTCTGACACACAGACACACTGACCATCAGATACACACTGACACACATGCAGATACAGACACCCATGCAGATACACACACATAGATACACACTGACACACTTAAAGATACACCCTGCCATGCAGATACACACCTTGACACACATGCATATACAAAGACACATATATACATACACTGACACACATACATACACACATACAGACACATACCCTGACACACTGACAAACAGATACACACTCTGACACACATGTGTCAGGGTATGTATCCGTAAGTGTGTCAGTGTATGTATCTAACACATAGATGCACACCCATACACACATGAGTATACACAGAGACACACACATTGACACACAGATTACTATACTGACAAACATGCATATACACAGACACATATATACATAAACTGATACACTTAAGGATACATACCCTGACACACATACAGATACACAGACACTGACACACATCCTCACGCACAGATACATACCCTGAGACACATACGCAGATACAAAGACACATAGATACATACACTGACACACTCAAGGATGCATACCCTGACACAGATGACACAGATGCACACCCTGACAAACATGCAGATACACAGACACACACACACACACGCTGACACACAGATACATATACTGACAAACATGCTGATACACAGACACATATATACATACACTGACACACTTAAGGATACATACCCTGACACACGTTCAGATACACAGATACAGACACTGACACATATACTCATGCACAGATCCTGACACACATGCAGATACACAGACACATAGATACATACAATGACACACTTAAAGATACACACCCTGACATACAGATACACACATTAACACACACATGCAGATACACAGAGATACATACACTGGCACAGACACTGTGCTGTGTGTGAGGAGTGTTCTGTGTGTGTGAAGGGTGCTCTGTGTGTGTGTTAGGGGTGCTGTGTGTGCACACACATTTTCTTAGGCCCCCCCATTGCTCTGTGTGTGTGTGTGTGTGTGTGAGGGGTGCTGTGTCTGTGAGAGGTGCTGTGTGTGTGTGTGTGTGTGTGTGTGTGAGGTGTTGTGTGTGTGTGTGTGACAGGGGTGATGTGTGTGTATGGGAGGTGTTTTGTTTCTGAGGGTTGTTGTGTGTGAGTGTGTGGGGGGTGCTGTTTGTGGGGTGCTGTGAGTGTGGCGGGGTGATGTGTGTGTGACAGGGGTGATGTGTGTGTGTGTAAAGGGTGCTCTGAGTGTGTGTGTGTGTGTGTGTAAGGGGTGTTCTGTGTGTTTGTGTGTGTGAGGGGTGCTATGTGTGTATGAGGGATGCGCTGTGTGTGTAACAGGGGTTATGTGTGTGTGTGTGGTGCTGTGTTTGTGTGTGTAAGAGGTGCTGTGTGTGTGTGAGGCGTGCTGCGTGTGTGTGTGTCTCCCCATAATGGTGGATAATAGAATCAATCAGGCAACCAATGCAAACAAGTTCCTTTAACAGTACAAACCTGCTTTCAATTATTATACAAGCCGAAGGTTTTACTCAAACCACCCTCAAACTTCCCTTCCTCTCTCCAGACAGTACAAGCCTGCAGCTTCGAAAGTTCCCTTATCAGTAACTGGCACAGTGTCAGACGAAGAACAAAGCCCACACTGAAGGAGAGCATTCCAGGCACTCCCCTGACTCACAAC
>OW240918.1:81455998-81552821 GCA_933207985.1 Pelobates cultripes
TATTACCTAGTTAATCTGCAGATTAACTAGGGCGATCAGTTAAAGTGCAGAAAATTATTTAGTTTCTCAAATATTTCTCACATTACCTAGGTAATCTGCACATTACCTACTAGGCACTCGTTAAAGGGACACTATAGTCACCTGAACAACTCTCTCCAGGCAAATTAGACCCCGGCGGGCCCTGTGATTGCTCTCACAGAGTGATCACATGGTCCCCATAGGAGTCCTTTGAGCTGCCTGAGCTATCAGACAGTCTCCCTAATACCTCAAAATGGGGGTGGGGCAGAAATGTAATTTCTCAGTGTATTTTGATATTAATATATCTATCTATCTATCTATATATAAAATTTAAAATCTATATGTATATATTTACACATGTGTGTATATATATATATAAATATATATATACATATATATATAATTATTGATTTTCTCATCCCTCTAGGGTGGTATGTTTATTCCCCATTCTCAGGTCCTCTACCAGAGGCCTGGGAGTTTGAGGATTCTGCGCAGTATCTTAGCTGTTCCTAGAACTGCACTCTTCAGGACAGCAATCTCAGATGTCCCACCTGGAATCTGTTGAAGCCACTCCCCCAACTTGGAGTCACAGCCCTAAGTGCTCCTATTACAACTGGGACTACTACTGCCTATACTTTCCATATCCTTTCTAGCTCTTCTTTCAGTCCTTGGTATTTCTCCACCTTCTCATGTTCCTTCTTCCTGATGTTATATATGGGTATTGCCACATCCAACACAACTGCAGTTTTCCGATCCTTGTCTGCCACCACAATGTCGGGTTGGATGGCCAGCACTTGTCTGTCTGAATCTTGAAGTCCCACAGGATCTTAGCCCTGTCATTCTCCACTAGTCTTTGCGGTATCTCCCATCTGGCAGGTCCAATCCATATTCTGTGCAGATGTTTCACTACACAATCCCAGCAACTTGGCTGTGTCTCTCTTTGTATGCTGTTCCAGCTAACATCTTGCATCCGGCTACTAGGTGCTGGACTGTCTCAGAGGCCTCTTTGCACAGTCTGCACCTTGGGTCTTGCCTGGTGTGGTAGACACCAGCTTCTATTGATCTGATGCCGAGTGACTGTTCCTGTGCTGCTAGGATTAGTGCCTCAGTGCTGTCTTTCAGTCCTGCCTTTTACAACCACTGATTATGTCCTGTGAACCACATCCACTATCTGCTGGTGGTACACGCCATGGAGAGGTTTGTCTTGCCAAGGAACCTCCACTTTTTCTGCATCCTTTTTCTGCTAAAGTTTTAGGCATTCCCTTAGCAGTACACCTTTGGGAGCCATCTTCATGATGTACTTATGGATATGCTCTGTGTTTCATCCAGGACTGTGGCTTTGACACTCATCAGGCTCTGACCTCCTTCCCTCCGGCAGGTGTACAGTCTCTGGGTGCTGGATTTCAGGTGGAATCCTCCATTCATAGTCGGTAGTTTTCTGGTCTTGACATCCATGGTGACCAGATCTTCTCTTGGCCAGGTTATTATTCCAGCTGGGTACCTGATGACTGGTAGGAAGTATGTGTTGATGGCTTGGATCTTGTTACATCTCCAACAAATATTTGAGTTTGTAGCAGATATTTTATGAAGCTTCTCTGGTGTATAGTACCATTTATAAATAACCTTGACATGAGTCTCTACATAATTTAAACAGTGAATATTTTTTTGTGACTAAATAGAAGCCTTTTTACCCATTTCATTCTATCTATTTGATGACCTTATACTTTTTCCCATATAGTTATTAGTGATGTCGCGAACACGAAATTTTCGGTTCGCGAACGGCGAACGCGAACTTCCACAAATGTTCGCGAACCGGCGAACCGCGCGAACCGCCATAGACTTCAATGGTCAGGCGAATTTTAAAACACACAGGGACTCTTTCTGGCCACAATAGTGATGGAAAAGTTGTTTCAAGGGGACTAACACCTGGACTGTGGCATGCCGGAGGGGGATCCATGGCAAAACTCCCATGGAAAATTACACAGTTGATACAGAGTCTGGTTTTAATCCATAAAGGACAGAAATCACCTAACATTCCTAAATCACAATAAATATGGATTGACACCTGACATATGACATATTGACACCTTGACACCTGTCCTCAGAGCCCCTGATGCACACGGACACAGAGCAGAATAGGGACTGGTCCCCCTACATAGGGTCACTTGGCAGATATGGATTGACACCTGTCCTAAGGATCCCTGATACACACTGACACAGAGCAGAATAGGGACTGTTCCCCCTACATCGGGTCACTTGGCAGATATGGATTGACACCTGTCCTAAGGACCCTGATACACACTGACACAGAGCAGAATAGTGACTGTTCCTCCTACATAGGGTCACTTGGCAGATATGGATTGACACCTGTCCTCAGAGCCCCTGATACACACTGACACAGATCAGAATAGGGACTGTTCCCCCTACATCGGGTCACTTGGCAGATATGGATTGACACCTTATTACAAACTGCTATTTGTAACTGGCCCTTTAAATGGCAAATTGCCCTGCTTCCCTGGATTGTGGAGAAGCCTATTTGCCAGCCTCCTCCCGCATGACTATGGCCCCTGGGAGATTGTGAAAATGTATGCACTTTTATTTGGTGTGTATGGCCCTTTAAGACTGTCGGTGGGCATATTGGGGCTTATGGACTCTTTATGTGACTGGTGCTGGCCCTTTAAACACCTTTTTGGGACATCAGGAAGATTGGGACACTGCCCCTTTAAGGCCGTGTCCCCAGACTTGTTGGGGACACGGCCCCTTTAAGACGGTGTCCCCTGTGTCCCCAGACCTGGTGCAAACCCTTTGTGCCTGCCTGGCTATTTCCCACTTGGTTCAGTAAATGGGGCTTACTGAACCAAGTACCACACAGGCAGACCACCCAGAAGTGGAAGTGTGCAGGCAATTTACCTCCCAGAAGCTGCGGTTAACCGCAGCTTAATTGACAATGCTGGGAGGTCTTTGTTCGTTTGCCAAACACGTGGCGGCGGCCATCTTTGATCATTCGACGAGGTCAGCGGTATGTGTAGCCAAATTCATGGAACTAAAATCGGCTACACATTTCTGCGAACACTGCTGAGCTCTACCTTCTCCCCTACTGGTTTTACAGCTGCAGAGACTAAGTCCCATTCGGCGATGGGACTAAGTAGTTTTTTCAGCTGTTTTTTCAGCCTTATTTCAGCTGCAGAGACTAAGTCCCATTCGGCGATGGGACTTAGTCGTTTTTTCAGCCTGAAAAAGGGACCTCCAGCTAACTTTTTAACCCCTGGATGGATTTGGCTGATTTTTGGTTATGTTTATGTTTTAAGTGTACTGATTCCAAATATGTAATTGTTATGGGATGTGTAGTTTTAAAGTTACAGTGTATGGCTAAAAACTGTATTTTTACTGCCTGTGTTTAATTATGTTAATCTCTTCCCAAACGTCATTTCGTTCAAAGTGGAGAGAATGTTAAAAAAATATATTTTATGTGACAATGCTTGAAAGCCTCATTCTAGCCTACCTCGGTATGTTTTAGCCTATGTCTAGCAACATATTAGCACCTACCACACGCTTTCACAAGCATGTATATTCTGATGTTAAAGTGTATTTTATAAACAGTGCAGTGAACCAGATCCGTAATTATCAGTGACCAAACACGTTTGTGATTATAGCCTGCATACTCCCTAATTTTATACTGTGTTACTTTAATCTAGCTCATGTAAGCTTAGTATAATTATTTTATGTGTAATTATTTTAGGTTTAACTATTTTATGTTTTGATTAGCTTATGGCATAGCGTACAACCCATCTATCTAGAAAGATACAAGCGATGTAGCTCCGTGTTGCGTTTTGACATGCTTGAGCAACGTAAATTTATACTGTTTCTCTCACTTAAGCATAGTCAGACATAACCATGTCAATGCCTAGATATTGTAGCGATGACGCGCGACATGACTATTAACACTAAGCTACCATTACTCAACAACAACGTAAGTCAAAAAGACAGACATAGTTACTCAGCTTGTACTTAACTTGTATTATTAATCTAAAAAATGTGCGCGTTTCCTCAAGATGCTGTACAACAGTTAAAAAATAAGTGTTTGTAAGTTACCCTTTTCACCTTAAAAAAAATGTATGCATATCCAACTTGCCACAATACTGCTATCATATGTCTATAAAAATCGAGCCTGCTAAATGCTGTTGTGGCGACACAGGCACTGTTGTAACTACCTGCATACCAAAAATAAAGAATTAAAAAAAAATATATATATATTTTTGTTCGGAGTGTGAGAAATGCTTTTCAGCCGCTTCTAATCTTAAGCATCATTTGAGGAACCATACAGGAGAGAAACCTTATTTGTGGTGTGTTTAGTATTGTTCTGATCAGTTTAATACCTTTCGCGTCTCCTATCAGTGGACGTGTATATGGCAGCCATTTTAGGAACTGCACACCTGGGACCCGAGCAAGGTCACCTCGTTCAACAGGCGACAACATTTGTCCCTGGAAAACTATCCTGGACATTCTGTACAATTTGTATGGATATGGCAGTGATTTCTGTAACAGGGAGATGGAAGAAGATGCTTGGTCGGTCCTCTTAATTCAAATTTGGGGCACTGCGCGGTCAAGCTAATGTGCCACCAGATAGGAGTGGTGTGTTTAGTATTGTTCTGATCAGTTTAATACCTTCCGCGTCTCCTATCAGTGGACGTGTATATGGCAGCCATTTTAGGAACCGTACACCTGGGACCCGAGCAAGGTCACCTCGTTCAACCGACAAAAGATATTGGATGAATAATCCAATATATATTCAGGAGTAGTATATACCTTTAAGTTTTAAACTGGTATGTAAGAATGTTAAAATGACATAATATGACTTAGAATAGCATATAATTGAAGAGCATATACAAAACAAATGATATAAATATGCTTTTGTTACAATAAATCCAATAGTAGACAGAATGTTCTTATATTGATACAATTGTATCACTTAGAATAAAAGTTCATAACAGTCCGTGAATAATGTTAGCTGTTTCAGCTTTTACCAGTTATGAACAAACTGGAATAGTGGATGCTGAATTAGCTGAATTAGTATAGTACAAAAATATATTTGATTGCAAATATAGCAATAGTGATTAGCAAATATACTTATGTACTTGTGAAAAAAGAAATAATAATCACTAGCAGGTCATAATTAGTGACTTGCAGTATAATAGGAAGAAAATCCCTCCGGTCTTGCAGAGACTAATGCAAAGATGCTTTCTGTGTTGAAAATGAATAGATTTATTGTCCACAGAATAAAATTAAGATTGCACTTACAATTGAGCAAAGAGCTAAATATGCTGAGCTGGAATCGGGAAAGTATGGTGTTAGCTGCTGTTAGGTGCTGGTCCTGCCGGCAGATGATGCTGGGAGCCGTGTGCGTGTCACCGATCTTCCTGCGTTCCAGATACAGCCTGTTCGTCTTTACGGTAAGTGCCAGAAAGTGAAATAATGTCCTTACGCGTTTCGTGAGTCTGCTGCTCACTTCATTAGAGGATGTTGAGCAGGAGAGACCCACGGGTTTAAATAGCCAGTGGTTACTTTGGCTTTTGTTAACCCTTTCAGGCTGAAATCCATACTTGCTCTGTCTCATAGTATATTTCACAGTTGTAATTCACAATTATAATTCATATAAGTTCTAAATGTTTTTATACACATATATTTGAATAACTTTAATAGTGAAAAAAATACAAATGAATAAGAAATAAAAATAAAAATAAAAAATAAAAAATAAAAAATAAAATACATTTTATACTAAAACATTCAATTGCAAAAATTTTTTTATAAAAAAGGGGGGACTTTGATATATAAGAGTCTAGTTCATTAAAAGACTCTATTGGAATGTCTGATAAAATAGATGTGTCAGCATATTTTTCAAATAGTATAATTTCCATGCAATGCATTTGTAAAAATCAATGGATACCAGTTAATCTAAATAATTGATATAGACATATTATTGGAAAAAGAGATTTCATAACTCATTAAAAAAAATTTTTTTACATATACATACGAAAATAATTCTATATAAGAGAACAATAATGTTATATTATATAGGAGACTGATATTAAGGAGAAATCATTCGTTCAACAGGCTTGCAGCGTATCCTCCAGGAAGAAGAGCCTGAACCCTTACCGGCTGCACGTGTCTTACCTGTACATGGAAAGCTGCTCTGGTTCCTTGATGAGCCAGCTGCCCGTGAGTTAACATGTCCCGTGGAGAAGCACTCTGTCCTGTAAAGCCTCACCAAAAAAAAGGAGTGGTGTGTTTAGTATTGTTCTGATCAGTTTAATACCTTTCGCGTCTCCTATCAGTGGACGTGTATATGGCAGCCATTTTAGGAACCGCACACCTGGGACCCGAGCAAGGTCACCTCGTTCAACAGGCGACAACATTTGTCCCTGGAAAACTATCCTGGACATTATGTACAATTTGTATGGATATGGCAGTGATTTCTGTAACAGGGAGATGGAAGAAGATGCTTGGTCGGTCCTCTTACTGCAAATTTGGGGCACTGCGCGGTCAAGCTAATGTGACACCAGATAGGAGTGGTGTGTTTAGTACTATTTTTATCAGTTTAATACCTTCCGCGTCTCCTATCAGTGGACGTGTACATGGCAGTGATTTCTGTAACAGGGAGATGGAAGAAGATGCTTGGTCGGTCCTCCTAACTGGAGACTGTGTTGCTGTACGGGTGGCAGGTGGAGCCATTTATAAAGTACCCACTGCTTTGCAAACCAGGTATCAGTGGTCAGATGGACCCTTGCCCCAACACTGTGTGCCAGACATGCCATTACTTCCTTTTGCACAATCGAGTACAGGTTGGGGATTCAGGAAAAGGGGTTGAGGGCTGCGCTTAGCAAAAGATAGACAAAACAAGGTAAAAATAAATAGAGATAAAAACAATAATAAGTTTATCCACATATAAGAGAGGTATAAGTTAAAACAGTTCTCACTGATGTGCAGTGATATAATATAAGTCCTCAAATGTCACTCCGTCCTTATGGTGGGTGGTCCATATATGTGAAGACAAAATGAGAGAAGAGAGGCTTCCAATGGTGAAATATTGTATGTCCAAAGTATAATATATATTCAAAGGAAAAGGTATTACACTCACATTTGGTGGAGCTTTATCCAGCTCTCGGAGAGAAGGCACTTAGTGGTTTAATCCCCACTATCGGATATACTGAACAATTGATCTGTCCGTCCGGTTTGGAGTTTCTTTGGTGTAGGCTAGGACCTACTCAGATGTGCAATATTCGTTTTGCTGGGGAGATAGGTCCGCCTTTCCGGTATTGGGTGATGGGTGTCCACGAGATATATAAAACAGCAGATAGTGCTCTCAATATGAATAACACAGTAATATGTATTAATCAATTATACTTACAAAAATAGAGCAGACAGATACTGCTCTATTCCCACAGCGTTGGTGGAATTATCCCCACCTCAGGATTTCTTTGGACGGGATGCACTCCAGTGGTAGATGAAAAAATAATACAGTATAAAATAAAATAAAAATAATAGAAATAAAATGATAAAATAATATAAAATATTATAAAATAATTGATATAATAAAATTATGCCAGGGGTAAAAAGAAATTGGATAAAAGTGTATAGAGTACAATAAAATAAGTAAAAAAATTGGTCCTATATTGGAAGGTAACCAAAAAGTAACTTTTATTGACTAAAATACACTTATAATAACCATTTACGCGTTTCACCTTTAAGGTTTTATCAAAATGGTAAGCTAAGCGCAGCCCTCAACCCCTTTTCCTGTATCTTTTTTCCTTAAAGGGTTTTGTGAGGGATTCCCTTTTAGGGTTGCTGCTCAACTGAGTCAGCGCAGACTCTTCCTCTCTATTTTTACAGGTTGGGGATTGCCTTTTGTGCAAAGAAATTTCGGCCGGGTACCTTCCACTGCGGTGTCCCAATAGCTACAAATTTTTGGAACGCCTCAGACTCCACCAGCTTGTATGGTAAAAGCTGGCGGGCTAATAGTTCGGACAAGCCAGCTGTCAGACGCTGGGCAAGGGGGTGACTTTCTGACATTGGCTTCTTTAAAAAATTGCTGCTTGTACTCATGTGTTGATCCCATAGGCGTTTGTGATGTGCGATCATGTGCCTACGCAAAGCAGTTGTACCTAGGTGGGTGTTGGACTTCCCACGACTCAGTTTCTTTTGGCACAGGTTGCAAATGGCATCGCTGTTGTCAGAGGCAGACACACAAAAAATTCCACACTGCTGAGCTCTGCAATGACGGCATTCTGGTGGTGGACACAGCATGCGTTGATTGGCGTGCTGTCGGGCTGACCCCGGGTGTCGATGCATGCTGTCTGACTGTGCCACTAGCTCCTTGCGACGACCTCCCCCTGCTTCCAACTCATCTCCTCCTCCTCCCTGTCTCCCCATCTGAACTTTCGCCCTGTTCTTCTTCTTGACGAGCGGGCACCCACGTGACATCCATGGACGCATCGTCATCATCAACAGCTTCACTTGTATCTGACAACTCAGCAAAGGAAGCAGCAGCGGGTACAACATCATCATCATCATCACACCGTACGTCCATGTGTGTAATGCTGCCCGCCTGAGACATATCCCTGTTATCTACATCCTCTGGCAATAATGGTTGCGCATCACTCATTTCTTCAAACGGATGTGTGAATAACTCCTCTGACATACCAAGTAAAGCGGCTGTGGTGCTAGTTTTGGTGGTGGCGGCAGCGGGTGAGTGGTATTTTGAGAGGTGCCTGAAGGTAAGCTGGAGGAGGATGGTGCGTCAAGGTTCTGAGCAGAGGCTGTAGAAGATTGGGTGTCCTGTGTTAGCCAGTCAACTATGTCCTCAGAACTTTTCAAGTTCAGGGTACGTGGCCTCTGAAAACTGGGCATTATTCTAGGGCCAAAGGGAATCACAGCACCACGACCACGATGGCCCCTGCGGGGTGGCCTGCCTCTGCCTGTCATTTTTGTTGGGATTAGTGGTACTATGCGTGCAAGCTACTGTGAGACCAGATATGAGTGGTGGCACTGACTGGGCAAATGGGCACAGTATCCACTGTGAGCCTGACACAGAAGCTGGCAGCAGTGGCAGACAACTGACTGCTATTCAATCTATAACAGTGAAAAAAGTTTTTTGTTTTTAAATGCAAGCTATTGTGACACCAGATGAGTGAGTGGTGGCACTGGGCACCGTATCCACTGTGAGCTTAACACACCCGCTTTAAGGACACTGACTGCTATTCAATCTATAACAGTGAAAAAAGTTTTTTGTTTTTAAATGCAAGCTATTGTGACACCAGTGAGTGGTGGCACTGGGCACCATATCCACTGTGAGCTTCACACACCCGCTTTAAGGACACTGACTGCTATTCAATCTATAACAGTGAAAAAAGTTTTTTGTTTTTAAATGTAAGCTATTGTGACACCAGTGAGTGGTGGCACTGGGCACCGATTCACTGTGAGCTTAACACACCCGCTTTTAAGGCGACACTGACTGCTATTCCATAACAGTGAAAAAGTTTTTGTTTTAAATGCAAGCTATTGTGACACCGCAGTGAGTGGTGGCACTGGGCAATCGCATTCACTGTGAGCTTTACCACCCGCTAAGGACGCTGGACTGCTATTCAATCTTATAACAGTAAAAGTTTTTGTTTTAAATGCAAGCTAATAGACACCAGTGAGTGGTGGCACTGGGCACCGTGATCCACTGTGAGCTTAACACACCGCTTTTAAGGACAATTGACTGCTATTCAATCTATAACAGTGAAAAAAGTTTTTTGTTTTAAATGCAAGCTATTGTGACACCAGTGAGTGGTGGCACTGGGCACCGTGATCCACTGTGAGCTTAACACACCCGCTTTAAGGACACTGACTGCTATTCAATCTATAACAGTGAAAAAAGTTTTTTTTTTTTAAATGCAAGCTACTGTGAGACCAGATATGAGTGGTGGCACTAACTGGGCAAATGGGCACAGTATCCACTGTGAGCTTAACAAACCCGCTTTAAGGACACTGACTGCTATTCAATCTATAATAGTGAAAAAAGTTTTTTGTTTTTAAATGCAAGCTATTGTGACACCAGTGAGTGGTGGCACTGGGCACTGTATCCACTGTGAGCTTAACACACCCGCTTTAAGGACACTGACTGCTATTCAATCTATAACAGTGAAAAAAGTTTTTTGTTTTTAAATGCAAGCTATTGTGACACCAGATATGAGTGAGTGGTGGCACTGGGCACCGTATCCACTGTGAGCTTAACACACCCGCTTTTAAGGACACTGACTGCTATTCAATCTATAACAGTGAAAAAGTTTTTTTTTTTAAATGCAAGCTATTGTGATACCAGTGTGAGTGGTGGCACTGGGCACCGTATCCACTGTGAGCTTAACACACCCGCTTTAAGGACACTGACTGCTATTCAATCTATAACAGTGAAAAAAGTTTTTTGTTTTTAAATGCAAGCTATTGTGACACCAGATATGAGTGGTGGCACTGACTGGGCAAATAAGCACAGTATCCACTGTGAGCCTGACACAGAAGCTGGCAGCAGTGGCAGACAACTAACTGCAATTACATTACACAGAAAAAAAGCATACCCTAACCCTAACCTAGCTTTGCATTTCCCTATCTAATCAACAGCAGCTACACTTGCCCTTCTCTCACTAAGCATGCAGCTTGAGAATGAATGTAAAATGATGCCTTCCAGTAGGTGGGAGGGTCTGCTAGGGAGGGTGTGCTGCTAATTGGCTGGAATGTGTCTGCTGACTGTGAGGTACAGGGTCAAAGTTTACTCAATGATGACGAATAGGGGGCGGATCGAACCGCGCATGCGTTCGCCGTCCGCGGCGGACGCGAACACGCTATGTTCGCCAGGAACTGTTCGCCGGCGAACCGTTCGGTGCATCACTAGTCATAAACTGGAATACATTTCACAATTTTCATTAATTGTTCATGGATTTTCAAATTAAGTTTTGCAGCTCTGTCTTGAAATTTACATTTTATGCAAATCACTCTGTGAGGTTACATTTTCAGTATCAATTGGTTCTGGGATTAGATTCTGTGCCTGTATTTTTCTTGTATTAACACACACTAGCTTTACTTCATTTCTAAGCTGGCAAATAAGATCATTTCTTAATTCAACTCTATCCTCTAATTCACAGACTGTTTCTGACAATGTTCTCTCTGTTACATTGTTACACTGTTCATTTAAATCTGATTTGTCTTCTGTTAACCCATTGAAATCTATTTCTTTTTCTGCTGATTCTAAATTGTCTTCACCTGCATCTCGTTTACAAATCAATGCATTGTAAGTACAGACTAGTTTCATAACATTTCTGATCTTTTGTTTTTTCTTATTAACAAACAATTTCTTGTCAATTTCACTATTGGCAATTTCACATTGTGTGTATAAAGATTGACACAATACAGCATCTGAATAGTTGCTATTACATGCAAACTGCAATTTACTTTTCTCTGCATTATCATTTATGAATTCCATGTTACTCAACAGATCAGTTATTTCTGTCTATTTCGTTGCTTCATCTACACAGCTGTGCAGTTCTGGACTTGGATCTGGACACTTGCCAATCTCTGCCACGTGCTTGTTTCTAGAATTCACGTTGTATCTTGTGCTTTTTGTCTCAGTTGTAGAAAATAGTCTTGTACAGTCTTTGTGATTTGAAAACTTTCTTTTTCTTACAAACACAGTTCTTTTGTGACATTTAGATTATTTTTTTTCTCTTCAAGTTTGTTTTCCCAGTTCCAAAATAGCTTTGTAACTCGATTCTTTTCTCTCCACCCTTGAAGTGGGAACAAAACTTGAATAGAGGACTGGCTGGCTGGCCAATGTAAAATCTGGTTTGAACGATTAAATCTTCTTAATTTCTTCTTGTCTTCAGTTGATTGTTATATATACGTCTTTTGTATATATAGTCTTGGGCCAAATGCTCGCCACAATAATATATGTCTATATTATTGAAAAGTACTAATACGCAATCTGACTTACGGTTTCTTCAGGTTTATTCTTAGTTACGGATACATAATAAAACATAATAAAGGATGTTACAGGATAGTGGACATTCAACAGCAGATGGTAATTGCTGGACTTCTTTACATTCTTACATCTTTACATCGAGAGAGAGAGCCAGAGAGAGCCCAGAGCCAAAAGCCAAGACCGAGAGCGACCTCGTGTCCCTCTGTTACTATTAAGATGTGCTAATACTAACGTCAGTATTTAACTCTAGCCATATAAGGACAAAACCCCCACATCCACATTCCAGAGCTCTCGGACAAAGAAAGCCTTGTGACTTATTGATACCATCTGTTACTTATATAAATCCACACATCCATATATATAATCAATAGAAACATAGAATATGCAATATTCTACAATTACCATTTAACATCCTGGGTATCTTTGATATATAGTCTAGAGGGGTATCTGTCTTGTAAAGATCTACAAAGTTTTTAATTCTCAAATATGAGCATAATTCAGAATTTGAAAGGGAAAATTCCTTTTGTAATCGGGGAAACGATTTAATCTTAATGCTTTCCTTAATTTGATCTACATATTTGATACCATGGCATATCCAATTTCTTAACGTAATATTTTCTATATTAGCTTCCACTATCTCAATTTAAAAATAAATACATTCTAAATTCATTTATTTCTTTAGCCTTTCCCACTCTTTAGCCTTTCCCATTAAATTACTTACAATTAGATTATGTTTCCAACTCTGTTTTAGGTTATAAGGATCTTCAATATTCGAAATAGCTGTTGCCCAATTATTCATATTGATCATTTACCATTCAACTTGCCATCAAAATTCTTTTTTAGAACTATATAACTTAGATCTGTATATATGTGTTAAGATATTAGCTCTATACAGGTCCCCATTAAAGGACCACTCTAAGCACCCAGACCACTTCAGCTTAATGAAGTGGTCTGGGTGCCAGGTCCTTCTAGGGTTAACCCATTTTTTCATAAACATAGCAGTTTCAGAGAAACTGCTATGTTTATGAATGGGTTAAGCCTTCCCCTATTTCCTCTAGTGGCTGTCTCATTGACAGCCACTAGAGGCGCTTGCGTGCTTCTCACTGTGATTTCACAGTGAGAGCACGCAAGCGTCCATAGGAAAGCATTGTAAATGCTTTCCTATGCGACGGGCTGAATGCGCGCGCAGCTCTTGCCGCGCGTGCGCATTCAGCCCAGGAGGAGGAACGGAGGAGGAGAGGAGGCAGAGAGCTCTCCACCCAGCGCTGGAAAAAGGTAAGTTTTACCCCTTTTCCCCTTTCCAGAGCCGGGCGGGAGGGGGTCCCTGAGGGTGGGGGCACCCTCAGGGCACTATAGTGACAGGAAAACTAGTATGTTTTCCTGGCACTATAGTGGTCCTTTAAAGGCATATTAATTCCTCCTTTTTTAGTTTTCAATGCTAATCTATTTCTACTTATTCTCACGGTCTTACCCTTTCAGACGAAGCCATTGAAAATTCTCTGAATCATTATTACTTTCAGAGGAATAATTTGTAACAGATAAGACCATTTCGGTATAACATAGTTTTGAATGGTATTTACTCTTCCCCACCATGATATTTTTAACTGTCCCCATTCTTTTAACAATATGTTGGTCTGTCTTAAAAGTCTTAAAACATTTAATGTCATGGTCCTTTGGAAATCTCTAACCACTTCTACACCTAAATAATCCAAACTCTGTTTTACCCATACAAATTCAAAATTGCTTTGAATTTGGTCTATTTCTGTTTTCTTAACATTAGAAGCCATGATTATAGATTTATTTGTGTTTAACTTAAAATTAGATTGTTAAAAGGATGCTCCTAGCGCTCACCAAGGACCATCAGCACCACAGACACCATAAGTACTGCAGACCCCACAAACCACCGCTGCTGGGCTGGGGTCTCGCCGTCTTGTACCCACCCTAGACCTACGAAAAGGCTCCAGGTGTCAGGATTACTAGTTGATCCAGCACGTAGAATTGTGTCACACAGATGACTAATAGGTAACGTATTACCGTGCCTTAGAATAGCCGGACTTAACATACCAAAGAGTAGTCAGGGTACTTGCTGAGGTCAGGGGATACAGAAAGAAACACAACAATAAGGGAAAGCTAGAAGTCAGGGATACCAGAATACAGGGAAGTCAAAATCAAAGCCAAAATAAAAAACCAGAAGAAACTTGAATCAGGAACGCGCTCTCGGACAACCACTAGGGAAACCACGACAGGGCACTGAGCAGGATGAGAACTGGGCCGAAATACCCCCCCTCTGGACCTGATAGGCTGTAATCGGCCTTTGATCCCAAAGGCAGTTACCAGGTTCCCATTTGTATAAATGCTGTTCAGCACAAACCCTCCTGTGGATTTGATTGCTGCTCGGCACAACTTTTCCTGTCAGGACAGTAATGTTGCTCAGCACAACTTTTCCTGTCAGAACAGAAAATGTCATTAATCACATTTTTTTATGCCGATGAATACGTGACACCAGGTTCCAGTGGGGGAACCTCTCTTCCTCCCAGAGATCAAAGCAGGATCAGGAACAAGAGCTCTTACAAGAAGCTAAGGGAATATACAGAGCATAGCAATCCCTGTAGTGATAATAGCTGTGCCCTCCAAACATGAGTCAAGGCTGCAAGTTGAGGGTCAAGTAGAACTGGTTTAATGAGCTTACAGATCTTTCTTATATGCACATTTTCCCAGAAGGTTACCACCCACGTAGACCTTGTGGAACACAGGACACAAAGTTACAACAGCCAATCAACACAGTACAGTACAGTTAGACTAAGCACGCAAACCCTCCCCTCTGTCTGTGATATAATTACTAAACACAATGGGCTAACTTAATTATCACAGGCAGAAAATATACAGTTTTTACCCAAAACACAGAAACAGCCCAAAACAACAACATAAATCATACATCCCTAGATAGTTCTGATCTGGGTGAACAACATGTCAAAAAATCACCCAGATCATAGCAGGGGTTCCCGAATTCCATGGATGTCATATTTGACCGACCTCAAGCATGGCTTTCATGCCCAAAAAAGTTCCATAGATTTAGGCTGTCCGGTCGGTCTATTTCACATAGTTCAAATGCCGTTTGAATGCACGAACGGGGCCATTCGTGCAAATAGCCAGAGTTAAAGTGGTGTTCGAAGTGTCGAACACACTTCAACTCCCGCTGAAGCGTCAAAGTTGAAGAGAAGGTAAGGTTGAGCGGCGTTCGTGCCATCGCGTGTCCGATTTGAGTTCCATGAACTCGACGGCAAAACACAGCTGACCGCATTCGACTAAACAAGATGGCCGCCACCACGTGTTCGACTATACAAACGGCGACCACCCAACCATTCGTCAATTAGCTTGTGGTTAACCACAGCTTCTGGGAGGTAAATTGACTGCACACTCCACTTGCATGTGGTCCGGCTGTTTAGCGGTTTGTTTGGTAAACTCAATTTACCGAACCACACAGCGAAAAACGCACGAACAAGCCTTTTTGCAGTCTGGGGACACAGTGTTAGCCATGGGCCATAGTCATAGGGCAGGAGGCTGGCAATCAGGCTCCTCCAAAAGCCAGTGGCAAAGGGTAGTTTGTCACATAGATATTGAACTATATTCTTCTATTTCACTCATTAAAGCTTTCATAGATTCCTTAGGCGATGTTACAGTGATTAAGATTTCATCTGCATAAAGATCAATTTTAGCCTCTGTTTTTTTAAGCTTAAGACCTTTTATATTGTTGCAATTCCTAATATTAGCTGCCGATGGCTCTATAGTTAGAATAAAGAGTAATTGGTATAGGGGGCATCCTTGCCTGGTTCTGTTAGTGAGGTTGAACCAGGAAGAACAGATATTAGGATCTATTGTTTGCGCTGAGCGATTGTCATACAGAGCCATTATAGCTTGAACCTTGAACCTCCCTGTAAAACCAACCTTCTCCAGAACAGCGGCCAAAAAATCCCACCTGACTCTGTCAAAGGCCTTCTCTGCATCCAATAATAGAGTCAGGAGGGAATCTTTCACTCACATACTCCAAAATATCTACAATCCTTCTAAACTTTTATAACGAAGTTCTTCCCGGGACAAAACCACCTGATCTAAATGGATTAAGACTCCTATAATAGTTTTCAGTCTAGCAAATAGCACTGACACGTATATCTTCATATCCACATTTATTAAGGATATTGGGCGGTAATTGGGGATCTCTGTTGGAGTCTTACCCTGCTATAATATAGGAATAATATTTACTCTTGTCATCTCTCCAGGAAATTCCCTGCCCTCTATTATCCCGTTAAACACTCTAGTCAAAAAATCTATGATCTTAGAAACATATATCTTTGGAAAAAAACGTCGGGAGCTGGAGACTTATATTTTTTTTAAATCAGAGATAGCCCTTCCTATCTCTTCTCTGGTAATAGATCTATTAAGCTGATCTTTTTGCTGATTTTTAAGGATAGGAAGATTTGTCTTAGAAAGAAAATTCTCTATCATTGCTGTTCAAGATTTAGATTCTAAATTATAAAGTTTAGAATAATAATTATTAAAGACCCGACCGATTTCAGCAGGATTAATATATGTTTTAGAGTCAACTATTAATTTATGACTTCTATTATCTGTTTGTTTTTTTCTTTAGTTTTTTGGTAAGAATTGTATCTGGTCTATTTCCTCTGTAATAATAATTTTGTTTAATTTTTTTCAAGATTAGCTGTTATTCTTTCTGTAATTTTATCCCTTATTAAAGTTTTATTTGTATTCAAGTTTATCCAAAATATAAAACATAAATCTGCTTGTGCTATTCTCATGTTCACAAATATCAGTGTTTTAGAGCAGTAAAATGTATAATGCTGGTGATATCATCAGCAAATGGGCAGTTTATTGATGAACAATGCAAAAAAACAAATATGAATGCTAACTTTGGCCAGTGTTTGTGACCAAGTGGCTACTAGAAAAGACTGGACATAACCCATTTGAATACCCTGAGTTGTCTACTTTTTTAAAGGCAATACAACCAATCTGGCAAATGTCAATGTGTACAAACTGAAAAAGGGAATGTGCTATATTTTCCCATGTACTTTTCCAAAACTTATGTTCACAAATATCAGTGTTTTAGAGCAGTAAAATGTATAATGCTGGTGATATCATCAGCAAAGTGGCAGTTTATTGATGAACAATGCAAAAAAACTAATATGAATGCTAACTTTGGCCAGTGTTTGTGACCAAGTGGCTACTAGAAAAGACTGGACATAACCCATTTAAATACCCTGAGTTGTCTACTTTTTTAAAGGCAACACAACCAATCTGGCAAATGTGTACAACTGAAAAAGGGAATGTGCTATATTTGACCATGTACTTTTCCAAAACTTCATAAAACCTATACATAGGGAGTACTGTTGTACTTGTGAGACATTTCTGGACACACATATGTGTGTTTTATTGCAGTAAAAAGCTAACAGTATTATAACTATCTAACAGTAATAGTAATACTAACAGTATTCCAACTATCGTCCCATATCCCTGCTCCCTTTTTCATCAAAGCTTTTGGAAAGACTTGTCTTTACCCGTGTGTCTCATTTTCTCAATTCCAACTCTCTCCTTGACCCTCTTCAGTTTGGCTTCCGCCCTCTCCACTGAGACTACTCTTATCAAAGTTACTAATGACCTAATCGCTGTTAAATCCAAAGGTCACTACTCCATACTAATTCTCCTTGACCTTTCTGCTGCCTTTGACACCGTTGATCATGCTCTCCCCCTTCAAACTCTTCAATCGCTAGGTCTCTGTGACTCTGTCCTCTCATGGTTTTCCTCTTATCTCTCCCAACGTTCATTCAGTGTCTCCTTTTTCAAGGATACCTCCTCCCCTCGTCCTGTCTCAGTTGGAGTTCCCCAAGGCTCTGTCCTTGTTTCCCTTCTATATTCTCTTTATACTGCCTCTCTTGGCAAACTTATTGCCTCCTTTGGATTCCATTACCACCTGTATGTTGATGACACTCAGATATACCTCTCCTCCCGTACCTCTCCCCTGCCGTCCTGCAACATGTCACTGCTTGCCTTTCTTCCATCTCTGACTGGATGTCCTCCCGCTTTCTGAAACTCAATCTCTCTAAACTGAACTCCTTGTCTTTCCTCCTCCTAATACTGATCCTCCTCTCTCGCTCTCCCTTCAAGTCAGTGACATCCACATAAGTCCATCCTTGCAAGCACGCTGTTTTGGCATCATACTTGACTCTGGCCTCACCTTTGAGCCTCATATCCAGTTTGTTGACAAATCCTGTAGATTCCAACTTAAAATCATAGCCCGCATCCGCCCCTTTCTTCCACAAGATGCTACCAAGGAGCTTGTTCATGCTCTAGTAATTTCTTGCATGGATTATTGTAACCCTCTCCTGATTGGTCTCCCCAAAAGCCGTATTGCTCCACTACAGTCTGTAATGAATGCCGCCGCCAGACTGATTTTCCTCTCTAGTCGGTCCTCTCACATCTCACCCCTCTGCCAGTCCTTACATTGTCTCCTTGTATCCTATAGGAGTCAATTCAAAGTGCTAACCCATACCTTTAAAGCACTGAACAATTCTAGCACATCTTATATCTCTTTACAGATCCATAGGTATGCCCCTCCTCGTTCCTTCCGCTCTGCCCGTGACCACCTCCTGACCACTGGTCGCACCCATACAGCCAACTCGTGCTTGCAGGACTTCTCACGGGCAGCTCCTTTCCTATGGAATAGCCTGCCTACCCCCATAAGACTCTCCCCTAGTCTTCAATCCTTTAAGAAGTGCCTTAAAACCCATCTCTTTAGGAAAGCTTATGGCCTCCCGGAGTAACCTCTACCTTACATACCTGTCTCTTGCTCTCTCCTATAGGGCAGTGCTTTGCTCTCTCCTCCAGTTCACTCCCACCCTATTTGATTGAAATTTCCTGTCCTAACATGTCTTTTACCACACCTCCTATAAAATGTAAGCTCATTTGAGCAGGGTCCTCTTCAACCTATTGTTCCTGAAAGTTTTCTTGTAATTGTCCTATTTATAGTTACATCCCCCCTCTCGTAATATTGTAAAGCGCTACGGAATCTGTTGGTGCTATATAAATGGTAATAATAATAATAATAATAATAATAACATTTACAATTAAAACGCCACACAGAAGTAAGAAAATAACAAAATATCTTAATTTCTCACACTTTTTTTTAGATATTATTCATATAAAATTATGTTTTACATATAAATACGTGATATGAAATGAAAGCCCTGTCTATTTTGAACAAAATTATAAATATTAAGAGTGGGTGCACCTAATATGAAAGAGGTAAATCATGGTTGAACAGACATATATTCCAATTCCAGCTTTTGTTTAGATTTTGTTTTGGTTAGAGAGGAACTGACACTTCTCAGTATTTTTGATAACATGTTTAGTTTTCATTAGATAATGTATATGTATAACTTTTCATTAACAATGCATATGATGTAAAAAAAAAATTAAATATAGAATTTCATACCTCTTAATGCAGAAAAAGATAAAACGGGTACTGAGAACTAAAAAGTACAGTACTTAAGGCCAATAAGACAGACGAGGGATGTCAAGGGCTTACCCCACATTTCACTATAAATAAACAGTCCTTTTTCCAACATATTTTTATACCTTTTAAACCTGAAACTGGGTACCTCCATCTTAGGTTCCTGTTAACTAGTATTTTATGTACCTAGCAATCAACATTGAGAAAGCAAACAGAGAAGAGGAGAAATGGAACAATGCTGTTTCTCCCCTCATTCAAAATATGAAATATTTTCCCTAGCATTGCCTTGTCTGAACTGGATTGTAAAATAAATTGCTAAATCATATAATCATATACATTTAAAATAAAATGGAGCGGGGGCGTGGCCTGACGCATGGCGAGGACGGTCGCAAGGCACTAGAGCTCCGACCGTAACGGCCCGTAAAAGCGTGTTTTACCAGCGATTCCACAGGAATAAACATCCTAATCCACAAAATAAATGATGTCTCAAGCGAAGAACAAAACCAGACTCCAGGACAAAGGAGAAAAAAGCGCGTTCTTCGGAACCAGGCAGCCTCAAACGAAGCAAGCCGTCTCCCCTGGAAGTGACCAAGATGGCGACGGAGATGACACACTCCCAATTCAGAAAGACCCAACAGGGAACTTACCGGTGACACAAGAAATACTACAAAAATGCCTTGACGACATGTCAAACAAAATCCTGACCAACATCAACAAATCCATAGCGGATATTAAAAAAGAAGTACACGATTTGGGAGACCGCACAGCGAGAATAGAAAACAGAATGGGCGAATACGCTGAAGCCCATAACGATATGGCGGACCATGTACAAAAATTGGAACAACAACAAACTCAGATGCAAATGAAAATAATGGACCTAGAAGACCGCTCGAGGCGCCAGAATATAAGATTAAGAGGCATTCCAGAAGAAGTTAAACAGCCCGAATTAAGAGAATACCTGTCAAGCCTCTTTCACACTATGGTACCGGACCTACCCGCAGACCTGTTACTAATTGACAGAACCCACAGGGTGGCCAAACCTACCTTCTTGCCGGCAGGGACGCCGAGAGATGTATTGGCAAAACTCCATTACTACCACACAAAGGAGGCCATTATGCAAGCCTCGAGGTCAGGTAGAGACTTACCAGGGAAGTTCAGGCCTGTGCAGCTCTACTCGGACCTATCAGCCCTAACGCTACAAAAACGCAGGGAATACAAATACATCACGGAAGCCTTGAGAGAGCACAAACTCCCATACAGATGGGGGCACCCTGTGCGCCTGCTAGTCCACAGAAACGGGACAATAACGACCATCAACTCACCAGAAGATGGCAGGAAGGCCCTACGGAACTGGGGAATAGCGATGCCACAGCAGACGGAGAAAGATCAAGCAACGCAGAGGCTGTCCCCCGACTGGAAACGGCAACGCAAATGATCCGGTACCACACAAGCTCCACGCCATCGAGGCCGACGCCTAGGGATTTGACGACACACATAAGTACAAAACGCTATAAAGACTGTACTTAGCATATAAGTTTTAATTACATTTATGTATCAGTTACATTTATATTTATATTTATATTTACGTTCATGTTTATACCGACACCTAATGCAAGAAGCACCATGTATAAGACACTATGTGTGGAAGGAAAAGACTAGATAGGATTTTGTTCACACGGTGAAGTGTTCAGATAATTAACAGTAAGAGTCTGAAAATGTGTAGCAGAGCACGTAACACCCCAAGAGATGTATAACCTGCCGAGTAGTAGACTAGGATTGAGACGTGAGCGAGAGACTGCTCAACTAATTGATTGCTCAGGGGAGGTACTAGCACAAAAAATATAAGAGTCACACCTCAGCAAGGAAATCCCTACCAAGCAAACACTATCACAATGCCCTATGTACCCCAAGTTACTAGTAACAACAATTGAACGAAAGTATAGGAATGTTTAATTATCAGGACCCAGCCTGCAGATTATATCACGACACCACACTAAACTCGGGAAACATCGCAGCTCTATAAGTCAGACATATACACGGGCGGGCCAACACACCCGTGAAATTCCAAAACAAACGACACACCCCCACAAGGTCACGACGTGCAGTGACCAAACCCAAAGTTGGGTATTAGTAGTGACAACTACAGTTATGTTACACCCCGGTTACTCCCCAGTTCACCACCCCCTGCCCCCCACCCACACCACCACTCCTCTACCCACACAATGTCAGGGTAACCCTGCCCAAAGCAAAACACATCCCAGACACCAACGAAGACTTGTACCACAAAAGGAAACACAGTCGGAACTTAACAACCATACTTCCCAGCGAGTAGCAAGAAAGGGAGGAAAACGATATAATCCAAAGTGCACACTTATATTGAAACATCACCATGAAAATATACTCCCATAATGTTAAAGGGTTGAACACCCCATACAAACGCCACTGCCTCTTTCGAGACCTGAAACGAGAGCAGGCAGAGGTGATATGCCTCCAAGAAACACATTTCAAAACTGGACCAACTCTTAGGCCTGACCTCTTTCCACACCAATATCATGCAGTAACAGGACACAAATCCAAAGGAGTGTCAATAATGATTAGCAACAAAGTAGCATTTACTCACCATGACTCCCACTTAGACCCACTAGGCAGATATGTAATTCTGGTGTGCACCATAAACAATGTACTTTACACCATAGTCACAGCATACGCTCCCAACAATGACCAAAGGAACTTCTTGCATAAACTTCTAACGAAAGAGATGTCAATACAGAAAGGAATGTTGATTTTGTGCGGGGACTTTAATCACATCATAGATCCCCAACAAGACACCACAGCACAATGGAACTCCACAAATAAAGCAAAACAAAGCAAGGCATGCAAAAATTACAAGAAATTACTAGACGAACACCAACTTTAAGATACATGGAGATTACTCAACCCACAACAAAAAGACTACACCTATTACTCGGCCCCGCACAGAACATACACTAGAATCGACAGGTTTCATATACATAGAACGAGTTTAGATCAACTAACCGACAGCGCCATATGCACCATAAACTGGTCGGACCACGCTGCTATCACACTCACAATAAAAGATCAGTACGACTACAAGCACAAAAGCCCATGGAGACTCAATGAATCCATACTACACAACCCACAATTCACGGAATTTATAACAGAAGAACTCACCCAATACTTTAAAATAAACAATTCGGAACAATCAGAGACATACACAATATGGCAGGCACACAAAGCGGTCATGAGAGGCCTACTGATACAAAAGGCGGCTCAACTCAAACACAGTACTCAAACACAATGGCTAGACTGGAACAAAATTACCAGCCAAAACAAAACACTTCCGAGTGATACGCTGCAAGAACAAATTAAAAACCTACAAGACAAAATTAGAGACCACACACTACAACGTGTGAGCTATAACTTACGCAAGCTTAACCAACTACAATACACTCAAGGCAATAAGGCGAGTAAACTGCTGGCATCCAGACTTAAACAAAAAACAGTAAACAGTAAGATACCATACATAATAAACCAAAAGAACGAAAAAGTCATATCCCCCGTGGACATAAGCAACGCGTTCGCGTTATACTACAAGGAGCTGTACAACCTTGAACAGTCCACCCAAATAACCCGACCGAGTAGCGAAGACATAAAGAAATACCTAGAAGACATCCATTTACCGACACTATCGAACGCCCAGATCGAAGAACTATCAGCCCCTATAACAATACAGGAAATAGAGAAAACAATTAAAAGTCTGCCAAAAAACAAAGCACCAGGCCCAGATGGATTCTCGAATCTCTATTACCAAAAGTTCCAACACATCCTCTCACCTCACCTTGCACAGCTATTTAATCAAGCCACACAATCAGGAACACTACCCAGCGAACTCCTGATGGCTCATGTAATCACACTCCCCAAACCAGGCAAACAACCAACACATTGCCCCAATTTCCGCCCAATCTCTCTCCTCAACACAGATGCGAAATTATATGCCAAAATACATGCACAGAGACTGAGCCGAATATTACCCCAATTGATCCACAATGATCAGGTGGGATTTGTAGCAGGGAGGCAAGGATCGGACAATACACGCAAAGTTCTAAACCTAGTACACAGCGTGAGGAGGATGGGTACGAGGAGCCTCCTAATATCACTAGATGCTGAGAAGGCCTTCGACCGGCTCGGTTGGCCATTCTTATGGGAGGTGCTCAAAAAATTTCAATTTCCAACACAATTTAACAACGTAATCCAAGCCTTATACAGCCACCCCACAGCCAGGGTAGTAACAGCTGGATTCTGTTCAGACACATTCCAAATAACTAACGGGACAAGACAGGGATGCCCACTCTCGCCCCTTTTATACGTTTTGGCGCTGGAACCGTTAGCAGCCAAAATTAGAGGAGAACTTTCTATAAAAGGAGTCACATTAGGCACAGAAGAATATAAACTAAGTTTGTTCGCAGACGACATCTTTATAACCATGACTGAACCATTCACCTCCCTGCCCAATCTCATGTCACACATAGCCCACTACGGAGAACACTCGTACTACAAATTGAATATGACGAAGACGCAAGCCATGGGAATAAATATACCCAGACAACAAATGGAAACCATGCAAGAGAAATTCCCAATGGATTGGCGATCCGATTTCCTAACCTTCTTAGGCCTCAAAATCACGAAGAACCCATCCAACTTGTTCAAAACCAACTACAAAACCATGCTGGGACATGTTAAAGATACACTGAAAGCCTGGGAGGGGAAATATATATCATGGGTGGGACGAATAGCAGCCTTAAAAATGTCACTATTACCCAAACTACAGTATCTCTACAGAACCCTACAAATCCCACTACCTCGAAGCTTCTTCACGGAGACTCACAACATGTTCCTAAGATTTGTTTGGCAAAACAAAAAGATAAGAATTGCCACAAAGATTATACAACGAGACATAAATGAAGGTGGACTTGGATTCCCAGATGTACAAGCTTATTACAAAGCAGCAATCCTCCACACCGTAGCGCAAACCGCACCCCATCCCGAAAGTCCACAATGGCTCAAAATAGAAACCCACTGGGCCCATCCAACATCGCTCCATACCTACCTGTGGACCCCAGGAAAACACAGGCGCCCAATACAGCATTTACTCCCTACATCCCAATTACTGTTAGAAATATGGGATTCAACTAAAAGTAACCTAACTGCTTTCTACCCGATACCACTAGCGACACCGATAGAAGCCTTGGCTATAATAATACCCACAATAGACAAAAATAAATGGTTGGAACATGGCATCGTACGAATAGAACAACTATTTGACGAAGGAGCAATGATGCAGTTCCCTACCCTGCAAACTAAATACGGCCTACCGCACCGCATGCTGTTCTCATACCTCCAAATCAAATCGTGCCTCAAGAACATACACCCCACAAAACAAAACAAAAAACCATCCCAGACGCTATCTCTTTACGAGAAATTCTGTACAAACGCCTTGCCCCCCAAAAAAGTAATATCATGGTGTTACAAAACACTCACACGCGCACAGAAAGAAGAGAAAATCACGTATAAAATAGCCTGGCACAAAGAACTAAACCGAACAATAGACGATGAACAATGGACAAGAGCGTATTCGTCACACAAAGGTAGCACATCCTGTACGAACCACCTATAACTGCAAAGGAAAATACAATACCGCTGGTATTTAGTACCAGCCAAAATACACAGAATATGGCCACAATCCTCTACGAATAAATGCTGGAGATGCAACACTCATGAAGGAACAATGCTACACGTATGGTGGTCGTGTACCGCACTACAACCTTTCTGGCACAAAACGCACCAACTGATTAAGCAAGTAACCAAAACCGACATAAGACTCACAGAAGAAATGTGCCTACTATTCATTCCACCAGACAACATGGACAAAACCCAGTGGACAACGACATACCACATACTGATCTCAGCAGCCATGGTGATATCTAGATTATGGAAATCGCCCACGACACCGAATTTCAAAGCTCTTCTCAACCAAATCAACCTAAACTGGCAATATGAGACCATGCTCTCGAAACAACATGGGTTGAAGAAAACGATTTCCAAGGCAAACCTGATGTGGAAAGAATATTGGGAACTCCAAGACAAGCAGAAAGATACATCACCACCCAACCAACAAAACCCGACATCACCTACCCAGCTTAGCACACCCACACCCAAATGAAGACAATAAGCATACCCTACAATACAAAGGCAATACTATAAAGAGACTACCAAGCAAGGAACAAGTCCGATTGAATGCAGAAAAGTATAATAGGAAGACAAGAAATAAGGTCACAAGACGGAAGAGCTATGACTAGCGTACAGACAGGCAATACACCCCACGCTTCCCCCCTTCACATTTAATCATACTTAATCATATTTAATCATATTTAATCATATTTAATCAATAAAATAACGCATAAGAATACAATCACATGCGACACAGACAAATCAAGAGTTAGACCACGACTACGCCAGCATAAAGAGACAACACAGTACAAGCAGCCATACACCAACCCAACCTAGGGCAAGAGAGGCAAGTAAAGATATATCCAGGTCAGGACTGTATGAAGCTATTGTGAATCTAATGAGTTTTGTGATTTGCAATGTCTGTATAATGTTCTTTACCCCCCCTAACCTCCCTTTCCTTTCTGTACCCCCACCTGCTTTAAGACAAATAAAAATTGTCAAATTGAAAAAAAAAAAAAAAAAAATGGAGCATCACATACAAAAATGATAATAAAAGCTATAGGTAAATTTCAATGTCTCATTAAATGGATACAATTCAGAGGCGTGACCGTTAAGTTGAATGAAGAATATTCTGTTTGTTTTTTTATGACATTTTATATGCAGATAATTTAATTTGACAGAACAGATAACAACTGTCCTCAAATAAAAGTGGTGCTAATGAAACAGATAAATGTTTCATTAATTATTTGTGCTATAGATCTATTAAATTAATACAAAAAAACAGCAAGTTGTATACTTGATTATTAAGCTTTTATTCTTTAAAATCAAGTAAAGTTAATAGCACTCATATCTAAACTTGAAAAAAAGACATTATGCCAATAAATTAACTAATTGGTAATTTCTTAATGATCTCCTACTGGATTTTGAGTAGGTTGTTATTCAATTCACCGCAATTTCAGCTATTGATTATAAAGGCAGTCGCAATCACTTTACATTAGGACTTTCAAATCCACTTTAACAATTGCAAGGTAGAGTTTATGCCCAGTAAAGCTGAAAGGTACAAATAGTGTCAGATACTTTAATTATATCAGAGCTAATTATAGATTATAAAATACATATTTTACAAAATGCAATCAATTGCTTCCATATAACCTTTTTTTTTATAAATTGTAAAATGAAGAAATGTTTGTAATTAAAATAAATTGTAGGTACATTTGGATAAGAAGGTTCTAACTTTATATTGTTATTGGCATTCAATGCTTACTCGTACAGAACAAAAAAAAAAAAGCAAAAAAATCACCATTATGCACACAGTGACTGAACATCCAGAGTGGCAATCTGCTCATATTATCTATCATTTTTCCATTGTGTGCTCAATTGAAAAAACTGCTAGATTCCTACTTTTCTCGTCTAAGAACAAACATATCATAGTCCTTATCTCAGCACCAAGGCTTAAGTCAGCAAGTAATGTGATAGCAGAAAATGGATCAACCACAGAGAGAAGTAACCTTCTACCCATGGAGACACTTTAGAATTCATTTTTATTTTATTAAGGTAGGCGAACCAGACTTCAACACGTATTGTTTCTCTGATATCTAGTTAGCACAGTCTTCTTATCCTTGCTGGCATATTTTATCACTATTGGTAAGTTTCTATGTTTTATCATAGATTATCATGTATGTGTTAAACAATTTTTAGGGTGTTGCACTCAATATTTACATTGATGCTTTCCTGTGAGTTATCCTTACTTATTATATATTGTTTTGTTTTTTTCAGCAAGTCAAACATTAAATTCAGTGAAAAAGCCACATGCACAATGTAAAAAACAAAAACAAAAAAAACAAGTCGAAAATGTATGGCAAACAATAACAATGGCAATGGAGTAAATATTTTAGAACAATATCAAAAGTAAATATTGTGGTTCCGACAGACCAGCAGTCATCCTGTGTGTTTACCCTGGCAGTGCTTTTTTTGAAGTGGGAAATAGCCTGGGCCATTGATTCTAGTGTGAGACTAGGTTTCGCTTCACGCTGTATCTAGACAGCAGATTGGCACTTGGCGGGCATTTTCTCACTGATCCTTGTGTAAGACCTTTTTTTTTACCAACATACAGTTGTTACAAGTTATTATTTCTTTATATATATATATATATATATATATATATATATATATACCACAAGGTGGATGCATGCAAGGTGTATAAGTTTACTAAACTGGTTCATCGATTGCGGGATAAAACTTACCAGGAAAGGTTAAAGGATCTTAACATGTATAGCTTGGAGGAAAGATGAGGCAGGGGGGATATGATAGAAACATTTAAATATATAAGGGGAATCAACACAGTAAAGGAGGAGACTATATTTAAAAGAAAAAAAACTACCACAACAAGAGGACATAGTCTTAAATTAGAGGGACAAAGGTATGTTTCTCTTGATCAGATGGCCATACAGAATTCAGTGTTAAATAATTTATTAACATAAAAAAGATAAAAATGATACACATGATAGGATAACACTTAACAATCATCATGTTGCCTGCCAATAGTATTTAGAGAGGTGGTACCCTATGTATCATTGAGGAGGGATCTCCCATAATTGACAAATCAATATTTAAATACTGAGCTGGACTGGACTTAATCACTGCCTTACTAGGTGACAGTAACAATCTCCCAGTCTATATTATCTCCCACTGTATGTGAGAGTCATTAAATCAATTTAGTTCTCAAAGTGCATTTAATTTCCTAATTGAGAAAAGGCACACACAGAGAGATTTTAAAACATGGTTTACTTAAAGACGTTGTAAGCAAGTACAAACAATGTTACACTAAAACAGATGCTTAGATTTGAAGTTCAGGTGCAATGTACTTTTTTTTATATCAATCTATATTTGAATTTTTTCACATTACATTACAAAAGTATTTTAAACAGTCAGTGTTATCCAGTATACTTAACATTCATTATGGCTTAAAATCCTCTCTCTTAACAGCATCAAATGTTTCTGCATACCATTCATACCACATTCATACTAATACATACTGGTGCAAGGGAGGTTTCTGGCTCTCTAGCCTAGACCTAATAGAGAGTGTAATACCAAGAAAACTCCTGAATGATTTACTATTGAGGTCATAGACAGGCAGTTGATGTTAAATCTTTGCATAGGGCAAAATAGTCCATTGGTATCATATCTTCGTATCAGTAATCAATTCTAATTGATTATTCATTACACAGTAGCCTATCTTCATTAAAAACGTAGGTAATTTGATTTATAATTTTGGACCTCTTTAGTTGTCCCTCCCTTTTCCAATTCCTTGTTAAGTTTATTTTAAATGCTAGCAAGATGTGTATCAGTAGGTATAGTAGAGGTTTTTCCCATTTAAGCATTACTATATGGACAAGGAGGAGCTGGGGGGGGTCAGACAAACCCTACATCTAAAAACTGTTTCCAGAAGTGTTTTAAGTTTTAACCTAGTAGTATTTAATTCCTCGCATAATCACCAAATATGGTAATGTGTACCTTTTCTACTGTTGCATTTCCAGCATTGATCTGTGTGACTTTCAAAATTTATTTAGTTTTGCTGGAGTCATGTACCACCTAAAAAGAACTTTATAATAAAGTTCCACTAAATTTATGTAGTATATACCGCTCTTCTTTCAGCCCTGCCTGACTAGTGGTCACCCTATCTGGGTGGTGCGGGTTTGGCATCGGGTCATCATCGGGTATGTCTCCTCCGAGTCATCGGTGGGCACATACGTGGAGGTGAGCTGGCCCAGGTCGTTGCTCAGTAGCACATGTGCTGGTAGGTGGTTCATGGTCCCAACCTCCACTACCTTGTTTCCAGCGCCCCAGTCGAAATGAACATGGTCAGTGGTCAGGTGGTGCACAGCTCCTCCTGCTACCCGTACGGTGACTGTTCTCCCGGTCTTTTCTGCCTCCGTGACCAGCTGGTGCTGCACTAAAGTCAGTGTGGCTCCGGTGTCTCACAGACCCTGCACGGTGCGTCCGTTCTACTGGACCGGCTGCCTGTGATGATACCGGTTGTCTGCTGTGGCTTGGACGGGGTCTGCCTCATGCAAAAAGGTCCTCATTGGGGTTCGGAGCATATGTGGGGGCAGCCTGGTAGAAGTGAGTGGCAGCTGGGGGGCGTAGCCGACTTCCGGTGAGAGCAGACACATGGAATATGAGCTACGACGTTCACCGACCCGATCAGCTACAATAAGCAAACTAAATAATCATAAACTGGCACCCACACGGTATCTGACGTTGGGGAGGACATCACGTCACCCTTAAATCAGCTGAAACTGTTGGAGAAGGTAAAAATGAAGAAAAAGGACCGCCATAAAGATTCCCAAGATGGCAACAATCCGGTAACTATGTCAGATGGCCAATCAGACCACGCAGCCTACATAAAATGCTACAGGAACTACGAACCACGATCACGGCGAACTTTCACCGCATAGATGGCGACATAAGAAAGGAGATTTCCAACATAGGCGACAGAACTAGCCATCTAGAGAACAGAACAGAAGAACTGTGTGCTGCACATAATGAGGTAGTAGACAAAGTGCAGAAACTGCAGGAAAATGACTCCTTGAAGCTCAAATTACCAGACATGGAGGACAGGTCTAGGAGAAAGAATGTCCGCTTCCAGGGTATTCCTGAAGATGTGTCCTACGACGCACTCCCAGCCTACATCCTCTCCATTTGCGAGGCCTTGGTTCCAGGCCTACCAGAGTCAGCATGGGCATTTGACCGCATGCCCAGCTCGCTTCACAGGTGATGTTCCTAAAGATGTCATAATCAAATTTCACTACTTTGCACACAAGGACACACTATTGGCACAGCCAGAAATTCCCCCACATTACCAGACCCCCATCAATGCATAACTTTGTTTGCGGATCTGTCAGCAGCCACAATGGCAAGACGCAAAGAATTTATAACTATCACGAAGACCCTACGTACAAATAATGTCCCCTACAGATGGGGATCCCCAACTAAGCTATTAATCTGGAGACAAGGCAAGACTCACGTAGTGAATGATCCAGCAGAACGGGGTATGTGGAACAATGCCAGAGCCCAGCAAGAAGGAACAACAGCGTCTGCACCAAGACGAATCCAGGCAGAATGGCAGATGGTGGGAACACCTGCAAAGAAGACATGAACTTTGGGTGCTATACTTTCATCAGTGCAGCTGTGATGGTCACAATGGGAGTTAAACCCTCTAGCTAAGTGTTTTGCCTTACTCATGTACTTCATTGTTTAATTTATGCCTTTAGTTTTTCAGTTCACCAGTTTCACTTATATGTATGCAGTATGTCACACCGTACTATGTCGATACACAATCAGTGGTTTATGCATATTGAATGTTAACTATGGGGGCAAAACGTAGTCAAAAGGGCAAAATTATACCTAAACCTACAATTTACGTTAAAGTTTAGTTAATCTAACACCAGCTTTTATGTATCGGATAATGTCGGAGTTTCACATTCCCTCCCTGGGTCAAACCTCGGAAATCACTATTCTGGTGATTTTCTCACGACCCATGTTGTCGCTCCCTAAACTGGGAGACTTATGCAAATACTTTGGTTCCTTTTCTTCCTTTTCCATGCGAACGTTTGAAACAAATCCAAGGGTGTAGCTATAATGTTTCACTCAGATTGGGTCTTCACCTTACGCAAGCAATTCACAGATCTAGCGGGTAGATTTCTGATTTTGTTTGGCGAGTTAAATGGCATTCAAATAACCATTGCTTCTCTTTATGCACCCAACGATGCCCAATTTTCCTTCATTAACAAGGCAATCAGAAAAATCTTATCAATTAAAAAGGGCCATGTGATCATGTGTGGTGACTACAACTGTACATTAGATCCCACGATAGACATACAACGCACACAGGATAAGGCGCCCAATAAATCCTCAGTTAACACCAGTAAACTTTTCTCGCATCTCATTCATTCTCATGATATATGACACATGGAGAAACCTATACCCCACGGCAAAGAGTACACATATTTTTCGCCAGTACATATGACTTATACATGTATAGATTTATGTATAATAGACAAATCCACACTCCCCCATCTGATGGATCAACAAATAGGACAAAGAACATGGTCGAATCATGCCCCAATTTTGACCACTATCGCAGTACCATATCCAGCCAAATGGGCAAATGGAGATTAAACGAGTCCATCCTCAATTACCCCAACCATGTACAACAGATAGGAAACACAATAAGCAACTACTTCTCCATCAACACTACGGACAACACTACACAGTGGTTGGCCCATAAAGCTGCAATTGGAGGAGAATTCAATAAACTAGGATCACTCACAAAGAAAACATTCCAAAAAGAAAAAATAGCACTACTCTAAAACCTAGCCTCACTAGAACAGACAAACAAGAAATCCCCCTCTAAAGTAATTATTAAACAAATAGCAAATACCCAGGTAGAGCTCCAAAAACTGTATGCCCAGGACTATACTAAAAACCTACAGAAACTTCAGCAAAAATGCTATGGCATGGGCAACAAAGCAGGAAAATTACTGGCCAACAAACTAAAAACAAAATACCTGCAAACCAAAACCCCCTATATACTATCTAAAACGAATGATAAACGTTACAACCCCAATACAATAGTAGACAAATTAGCATCATACTACGAGGGTCTATATAACCTTAATAGAGATAAAGACACACACACTCCCAAGGAAACTCTCCTATTTAGAGAACATTCCACTCCCCAAAACAACACCACAACAAAACATGCTCCTAGACGCCCCATTCACTGTATATGAAGTTAGTTAGGCCATCCAATCTCTGCCCAAACATAAAGCTCCATGGCCAGATGGCCTATCAAGTAACTATTATATCAAAATGGAAACACATCTAACCCCACACATAACAAAACTATTTAATGCTATAAAGATTTCTGGCAAAATTCAACCCGAAATGCTAGAGGTGCATATTATCACACTACCCAAACCAAACAAACCACCAACGATCTGTAGCAATCTAAGACCAATCTCTTTATTGAATGCAGACGTAAAGCTCTACACTAAACTAATAGCGTCCAGATTAAAACCTTTATTAACCAATCTAATTTCGGAGGAACAGGCTGGATTTGTTCCTGGTAGACAAGTCGGGGACAACACCAGATACTGTATAGATCTGATGGACTGGGCAATCCACAGTGCACAAAGTGGGGTGATAATGGCACTAGACGCAGAAAAGGCATTTTATCATCTAAACTGGACTTACATGGAAGCTACATTAAAGGCCTTCCTTTGGTTTATCACAATCATTCATATCCAGTATACTAGCACTATATACATCACCTTCGGCCAAGGTGTTCAATACGGGATTTATGTCCAGAAGCTTCCCGATAACCAATGGGTCACGTCAGGGCCCATTGATATGGGCCCTTCCCCATTGATATTCATACTTTGCTTTGAACCCTTAGTGAGGTCCATAAAAATCGACCCTCTTCTTCTTGGGCTGAAGTCCCCAGCAGGAGAAAGGAAGATTTGCAGACGATGTTCTGCTTTTTCTCACGGAACCGGCACTCTCAATACCTCATCTCCTAGACACCTTGTTAACATATGGACGCATATCATATTACAAGAATAATATTTCTAAAACCCAAATTCTCCCTGTAAAAAATCAAATCATCCCTTAGAGATGACCTACAAAAACTATTCCCATTTGAATGACGTAAAATATTGATTTCTTATCTTGGCATCAAATTAACAAACGCGAGAAAACACACGCTAAAAGAAAACCATAAAGCGGTGTACTATAACATATCCAAACAATTGGACACTTGGGCTACATTAGACAAATCCTGGATAGGCAGAATTAACTCCCTCAAGATGATGATCAGTGCCTTGTAAAAGTATTCACCCCCTTGACCTTTTACCTATTTTGTTACATTACAGCCTTAAGTTCAATGTTTTATTAATCTGAATTTTATGTGATGGATCAGAACACAATAGTCTAAGTTGGTGAAGTGAAATGAGAAAAATATATACATAAAACAATTTTTTAGAAATAGAAAACAGAAAATTGGCATTTGCGTATGTATAACCCCCTTTGTTATGAAGCCCATAAAAAGCTCTGGTGCAACCAATTACGTTCAGAAGTCACATAATTAGTGAAATGATGTCCACCTGTGTGCAATCTAAGTGTCACATGATCTGTCATTACATATACACACCTTTTTTGGTCCCAAAGGCTGCAACACCTAAGCAAGAGGCACCACTTACCAAACACTGCATGAAGACCAAAGAACTTTCCAAACAAGTAAGGGACAATGTTGTTGAGAAGTACAAGTCAGGGTTAGGTTATAAAAAATATCCAAATCTTTGATGATCCCCAGAAGCACCATCAAATCTGTCATAACCAAATGGAAAGAACATGGCACAACAGCAAACCTGCCAAGAGATGGCCACCCACCAAAACTCATGGACCAGACAAGGACAACATTAATCAGAGAGGCAGCACAGAGACCTAAGGTAACCCTGGAGGAGCTGCAGAGTTCCACAGCAGAGACTGGAGTATCTGTACATAGGACGACAATAAGCCGTACGTTCCATAGAGTTGGGCTTCATGGCAGAGTGGCAAGAAGAAAGCCATTACTTTCAGCAAAAAAACAAAATGGCATGTTTTGAGTTTGTGAAAAGGCATGTGGGAGACTCCTAAAATGAATGGAGGAAGGTGCTCTGGTCTGATGAGACTAAAATTGAACTTTTTGGCCATCAAAGAAAATGCTATGTCTAGCGCAAACCCAACACATCACATCACCCAAAGAACACCATGTTTTTCAGCAGCTGGGACTGGGAAACTGGTCAGAGTTGAGGGAAAGATGGATGGTGCTAAATACAGGGATATTCTTGAGCAAAACCTGTACCACTCTATGAGTGATTTGAGGCCAGGACGGAGGTTCACCTTCCAGCAGGACAATGACCCCAAACACACTACTAAGGCAACACTTGAGTGGTTTAAGGGGAAACATGTAAATGTGTTGGAATGGCCTAGTCAAAGCCCAGACCTCAATCCAATAGAAAATATGTGGTCAGACTTAAAGAGTGCTGTTCACAAGCGCAAACCGTCCAACTTGAAGGAGCAGTTTTGCAAGGAGGAATGGGCAAAAATCCCAGTGGTAAGATGTGGCAAGCTCATAGAGACTTATCCAAAGCGACTTGGAGCTGTGATTGCCGCAAAAGGTGGCTCTACAAAGTATTGACTTTAGGGGGTGAATAGTTATGCACATTGACTTTTTGTGTTATTTTGTCCTATTTGTTGTTTGCTTCACAATAAAAACATTTTTTTTTAAAAATCTGCAAGGTTGTGGGCATGTTCTGTAAATTAAATGATGCAAATCCTCAAACAATTCATGTTAATTCCAAGTTGTGAGGCAACAAAACATGAAAAATGCCAAGGGGGTTGAATACTTTTTCAAGGCACTATATATTATACTTATTTCGAACCCTACCCATTACCTTAATCCAACTCACTTCTCCAAAGATTCCAATCTACTATAAATGGCCATATCTGGAAGAAAAAAAAACATGTGTCTCCTTCCACTCGCTGTGGCTACCTTTCGGGAAAGGAGGCCTCAGTGCACCAAATATTAAAAACTATTATAAAGCAATGACTCAAGGATTATATATTATAACAGGTAGAACCAAACCAATATGGCTCCATTTTGAAATTAAGTGTAACCGCTTCAACTCACTTCCCAATTTCCTATGGACATCATCCATGCCCACAGACCCTAGCGCCCTAACCTGCACGACATTTCTATTACAATCTTGGAAAAATTGGAGCTCAGTGCTGATCCCTTCCAAGGAATTACTATTCCTGGCCCCACTAACAGCTCTTTCAACAATTTCATCAGACCTTCCCTTGCTCCACTGGATGAAACAGGGTGCATTCCTTGTTTAATATGAATGGTTTAATCTCGTTCCCAGACTTGCAAACCTCCTATGTCCTACCGACAAGAGACATCTTTATATATTTAAAGGTGAAACACATTTTGCTCTCTAGGGATATAGCATATATCGACCCACAAATGTTGGACAAAGTAAGCTTCAAATGCTATCAATCAAGCAAGTCGCAGTAAACATCCAAATTCTTATCACTGTGTTACACTGCAAAAATTGACAACAGGGAGGGAAGCAAACAGCCCTATATGCTCAAATGGGAGGAAGATCTGGGCTCATCTTTTCCCGTCACTGAGTGGGAAGCAGGCATTAATCATACCAAGCTGTTTTCAAAATGTGTTATACACTGGGAAGCATATTTTAAAATACTGATGAGGTGGTACCTTGTACCTAGCAGTCTCAGCATTGTATACCCCACAGAAGACCGTATGTGTTGGAGATACATCTAAGAAAGGGGTAATATAAAACACATATTTTGGGATTGCAAATGCTTGAAGGATTGCTGACTTCGCATTCAATCGGTAATACGCACCATGGTAGGCCTGGAGCTCCCACTTACACCATCAGGTTATCTCCTACATATCATACCTGACATAGGGAAGTTGTCATCTAAAGCTGCTGTCCTTAATATCCTGCTGGTGGTAAAAATAGGGATAGCTTTGCATTGGAAAAGCACTACTTGCCCAACAATATCAGAAATTCTTAGAAGAGTTCCCTTCCCGTTCCACCATGAATATCAATGGGCCAAAAGGGGAAATATGGCTAAGTTTCAAAAACATGGAATGGTTGGGAATCCTTTTATAACCAGTATGCCAAATGTTGAGAATGCATGAATAGCCACTGGAACCGGTCCCTTGGCTGAGCACAATCTCTCCTCATGTGGCCATACCACTGGCATTGGATGGTTGCCCGGTTGGGGTCCCTCAGGGTTGGTACTGGTGCCGGTGAACCTCTGAGTGGGGGGGGGGGCTGCAGTCAGGGCAAACATGGGTAGGGTGCTGGAGGGGTCTGTAGCTGGAAACAGCAGCGGGGCATTGGGGTAGGCGGCCATCCACATTGTCATCTGCCCACTCGGCGGCTTCCGTTAGGGTCTTGGGTTGCCTGTCTCTCACCCATTCCTGCACCTCGGTGGGGAGCTTGTTGTAGAATTGCTTCAGCAGGAACAATTGGATGATTTCTTCTGGGGACTTGGCATGCTGGGACCGCATTCCAATTTTGGGCTTCCTGGGTCAAGCAACAAGTCCATTTGGCATGGGAATCCTGGTTCCCCTTTTTCGACTCCCAAAACTTCCTGTGATAAGCCTCTGGGCTAACAGCATATCTGGCCAGCAGGACCCTCTTTACAAAGTCATAATTGCAGAGCTCTTCGTCCAGCATGGCTCTGTAGGCATCTGCAGCCTTACCAGTGAGCTTTCCGGCGAGCAGGGGGACCCAGTCGGAGGGAGCAATAATGTGCAATATGCAGAGCCTTTCAAAGTCTTGTAGAAACTCATCACTGTCCTCCCCTGCTTTGGAAAAAACCTTAAATGCGTTGTATGGCTTCTGTACGCTAATTGCCAAACTCGCTGAGGGGACCTCCGCTGTCTGACCCTGCTGTGCCATGATATAGGTCTGGACTTCCGAGATGGTCCTGGCCAGGATCTCAGATGGGGGAGGTCTCTGCGTAGTAAGCCAGGCGAATCATCATTTCCCTCTGGAAGTCATTCTCAATGACCGCTGGTATGGAGAGATCACCACTGGGACAGTTACTCTCCATGAGTGAGGCAATTATTTCTGCCTTGGGATGGTTCCCGGCATTCTGTCCCCGGGCTTCCAGCAACACCTTCAGCATTTGTCTTTTCAGCTCGGTGTAATTCATGAATCCGTTCAGTTAACGAATGCTGGGAAGGCGACATCCCACCACTGCAAACCAATTGTAGTGTACCCCGGGTTACCCGACCGGTTACCTCTGCTAGTTCCTTCCCTCAGCCACTCTGGAACTCTCAGGATTATTGTCGATCCAGCATGCAGAATAGTATCACACCTAGAACTAAGGATAACATCTAACTGGACCTTAGAATGGCCGGACTTAACGTACCTTTGAATAGTCAAAATACTTGCCAAGGTAAGGGACACAGAAAGAGACACAATGATGAGGAAAGAAGAAGTAAAGGATACCAGAAATTAGGGAAGTCAAAACTAAGCCAAAGTCAAGTACGAGAAAAATGCAATCAGGAACACACTCTCGGATAACCAGCTAGTGGAAACCACGACAGGGCACTGACAAATTTGTAATTTGGGTTTAAATAACCCTCCTTAGGCTGTAATTGGCTCTCTCTGACTCCAAAACGTGTGTGCGTGTCTATGACGTGACGTCACACGCACATTGGTGCCATCTTTGATGTGGGCGGAGGTAAGTCTCCTATTAAAACCAGAACAGCAGCGGCCAGCGTCTCAAGGAACGCTGAACTCGCTGGGGACCGGAATAGAAGGAGATCGGGCAGCGGTTTGCCGCGACCAAGGTAATTATAAGATTTTTTGTCGGCGTAGCCGCTATGTTTCAGTGCAGCCATGCCAGCAGAATCTCGGAGAGCCGTGACAGGAACCACTTAAAGTATAACGACACCCGTTCCCCCCAGAATCTGGATGAGACCCAGCTCTGAGAATACAACATGATTTTATTATGCCACACACGGCTTTTATGCATAACCCGTTGCAAGGGGTCTTCAACACAGACCCAGGGGTTTCTATCCCAGGATCCCAGAACGCCTGCCCCACATACATGGGGTCTCCCACACCAAACGACAGAGGCATTCATCCCACGATTATCAGTGCCTGGGCCTGGGCCTGGGAAAAGGGACCTAGTTTCTTTGTCTCCCAGTGCCATCAACCTTATGAACCCCCACACCATACATTTCCCCGACTGGTCTACGTTTGCGCATCTCTTGTGCGAACCCCAGGCAAGGGAAGCATCTCCTTTCGGGATATGAATGCTCCACATGGTTGTCGTTTTCTATACGAAATGGCGGCCACCCAGGAGAGCACTCATTAATTACTTCCCTTGCAGTTTCGCACTTATGTTACGGGTGCGAACGTTCTAATTAATTGGGTGTGAACATTCTAATGGGGCACTGGGGTGGTCCACGTTCGGGAGACGAATGGGTTCTGTTCGTATGGGCGCTCTCGAACAGGAGAACAAGGCACAGCACATGAAATACAGGGGAAAACACACACTACAAGGAGGAAATGTATGAATGTGGATTTAACTCCTAGGGGTTAACCAGGGTTAGGAGAGCATCATCTGCAAATAAAATAACTTTATGCTCATTAGAGCTTGCCTTGATCCCCTGGACCTTGATTGCCTGATAAGGGGTTCTAGTGATTCCATTGACACAATGTATAGCATAGGGGACATACGGCATCCCTGTCTTGTTCCATTTTTTTATATACATAATCTGACATCATACCAGGACCGATTACTTTTGCTGTAGGGTTTGAGTAGAGGATCATCATACCATTTCTAAAATAATCCGACATTCCAAAATGTTGTATAACGGCCATCATGAAGTTACAGTTCACTCTATTAGAGGCCTTTTCGGCATCCAATGTGAAGAAGGCAGCTTTGATATTCTTTTTATTAACTCAATGGATTAGATTGAGGACTCTACGGATGTTGTCTTCAGTTCCTCTAGCCCTCACGAACCCCGATTGGTCTCCATGTATCAGATACGGTATTACTTCTTTGAGTCTATAAGCAAGCACTTTTGAGTAGACTTTTGAGTAGACCTTAACATCTATGTTTATAAGCAATATGCATCTTTAACTAGAAGTCTTTGTAGACTTTTCCTAATTTAAGTATTGGGAGGATGGAGGCTTGGAGAAATTCTTCCGGTAGTCGATACTACTTTGGAAACAGGGATAATATCTTCAGGACAAGTTGAGCCACTATAGGTTTTTGATAGAGCTGTGAAGCCATCTGGTCTTGGAACCTTATTTGATTTTAAATCATCTATAACTTCTTGCCATTAAAGATAATAGTTGATTTGATTTTTTCTGATTGTTCCTTGCTTATTTCTTGGAAGTTTTAATTTCTACAAACAAAAGTTAATTTGAAGTTTAGAAATATTATTTGATTCAAGATTATACAAGGAAATATAATAATCTCAAAAGGCATTTGCAATATTTTTAAGGAGATAGGAAGGTTTGATTTCCTACACTAATTTTTTTTGCATTTTTGTTTTACTATATTTGTTAGAGATTTTTACACCATATTATTGCTATAATACCATTTTTTGTTTTAATCTTTGAATATTTTCATTAATATTTTCTGCTAAATTCCCTTTTATTAATTGTCTTGTTAGAATTAATTCAGATAATAGTAGTAGGCAGTACCGGTGTAGCGCTTATGTGCAGAATTGAATATGAAAAAAGTTTACCCAATTTTTCCTTCTATGTTAATCAATTATTTCTTGTTAACCTTAAGGTAAAACAGAGAAAAATACATAACATAGTGCAGATTGTATGTACATTGGTGAAAAATAAATTTAAAGTAAGGGCCAAATGGCAACTCACAATTTTCTGAGCTATAAATCTAGCTCAGAATTTAGACGCTTTAGGATCTGTATAGGCGACCCTCTCCCTTCTTCTCCTTTCTTTAATCCAGTCCTATATGGATACAGGAGGGGGTATATAATGTAGTATAGTTAGTATTATTATGAGTATTTAAAAATACTAAATGAGGTACTCACAAACTAAGATTTTATATTGATACAAAAATAGATATAAATTTTTTTTTCTTTTAGAGAGATATATATTACATAAAAAAATTATCTAAATAAAAACCCCCTTTTTACTAATTTGAATACGGTCTTATGGTAATTATACTTTTTTTCTATCTTCCACTTTTTAAGTTACATCATTATATATATTTTTATTTTTCATCTTCTAAGTTTTATCCCTCTGTAATGGCAAATGTATGGAAATAGTTTTTTATTAATGTAGAATTCTAAGAATGAGTCTGAATGAACTAACAATTGCAAGAGAACATACTAATATTACACACAAATAAGCTTTTGTATCTATGAAAATAAGAATTGTCCGTATAATATAGATTAATGTGAAAAGAATATGCCAATTTAATAATGAAACAATTATTTATATGTTCTTTAATTCATTTTCAATGCCTGTGACTGAGAGATATTGGACTAGATCGCAGTAACCACAATGGAACGCACTGTGGAACGCATGGCCATGAAAACTGCCGAAACCAGAAGTGACGTATAGGCCGAGAAAGAGGAAACAGGAAGAGATCAGAATGAGGCTTGGAACGCAGGGTATCTCCACTACCATGGAGAATACCCGCGAAAATCCAAGCATAAACAGCTGTTTTCACAAAGGAAGAAGGGTATTTAAAGCAGGAAAGGAATTCCAGGAAAACATCACAAAATTTAACCAGCTGAAGAAGCCATCGGGCGAAACGCGTTCTGGAAAGAGAAGTGAGCACTGAAAACTCCATTTTGGACTTTTATTGGACTTTTTCTTTAGCCTTATAAGTGTTTTATTTTTTTATATATATATATATTTTTATAGGTATTTTTTATAATGTGTAATAATAAATTATATATATTTTTGACACACTTATGGCTTTTTTCCTGCTAATATAAAGAAGGAGTGTGGTCCTTAAACCACATATGCGCAGTGAAGTGAGCCTATAGACTGGCTCTGGGTTTGTGAGTACCTCATTTACTATTTTTAAATACTCATAATAATACTAACTATACTACACTATATACCCCCTCCTGTATCCATATAGGACTGGATTAAAGAAAGGAGAAGAAGGCAGAGGGTCGCCTATACGGATCCTAAAGCGCCTAAATTCTGAGCTAGATTTATAGCTCAGAAAATTGTGAGTTGCCATTTGGCCCTTACTTTAAATTTATTTTTCACCAATGTACATACAATCTGCACTATGTTATGTATTTTTCGCTGTTTTACCTTAAGGTTAACAAGAAATAATTGATTAACATAGAAGGAAAAATTGGGTAAACTTTTTTCATATTCAATTCTGCACATAAGCGCTACACCGGTACTGCCTACTACTTTCTATCACTTTTGTTTAAAAGATTTTCACGGTGGTTAGCAGCTGTTTGGATTTTACACACATTTTAAGACACTACACTCAAATAGCGCTGATACTTTCTTGTTTTTTAATTCAGATAATAATTCAACATCTAGTCTATTTTTATGAGTATAATTTTATATAATGATTTTGCAATTTTTCACTTTGTTTCCATTTAATATAAGATCCCAATTTAATACAAAAGCCTTTCATTATACATTTGAAAGATGCCTATAGAGATACTTCTCTGTTGTCGTTTACTTCGCTAGCCCTCTGAGCCTCTTCATATAGTGACTTTAATTTTTATTTTTGCTTTAACAGAGTCTCATTTAGTCTCCAACTAGTTGAAACTTTACATTGAGTATTGTTTTTTATTTCCATTATTAAGGGAGCATGGTCTGACCACTATGTTGGACCTATTTTCATACTCTTGATTACAGGCAAGCTGTTACTACTAGTCAAAAATAAATCTATGAGTATGTTTGATGAAAATTTGAATAGAAAGTGTAAACACCCTCCACAAATCATACAGAGCATTTTGCCCTAAGAAATTGAGAAATCTGGTAGATCCCATTTTTTATGGTTGAAGTCTATCTGTGTGTACATGTAATTTAGAATTTGCCGCACAGTTAAAGTCTCCCCCTATTATTACAGTGCTCATAATACACTTTTTGAATATTTTCTTAATAAAATTTAGATGTTGTTAATTTGGAGCATAAAAATGATGTAGAGTCTACATAATATCATTTATTTTAATTATGACAATCTGATTCGTATCTCCCTCATTATGGGTTAATTCCACTTTTGGATTTACTTGAGAAGATTATTGGTACACCCCTTTTTTTTTTCTCTCTTAAACTTAGCTGAGTATATTAAAGGGAACCTACTAAATTTCATAAGTTTGGTGGATCTTCAATCCAGTGTGTTTCTTGGTGAAAGCTACATCTATATTTTGCTCCTTCATTAGATTATATAAACATCCTCTTTTATATGGAGAATTTAGACCCTTTGTATTTAGTGATACATTTTTTTTTTTTAAATAATTCTTTATTTTGGTTGTGCACGGTTAGAACAGAGTATGTCACATGCACTAAATTAATATCATAGAATATGTACATGAAATACAGTAAGTACAGGTATACAGCGGCACTTTTTTGTGAGAAGAATTCTATGAGGAACACATTTTAAACAAGAGTTAGAAAAGAACGGCTACGCTAGGGTGTTTGATAAGAGAAGGAGTCATGTGCTGGACCTCAAATTAGGGTGTATGACTCCAGTGATAGTTTTGATAATAGTGATGGTGCGATTAACCTCAGGGGTTGCCTGGTGAGGTTCTTTAGATAAGACTTACTTCTTTAGGAAAGCATATAAATAAAACTGTGAACAGCTTTCCCTCCCGGCTCCCTGATTTCTCTCCTGAAACGGTCATCAAAACAAAACTATATCCTAGCAACCTACTTTTCCACCCTACCCTTACCTTTTGTGTCACATTACCCCACTCCCTCTAGCATGTAAGCTCGTTGAGCAGGGCCCTCAATCCTTCTGTTTTCTGTTCCTGTGTGTCCAACTCGTCTCGTTACAAATACTTGTCTGTTAGTCCATTCATTGTACAGCGCTACGGAACATGTTGGTGCTTTATAAATAATAATAATAATAATAAGGGCCTGTTGGGGTATTAGGAAGAGGAATTGGTAGAGGATATACAATAAGGGTACCGGATGACCCTGGTAAGTTTTGTTGGCGAGTTTGGACTTGGTGCTCCTTAATATACAGAGGCACCGTGGGAGGCATGTGAATGAAAGCCTGCAGGTTCAGGACGGTGTGACTAGGGGTCATTAGTGGGACATGACAGGAGAGGCACTGTCACTCAGCCTGTAGATAGGGCCCCTTTGGTGACACCTGGGGGAGCCTGGAACTAGAGTTCCACCTGTGTGTTGGTTCATACAGGAACAAAAAAGAAAAGAAGAAAGGAAGGCAGTTAACATTAAAGAAAGTGGAAAGAAAAACTGATTAGCAGGCAAACATCATGCAGGGTGCTATAGAAGTCTATCCCAGTAGATCCGCAGTGGGAGTTCATGTGTTGACCGCAGTGTAGGTACGCACAGAGGGTCTCCGGAGCACAAATTGGGCCGTATTCACTGGGTCCCAGTTGTGTGATTTGGTCATTGTTGTTGTCATCTTATTAGATAGAGTGTCTTGTGGAAGACCCAAAGTCCCCAGGATTGCTGCTGCTCCTTTGAGATCCTGGACTGGGTAGGAGATGCCACTGTGTAGGACAACCAGCGTGTGGGACATATTCCATCTGTAAGTGATGTCATGCGTGCGTAGGAGCGATGTGAAGGGTTGCAGCGATTTTCTCTATGCCAGGGTGAGTCCTGATAAATCAGCATAGAAGGTGAGGTGAGTTCTCAGAGCTGTAGGAAGAGTTCTGTTCTTTCTTGCTATTACATCAACCTCTTCTCTGTCCCATTTATATCAAAGATCAGTTGCTAAATTTAACACTATAAAGTGCTTTTATTGCTTTTAATTCACTCGTAGAAAGAGTGATTTTCTCAATCTTTAGTCTCATTATAGTTATTCTTTTATTTCTACTTCATTTACCCCTCAAATTTTAATTACAATTTTATATACTCTTAGTGAGTTTGTTATTACTTTAGTTATCCCATATGGTACTTTTATCAAATTCTGTGAAGTATTTTTAATTTTGTGTAATTTTATTTAAATTCTAAAGTGACAGGATATGTCCTCATCGTGCTATGCTTGATATCTATTTATGGGAGGGAAGAAATAAATATGTTTAATATTTCTCATTATTTGACCAACTACAAAACTTAAATACTCAAGCGCACAGTCTTTTTCCCAATCTCAGTGGTTCCAACAGCAACTAAGTAAATCTAAATAGTCTAAAGGTTACCACATATGGAATAGAACAGAATCCCACTCAGTCTTATTTTTATCTAGTTGTCCCCGTTTGTCAATAAGTTTGTCTAATGTCACACTTTGGATGAGTGTCTATTCCGCTTCTTTCTAAGTCTTAATTGCCAGCTCCTTGTATGTGTATATATGAAAAAAAAAAAAAGAAAAGATGGATCTTTCCCTTGGCAGCAAATACATTTGCAAAGTGCAGCCCTTCTGGTATTGGATAAGTCGGCAAGGAAAAATATGCTAATATCCTTGGAGCGAGTCTCTAAATCTCTTCAGTGTCAATTGATTTGGACTCTGGGGATGAAGAGGGAAAACAACAAACAAAAACAAAACAAGATATTGTTTTCCCTGTCTTCGTTGTTATCTTCTGTGTTTCTGAATCATTACTTTTATGTTTGTATTTTCTATTGTTATTTTCTTCTTTCTTCTTTCCACTCTCCATCTCCTCTAAATAGTTTTCTGCCTAATTTATGTGCTTCCTGTTATTAGTCCCATCCTCTCTAGCTTTTGTGATGCTTGAAGTGTATCTTTAATCCCTTGATAGCGGGCGTGCTATCAAGGTTGCTTTCAAATGGGATACCATTTGCAATAGTAGACAACCAAAGGTATTGCAAATGGGGTATGTCCAGTCTTTTTCAGAAGCCACTTAGTCACAAACACTAGCCAAAATTGGCGTTCAAATTAGTTTTTTTGCATTTTTCACACACAAACAAATATTAACGCTAACTTTGGCCAGTGTTTGTGACCAAGTGGCTACTAAAATAGACTGGACATACACCATTTGCAATACCTTGGGTTTTCTACTATTGCAAATGGTATGCCATCAAGGGGGTAATTCTCATTCTCAGGCTACCATACGGTCTCAATGGCAACGTAGCCAATCTGGCAAATATCAATGTGAAAAAACTGAAAAATGTAACATGCTATATTTGACCCTGTAACTTTCCAAAACACCATAAAACCTGTACATAGAAGTACTATTTTACACGTGAGACATCACTGAATACAAATATGTGTATTTTATTGCAGTAAAAGCAAACAGTATTATGACATTCACAGTTAAAATGTCACATAGAACTAAAAAAAAAACATTTCTTATTTTCTCCCATTTTGTTTATATTTTATTCATATTAAATAATATTCCATAGCTAAATATTTGATGCTAAATGAAAACCCTGTTTCCTCTGAATAAAATTATATATAAATAAGTGTGGGTGCACTTAATATGAAAGAGGTGAATTACGGTTGAACAGACATATAGTCAAATACCAGGTTTTGTTAACATTTTGTTTTGATCACAACGTGTGCATTTGGCTCAGTCCTTAATGGGTTAAAAATAAGAAGGGGATTTTCATATTGCATTAAAATAAATATTTTCAATAAATATCCATTTATTGGATATTTGGTTATCTCTTAAAGTCTTAGTGTGACGAGGCCAATCTCGCCACATTGCATTGGAGAAGCCTGGTTGCTCGCCTGTTGCCTTTGGATTATGGCCCCATGTTAAAAGGCTTGACTTTCCCCTGCAAAGACAAGAAAGCCGGGTCATTTGCTGCTTGCCCTGTTTGAGCAATGATACCCCAGATAGCTATACCATGGAGCCCATTCGTATAATGAAAGACTATGGGAAAGACTTTGACTCCATGGCAATTGAACTGTATGTGTGTGCTCTGAGCGCCATTCAGTAATAATGTGCGCTCAGACCTAAGCTATCTGGGCATATGTTGCATGTCTGTATTTTATGTCATAAATGTAACCTTGTGTATTTTATTGTATTTTACTGTATTTTTGCTGCCATGTGTTCAATGGAGTTTTGCCTCTGTCTTTGGAGATAATTGGATTACTTCTAATTATCTCCAGGATAGAAGACTCTGTGGAACTGGTTTTGGGCAGAAAAGCCATGCTTCCTGTGGTCACAAAGGACTACGATCTATCTTTTGAACCACTGGACCAATTTGTATGATTTTGACGTATGTTTGTATTTGGAGTATGTTGATTCTGAAAATGTAAGTTTTATGTGAATGTGATGCATACTTTTCAAGTTACGAATAATGTGGAAAAACTTTATTTTTCTGCTTGTGCTAAATTACATTACCCATTGTGTAAGGTAATTGAATCACATGCAGAGGGGAGGAATTTGTGTGGGGGTGTCTGAGTGTATTGTATGTGTTTATTGGTTGTGTTCCAAAACCCTGTGGGTGGTACTAATGTGTAAGAATGTGTACATAAGCACAATAAACCCACAGCTCTGTCTGTTCACTGCTTGACCCTCAACACGGAGCTTTGTCTCGTATCAGCTGAGGTTTGTAACAGTGGAACTACACCCAAAAGGGAAGATATTATACTTCCTACTAAAGTGTATTTCTTATGGGTCATACAGGTATGTGCAAGCATAATCCTGGAGGCCATGTAAAAGCCTATCCACCACCCATTGGAAGGTGGCTGGGGCATTCTTCATTCCAAATGGCATTACCTTGAATTGATATGGGCCAAATGGAGTGACGAATGCCGACTTATAGATAGCATCTGCCGCTAAGGGGATTTGCCAGTACCCCTTACATAAATCATTAGTAGTAAGGTACTGACCAAAGTCATCCTTTCCAAGAGTTCGTCTATACGAGGCATGGGATACGCATCAGTGACTGTTTTGTCGTTGAGCCTCCTGTAGTATATGCAAAATCGGTTGGTTTTGTTGTTTTTGGAACTCCGACCAATGGGGAAACCCAAGGACTCATATTCTTCCGAACCGCCTCTGGGAGTTTGCTGTAGATAGACATGTGCAATTTATTTCCTACCCCTAACTCTAGATGTGTAAGTTGTTGTGGTGGTTAGCGGTAGGGGTTAGGAGTAGGGTTAGGGGTAAGGATTGTGTTTAGGGGTAGGGGTTAGGGGTAGGGTTACGGGTAGGTGTAGGGTTAGGGGTTAAGGTTAGGAAATTGCCGAAGTTCCGAAGTGCCAAATTGCCGAAGTGCCGAATTTCTGAAGTGCCAAACAAACCGAAGTGCCAAAGTGCTGAATTGCCGAAGTCTTGAACCGAATTGCCGAATTGCCAAAGTCCTGAATTGCCGAAGTCCTGCATTTCGGAAGTGCCCAACCGAACCAATTTTTTTGCCCATGCACATCCCTACTGCAACGGTTGTTGGTCGGGAGATTATACTCTATGGGTGGTTAGTGGGGTGAATCCGGGTAAGTTGGAGAATTTGTCTCGCTCTGCAGACAGCATCTGTTGTGTTTCCCTGCGTTCCTCACTGGTTAGCCAGTCCCTTAATTGGACCTCATCTATGTACCCTGCCTGAACTCCATCTTCTAGGAGATCGGGTAGGGAAAGATTATCAAAATCTTCTGAGGCAGGAGCATAGATAGCGGCTATGTCCTCTGTCTGCTCGGCGCTTGTGGTAGGGTTTCAGCATGTTAACATGTAACATGCGTTGGACTCCTTCCCCAGAGCATGGGCTGATAACATAGGTAGTGTCACTTTTCTGTTCCCCCACCTGATATAGGCCCTGCCAAGCAGCCTGTCCATGTTGGACAGGTATCAGAACTTTTTGTCCAACTTGAAAGCTACGGCTCCTGGCTCCTTGATCATACCAAGTGTGCTGGCGCTCCTGGGCCACCCAGGGGTTCTCACATACTAACTGAGTGAGTTCCTCCATTCGGTCTTGGACTCCAGCACATACGGAATAATTGGACTACCCTCCTGATCTACTTCTCCCTCCCAGTTTTCTCTCATGGGTCTTCTTACACTTTGCCCGAATAATAACTCGAGAGAAGCCTGTAGATTCCTGCGGCATCTCCTGATAAGAGAACAGGAGGTTGCGGCAGAAATCTTTCCCAGTCGCTGCAAACAAATGAAGCATCTGCTTTAATGGGCAGTTGAAACATTAGGGTTGGTAGGGGGAGTTCAGAATAAGTTTAATGCTGCATAACCTCAACAATTGGTGGGTCATTTCGGCAGTAAACTGGGTGCCCTGATGCAAGACAATTTCCTGTGGGAAACCCATATGGGAAAAAACTCACATCAGCTCCTCTGCTACAGTCTTGGCTTGAATATTACTCAGAGCCACTGCCTCAGGGTACCTGGTAGCATAGTCTACAATCGTTAGAATATATTTCTTCTTAGCAAGGAGACCAATGATGTTGACAGCTACCCTGCCGAATGGGTCTTCAATGATTGGGAGGGGATGGAGTTTGGCCCTGCATCTGTCCCTCTATTTCCCTACTTTCTGCAGTCATCACAAGACTGACTATATTGTCTCAAGTCTTTGGAGATGCCTGGCCAGAAGAAACTTTGGGTGAGTCTATGTTTAGGGTAATGTTGTGGGCTATTTTTAATAGTTCCTGTCTATACTTTCTGGGTACTACCAATGGTTTGGTAGTAGTCAGGGCAATCCCCGACCCTATTCTCTTGGGTATTCTATATAGCAGCTCCCTTTTCCACACATACTGTTCCCCCTCTAACCCTGCCTGACTCATGGCTAACTTGTCTCTATACTTCTGTAATGAAGGATCAGTAGCTACCTCTTTCTCAAACTCGGTAGGGTTATCCCAGATGAGAGGGGCGAGGGGAAGGGAGCGTGGTCTTGCCTGAGCTTGATAGTGCAAGCGGTATTGAGTGGTGCGGGTAGGTTGTCTAGTGGTGACTTGATGCAGTTCCTCGTTGGGAATTTGAGGGGTTAAAGTGGAAGTTAGCTGCTCCAAATCGTTGCATAGTAGGACCTCTGCAGGTAGATGGTTCATCAGTCCCACTTTGACCATTCCAATCCCGGCACCCCCGTCTAGCTAGTCCTTTTCTGTTGGTAGGCAGTATACAGCTCCCCATGCTACCTGAACTGCCATGGTTCATCTGGTCTTTTCTGCCTTGGTTATCAATTGGTGCTGCACTAGGGTCAATGGTGCTGGACTAGGGTCAACCTGTGTTCAGCAGTCCTTGGACTTGGGTCAACCTGTGTTCTGCAGTCCTTGTATGGTTCTTTCATTCAGATTCACTGACTGCCTATGGTGACTTCAGTTGTCTGCTGCAGCTTGCAAGGGGTCAGCTTCATACAAAAAACCATGGGCCTCCTCGTGATAGAGGGAGAATATGTGGGGACACCCTGGTAGCAATTGATGGCAGGTAGTAGTCCTGGTCGTACCCACTGTGACTGGTCCTGCGATTTGAGCCCTCTGGGTTGTAACCGGGATCAGTTGGCTCCGTGGTTGGGGTGCTGGAATATGGTTATAAGGAAGTGCAGGATGAAGGGGGGGGGGGGGTCAGTAGCTGGGTCGCTGCAGTGTCCTGGCATCCAGATACTCATCGGCCCGCTGTGCTGCTTCTGTCAGAGTTAGGGGTTGTCTGTCCCTTACCCATTCTTGTACTTTTGAGGAGAGTCCATTATAAAACTGTTTAGGCAGGACAACTTGTAATATCTCCTCCGGGGTCTTACCCTGTTGCGCCTGCATCCAATGGTGGGCTGCCCTAGTTAAGTCTGTTTCCATATTTATTTATTTTTTTATATTATTTATTTTTGTAGTGCAAGGTAGAACAAGCAAATTTACGTATACGCTGGTTCAAATGGGGTGGGGAGTTTGCGAGGCCCGGCAAGACGTCCGTGCCACCCACCCCGTATCAATGACTGTGCCGCAAGATGGACCGGCAACTACAGATGCATAAGGAGAGTTGATGTTGCCCCAACTGAGCACTGAGGAGAGGGTGAGTTAGGTACCCGGTCAGCTCGGCATTGGACAGAAACATTTAACTTAAAGGTGGATATTCATTCAGAGCTCCGTGTGCATGCGACTTCTCTGCATGGCGGTCAGGCTCCATCTTTTTCCATATTGAGTTGGAACTTGATCTGGTTTTTCAAATGGGTCCAAGTGATTGGACTGGAATCCTTCCAAATTCTGGATATTAAAGCAATAAAGTGATTTCGGCCCTTCCACCAAGATTCCACTTGTTAAGCAATTCTAACTTATCAAAGGTTTTTGACCATAGAACCTTAATTAAATTATGCTTCTACCAAATGTGAATATAAGAACCTTCTTTAAAGCCACATCTCCAACATCTAATAAAATAATAAATTTCTTGATCCAAGATAATATGTCTGCCATTCTATGGTCAAGAAGGATTTTTTTCCAAGTTTGTTGCAAAATTGGAAGTGCACCATACAGGTTTTTTTTACTTCTTTTGGATCAACAGCAAAAACAGATGTGTGTAAACATTTGAGGGTACATAGACACTAGCTGTCACGGTTGCGGAACCAGACACACGGACACAAGGTCAGTGTACAAGCCAAAGTCAAAGGAGTATAGAGATTTGAAGCAACAATAAGACAAACTGGGGTTAAGGATCAGAGAAAAAAGAGTAAACAAGAGACAAAGCCAAAATTCTGACGATAATAATTTGAAAATCCCACAAACCTTTGAATGGCCTTTGAATGGCCTTAAGACCTTGAGGCAGTGGACAGGAAGTCGTGACCTCTAGCTTAGAGGGATCCATACTGAATCAATTTTCTGAGATTATATAGCCAAGGAACTGTACTGTAGTCTGGTCGAAGAGACACTTCTCCAGTTTACTGTACAGTCCATTCTGAAGTAGCTTTTTTAGCACCATCCATAAGGGGTTGGTTTTGAGGTCTGGGGCAAAGTTGTTAGCACCCCTAAGATCGAGCTTAGTAAACTATTTATATCCTTTGACACAATCAAAGAGTTCGGTAATGAGAGGGATAGGATAGGCATTACGGAGAGTGATTCTATTGAGACCCCTATAACCGATACAGGGTCTCAAGTCCCCCTCTTTTTTAAAGACAAAAAAGAATCCTGCCCCTGCAGGAAAGGAGGAGCTTCTAATGAAACCATTCCTTAAGGATTCTTGTATTTACTCCTCCATAATCTTGTTCTTTCTCAGAGAGTGGGTAGGCTCGACCCTTAGTTGGCATAGTAACAGTATCAGTATCAACAAGTATAACAATTTATCTGCCTCCCTTTTTTTGAACAACTTTGCAAAATCAACATATTTGGCAGGGACAGAAGTTGATAAGGGAGAGGCTGTGGGTACATTCAAGATGCAAACAGAATTCACCTGTCCAAGAAACCCCAGATGGCAGTCTTTACACTAGGACAATATGTCTGAGTTACCCCAATCAATCACAGGGTTGTGTTTCACCAACCACATGAAACCCAAAACAATAGAAGTAGAAGGATATCTCAATATCTGAAAGGTTAATTTTTCCTTGTGTAAAACCCCAATAGTCATGTGTAACCCATGGGTTTCATGTGTCTTAAGAGGCTTATCTAACGGTATACCATCTATGGTCTCAATTACCAAGGGTGTAGCCTTTCAGACCAGAGTCAGTGCAGTGGATTCAGCAAATTTAAGATCCATTAGATTATCCGCGGCACCTGAATCAGAGCTTTAGTGGTGATGGTATTACCATTGACCTGTAGTAGAACTGCAATGAATGGTCTGGTGATATTAGCAAGAGGGGATAATGTCATAACACCCAAGGCCGACCCCTCATTAGGCCTTAGGTGCTGGAGTTTTCCTGTAGACTAGGGCACGTCTTTCTGAGATGCCCCTTCTTCCCGCAATACAGGCATTGACCTTCCCTCCCCCTGTATGATTTCTCCGCCTCTGTTAGTTTAGTGGAGCCCAATTGCATGGGTTCAGGTGGAGGACTGGGTGGAGGTAGGGCAAGCAGGGCCATAGAGGGCAGAGACGGGAGTGGGCACGCTTATAACCTTCTTTGTGTCTCTCTATGACTATGCCGCTCCCTTATGCGGTTGTCTATGGTGATGCAATAATCAATAATGTCATCCAGAAGGATGGGTAATTCTCTAGGTGCTATCTCATCTAACAGGTAACTGGTCAATCACTCCTGAAAGGCAATTACCAGAGCGTCATTATTCCACACTACCTCTGCCGCCAAAGTGCGGAATTCAATAGCAAAATCTGCTACCGTTCTTGACACTTGTTTGATTCTAAACTAGGCTTTCCCAGTCGAGGGTAGCACTCACGGGCAAAGGAAATGTTCTTTTGAAGGCAGAGATAAAATCAGAATATGACATGGTGGAACCGGACTCCCATATGGGATTAGCTCAAGCCAATGCCCTACCCGATAGGTGATTTATTAAAAGCGCTATCTTAGACCTATCGGTAGGGTATGAACCTGGGTTCATAACCAGATATATATCGATCTGGTTAAGGAATCCAAGGCATAATGTAGGTTCACCACTATAGCGCTGTGGTGGAGTCATGTGGACAGTATGAGCTGGAATAACCGGTACCGGTTCAGGAACAGGAACCAGAGGAGCAGCAGCATTTTTCTGCACATCAGGTTGCAAATGGGCAGTACAAACCAAGATGGTCTGCAGCGCTTTGGCAAACTGGTCCATGTGATGGTCAAGACCATCTATCCTGCAGTCTTGGCTAGCTAATTGTTGTGATATGTCCGTAGGTTCCATGTGGCCCTGTTGTAATATCACAGTTCTGGAACCAGACACACGGACAGATCACGAGAGGAACAATTGCAATACCAGTCCTTAGAGTTGCTGGGCAATGCAAAAGGAGAAAGGTCAGTGTACAAGCCAAAGTCAAATGAGTATAGAGCTATGGAGCAATGATAAGACAACGCGAGGTCAAGGAACCAAAATTTGGTAACCAACAATCAGAGTAAATGCGCTTTTGGGCTATCAGAAGACCACAACAAGCCAATAAAGCATGGAGGAGGTACGTTTAAATTTAGGGTTATTTAGTGCTAGTTTCCAATTAGCATTAGTTATAACACGTGGAAGGTATTTGAAGTTCCACATTGATCCCTGATGTTATCAATGTGCGCCAAGTCAGGTGACTGACTCGGGTGCACTTTATGCACGCTAGCGTGCAGCATTAGAAATAATGCCGATGGCACTGAGGCAGCCACGAGGGGCGAGCAGGAACTAGAAGCCACCACTCGTGGTGAGCGGGTAAGTGAGGTTGCCACGAGCAGGGCATGCGTGCAGGTTTTCTGACACTAGCATTGAGGGGACACGATACCATCAGTTCAATAATTTGAACTGGACTTCAGCGATACTTAATGTATCACAATATTAATTAATTTGTATCAAGATGTTAGTCAGTCCTCATGTGTAATAGAGAATTTTTACACATATTATCCATTTTAGAAGGAAACAATATAAACATTTTGAAATCATTTTGTGTGGTGAGTTTGAATTGAAAATGTTTTCCATGTTTTTTTTTTTTATATTGTCATAACTACCTTAATTACAATTGATATTTATAATGTAATTAAAAATGTCCCTGGTAGGTAGACCAAACTCATGATACACTTGTGTAAATAGTTTAAGCTTGTTGTAATTTATTAAGTTCTCAATTTTTTTTTTTTTATTAATTATTCTTTATTAACATTTAGGGTTACAAAACACACATATAACACTATAAAATTGTGCTTATATATATATAAGAAGTATATATATATATATATATATATATATATATATAAACAAAAATAAAAATCAAAATGCACTCACAGGTCTTCTGGTTAATAGGAAAACTGGTGCTTTAATAAATCATCTGTGATGTACAAAAAAATCAATCGACGTTTCGACCCTGCCGGGTCTTTTTCAAGATCTTGAAAAAGACCCGGCAGGGTCGAAACCTGTGAGTGCATTTTGATTTTTATTTTTGTTTATATATTTGACGCCAACAATTTGCACCCAGGCATGTGAGTTACAAATTTATATTTTTTTGGAGGTGAGTGCCAAGCGTTCACCTATATATATATATATATATATATCATGCTCGTATCATCAAATACCACTTTATATTTGTATACATGTCATACATCTAAATAAAATAAATACATAACTGCTTTACTCAAAGCCTGAACTGAGTTTAGAATACCCATGATCATATCTAGTCTTGTTTACGAGCAATGTCTCACAGAAAAATTGGTGTAATACCTATTCTGCGGGTGCAGTAGCCTCCAGATGTGAAATAATTTGAACTTTTTCACCATGGCTTTAGACAATATTATTGTTTTATTTTTGTTTTGTTTTTTTTATAATTTTTGTCTCTTGTCTTCAGTTTTTATCAAATAATGGGTCCAATAAACAGTTGTAATCCCTTGCATATAAGACCTTTCACATAGCAAGTGTGTCTCCTTTATTAAATAACTTCTCTAAAAAGGATATCTAACCAGAATTAGGAAAAAAAAAAAAATATTACCTAAAGTAAAAATACAATTGGTTATCTATCTACAGGTATATCAAAACTAATTATTTGGTCATAATAAAAGTAAAAATAATTTAAGTGAAAACCATATAAAAATATGTGCAAATCCTCCTATTTGATGATATCACCCTAACCTATTGCAAAGAAGATTTAATAGTGCAAAAAAAAAAAAGTACAAATATACTCTGTTAAGTAAATTCTATTCAAGATACTATGAATTTGTATATACACATCATTTCATAAAAAACATAATTGCATCATTATAATAACATTTAACCAAAGTAAAATTGTGTCCAAATAATAGAATACATGAACAATTAAATTCCATTTAAAGTGAAAAAATACATGTACACAATAGCACCCTAAATATACCTGTACATAAAAAAAAAAAAAACAACATTAAAATGTCTCATGTATGCGCCTGTGTATAATATAATTATTCGTGGGGGGGAGGGGGACTTACTCTAAAAGGACCTGCACATCTAAAAAATAGATAAAATTAAATGTAATAACGTTATAATTTCTTACATATGTGCCTGCGTATAATATGATTATTGTGCAAACAAAAAAAAAGAAATAAGATGATCCTTTTCACCAGTTTAAGAATAACGAGCATGCAAATGGTTATGAGCAACCAAGCAGCCGTGTGGATCATTATGTTGGGTTTTACCAAGTTAGAATAATAGTGCTCACATTTTTTTAGCTTAGTCAGTATGAACAATTAAAAAAAACATCCTCTGCTTTAACGGCTGTCTCAAATAATAATAATTTGCTGTCAAATGAAACAATAACTTCATTGGAAAGTCCCACTTATAGTTAACTGGTGAAAAGGATTATCTTCTAGATCTAGTTGCCCAAGATAAATCAGGAAACACTTTTATTTTGATTGACTGTTAATCTGTAGATTTGTTGTCCTTATGTACCATTTATATACACATTAATTCATATGTACCATTTATTTATATTATAGGATTAAAATTGGCAATTACAGCCCTTGGCAAAGATTTCGGAGCCACTTTATATTTTGACAAACAATGAAAATGCTCCATTGTGGGATTATGTTTTTCCACGTCTACACCCAATGCCTCAAAGAACCTTAACAAAGATTATTCCAATTTGTCTGCGGGTAAGTCTTCAGGAATGCCTCTAAACCTTAAATTGTTCCTCCTGGAATGGTCTTCTAATTCTGACAATTTCCCTTGAAGAAATTCACATTTTGATTGCAAAACATTATAGGAATCTTTTAATGATGCATTCTGGAACTCCATTTCTTTCACTTTATCATCTAATAACTTTACTTTCAGCTGCAAGATATCATTTTATAAATCTTTAGTATTAAGTTGAATTTCATTTTCTACTTTTTCAAATGTAACGGTATACTTCTTTCTAGGATATCAATAGTAATCACAAATGAGTCAAGCTTTCTATTATGGGACAGATATGCATTGCTTAAATCCATTTCCACAAAGCTTTTTATAGATTGAGGGAAAAGGAAATCAGTCTATTTTCTCTTTTATTTTCTTTCAATTTTTCCTTACCCTTATTTGAAGTTTTTAGACTCTTGTTCCTTCTTAGAAGTCATATTCCTCCCCGCCCCCCCCCCAAAAAAAAAAACCAAGAAAGGTAACAGAGTTCCTTTAAAGGTAAAAAGGGGAAAATAATCTCTCATCCAAATTAACTTCTATTGAACAATAAATATGGCTAAGTCTCAAGAAGTGTGAACATTTGTACTTAAGGCTAACATCATTCAGCCATTCATCCAGAAAGCATTAATGTTCCCAAGGAGTTTAAGTATGTGTGGGATATGCATAAGGCTATCCTAACTATAAAATAAGGCCAGGGATTAATGAAAGAATTAAAAAAAAAAATTGGTCAGACTAGATGGGCCGAATGGTTCTTATCTGTCGTCACATTCTATGTTTCTATGTTTAAATCTTTCACAACAAAAAATAATAAGTGGATAAAACAGGTGCTAACAAATATTTAACAATATAAAAAAACAAAAAAACTATAAAATAAAAATAAGTTGTATATCTTTAAATTGCAAAATATTTGGGTGTCTCTTTAAAGTGAAAAATATTTTGTATATATTTTTAAAGTATTATTTTTGGAGTCTACAATAAATAAACGTGAAAGAATAAACTAAATCAACCAATAAGTAGTGTGAAGAAAATGGACTTTTGCCTGACATTTTCTCCTTTTTTATTCTGTATTTTTATGTGTTTTTACTTGTATAGTGAATGGATTGGTTCGGTAGTTTGAAACTACTGAACGCCGACCACCCTCCTGGCTCATTTACTTCAAAGGTACCAGCTATTATGTGCTCCTGGGCGGCCGCTATTCATACAACCGAACGCCATGTGGAAAAGAAAACAGCGGCCATCTTGTTCGCACGAGCAGAGCCAGCAGGACTTGGTCGTCGAGTGTCTGGAACTAAAATCGGACACTCGACCTCATGAACTACCGCTGGAAAATACCGAACGCCGGCTTCTCATATTTCCCGAACAGCCAGGAAAGCCTCATTCGGTAGTTCTCTGCGAACTGACAAGGGGAACAATCGCTACTATGGGCCAGGGGGATCCATTTGGGACTTTTGTTCATTTTTTATAGTTTTGTGAATTGACCAATCGCACACGCTGAATTTGTGGAACTGTTTTGCAGGAGCTGCGTGTGTGGTCGGTAAAAGGGACCCTCCACACTTTTTCAGAACCCCTGAACCGATCTGGGTGAAATTTGGATATGTTTGTCCCCCAGATCGGGGCTATCAGGGAATATGTAATTTGTGGGGATACCTTGTGGGGAAAGGGGTGTTTTAAGTTTTGGGGAAATTGTGCGCTCTCTGCCTGGAGATAATTGGTTTATTCCTTAACTTATCTCAATATCTCCCAGGCCGAGAGGAGGCGTGTATTACTGTAAATCTGTGTGTTGATTGGTTATTGTCTTTGTTTGCTGTGGAAGGTCCTCTTGCAGGAGGATTTCTTATAAAAGCCTGTGTGTTTTCAATAAAAGTTATTCCTGTTACACCCTTCATGAAGTCTAGGCTCATGTTTGGGGGATATTCTACTTGCTGGGAAGAATCACCTTGAAACTGCATTTCATCTATCTTATTCCTCTACTCCCTGCTGCAGCTATAATCACTCATGCTCAGCTGTTGGGAGAGGGAACTAAAGACTGCAGCACCATAACCACTGCAGGTCTTAACAAGTAGATACGCAAAGCAATCATATGCAAACTTGATGGTACTTATATAAAGTGTTCTTTTAAAATTCCTTGTGTTAAACCTTTAAGACAAAAATATAAGAATTTCTAGTGCAGATCTATATATCTATACACTTTAAAAACATAAAATCAGATAAAATCTCATGGTATCAAACTCACTGCATTTGAATGGATTGTGTCATTTTCACTTTTAGAGCCTTGGAGGTATCAAGGTCCTTGAGTTTGTTGGATCCACCAGGCATATACCAGACCGCAGATAGACTGTTGGTACTTGTAAAGCCTTTATTATTTCTGACACAGAGCATTATTTCTGTGCTGCACATACCCTCCATCTTCTTTAAAGTGCTCAATCACTCTATAGCTGATACCTGAGACACTGCAGGACTGGGGGCTGTGACTCTGATGACTGACAAATGACCTGATTCTAATTTCAATCTGTTTTTTTTTTTTTTTTCATATGAAAAGTTGATTGATTTTTGCATAAGGAAGACAGAAAGGAATGGGAGAGGTGGGTGAAATAACACACACACATTGTGTACAAGCACATATTCTGGTTAATGTAACAATGACACTCTCCGTATAACCGCATTACATAGAAACATAGAAACATAGAAACATAGAATGTGACGGCAGATAAGAACCATTCGGCCCATCTAGTCTGCCTAATTTTCTAAATACTTTCATTAGTCCCTAGCCTTATCTTATAGTTAGGATAGCCTTATGCCTATCCCACGCATGCTTAAACTCCTTTACTGTGTTAACCTCTACCACTTCAGCTGGAAGGCTATTCCATGCATCCACTACCCTCTCAGTAAAGTAATACTTCCTGATATTATTTTTAAACCTTTGTCCCTCTAATTTAAGACTATGTCCTCTTGTTCTGGTAGTTTTTCTTCTTTTAAATATAGTCTCCTCCTTTACTGTGTTCATTCCCTTTATATATTTAAATGTTTCTATCATATCCCCCCTGTCTCGTCTTTCCTCCAAGCTATACATGTTAAGATCCTTTAACCTTTCCTGGTAAGTTTTATCCCGCAATCCATGAACCAGTTTAGTAGCCCTTCTCTGAACCCTCTCTAAGGTATCAATATCCTTCTGAAGATACGGTCTCCAGTACTGTGTACAATACTCCAAGTGAGGTCTCACCAGTGTTCTGTACAATGGCATGAGCACTTCCCTCTTTCTACTGCTAATACCTCTCCCTATACAACCAAGCATTCTGCTAGCATTTCCTGCTGCTCTATTACATTGTCTGCCTACCTTTAAGTCATCAGAAATAATCACCCCTAAATCCCTTTCCTCATATGTTGAGGTTAGAACTCTATCAAATATTCTGTACTCTGCCCTTGGGTTTTTACGTCCAAGATGCATTATCTTGCACTTATCCACATTAAATGTCAGTTGCCACAATTCTGACCATTTTTCTAGTTTACCTAAATCATTTGTCATTTGGCTTATCCCTCCTGGAACATCAACCCTGTTACATATCTTAGTATCATCAGCAAAAAGACATACCTTACCATCAAGACCTTCTGCAATATCACTAATAAAAATATTAAAGAGAATGTGTCCAAGTACAGATCCCTGAGGTACCCCACTGGTGACAAGTCCAAGCTTCGAATATATTCCATTAACTACAACCCTCTGTTGCCTGTCACTCAGCCACTGCCTTACCCATTCAACAATATTGGAATCCAAACTTAAAGATTGCAGTTTATTGATAAGCCTTCTATGTGCAACAGTGTCAAAAGCCTTACTGAAATCTAGGTAAGCAATGTCTACTGCACCACCCTAATCTATAATTTTAGTTACCCAATCAAAAAAATCAATAAGATTAGTTTGGCATGATCTCCCTGAAGTAAACCCATGTTGTTAGCTAAGATACACATGTACGTGAATATACTACAGTAGGAACACCCTGCCCACAGTTAGGTATGGTGGATAACAATAGGTTTGTAATACACCGTATGTTAACTTCAGTAAGAGAACATCACAATCTAACAGTTGCTTAGTTCCAGCTTATGTTCACAGGTCCCAACATGCAAAAAAACACATTAAGCATGACATAGGACATTGTCACCTGATCTCCGTGTGTCCCACATTGACCATGCATTCAGGACAATTAAGAGAGCAAGGGTGGAACAGCGCTATAGAAACTGATCACAAAAAGGCTGCACACCTGAAAACAGGGTAACAATCAAACCCTTCAGGCGAAAGCTAAACAATCGCAACAAAGGATACAGGTAGCGCCAAATAAAACCAGTAAATAACTAAAATAGCAGAAAAATTACATAAAATATGCAATAAAAAAAATGCAAAGGTACCAAAAAGTATTTTTAGATATACAAGTCGCCAACTGTTCAAAAGAAGTCTGTGGTGTGACTGTAGCGGAGAGCTGGTATTACACAGCCTATCTCCACTTTAGATCCCAGTGAGGCTCAGGAACAAGCAATTATAAATCCATAGAGCAAAGTATCCATCAGGCAAAATAATACAGCAGTATCCCAACAACACTCCCAATAACTGGACGACACACAGTATCAGGAGCAGAACTGAAGATTTATTCATACAGTGGCCTTATAAAGCATGATCCCATGCAAGGGAGGGATTTCCATTCATTAGTACAGTAGCCAATCCTGTTCTGGTAACCTCCCCTCAGCCTGCATCATAATCCCCTTATCCAGGACACCAATTCCCCCCGTTTCTGGATGTACCTCTAAACCTAGGGGTACCGCTTTAATTTATACATCCCCTGGTAGCCCTAATCTGGGTGAACAACATATCCAAAAATCACCCAGATCAGACTAGGGGTTCGGGAAATTTATGGAGTGAATAAAATGACAGACCACTCTGGAAAGAATAGCCGAATTGGGTTCCATGCAATGGGGCCCTGCGGTCGGTCCTGGAACAAGGGAATAAATTACATGAAATCCTCCAGTTACAGAGACTAGGGAGGGTTCACCTGAATCCCCTCGTTCGGTTGTTTCTGTCTACTGAACGAGGGGCTGTTCGGTAGTTTGGAACCGAATGGACCGGGCTTGTGGAGATCTCAGCGGTGTTCGCCTAGTCGAGTGTCCGATTTGAGTTCCAGACACTCGACGGCAAAACACCGCTGTTCAGGAGTTTTAAAATGGCTGCCGCCACGTGTTCATTTCCCGAATGGAGGCCACCCCCGAGAACAAAGGACTACTGCTCAGCTTGTCAATTACCCGTTCGCAACAATGTTGCAACGTGTAATTGAAGGCACACTTCACACCGGGGAGGTCTGACTGTTCGGTAGTTTCATTCCCTTATTTGTTAGAATGATTCTACCGAACAATCAGACGAATACAATACATTTATACACATATAACTTGCCATTTAGACGAATGCAGTTAAAACCTATGCAATTCTCAGGACAGCCCAGTGCCATCCGCTACAGTGACTTCAAACATCAGCAGCATATGTAAGAGAACAAATAGGAAACCAATAGTGCAATATTGCAAGTCTGCGGACTGTAGACAACACTGAGATAAAAGTTGCCAGCTCACGTCTTATAGAGCTATGACCAGCGCTAGGTAAACCAACATACAGTGGTATTTAATCTCCCCACTTGTAGGATATCCCTCTGACGGTAGTTGTAGTGTTGGTCATGTGCAATAAAAGAAGGGAAAAAGGGCCATAGTGCTCTTCATATATGTAAGTATGAGTGATAGAAGGAAATATACGTACAATTTAAGGAGCAGATGGACCGCTCTATATATTAGGTGTGCGTGGAACAATCCCCACCTAGGATTCTTTGACTGATGATCCTGATGTGTCAGGTGATAATATATGCCAGGTATGAATAAAATAATAAAAGTATAAAAGACTAACCCAAACAAATATTACTTTTATTAAACCAATTTTAAAATTACAACGCGTTTTGCCCTATTAGGCTTTTTCAAGTGGAGTAAAATAAATGCCTGGCAACTTTGGTTTATATAGGTAACTAAATTACAAAAATTTGAATTTTGGCGCCAAAATGATGTCACGCGTCATGTGACCACGGTCACATGGCCTTACTTTATACAATATGCTTTGAAGTAATTACAATAAGAAAAATATTTTTTTAGTAAAATATACCTTGAAACATTAGACTATAGTTTAAAAGATTGTACATTGTTTTTTACTTTAAAAAAAATGTAAAATAATAAAAGAGCAATATATTGTAAAATCGCGGTGGGCCCTCTATGTAAAGGGTCATATAGGGGTGGATGAGGGATAAGTATGTAAGGATTAGTGTATAGAAGATATATTGGACAAAATTAGCCATGGAAAAAGGGAAAAATCAGTGATTGTGATCATAGGGTATTGTGGGAAAGGTAGTATCTTGGATAATAAAATGTCAGTGTACTGTGAGGGGGTGGCCATCTTAAACAAGGCCTAGTGATGGCAAATAGATAGCTAATGTACTTATTACTTTAAGGACATGATAGAAACTATGTGTGTAAATATGTGTTGAGCTGATATGGAAGAAGGGGCAATTTATAATAATTTTATATTAGACAGACAAACCATTGAATTATGTGACAGACCCCTCTGTCTTGGAACTATGCTATTTCGTTACCTTCATCTATCTGTCAGTTAATTGCCTGTCCGTACCCTCTGTTCACTTATTTCACAAACTACCGAATAAACTACCGAACGATCAACCACCTGGGAACTGGAGTGTGCCATCAGTTGACCTCCCAGAAGCTGCGGTTAACCACAGCTTAATTGATGAACATTGGGAGGTCGCTGTTCGTGTAACTCTCATGTGGCGGCAGCCATTTTAAAGTCCCAAACGGCCAGCGGTGTTCGGCGCCCAAACTATGGAAATGAAAACGGACACTATTTTGCACAAACACCGATGAAGCCACCAACCTCCCTTCTCTGCCATCCAGCACATGAACATCGGTCCATTCGGTACTTTCCGGCACGAATAGACGCACCCCAGATAGCCATCCCATGGAGCCCGTTCGTATACCGAAAGACAATGTGAAAGACTTTGGCTACATAGGATCTGAGCGGCATTCAGTAATAATGTGCACTCAGATCCAAGCTATCTGGGGTTACGTTGAATGTGGGGATTCTGTTCGTGGAATTTAAAGTTATTGATTTTATTGTATTTTTATGTTCAGGTACAAAATGGAGTTTAGCCTCTATCCATGGAGATAATTGGAATACTTCCCAATTATCTCCAGGATAGAGAGGAGGGTTTATCTACACCAAAGGGGAGTGTTTATGCTCGTGCCACTGTGATTGGCTACTGTATCCATTTTGTCCCGGTCTTCCATCTGGTCCCCTAGGGGAGTGTCCACCAGGTGGGAGACCTGCATAAATACCGGGCAGGTAGCCCTCAATAAACCAGATCTCTGCTTAACCCTCAATACGAAGCTTGGTCTCATACTTGGGGGTATTGGATTCGTATGATTTACTCGTTCAGCTGTTTGATTCGTGAAGGATTTCATATGGTTCCTGTTCAGCTAATTGGAACTGCTGTTCGCTGCTTCTTCATTCGGAAAGGGAACGTCCTCAGCAGTATTGACCCCTCTTATACCGGGGTGTACCGTAACAAATAATATATACAAATTAAACTGGTAGTATAAGGGGTGAATTTAGAGGACTGGGGATTAAAACACACATATGAACAGAGAATAACAAACATTAAAAGCATATGTAACACAATATAGAATATTAATACTAAAATGGGTCCATAGTGAATGTGAATAGCTAAGAACAAATATTAAAAGGATATATAGCACACATAAAATGCTAAGGTGGTTTCATAGTCAATATAATCTAGATTTTGTTTAAACACATTATTTAAAATCATAAGAAGTTCAAATGCATTTAAACCTTTTGGTACAAGAGTATCTAAATTAAAAACCCATTCCAATTAATTTCTGCCTAAACTTTTTTATATCCCCTACGCCGTGGGATTGCACATTTTTTTATACCTGTAAACCTTAAGCCACATGGATTTTTAATTTCTTTTTATTGACAATTTTTCAGATGTACATTTCACAAGCATGACGACTGTGCAGAGATAGTAAAACATCATTGATGGAATTTGGGCACAATGTGAATTACAATCAAAGAGATAACATACAAGTATATGTGCATTACACTTTACATTACCAACTATCAGAGTGGGCACAAGTCAATGTATCAATACAAGTACATCTGTTTTGCATTGTAGAGCCAAAACAAGAACTGGGGAAACAAAGCTGGGCGAGCTGGGCAAGGTGGGTGGAGGGGAGGGGTAGTGGGAGTCTTCAAGTGCCATAGTGTAATATAGTATAATATGTTGTGGGGGTGTGTGTGGGCATTTGGGTTAGGCCGCAAAGTGCACTCATCAGACCCATAGGTGGCTCGGTCAGGTTTTTGATTCCCAAGACCATCTCAGCCACTCCCTCACAGCCTGTTGTACAGTAGCTGCACTAAGGTATTTAGTTACTCCCGTGGCATCATCCTTGGCCGCTAGAGAGAAAGGAAATATACATAGCATGTGGGTAGGTTCAACCGTCTGACCTAGACATGTTACCATGTTAGGTTGGGCTAGCTGCGTCCTCCGGGCAAGGCATAGTTCCCACAGGAGGGTGGTGTTGGGAGTCCCAGAGATCCCAAGCCTCCTTCCAGAATCGTTAGGGTGGATTGACGCTTCTGACAATGATTTCATAGAGCTTGGTGTTGTTGATAGTCTGGGTGCATAGTTTGATGCTGGGAGTATTGGTGGTGAGCCAGACTTTGCCTATCGTTGATAGGGCTGCTATGAGAATGTGATAGGTCAGGTATTGTTTATGTTTTGGTACATCTGTGGGGAAAAGCTGTAATAGGTATATTTCTGGGTACATTGGCAAGTCCACCCACATGGAGGTCAGAATCAGCGCTGCAACCCCACCCCAGAACAGTGTGAGCTTAAGGCAAGACCACCATATGTGGTACATGGTTCCAGGTTCCGATCTGCACCTCCAGCCAGCAGCGTACATACCACGGTTGCAGGGGTCCCGGCTGCCCTGCGCACTCCTGCGACCAGGTACCCGCCATCACCATTTGCAGCCCCAGCCCGTGCAGCAAACCGCTGGGGCCGCCATCCAAGGGGTCCATCAGGTGGCCCATGCTGTCAGGGCCACCCGATGGATATGGATGGCCCTGACAGCATGGTCTGCGCTGGGTGCTTTAACAGCACAAATGGCCCCCTGTGATTACATCACAGAGCTGGAAGGAATTGACTGCACGTCACTCCTCCCAGCATGCAGAGAGCCCGCACGGGAGGAAGAACAGGGAGTCAGAGTGGGAACCAAAATGGTAGGAAACAGGAGGGTGACTAAAATAATTTGTGTGTGTGTGTTTGTTTGTATGAAGTGTGTGTGTGTGTCTGTATGTATGTATGTGTGTGTGTATGTGTGTCTTGTGTGTGTGTCTGTATGTATGTGTTATGTGTCTTTTTATGTATGTGTGTCTTGTGTGTGTGTGTGTGTGTATGTGTCTTTGTATGTATGTGTGTATGTGTCTGTATGTATGTGTGTGTCTTTGTATGTATGTCTTGTGTGTGTGTGGGTGTGTCTGTCTGTATGTATGTGTGTGTCTTTGTATGTATGTGTTGTGTATGTGTCTTTGTATGTATGTGTTGTGTGTGTCTGTATGTATGTGTGTATGTGTCTTTGCATGTATGTGTCTCTGTATGTATGTATGTGTGTGTCTATATGTATGTGTCTGTGTGTTAAAAAGAAATGATAATGGAAATTATGACCCTTTTTTAGAGAGAGGCCAAAGAGACAGACGTTATATGAGCCCATTTCCACAGAAAAGAAGATACAGAGAGTACGAGGAGGGAGAGATAGGAGAATTGGAGGAAAAGGAAACGAGAGAAATGAGGAGGCCCAAAAGAAAAATAAGGCACAGATAAAGATTTGTAATTTATCGGATAAAAGTTTAGATGATAATCATAAGAAAGTTTTAAGTAAAGGTTTTAAATTCGTTCCTAGCTGTCCAATTAACAAATTTGAAACCTATACAGATCTAAATAGGTTCACTAGGAAACTCTGTTTAAAAAAGTTTTTTAAAGAGAAGGAAATTAGTAGTATGAGAAATCAAGAAGATGAAACTAATGAATTTCATCATACAGATTTAAAGAACCCCTCAAAATTTTATCCTACTTATTTAAAATCAAAAGAAATGAAGATATTTGAAAAAGCCTGCATTAAGGATATAAAAGAAATAAAAGTTAAAAATAATAAATATCAGAACAACCTAACCATTAAAGAGAAAAAAAAAAGCAATGATAGATCTAAAGAAAGATAAAAATATAGTTATCAAACCCGCCGATAAGGGGGGTGGAGTGGTAATTTTGAGTAAGGATAGCTATATAGCGGAAATTAAACGACAATTAGATAATCAAGAAACTTATAGAAAACTTAAAAGTGACCCATCGATTGAAATAAGGAAAGAGTACATAAAAATCTTAGATAAGGGTCTTATGAAGGGAATCTTAACGTCCAAAGAATATAAATTTTTAAATACAGAATTCCCAATGATACCCGTTATATATGTTTTACCAAAGTTACACAAAGATATACAAAATCCACCTGGGAGACCTATAGTCTCAGGGATAGGATCATTATTATCACCTCTATCTAAATATGTTGATACATTTCTACAGCCGATAGTTAGGACCTGTCCTTCTTTCCTTAAAGACTCTATGAGTTTGTTACAAATTTTGAAAGATGTTAAGTGGGAGGAAGACTTTTTACTTGTCACGTGTGACGTGGCCAGCCTCTATACATGTATTCAACATGATAGAGGCTGTGAAGCAACAAGATTTTTTCTCCAGACTTCTAAAATGTATCATGAAGAACAGATTGATTTTATCTTAGAATCTATCAAACTTATTTTAAATAATAATTTTTGGGGGTTTGAAGGTGATTTTTATCTGCAATGCAGAGGAACTTCTATGGGGACCAGGTTCGCTCCCAGTTATGCCAATTTATTTATGGCTCATTGGGAAGAACATTTTGTTTTTTTCCCAACATGACTGGGTAGCGAACCTGGTCCTCTATAGAAGATATATTGATGATATTTCCTCTATAGGGGGGCTCAGAATCTCAAGCAAATTTTAACATCAAGTTTTATTGAAAAAACTGATAATTTTTTAAATAGTCAAAAGACTATCTTAAAAGGTTTTAATTTTTGTGGAAAATGTATGGGATGTAGAACATCCAAAATAAAAGAAAAAAAGATTTTGTCCTTCCACTCCAATGATAATTTAAAAGAATACAAGATAGACAAGTTTATTTCCTGTAAGACCAAAAATGTTATATATGTGTTGGAGTGCCCTTGTGGTCTACAATATGTGGGCAAAACATCTAGATGTGTGGCCACGAGGGTGCGTGAACACATATATAACATTAGAAAAGGACTTAAAACCCATAATGTTTCTTTACATTTCCTTGAACACCATAATCAAGACCCAAGTCATATTACATTTTATGGAATTCAAACGGTCACAAAACATTGGAGAGGAGGTGATATTAATGCAAATTTGAGTAAATGTGAAATGGGTTGGATTTTTAATTTGGACACACTATCACCCAAAGGACTTAATATGGAATTTGAAATGAGTGTGCTTATTTAATTAAATTTAAAAATTGTTTATTGTTTAAGATTTTATCATATATTTATATCTTTTTTATATATATATTTTTTATGAATATATGCATTAATAATCTATATGTCTTATTGTGCTGTTGTTTACAGGCATTACATTAATGATGTTATCTCTTTCTCTTTTTTAAATGTTATATTTCATCCTCTTCTTTTCCTTTAAATATACTTATAAAAAAATTTGTCTATACAATTGTATATATTTTGTATATTTATTAGTAACATAGGTTTTATAAGGAATGAGATACTTTGTTATAAGTTGAATAAAACATTGTCAGGATAATCCCATGTTGAGTATATTACAAAGACTCTCCTAATATGGCTGCGGTAGCTTCAGGGAGTTAATCCGAGTTACTTCCGGTTCGGGAAAAAGACGTCTGACGTCAGACGCAATCTGACTTAAAAATGGGCGTAGATAAGGAAGCCGGCCGGCGGAACCAGGAAGTATGTGGACGCCAGCGAAACGGAGATTTTTGGCGCCAAATTTGAATAATGAGTGTGGTATATATACAGAACATGGAGACGAACATTTTATGCACTTTGAAAAAGACTGTTTTGACGGTCGAAACGCGTCAGTGCTGCTACCTTATTGATTTTCACTTGTATGCACTTTATAGATTTCCCTGTTTTTAACTATATATGTTAATTAAATTTTTGACAAATATCCCCATTTTCCTTTGGAATCATTTATATCTCCTGTATCCTGGCACAAGTGAAGTGATCTGGAGGTGTGGTGGAGTCAAACATATCAGGGATTTGAAAAGAGCGACAAAAGTCAGAGCCTACTATATGTGGCTCTGCAAAGTGTGAGTGGAACCAATATTCATTTATTGACAATTATTTAGTCCAACAGTATTATGCTATGTTTATCCTTTTTTGTATATAGGTAACATCTAAAGGACAATCAAGCATTTATAAGTATATTATATACATACTTCTACCTGCACTCCTCTATCTTTATCTTTTAATAGTATTTGTATTTGTGTGTTTTTTAAGTGGTTTTTTAAACACTGTGGAGTTGCACTTATATTCCAGCTACCACCCCCACACTTTGTGTGTTTTGCACTTTATTGTGTAGAATTGTTTGTAATGTATGTGTGCATGTATTATGTATGTGTGTGAGCCTGTCTGTGTGTGTCTGTCTTCTGTATGTGTACCTGTTTGTATGTGTGTGTGTGTGTGCCTGCCTGTGTGTGTCTGTCTGTATGTATGTATGTGTGCCTGTCTGTTTGTATGTATGTGTATTTGAATGTATGTGTGTCTTGTGTGTGTGTCTGTATGTGTGCCTTTCTGTTTGTATGTATGTGTGTGTGCCTGTCTGTGCCTCTGTGTGTGCCTCTGTATGTATGTGTCTGTGTGTGTCGGTCTGTATGTATGTATGTATGTGTGCTTGTCTGTCTGTATGTATGTGTGTATGTGTCTGTATGTATCTGTCTGTCTGTATGTGTCTTTGTGTGTGTGTGTATGTATGTATGTATGTGTGTCTATGTATGTGTGTCTGTGTGTGTGTGTCTGTCGGGGTGTGGAGGAGGGAAAGGGGCCCATGGATCAGTTTTGCACCAGGGCCCAATAGATTATGTGAACGCCACTGCCTCCAGCAGAGATCTGAAGCTCCCGGCTTCATGTGTTCCAGTTTCGTGGGCACCAGATACCATCGATAGAGTATTTTCTTGGTCGATTCAATGTGTGCTGTGCATAATGTGAATTTTTAATTTGCTAGGTAAATTTTGGACCACTGTGTATTATCTAGTGTTTTCTTGAAATCCGTCTCCCAGGCTTTAACAAAGGGGGTTTTCCGGTGCCCTGCCTACGTGTGTCAACTGTGTAGAGTGGGGAAATGAGTTTGGTGGGGGTTGTCTGTTGAATGCAAAGGTTTTTCAAGTCCGACATCTGGTGCCCATTTACGAGGTCAGCCTTTTGAGCTACCTGCCTTTCATGCCAGGATTGTGTCTGCAGTTAGGGAAAAGGAGCTGCATCTGGTAGACCATATAGGGTCTGGAGATGTGCAAATGTGTGTATGCTTTGAGCGTGTATCAGTTGGTGGAGGTGAGTGATTCTGTGCATGAACCACACCGCTTCCGGAAAGTCGGGTAGAAGGGTCGCGACGGCTGTCAGTGGCATTGCTAGGGAAATAGAGCTGTTTGTGTGAGGTGTAGCATGGTGTGCATCCCACACCGATAAGGTTAGAGACGTCATAGGCAACATGTGTCTGAGATGTCGTGGGAGCCATGCTAAGGTAGTAAGGTCCTGTCCTGCCGTATACGTGGTTTCTATGTTTAACCAGGCCACTTTGACTTTGTGATGATGGGCCATAATCAGTGGGGTTAGTTGGGATGCTACGTAGTACCTAGTGAGGTTGGGAACACCTACTCTAAAAGATCTGTAAAGCACTTTGGCTGCCACCTTGGGTCGCTTGTTGTCCCAGATATAATCATTAAGCATTTTTTTTAGATATAGTTACATAGTTACATAGTTACATAGCTGAAAAGAGACTTGCGTCCATCAAGTTCAGCCTACCTCACATTTGTTTTTTGCTGTTGATCCAAAAGAAGGCAAAAAAAACCAGATATGGTGGCGGCAGTTTGATAGGCAACGTGTGAAACAGATATTGCAGCTTAGGATGGAGGATCATTTTTACGGCTGCTATGCAGCCTATCCAGGACACATATTTTGCCTTCCAGGTCAGCAGTTGATGTTTGACATCTTTGGATAATTTAGTGTAATTAACCAGGAATAAAGTCTGGGTTTGGGCTGGGAATTCTATGCATAGAAAGGTGAGGCTATTATTGTCCCACAGGTATGCATACTCAGCTTTCAGCCCATGCAGCAATGTGTTGGGCAAATTAAGGTGCATTGCTTTTGTTTTGGTTATGTTTAGCTTATAATATGAGCAGGCACTAAGGTCTGTGTCACGGTGGCGGTCCGGTGCCCGGGACCCAGACACTGTCTGGGCGGCGGTGAATGGACCGGGACCCATTATGCCTGATGAGAAGTGGGAGTCTTCAGCATGGAAGTGGATTATCAGGGCATGTTGCAGGGCAACCGCACGCCCCCTGGTGTTGAGCACCAGCATTTGTGCAGCCACATACCAGAACCCTGATCCAGAGTACTGGATACCAGAATGTAGAGCAGGGGAGACAGGGGGCACCCTTGTCTTGTTCCGTTCATGATTGGGAACTCGAAGGACTGAAACCTGCTGTTGGCTACCTTGGCAGATGGGGCTGAGTATAATACCGACACCAAGGACATGAGGTTTGGAGGGAATTGGAATCTTTCAAGGACAACTGTGAGGAAACACCAGTGCAGCCGATCAAAGGCTTTTTCAGCATCCAAGGAGAGGAATGCGCCGGGCTTCCCTACACTGTGTGCACCATGTAGGAGATTGAGCAGTTTCCTCATTCCGTCCACTCCTTGTCTGCCTGCCAGGAACCCCACTAAGTCCTCGTGTATCAATGTGGGGAGCATGGATGACAGTTTGTTGGCATAAATTTTAGCTAGGAGCTTCATGTGTGTTTAATAGGAATATGGATCTCATATTTTGGAGGTTTTCCTGGTTTTGGTAAGGTTACAATGTGGGCTAGAAGCATTTCTGGGGTATTCGGCCCACATTTATAATATGGTTAAGCGTGGTTAAAAGATGGGGGGCTAGGAGGCCACAGAAGGTTTTGTAATAGTAATTTGTTAAGGGGATTTCCCTGACGAAATGGTTTTGGTGATGTGAGTGAGTTCCTGCAGTGTAATTGGGGCTTGTAGGGATTCACGTTGTTGCGAGGAAAGCGAGGGAAGTGTGGTCCACGAGTGGAAGTTTTGTATTTTAAGGTTCGTTGGTTGGTGTGTGCTTGGGTCATTTCGTAAGTTATATAGTGTTGTGTTATATTTTTCCATGGTGTTGTTTATCTCCCGCGGGCTAAACACTTTGGTGCCATTCAGTAAAATTAAGTAAGGGATTTTGGACTGGCTCTGTTTGTAGCATAACAGTGAGGCCAAAGCCTTGCCTGCTCTATTATCTTGGCTGTAGGTGCGTATGCGTAGTTGTCATAGGGTGTGTGTGCTTATGGCAAAGAGGAAGCTACTTTGTTTTTTGTTGGTTTGGGCTATCTCAAGCTGGCCCGCATCTGTCAGTTGAATTAGCTGTGTGTTGGTTTGGTCCTGGAGCGTTTTCAGGAGCGTGGTGTATTCCTGTTGTGAGGCGTGCTTATGGAGGTGCCACGGAGCTCTGCCCCTATGAGGGAATGAATCTTTAAGTGTGAGGGTGACTGGGGCATGATTGGTTCAGAGTAGGTCCCCGATGTGGCATCTGTCAGAGAGGGTAGAAGGTTTACAGCTACAAGGATGTAATCTATCCTTGAGTGCATTTTGTTAACTGGAGAGAAGTACGTATATTCTCGATAATTTGGGTGTCTGATCGGCCAGGTATCATATATTCAAGGAGCAATTTGATTAGCGCTTTACAGTGTGGTACTAGAGACGCATGTCTCAGGGTTTTTTGTGGGACAGTTGTGTCCAGTTGTGAGTGTATTACACGGTTTAAGTCATCACATAGTATCAGGTTTGGCAGTTGTGGGGTGGGTTTTTTGGAAAGTACTCGATGTAGGAAATTCCATTGGTTAGTGTTTGTACAGTGGTTAGCATGTACGACACATTGTTTATGATATAGTGTAGGATAATGTACCTACCTTGAGCGTCCTTTTTAAGCTGTAACAATTCAAATGTGAGGGAATTGTGTAGCAGTATAGAAACGTCCCTGGACTTACAGGTGTGGGTGGAGTGATATTCGTATGGATAGTCACGTAGTGCAAAGTTTGGCACCCTATTATGTACAAAATGGGTTTCCTGGACACACAGGAAATCTATTTTGCCTTTTTTCGCACTGTTCAGTAGAACCCGCCTCTTGGGCGGCGTGTTTAACCCGTGTGTATTAATAGTGTGCATTCTCATAAATTGTGGATGAAAAGTTATGCTGGTAGTAGCAGCGCACGTGGCAGATAATGAGTGTAGTCAAATGACTCTTGGAGTTTGTAGCATGGTGGGGGGAGAGAACTTGGAAGAGGAGAAGGGTGTTGTTGAGTGGTTAAACTAGGGTAGACATATATACAGTATTCCCCTAAGGGGAAGCAACGTAGAATCCCATTGTGTGGCTAATGGGCTCCGAAATCAGAGCTCTATGCTTTGAAACAGAACTTAGTGAAAGGGCCGTTTGTGAGCATATGCATGAAGCAAGCCTCATGGTCGTAGGACCCGGTGGGCACGGTCCACCAGCAGCATGTTTGAATAAGAAAATCTCAGGCACTCACTGCGATTGCTTCCAGGCAGATTTATCGCAACGTTTCAACCTGTTAAGGTCTTTATCAAGCTAACACCACAGTGACAGAATTGCACTTGTATACACACAAAATACAAACAATCAATTAGGCAATTACAAATTTCATTAGAGACACATGTGTTAAAAATAATTCAATCAATATATCAAATCAATATATCAGAACTTTAAAAAAACATGGTAAGGAATAAGTAAGTAAATGGCTAACAGAATTAATAAAAGAGGTCCAGTTAGCGCCGATTTTCGGGCCCTGAAGCGGGAGCTCAGAGAGAGCACATCTGATCCCATCGGCGGTCAGGCCCTGCCACCCTCGCATCCCTTTTTGTGTGGAATAATTGTGTAAAGGGATTGTACATCGCAAGTCACCAGGATATAGTTAGGGTACCATGTAAAATCCTTTAAAAAACGCAGAAGGGATATGGAATCTTTTAAATATGATTTAAATATGATTTCAAATTCTTTACAGAACGTTAGAGTAAAATGTCAATATATTCTGATAAGTTAGATAAAATAGAGTTGATCCCTGAAACAATTGGGCGACCCGGGGGCCAGGATTATTTTTTGTGTATCTTGGGTAAAAAGTAAATAACCAGAATTTTCAAATGCATTTTGTTTAGATAATTATATTCTTGTTAGTTGAGAATATTGATATTGCTTCCTTTGGTTAAATAATTGTTTAAAAACATTTTTATTTATGGGATTAGGGTCATTAGTTAATTTTTTCATATACATTTGTATAATTTAATTGATAATTTAATTGATTTAATCTTAGTGCTTCCTTTATATACATTTTTTTTAAAGACTAACAATAGCATTATACAGTAAACATATAAAGTGTATAAGAGCTTTTCTAGTCCAACCCACATGATCCTGAGTCACTTAAAATAAGCTGGCTCAGACTAGAAGCTTAATTTGGAGGACCAAGTGAATGCAGGAAGTGGGTCTAGGTGGTTCTTTGTCCCTTCGTCTTACATCATGTACAAATCCAGGATGCAGGAAATTAGGTGAAGGTAAAAATACTTTATTGGACAAATAAATATAAGTAAAAATCAGACCTACAAAGTCCACTTTACTCATTTTGGCTAAGTGCCTTCCTCAGAAGTGGATTGCTCCGGTTGTCCTCCATAGTCCGTCTTTTAAATCTTTAAAGTCACGCCCTTTCACAGCTCTTACCAATATTGCCGGTCTGTTTCCGCATTCGTCATCAGACGTGACTGGCTATTCACACTATTTGGTTGACGCCATCAGATTGCGTCGGGACACCCTACGTTTATCGGCATCCTTGCATCCCGACATGATTACCATAGTAGTTGTTGTATCCTCCGAGCTGTGGGTGTCATACACATGCCCAGACATGGGCGGCGAACTAGTGCCATTTTTTTGGAGTCTCTCATATATAATAGTATATACCTGTCAGGACCTGCTCTGTCCTGTTCAGAGGTCTGACCATGGCTTCTGGTATCCAGTACTCTCTTTACAAGTCTTGTTTAGTTTCTCTTGGTTTTTCTGGTTTTCTATTCTGTGTCTGGTTTTCTTTATGCTGGGTTTTCTGGGTTCATTCCTGTATTCCATTCCTGGAATTCCAAGTGTCTTGTATTCCTTTAAATGTTTATTTTTGTTGCCACACCCATTCCTTTGCTATTAACCCTTTTGTTTCAGTTGGTTCCTGCAGGCAGTTGATTCAAGCCCTCTGTCCCTTTCTTGCAGGTAAGTGTTGTGTTTGTTTTATTATTGTTTATTTAGTCATGCATATCTAGGCAGATAGGACCCACCGTAATTGGAGTACTTTGGCGCAGTGGTGGGCTGCATACATCTTGTCCATTTATGTATGTCTAAATCTCCAATGTTTTACATATATAATATTTAGTTTTGTCTCCTCTTGTTTTGCCTGATATATCTTGTCTTGTTTTATTTTGTATTCCCAGTCCATGTACAGTCCTGTCCTGTCCTGCCCCTGTCTGTTAATATTTTCCTTATGTATTGTGTACATGTTCTGGGTTTTGCTTTCTATCCTTTTCTGGTTCTGGGTTCTACTATTTTTTTCTTGTTTTCTTGTTTTGTGCCTATTCTTACCTTGTTTCTATATAACCAATATTGCACTATTGGTTTCCTATGTTTTCTCTTACATATGCTGCTGTTGTGTGAAGTCACTCCATAGACGTCTTTTGAACACTTGAGGACTTGTATACCTAAAAAGACTTTTTTTTTGTACCTTTGCCTTTTTTATTTCATATTTTATATACTTTTACTGCGATTTTAGTTATTTATTGGTTTAATTTGGTGCTACCTGTATCCAGGACAAGTGTCAAAGGTAAGAATATGGACAGGAAGTGGCGCGCAGAGGAGCATTGTTTATCTACTTCAAGCTAGAGACTGGGTAATAGTGGTATTGTACTAGTTTTCCAAGCCCTTGCTATGAGCCGTTGAGCCGTGAGCACCATATGTATAAGTTTTTTTGTGGTATGGTTTGGCCTTTGATAAATTAATTAGGAGATAAGTCTGGGGTGAGAAAGATATTGGGTGTCTCAAATTTCTTGTTACAAATTGATGCACAACTTTCCAAAAGGTTGTAAGGTTCACACAGTGCCCCTCCTCACTTTCACAGTGCCAATAAATGGAGGAGGTATGGGGAAACATTTTATGCAACCTACTTGGTACCATATACCAAAGATACAGTCTTTTGTAGTGCAGTTCACCAGGGTAGCTGATTTTAGAATTTTCTTATTCAAGTGAAAAATGTATTTCCACTGTCTTTGGGATAGTTTACACTTTAACTCTGAACGTCATTGCTTCACTGGGTTAGACTCAGAGAATAATTTGTGATCTTAAATTAGTTTGTAGCACATGGACATCAGTTTACATAGAGGAGGTATAACTATTTATACAAAATTGTTACCCTTTGATTATTGTAGATGTCAAGACTACATAACTTTTATCCAAACGAAACTTGACATCTAATTGATGTCTTATGAATATGTTGGTTAAAGACCAAGTAGCTGCTCTACATATCAGTTCTGGAGATACTTTTGCAGCCCAAAAAGAGGAGAGACCTAGTGGAATGGGTTTTCAATCCCTCTGGCACTGGAACTCCTGAGCCCTGATAGGCTGATATAATAGCTAAAACAATCCATCTTCTAATGGTTGCTTTAGATGCCATAGTACCTCTCTTAGCTCTGTTAGGAATAACAAAGAATCTTTGAGAGGAACGCCAGGAAGCAGTTCTATTTCCATAAATCTTGAGACATCTTACCAGATCTAGTGGAGAGAGATCTGAGGCTCCATTATCAGATAGAGATTCTGAATGCAATTCCAGAAGAACAATTCCGATAATATAAAAAGAGGAGGTTATCTTAGGTCGTAACTCAGGAACATGCGTAAAATGACTCTATCCTTGTAGAAAATTGTGAAGAGCTCTTTGAATTAAAAGGCATGAAGTTCAGATAAAGAGACATGTACCAGTAAATACACCTCCCCAGTGTGGTCACAAAAAATGGGTAATATTACCAGTACAAAGCTTGATAGTATTGCAACAGAGCGTAGAGTTCAATTAGAAATATACACTGTAACGGACCGTTTTGCACACAAGGGGTTAAAACCATTTAGGCGATCGTCCCCTTCCAGAGATGCAGGCACAGCTACTACAGAACACCAATCCGCCGAACAGGAAACCATACGAATGCTGTAAACAGCCGAGTAGGAAAAATCATACGAATAGGTTTACACTCCTAGCAGTCGAACTGGAACAGCATACAATAAATCCCCCCAAGAACGAGACAAAGCTCCGTGTTGAGGGTCAAGCAGTGAACAGGCAGAGCTGTGGGTTTATTGTGCTTATGTACACATTCTTACACATTAGTACCTCCCACAGGGTTTTGGAACACAGCCAATAAACACATACAATACACTCAGACACTCCCACACAAATTCCTCCCCTCTGCTTGTGATTCAATTACCTTACACAATGGGTAATGTAATTTAGCACAAGCAGAGAAATACAATTTGTCCACATTATTCATAACTTGAAAATTATGCATCACATTCACATAAACACTTACATTTTCAGAATCAGCATACTCCAAATACAAACATACGTCAAAATCATACAAATTGGTCCAGTGGTTCAAAAGATAGATCGTAGTCCTTTGTGACCACAGGAAGCATGGCTTTTCTGCCCAAAACCAGTTCCACAGAGTCTTCTATCCTGGAGATAATTAGAAGTAATCCAATTATCTCCAAAGACAGAGGCAAAACTCCATTGAACACATGGCAGCAAAAAGACAGTAAAATACAATAAAATACACAAGGTTCCATTTATGACATAAAATACAGACATGCAACATATGTCCAGATAGCTTAGGTCTAAGCGCACATTATTACTGAATGGTGCTCAGAGCACACACATACAGTTCAATTGCCATGGAGCCAAAGTCTTTCCCATAGTCTTTCATTATACGAATGGGTTCCATGGCATAGCTATCTGGGGTATCACTGCTCAAACAGGGCAAGCACCAAATGACCCAGCTTTCTTGTCTTTGCAGGGGAAAATCAAGCCTTTTAACATGGGGCCATAATCCCAAGGCAACAGGCGAGCAACCCGGCTTCTCCAATGCAATGTGGCGAGATTGGTCTCGTCACATACACTAAAACAAGAAAAAGATAAAAAACAGCATAGTGCAAACTGTATAGTGACTAATGAATAATAGATGAATGTATGACTTTCATTCACATTATCCAGAGCCATCCCAGGCTCTGTAAATCAGGCTCAAGGGTGCCAAATATTGGTTAACGATCCAAATAATTCAGGTAGATGAGACTCCAAATGAAAGTATAAAATATATTTATTGTAAAAAAATATATATAGTTAAAAATGTATCTTGGCCAGGCAGGATTTGCAGGGATAAAAACCTTTTTCTAGACCAAAAAAGTTTTTTGTTTCCACTTTGTCCTTAATGAAACTAGTGGTTTGATGTTGCTTTAAATTTTTTGCTCCTCTATAGATAATACGTGGTTTATCACCAATAATTTCTTTCAAATTAGGATCTGATTTAAGGATACGCCAATGTCTGTTAATAAAATGCTTGATTTGTTTGGCATCTTCACTATAATTAAGAATAATTGGTACTTGGTCAGCACGCTTCCTCTCCTCACTAGACATATTTTTATTCAAAATCTTGCTTCGATCCAAGGACAAAGTGGAAACAAAAAACTTTTTGGGTCTAGAAAAAGGTTTTTATCCCTGCAAATCCTGCCTGGCCTGTAAGAAAACCTTATTTGGCAAACATAAACAGACAGAATTTACCTCTTATTCTACTAATCGTAAATTTAAGATTCATCAAGTTCTAACTTGTAATTCCACTAATGTCATATACCTACTCTGGTGCCCATGTGGTCTGCAGTACATTGGAATGACCACAAGAGCTTTCAAAACCAGGGTTGCGGAACATGTGGGGAATATCCAGAGGGGGTATATGAAGCATAGTGTATCTGCACACTTCACTGAAAAACATGGTGGTGATTCTTCGTTGTTATCGTATGCTGTTATAGTTAAGAAATTAAAAAATTGGAGAGGCGATAATAATGTTAAGGAGTTGGCTAAGATAGAGGGCAAGTGGATCTTCGATGTAAATACCTTGTCCCCTAACGGATTGAATTTAGATTTTGAGTTTATTCATTTTTTATGATTTATTATTTCTATTTTCAATATATATATTTATTTGTTTATTAAGCCACTGGAGGTTCCACTTGCTCTCTGTTTAGCTGTCCCCTATATGTGGGAATTATCTGTGGTTACACAATGTTGTGTTTAAATATATCTGCACTAATGGCTTCTTATTAATATATTGCTCTATATACCTTTAAATTCCTCTTTTGAGAAATTGATAATCTGATCTAAATTTGCTCTCTGTCTAGCTGTCTCCTATATGTGGGAATTCTCTGTGGTTACACAATGCTGTGTTTTAATATATGTGCACTAATGGCTTCTTATTAATATATTGCTCTATATACCTTTAAATTTCTCTTTTGATAAATTGATAATCTGATCTAAATTAGCATTATGTATATATATGCTTATTTACTGTCCTATACTGATTAATCTTTGTTGCAAATATGGAGTGCAAGGTTGTCATGGGGACTTAATCACAACATTAGGAATTAATCTACATCCTGAACGCAGCGTTTCAGTGTGCGTTCCAGTCGGCCGAAAAAAACGGAAGTGACGTCACATGCAAAACCGGAAGTGACGCGACGCCGGTACGAAATTGCAATCAGGTGAATGGTGAAGACAGGATTATATAAGAAGAATGAACAGGACATGAAGACAAGCACTGGAAGAAGGCTGTTTAGCCAAAACGCGTCTGCTTTGACTTTTACACACCTGTTATTTGTTATTTTATTTGTATTTCCACACTCTGGGCTACTATATTAATAGGGGTAAGTGGAATTCCGATTTTGTTACATTTTTACTATTGCCTGTTTTGGGTTCCACCCCCATAGTGCCCATAGTTCAGGATGTAGATTAATTCCTAATGTTGTGATTAAGTCCCCATGACAACCTTGCACTCCATATTTGCAACAAAGGGCAATATATATATTTTTTTACAATAAATATATTTTATACTTTCATTTGGAGTCTCATCTACCTGAATTATTTGGATCGTTAGCCAATATTTGGCACCCTTAAGCCTGATTTACAGAGCCTGGGAAGGCTCTGGATAATGTGAGTGAGAGTCATACATTCATCTGTTATTCATTAGTCACTATACAGTTTGCACTATGCTGTTTTTTTATCTTTTTCTTGTTTTAGTGTATATTTCAAATTGAACTCTACGCTCTGTTGCAATACTATCAAGCTTTGTACTGGTAATATTACCCATTTTTTTGTGACCACACTGGGGAGGTGTATTTACTGTTACATGTGTCTTTAATTGTATTACTTATATCTGGTGCATAAGGGAAGCACTAGAGTACTGGTTACACCATTTATTGTACATTTATTATATACCAACTGTCATAATTTCAGTGAAGCGCCTACACACTATTTTTCTTTTTCATGAAGTTCAGATACCTGCCGGAAGTTAATGCCACCAATAATACTGTCTTAATGGTGAACAGATGTGGAGATATGGATTCCATTGGTTTGAAAGGATAGGATTTCAGTGCCTTCAGAACAAATGGCAAATCCCATGGAAGAGAGAATGGTTTAACTGGATGGTGAATCTTTAATACTGCCGCAAGGAATCTGACCACATCCATATCAAAAGCCCATTTATGGTTTGTGGGAGCTGACAAGGCTAAAATATGGACCTTTAAAGTCTTGTTAATAAGACCTTCACTAAGTCCAGATTGCAGGAACTCTAGGATGTTCTCTTTTTTTTTTTTCTTTTCTATGTCAAATATTATTTTAATAATGTTTTAAAATAATACAATATATCCTAAAACACTGGCATATATATAATGACTTATGAACCATTGTCAAAACTAAACAAGCAATCGAATAAAATACACATAAATATTATAAATATTTGTATACGAAATAAGTAAACTATGTACAGAAATAAAATAAAGTGTCAAGTAGTTAATAACAACATGGAACTTTAAAAAAAAAAAATCAGGAAGCAGAATATGTATTCAGTCAGGTGGGAACATAGTTAAAGTGTGTATTTATCTTTCACATCATCTTCCCACATTAACCGTTCATGTTGCAATATAGATATGAAAGTAGATGGATCACGAAAAGCCAATTCACACATTTATTTTCAAAAATGATTGATAAGACCTCACCTACAGTTGATACAGTGGATGACTTCCAATGACGAGAGATGATGGAATTAGCTGATATAAGAAGATGGCCTAGTATAATTATTTTGTATCTAGACAGATTAGATGAAATTTTCTTAAAGAGACAAAGACATGGGGATAATATTACATCAAATTCTAATATGTGATTAATTAATTTGAGAATTTTCAGCCAATAAGTTTTAATTTTGGGACACGAATAGAAGACGTTGAATAATGTAACAATTTGACCGCAGTCTTTCCAACATGTATTATTTTCAGTAAGGTGCATGTTAAAAAGTTTGAAATGGGTTAGGTCTCTAGGATGTCTTTCGTATTAGGTTTTAGTATATCGGTTCCTCTAGATGAAGCCCAGGAGGAAAACACAAAACTCTGTAATATGTTGCAGTAATAGATTGTTTTCTTGCCTGAAGAAGTATATTCATCACTGCATGAGAAAAACCTTTGTCCTTTAACCTTTCCCTTTCAATCGTCATGCCATCAGGTTGAAGGATGTGAAATCTAGTGGAGAATGGTATCTTGATGTAGAAGGTCTGGGATTTTCAGGAGCTGTAAAGGAGGTTCCTTGGAAAGGCTCATGAGAATTCGGAACCATGGTCTGTGAGGCCAAAATGGAACCACCAGAATAATGGATACTCTTGCCTTAGTCTTCTTAGTAAGGGGAAGATGAGAATGAGAGGAAAGGATATCCCAGGATGAACTGCCAATTGCAAGAAAGAGTGCCCCTTCCTAAAGCTTGAGGGTAGTTGTGCTTTGTGAACAACAGCAGAACCTTCCTGTTGCTGCGAGTGGCCATTAGATCCATTAATGACCCCATTCACAATTATTTGAAAATATCTTGTTTGATAGACTCCATTTTCCTGGATCTATCTGGAATCTGCTAAGGTAATCCACTACTGAGTTCTGTATTCCTAGAAGGTGAACAGCTTTCAGGCCTGTCAGATGTGACTGAGCCCAGGTCCTCAGTTGTCTCATGATTATCATCATCTGACAACTCCTGGTTCCTCCTTGATGATTGATGTAAGGAACAACTGTAGCACTGTCCGACCTTATCTTTACCCACTGGTGCAAGATCTGGGGAGAGAATTGTTTTAGGGCTTTCAAAACCACTTAGAGTTCCAGGAGATTAGAGGAAGTAATGGTTTTATTGAATTCCCATTTTCCTCCATCAAAGTCATCTTGCAGGTGGGCTCTCCAGCCCCACTGGCTGGCATCTGTTGTTATCACTGTCCATGCTATGTCTCCCAGAGGAACCCTTTTGATAGAGAACTCTAACCACCAGATTAGAGGTTAATGTACCACTGATGGAATCTTAATTGGTTGTTGAAGACTCCTTGAAGAAAACTTGTGAAGGAAATTGCCCTGAAAAGTCCTCATTCTACACTGTGTCTATCTTGTCAGACGTATGGTGGATGACATGGAACCTAAGAGACTCATGGCCTTCTTTGTGGAAGTTTTTCTGGATGTCAACATCTCTTTTGTCTTTCTAATAAGTTTCAAAATCTTTTCTTGAGAAAGTTGCGTTGAATAGCACTCTCATGTAAGTCATGGTCTGAGAAGGGAAAATATGACTCTTCTTGAAATTCATTTTCCACCCACGTTTTTAAGAAAGTAAAGACAAATCTGGCCATGCCAAGCTAGAGTCTCCTACTGCGGCTGTCTGCTACTATAAGGATGTCATCCAGGTAATAATAGATAGCAATACCTTTCTCAGATCTGCAACCAGGAGCACAAGAGCCTTTGTTATTGTTCTTGGTGCTGTACTGAGCCCAAAGGGGAGAGACCTTCATCCACATCCTTCATCGGAAGGTGACCTTCATCCTTAGGTAGTTATGATGTTAGGAATGTGAAAGTAGGCATCCAATAAGTCTACTGACATCAAACAGTGGCCAGGAAAGACTGCTTTTATGATTGACTGAAGTGATTCCATCTTGAACTTATGTATCCTCAAATGAAGATTCAGTCTGTGTAAATGTAGTATGGGTCTCCACTCCCTTAAATATTTAGATTAGTTAGGAACAGATAAGAGTAGAAGCCCAGAAACTCTTCTGACCTTGGAACTTGAGTTATGACTCCTTTTTGTAGAGAGACAATGAATTCGTTCTCGTAGCGCTAGCCTTTTTCCTTTGTTGCCTAGTTGTTTTGTGATCTGAAATGATCGATGTGGAGGTTTCTTGGTGAATTCTAGAAGGTATCCCCTTCAAATAACTTGCATGACCCATTGGTCTGAGGTGGTTTCCTCCTATGCCTTTGGAATGGGAGCAGGCATGCCCTACTAGTAGTGATGTCCCGAACGGTTCGCCGAACGGTTCGCTGCGGACGGCGAACATATGCAGTAAACTTTGACCCTGTACCTCACAGTCAGCAGACACATTCCAGCCAATCAGCAGCAGACCCACCTCCTGGACAGCATCCATTTTACATTCATTGTGAAGCTGCATTCTTAGTGAGCTGTCCAGGAGGTGGGAGGGTTTGAGAGGGAGGGTTTGCTGCTGATTGGCTGGAATGTGTCTTCTGACTGTGAGGTACAGGGTCAAAGTTTACCGCATATGTTTGCCATCTGCGGCGAACCGTTCGGGACATCACTACCTACTAGTCCTGACTGGGAGATAACCCTGTCATACGTTTTTTGGGTTCCTGGAAGAGATAGCACATCCAGATTAGCCACTCCTTCAAGTTTGGGATCTCCCATACTCTCTTCCAGGTCTGTATGATCTGTTGTCTCAAAAGGAAAAACCTGTGAATGGGGAGTTTGGTTCTCTGATCCTGGGGTAAGAATGTTTTCTTAATCTCTGCTGCTCTCTCTATGCAATCATCCAGGTTCTTTCCAAACAACATATCTCCATAGAAGGGCAGAGCACACAAGCTATTCTTAGAAGAGGAATCTGGAGTCAGAGATCTGAGCCAGAGAGATCTTCTAGCGGATACAGAAAGAAAAGGGTTTCTAGATAAGGTCCTGACTATATCAACAGCAGCTCTAGAAAAAAGTCCAATGCCAGCTTAATGTCTTTAAGACTGCTTATCATGGAGGATCTGCTTCTGCCATCTCTAATATCTTCCTCTAGGTTATCCATCCATAGCTTTAAAGCTCATGTTACCAATGCAAGGCTACTGCATGGTAAAGTCCCATACCTGCTGTTACGTATGCTCTTGAAAGATTAACACCCATATTTCTGTCCATAGGGTCTTCAAAGGAATTAGTGTTGTTTACAGGAAGAGTAGTGTGCTTAGCCATCCTTACAACTGCAGCATCCACCTTGGGAGCAGATTCCAATGTCCCAGAGTCCTTACAGCCATTGTTTAATAACCAATTTCATAAGGTACACAAATGTTTAAAATAATTCAATCAATAAATCAAAATATTATATCAAAGCCACAAAAGACATGGAAAAAATGAACAAGTAAAAGGCTGTGAAGAATAATAAAAGAAATTAGAAATCCAGGTTTTATATAAGACTGCATCCACATTAATAAACATACATATCTTTTTCAATAAAGGAATCAACTAATCTTAATAATATGATTGAATGAAAATACCTGAGGTTGAGAAAGAGTGCAAAGAAAACGGGGCGCCTACTATGCGAACCCGTGCATGGTTACGTCATTCTGGCGAAAGAGGATAAAGTACGGTGGCCACAAAGGGAAAAAAAAGAACACCCCGAGCGCATGCGTGGAAAAAAGCCTAACCGCGCATGTGTATACTGCTCAAGCAGTGAACTAGGGCGCATGTCTCAGTTACGGGCGGCGCACAGTAATGTGCTTCCATCCGTAACCGAAAGACATAGACACACCTCTAGGCCAAACGAGCAAATTAAGCCATAAAAAGGATAACCAGGACAAATGAATAATATAGTAAAAGATCTGGCAAGCTAGCAAAAGATCAAAAGGAAAAAAAATAAAAAGGGAAATAAATAAATAAAAATAAAAAATAATAAAAATTGTTGAAAGCTAATGAAAAGATATGAAAAACATATAAAATAAAATAGAATAAAAATGAACATAAATTAAATAAAAATATAAACAAATGAATAAAAAGTAAGAGAGAAGTATGAAATACAGCCAAGCACTACAGTAAATATATCCAAATTAATTGAAGCTCAACAATATAAACATAGACATGTAAAAGCCCATATTTGCTCCCTTTATACTATCCTACACTTATTCTGGAACCTTACTCCATATACGGCTATTTGCCCCGAACACAAGTTTTAAGGCCGTTTGGCCTGTATTTGTGGGAGGGGCTTAAATTAATTCACTCCCCTATATAAGGGACACCCCTTACCTGACTCATATCACTTGAGGTCAGCATCAGAATGAGTTCCACTTCCGGGTCATCCAGACACCATTTTACCTGATTACTCCATGAGGTTTTCTAAGCTGAGCTGTGTCAGGAATTCAGCCACAGGCTTTTCCGGCCTTCCACATTCTTTCTTCAATCTATTGCTGTGGATGGTGTCCAAGTGACTCACAAACCGTAAGTCGACCTACCCGTTACGCCAGGCATCAGTCCCACGGCACCATGCACGGGTCAGGTCCTCACTTTACGGCTGCATTTTGTCTAAATCTGTCCTAAAACCATTGCATGTTCATGCATATCATTCGTTTAAATTCACTTGTTTATATCTGTCACTGGCTCATTTCGAGCATTAGCATACTTCCAAACGGGAACACATTCTGTTTCAATTGCCTAAACATACTAGGCAATTCTGTGCGTGCATTTCGAATTTCACTGCTCGTTTAGTTTTGTTTCCCTGACATACCAGGCTCACGGTTCGTGCAATTTTCTACCAAACGGGAACTAGTTCATGCATTTACTATTGTACTACACACACACGTTTCGTGCGTTTACAACCCACGAACAGAACTTTGGTTTGTTACAATGACTGTTATTAAGCTATTATGTTCACTTATTGTATATTGTCAAACGGGCACTGTTTGTTTCCCTGTCATACAACTATAATGCTGGGGCATAGCTCACGAACAATGTTTCACATAAACCACACTGACTCCTACAGGTCACACTCAAAATCTCACGTTAACCTTGCATTTGGATTAACCCCTTAAGGACCAAACTCTGGAATAAAAGGGAATCATGATATGTCACACATGTCATGTATTTTACCAAACAATCAGCAACTCTGACCCATACTGGTCAACAGCAAAACTGTCTTCACATGTCATATACAATTACCAGCCAATATAAATTACACATAAGATTGTTCTAAACATAACCATAAACTAAACTCCAACACGGGCTCAACGTCAGGTTTAATTCACAATAACTTACATTTCACATCAAGACTAACAGTGGTTCTATCAACACTGCCACCTACAGGTCTGTCAAGTACATTGACAATTTTCATGGGGTTTTTCATGGGGTCTTACAAACACCAAAACACTGACCCCTATAGGTCAACAGACAAACAAAATTTCACATACCAATCAGCATCAACTACACTGCCACCAATAGGGCACTCGGCAGATCTCCAGTGCACTTGCATTTTGCAACACCATGTTCACTGACCATTCAATAAGGCATACAACAATTCACATAGCAAGCAGTATATCAACATCTGTTATAAATACACATATTATTACACAGTAGCACATGCATCTGTATATACGTAACTGGTAATATGGTTCACATACATACGGCACTTAATGGGTTAAGATTGATACATATTTAATCAGTATGGATATGATGTTTAATATTTACATATCACGGCACTTTACTTTCACATATACTGTATGTTTTAAGATAAGCTTGGTCTATGCCATATTTCCTTATGATCTGAGGAAGCCGATTTTGTGGCGAAACGCGTCATCACGTACGTCCCGTGGTTACGTCATTAGGCTCCGCCTCCAGGAAGTGTTTGCAGTACGGTGCTAGCCGGCAGCGAAACTGTATGCAGTACGCCTTCCATAGAGAGACTGAGTGAGCAAAGCGATACCACTTGGGGGACTATTTTTAATATTGTGAAGATTTGTTTTGGAGGTGTGATCTGAGGAAGCCGATTTTGTGGCGAAACGCGTCATCACGTACGTCCCGTGGTTACGTCATTAGGCTCCGCCTCCAGGAAGTGTTTGCAGTACGGTGCTAGCCGGCAGCGAAACTGTATGCAGTACGCCTTCCATAGAGAGACTGAGTGAGCAAAGCGATACCGCTTGGGGGACTATTTTTAATATTGTGAAGATTTGTTTTGGAAATAAAAAAGTGTTTCTTTCAACTTGCTGCTGTCCTATGACCTTTTGGCTTTACACAAGAAGCGGATAAAGTTAGAGCAGACTTCTCTGCTCTCCACTTGTGAGTTTAACACTATTCTTTGTTCTAATAACATAATTTATAATACTGTATTACACTATGTTCTTTTATCTATTTTTTATACATATGTATGCAAAACTGGAGTAACCAGACCTAAGGTACATATAGCGGGGTATTGTAAGTGCTCCGTTTTTTTCTACTAATTTTTCACCAATACACTGATAGAAAAGTGGTATTTAAAAATTACCAACTCTCACCAATACATTGGTATAAAAGTGTTATTTGCACACTTGCACTTTTTTTGCACTATTGTAGAGTGTGTAATAGTAACACATTTATTGAATAGAGTTTGTGTGTTTTTTTGAAGCACTGGAGTGTTTTTAAAGGTACATTGCACCTTTCTTGTCTTAAAGACACAGCGCACCCTTTTTTTGTATTACCATATTTCCTTATGCCATACGATTTTATCCATTCAGGTTAGTTACTACTAAAAAACCTATACGGATTGTCAGGTTCAATACCATACTACCAGGTACGTACACCTGCTCACGTAGTTATCCATCTCTTACCTTCCCTGGAATAGTAATAGTGTACTGGCAATTAGGGTTCTAGGGCCCAATAGGTATTACCCCCTTTTTTCTCTGCATTATGCTTCGGTTAGTGGTCCCGCGAGGCCAACACCCCGCCTCACACTCGGAGGCATACACCCCTCGGGCCACTCGTGAGCTAGCCGCCTCGCATTGTATCATAGAGAGGGCCTCACCTGTCACTCCCCTTCCTATTTTTCTGGTTACTGTCACCGAGAGGCCAACATCCTGCCACAACGTTCGGTGGCCACACAAAATCCCCTCGCGCCAAGCATAGATAGAGCCTCTCAAGCCACTTGGCAACTAGCAGGGCCTCACCAGTCACCAAAAAACACCAAGCCTAATCGTTTCGCCTTACGGCTTAGCTAGCAAGCCAGTACAAGACCCCTGGGTACAAATAATAATTGCAATCTTTATTGTTATTTAAGTATTTCTCAAAAAGATGGTGAAGAATCACCTCTTCCTGGCACCCCGGCTAGAAGTGATACACCTTCAAGCAGAGGAGATGTGGCTCCGACCTAAGGAGGCGACAAATCCCCTACCCTGCCACAGCAAGGAAAGCAGAGTTATTCAAACTCCTCCATACATCAACGGACAACACGGAGGCAGGGGAAGGCCAACAACACCAACTCGGGTGACACCCAGGCCATGCTAACCTCACTCATAAACTCATGAGCCAAAAAATTTACGACAGACTGGCAATCTCGAGTCGGTCACAGCCCTCACAAGGCTGGGCCTCACGCTACTGTACAACCAGCACCAACCGAAACTCGGTTACCTGGTACAATCAATTCTTGGTACAAGACGTTAACCCTGCACATATGATCCCGGCACATTGGGGAAACAAGGCATATGTATGATGATGTATCTATGATGGTCAGACCCAGGGATTCTAGGTAAATCGGGAACTGACCATCCCTTGGTTGTGTTGGCATTTGGAATATGTAGAGATGCTTATTTGTGCAGGTACCCATACTGAAGGGATTTTCTCTCAAACAAACGGACGAGCACTCTCAGGCTCCAGGTACCAGCACCTCTGAACTACCAGAGACAATTGGTATTAGTAGTTGCATTGCATATAGATTGTTGCATATATGTTCAAATCATTCAGGGCACATGACAAACCATGTGTCCCAATACAACTTACAAATAAGGTACTCACCATCTGTACACACCAATGCATTTTCAACACTACTGACTCATCATCCTTCCAGACTTGTAGTAGATTTACTAAGTCTCTGGAGCTTCAAAGGGCTTCCATACATGTATCATAAATAAACCCTCAAGGAATATAGCATGCTTTCACTTACAGTCAGCACAAGAGAACCGTCGGCTGTAAACACACACACATAGCCAAGATTTGCAGAGGGGTTTTTACTTGGGTTTTCCAATCTCCACCATTTACAGCATGGCACCAAACACAGACACATTGGTATTGTCACAAGGGAATCTTCCCTTAAACAAAGACTAACCATAGACTTATTGGCACCACACACCTTCGCTACCCCAAGTCTCAACTCCCTCATACCCTCCGAGGAGTTTCCTTACTATACACACCATTGATCTACCTTTACAGCTATCACTCAAGCATGGGTTGAAGCTTTGTTAAGTAAGACCAATATCATCAACACAGTAAACGGCTACCATCTACCCTACAAACTGGCACTTACATGGCATAAAATGGGCAATCCATTCCCCGCTAAAGCAGCTGCTGTGGCCTCGGGTAAATCATGGTCAGGGTCATTAATCCGTTGTTACTCAGACAACTAAGCACATGTCATATCATCTACAAATGCCACTCATCATCCATATGATCATGGTATTGCTGGGGAACTCACTTGTTTGGCCACTTACCACATTTCTTTTACTTTCATGTACCAGGCGGGGGTATACATCCCTGCCGACAATTGTCTCATTTATATTCCAGGCATGTTCATCATACGCTTCCTACAGCCGCCCATACAGTCACGGCCACTCTTCCGTTCCAGAGACAAAATCATGGATTAGACATACTCATGCAGCATAGCATGCACTATCCCACCTAGCACTTTCATCCCATACTTGTAGAACGCATAACACAGCTATTCACCTGGCTTTAAAGAATCTTATTGGAACACGACATAGCTCAACCTGTGTCATAACATTTCTCCTAATAGGTTTTGCTTCATTTTTTGCCACCTTAAACTAAAACCATCTCACACACCATTAATTATATATTTTACAGGCATTCAACAACAGAGGATAACCTATGGCCAAAACTACCATAACTTCATGCTATCATACCAGACAAGAATATACTATACCATCCCCCCACCTTCCACTCAGAGATTACCAATAGCCATCCAACTTTTCCATCCTTATCGGACCTATTAGAGCTACAACCATTCAATTATACTACCAAGTCGGCCATTACCAGCCATGCACACTGCCTTTTATGCCTTTCTCAGGCCAGAGAATCCACTACCATAACCACCACTCAGACAGATCATTGTCTTCAACGATCCCACGTATGTAAACACATATATCATTACCTATTGGCTCTACCACATTCCGAAACAAGTCAACACGCACCAACAGTAGAGATAACATACTATCCTACCCACAACAAATGGTGTCCAGTTGCGGTCCTAGATTCCTACCTTCAAAATCCTTCAAGGAATTAAATACCGTAATGCATTTAAGGAAATGTCTGGTTAATTTGTATATATTGTTGACTGTATTAAATCTTTGATTATTCTTTTTGCCCTCTTTATTTACAGGCCTACCGTATCGTCGGTCTCGGCACACCACAACCGACTTGCTCCCTTTATACTATCCTACACTTATGCTGGAACCTTACTCCATATACGGCTATTTGCCCCGAACACAAGTTTTAAGGCCATTTGGCCTGTATTTGTGGGAGGGGCTTAAATTAATTCACTCCCCTATATAAGGGACACCCCTTACCTGACTCATATCGCTTGAGGTCAGCATCAGAATGACCCTCCCACCCACTCCTCATTTCAACACTTTCTCTTTTCTTTCCATTTACTTTACTTACTTACTCCTTGGTGGGCCCTCTTTATTTACAGGCCTACCGTATCGTCGGTATCGGCACACCACAACCGAATTGCTCCCCTTATACTATCCTACACTTATGCTGGAACCTTACTCCATATACGGCTATTTGCCCCGAACAATAGGTATTAGTAAAAAATATTTACATATATACCTGTAGAAATACACACATGGGCTTTATACATGTAAAAATAAGAAAATAAAAATATATCCAAGTGTATATTAAAAAATAGAAAGTAAGTAAATTGATGAGACCTAAGTTGCCATGGTTATAGTTAATATAGCTGTATAAGGGGATCCAAAGGGAAATATTTGTGGGAAAATTCAATATTGCTTCTATGTATCCAATAAAGGAAATTTAGGAATAAAAGTGAAACACAATTCATTACTGGAAGATGTATCCATATTGTAAAATTATTTGTATGTACCACAAACAGATAAAGTGCATAATATTTAAAAGTGCTAATAAATCAAAGTGCATACGATTAGTATAAAGTGCAAAAAAATTTGAATAAAGTGCATCATTTAATAAAGTGCATCATATAACAAAGAACTATAATACATTAAAGTGCAAAGACAGAGTGCATGGATCGATGAAGGGAATTCAAGGCATCCAATCTATTATAAAGACATGTAAAATACTATAAAATGTAAACAAGTGATATATCTATATAACATAATAAACATAATATACGTGAGAAGAATAATGTGCATAGAGCAGGATCCCAATACAAAATCAGCAAATGTGGAGATTCGTATTGACCAGCAGATGGTTTAAAGGAGGTCTCTTGAGAGGGTGAGAAAAGAAGATAACCCAAACCAGCAAGGCCAAAGAGTAGCCTGAAAAAATAAAGGATAATTAATGATTAATATGTACTGATGTCCCGAACGGTTCGCTGGCGAATAGTTCCTGGCGAACATTGCTTGTTTGCGTTCGCCACGGACGGCGGACATATGCACCCCCTATTGCGGTCCGCCCCCTATTCGTCATCATTGAGTAAACTTTGACCCTGTACCTCAGTCAGCAGACACATTCCAGCCAATCAGCAGCAGACCCTTCCTCCCAGACCCTCCCACCTCCTGGACAGCATCCATTTTACATTCATTGTGAAGCTGCATTATTAGTGAGAGGAGGGACAGTGTAGCTGCTGCTGATTTGATAGGGAAATTGATAGCTAGGCTAATGTATTCAGTGTCCACTACAGTCCTGAAGGACTCATCTGATCTCTGCTGTAAGGACAGCACCCCAAAAAGCCCTTTTTAGGGCTAGAACATCAGTCTGATTTTTTTTTTCTGTGTAATGTAATTGCAGTTGCCTGCCTGCCAGCCTGTGTGTCAGGCTCACAGCATATACCGTGCCCACTTGCCCAGTGCCACCACTCACTCACTGGTGTCACAATAGCTTGCATTTAAAAAAAAAAAAAAAAAATACTTTTTTGACTGTAATATAATAGCAGTCAGTTTCCTTCATGAGTGTGCGTTTCAGGGCCTGCCCAGTGCCACCACTCACTCACTGGTGTCACAATAGCTTGCATTTAAAAAAAAACAAAAAAACTTTTTGGACTGTGATATAATAGCAGTCAGTTTCCTTCACGCGTGTGCGTTTCAGGGCCTTCCAGGGCACAGTGTCACACCAGTGCAACTCATATCTGGTGTAACAGTAGTGTACATTTAAAAAAAAAAAAAAATGTTTTGACTGTAATAGATTGAATAGCAGTTCGTTGTCGCAAGCGTGTGTGGCAGGCCTACAGCGTCTACTCTGCCAACTTCTGCCACTGCACAGTGCCACTCATATCTGTTGTCACAGTAGCTTGCACGCATAGTACCACTAATCAAAAAAAAAATGACAGGCAGAGGCAGGCCACCCCGCAGGGGCCGTCGTGGTCGTGGTGCTGTGATTCCCTTTGGCCCTAGAATAATGCCCAGTGTTCAGAGGCCACGTACCCTGAACTCGAAAAGTTCTGAGGACATAGTTGACTGGCTAACACAGGACACCCAATCTTCTACAGCTTACGCTCGGAACCTTGATGCACCATCCTCCTCCAGCTTAGCTTCGGGCACTTCTCAAGTTACCACTCACCTGCCTGCCACCACCACCAACACTAGCACCACAGCAGCTTCACTTGGTATGTCAGAGGAGTTATTTACACATCAGTTGGAAGAAATGAGTGATGCGCAACCATTATTGCCAGAGGATGTAGATAACAGGGATATGTCTCAGTCAGGCAGCATTACACACATGGACGTACGGTGTGATGATGATGATGTTGTACCCGCTGCTGCTTCCTTTGCTGAGTTGTCAGATACAAGTGAAGCGGTTGATGATGACGATGCGTCCGTGGATGTCACGTGGGTGCCCGCTAGAAGAGAAGAAGAACAGGGGGAAAGTTCAGATGGGGAGACAGAGAGGAGGAGGAGGAGACGAGTTGGAAGCAGGGGGAGGTCGTCGCAAGGAGCTAGTGGCACAGTCAGATAGCATGCATCGGCACCCGGGGTCAGCCAGACAGCACGCCAATCAACGCATGCTGTTGCCACCACCAGAATGCCGTCATTGCAGAGCTCAGCAGTGTGGCATTTGTTTTGTGTGTCTGCCTCTGACAACAGCGATGCCATTTGCAATCTGTGCCAAAAGAAACTGAGTCGTGGGAAGTCCAACACCCACCTAGGTACAACTGCTTTGCGAAGGCACATGATCGCACATCACAAATGCCTATGGGATCAACACATGAGTACAAGCAGCACACAAACTCAAAGCCGCCATCCTCCTCCTGGTCCAGCATCTTCAGCCACGTTAACCACTGCTGTCCTCCTTGCCCCCTCTCAACCATCAGCCCCTCCGTCTCTCGCCTTAAGCAGTTTCTGCTCATCTGCCCACAGTCAGGTGTCTGTCAAGGACATGTTTGAGCGTAAGAAGCCAATGTCACAAATTCACCACCTTGCCCGGCGTCTGACAGCTGGCTTGACTGAACTCTTAGCCCGCCAGCTTTTACCATACAAGCTGGTGGAGTCTGTGAAAGGTAAATTTGCTACTCTGGTGACTCGGTCCCTCTGGTCACTATTCTCCAACCCTCGATTGTCAGCTGAATATTCAGGGAAGATTTTTATGGAAGCGTATTAACCAGACACACACTCTTTGCTTTCCATAATCTTCAAGTGTATTATAAAAAGGATGGCATATTTATACAGTATTGATCATGAACTTTGACATACATTGGTCAAAATATGCTTACAAAAGATAAACGTTGCTAAGAGCGGAAATAGCTGATTTTTGCAGAAGACCACATTTCTTGTGGTCAAGCATGTCTTATTTTCCATGATACTTTTCTCGGAAGCATCAGGTCAACGTTACTTTGCGGATGCGTCTGTTGATTCAAAAGCAGAAGTGATAAATCAAAAATAACCTGTGGTTTGTCTAGTTTTTAGCTCTTGTGTAAATCTTAAGAAAGAGAATATAATATCAGAAATTATAGATGAGAATCATTAACCCCTTCCCTTCAGTCTGAGGTGTTCAAAAAATTTGTAGCTATTGGGACACCGCAGTGGAAGGTACCCGGCCGAAATTTCTTTGCACAAAAGGCAATCCCCAACCTGTACTCGATTGTGCAAAAGGAAGTAATGGCATGTCTGACACACAGTGTTGGGGCAAGAGTCCATCTGACCACTGATACCTGGTCTGCAAAGCATGGCCAGGGCAGGTATATCACCTACACTGCGCATTGGGTAAACCTGCTGATGGCTGCCAAGCATGGAATGCGTGGCTCTGCAGAGGAGTTGGTGACACCGCCACGACTTGCAGGCAGGCCTGCTGCCACCTCCTCTACTCCTCCTACTCCATCCTCTTCCATAACCTCCTCGGCTGAGTCCTCTTCTGCTGCTGAATCTTGCTCCACATCAACGGCACCCCCCCAGCTCCCCAGGTACTATTCCACATCCCGGATATGGCAGTGTTACGCCGTCTTGGGGTTGACTTGCCTGAAAGCAGAGAGTCACACCGGATCAGCACTCCTGTCCGCCCTGAACGCACAGGTGGATCAGTGGCATTTTTTTAAAACTTTTTTTTTTTTTTTAACACACTACTCTTAGGTTTGCCACCTGACTGGTATTTTAAGGCACAACCGGTATTTGAGGCTGCCTGGCCATGACGGTATTGCAATAATACCGGCAATACAAATGCAAATATTTTTCTCCGTATAGATTACACTGCAATACCACCACCGGCCAGTAGGGGTCACTGTGTATGGAGAGAGGCAGGGATAGGAAGTTACAGCATCTCCCTGCCTCTCTCTAAATACTGATCCGTAGGCGAGCATCTACACAGCACAGAGAGTCCAGACAGCAGCTCCCAGCCTGAGAAAGATGGGGGAAAAGCTGCAGGGAGACAAGGGGACACAGAGACACAAGGGGACACAGAGACACTAGGGGACACAGAGACACTAGGGGACACAGGGAAACATGGGGACACAGAGACACTAGGGCACACTGGGAAACATGGGGACACAGACACTAGGGGACACTGTGAAACATGCGGACGTTGTGACACATGGGGACACTGTTAGACATAGGTAGTAGACACATTGGGACACGGAGACACAAGTGACCCAGTGTCTCCATGGCTCCCAGTGTCCCCATGTCTCCCAGTGTCCCCAAATGTCTGTGTCTCCATGTCTCCCAGCCAGTGTCCCTAGTGTCTGTGTCCCCATGTCTCCCAGTGTCCCTATGTCTCCCAGTGTCTGTGTCCCCATGTCTCTGTGTCCCTAGTGTCTGTGAACCCATGTCTACAAGTGTCTGTGTCCCCATGTCTCTGTGACCCTACTGTCCCCATGTCTCCCAGTGTCCCCAAATGTCTGTGTTCCCATGTCTCCTAGTGTCCCCATGTCTATGACCACAAGTGCCCCCATGTCTCAGAGTGTCCCCAAATGTCTGTGTCCTCATGCCTCCCAGCCAGTGTCCCTAGTGTCTCAGTGTACCTATGTCTCTCAGTGTCTGTGTTCCCATGTCTCTGTGTCCCTAGTGTCTTAGTTTCCCCAAATGTCTGTGACCCCGTGTCTTCCAGTATCTGTGTCCCCATGTCTCTGTGTCCCTAGTGTCTGTGCTCCCATTTCTCCCAGTGTCCCCAAATGTATCAGTGTCCCCATGTCTCCCAGTGTCCCCATGTCTGTATCCACTAGTGCCCCTATGTCTCCCAGTGTCCTCAAGTGTCTCAGTGTCCCCGGGTCTCTCAGTTTCCTCTAGTATCCTAGTGACACAGGACACACTGAGACATGGGGACACTGGGAGAAATGGGGACACAGACACTGGGAGACTAGGGGACTGGGCGACATGGGGACACTGACACTGATGCCAGGCTGGCCTTTCAATTCTTTAGACAGACATGCCTCCTTTTTGGGCATGTTTGTCCTTTTTGGCAGTTCTGGTCACGTGATTCGCGTGAGTGGCCCATTCTTTTACCCCGCCCATTGACTTCCTGCTTCACTGGACACTGCTGTTAGGGGGTATGGATTTATTTGAAAGATGAAAGCATAAATTAGATAAAGAGATTAGCATAGAGTATGTGTTTTATTATAACTGCATCCTTTGAATTTCCCTTTCAACACCAACTCCATCAGATACATGCCGATTGAGAGGTTTGACTGTTTTAGTGTTTTTGGTCAATAAGATTCTGTAATTAGGCCCCATCATAATTGCCAGCACCAGGCCCACTGGGCTCTTAATCTGGCCCTGCATACAAACACACCCCTATATCAAAACTATATACAAGCAACCCTTCAAATTGCAAAACTGTACATTACACTATAGCACCAGTAAATGCCGCAGCACTGTACGGATATAGATTTTAACAGATATAAGCCGGGAAGATATGTCAGGTTGCTCCTAAGAGTGGGGGGTAACCCCTATAAATAAGGATAAAAGAAAATAGAGCCAAGGGGAGACTTGGAGGTTAAGACTGTT
>OW240918.1:81552921-81574337 GCA_933207985.1 Pelobates cultripes
TTTGCTGATTATAAAGAGGTAAAAGTGTTGACAACACTTTGACAAATTCCCTACATTGTTTTAAGTTTTGCGTTATGTGGTCTGCGTAAAAGATGCATCTATCTGTGTATACCTTTCCCGGAAATTAAAAGGACACTCTCAGTACCAAAACCACTACAGCTCATGGTACAAAATGTCCACAGGACCTTCCCCTTTGATTAACGTTAATTCAGTATTTAGGAGAATAAAGCCCAGTCCTTCTTTCAGTAAATTTGGCTGACAACGATAAGCGGGGAGAGTACTGGGCTAACCGCCATCTGCTCTTGTAGCCCATTACTGCTATCCAAATATGGATGGGCTTATGTGAAAGTTCTTTTATGCATTAACTGTGCCCAGATAAGGGGCCACACGAAAACCAGTTGATAAGAACTTTGGAGAGGCACATGAGTCTGAGCACCATAAACCTAATGAGTTGTAGTGGATATGAAGCTTATAGTGACACTTTAAGACAGTACAGTGTTTTTTTAATTTGATATTAGATACAAACTGCCTCCTACAGTATATTGCATGCAGCACTTTGCACACCAAAAAAAAGATATCAACAAAAACATATTTTGTTCTGTGCAATTGCTACAACAAGGTATAGAGTTCTTCCTTATGTATAAGCTAATTGCCTCTCATGTTTTGATAATTTTAATTCAGGAACAAAACTGTTCGATATTCTTATACTTAGATGAGTATTGCCAATGTCAATTCTACTAATTTACCAAATACACGTAACAATGAGGTTTAACTTGGCGCTTCAAAATATATGCAACAATCCCCAGTGCCACCGATCACCCACTGGAGCACAAAACAAATGTATAGAATAAAAGGACTGTATAGCTGTGAACAAGAAATGCCAGGGGAGTGCAATATAAATAGTAACAATAAATAATACTAATAGCGTTCATTCAAGGATTCTGTGTATAAAATACAATATGGCTGTGTGATCCAATAAAATGTTTTTTCTGCTTACAAAAAGCCATCTCCTGCCTGTTTCCTGGGATTGATGACCAGACTACCTGAGAGGACACAAGCTATTGTATCTCCATGCTGCTAAAGCCAGAGCCTGCTATATGAGGCTCCGGTTCATGCGAGTGGTTCCATTGCAGATTACACATATACATATTGATACATATTTCTTACAATATTGCCCTATGTATGTATTTTTATTGTATTTTATATACAGATATACACAGAATTATTGAATCTACGCTATAAGAATTATTTATGGTCACTTTTATACTGCACTCCCCTGGTATTTCTTGTGATTTATTCACAGCTATACAGTCCTTTTATTCTACTAATTTACCACCTTGTAAAATAAGTTAGCGCATAATGTAATTTTTGTTTTACATGGAAACCTCATATTTATTTGTGATTTAATAATCCAACAAATATCGAAGCTCTGTCTGGAATCCACAGAACAAAAATTTGATGAATGTATTTTTATAAAAATACAGATATACAACCTGCTCCTGCTTCCGTCTGACATTATCTTCTGATCCTTTTCACCATTGCTCTATTTTGTTGTTACGGTTTATGTAGTACCAGAAATCTCTAACATTTGATACCTATAGATAAAGGGATACTCCAAGCTACATAACTAATACAGTATATTGTAACTGTCGTGGTGCTAAATCCACCCACTTGCAGGTAAAGTTGGTCACCCTCCTGCTCCTTACAAAATACATTCAGTAAATATTTACACAAAAGCGAGATTTGTAGGGATCCAAAGTAAATTTAAAAATGTAGACCACTTGAACTGAAAGTTTAGCAAACTTGGAGAATCTTTCCTATTCAGCAATTTGCCTTTCAATTTGAAATTCAATTGGAAAACCGAAACATTCTCACTATAGAAAATGACCCAGTTAGTGTTAAATGAGCTCCGCCAAAAGTAATAACCATAATGACAGTAGTTATGGTACACTGAGTGAAGGAGTGATACTTTTACCATCTTCTTTAGCTATATTATTAAGAAGAGTCTTTGCTTATCTGTCAAAAAAAATATTCTAGAGCTTCCTGTGAGATTTGCAGAATTACCTCCCACATACTTCAGTGCAAGATAAAATTAATTCTGATGCAAACATTATACAATCTATTGTAGTTATATAAACAAAAGATAATTACAATATGATCATTAATCAGTACTAACAAGCTAGGATTACTGTTTCCATTTACGTAAGCACTAAGTCAAAGTGACATGATTGTAGACCCATCTGTAGAGGAAAACTGTCATATATTTTTATTATAGCCACGGTGTGTAATTTATAATGCTTACACAAAAGGTAAATACCATATATACTAGAGTATAAGTCGGATTTTTCAGCACATTTTTTGTGCTGAAAAACCCCCACTCGAGTCACTGTCTGTATTATGGCAACTTAAATTGCCATAATATAGACCAGGACCGCCGTGCTTGTAATGAGGGGGCTGGCAGTGAGCTGTAACTTACCTTTCCTGCAGCTCCTGTCAGCTCCCTTCTCTCTCCTCCGGTCCGTCAGCTCCACTGTAAATCTTGTGAAGGCCGCGGGGTCAGAGCCCGTGGCAACGCTCCGTGCGGCACTTAGACCGCAAGACATGCAGGGGAGCTGACCGGACCGGAGGAGAGAGAAGGGAGCTGACAGGAGCTGCAGGAAAGGTAAGTTACAGCTCGCTGCCAGCCCCCCTCCTACACAGCCCATCCACAGGACCACCAGGGAATGAGAGCCCCCCTCCCTGGCCAGCTAACAAGCAGGGAGGGGGGGGACAAAAATAAATAAATAAAAAATTAAATAATATTAAAATAATAATAATAAAATAAAAATAAAATATTAATAATATAACAAAAAAATAAAATATTAAAATAATAATTTTAAAAAAATAATAAAAATGCCCACCCCCCACCAAGGCTCTGCATCACACACACACACACACACACACACTGCATTCATTATATACATACACTGTAAATAAATATTTAATTGATATAACTTTATTTAGAAATTTACCAGTAGCTGCTGCATTTCCCACCCTAGTCTTATACTTGAGTCAATACGTTTTCCCAGTTTTTTGGGGTAAAAGTAGGGGTCTGGACTTATATTCGGCTCGACTTATACTCGAGTATATAGGGTACTTACTTTTCACTACATTTCTTGCTGTACCCTTACCGTTGGCAGATAGCAATCTCTAAGTCCTTTTTGGGTCATAAAACCCATGTAATCGACCAAAAACTAGCCTGGTTATCAAGAGCTAGTAACAAACCTTGACATCATGCACAATCATAGGCTATTTAAAACAAATGGACTATTTTACAGATTCATATATTCTAACTTTGCATGGTCTTCTGATAGCACCACTCAGTCAGTAAGCCACAAGATACACTTGAGAGTTAACTTATACATATCCATTAAAAATAGTTACTTAGACAATGTTACGGGTAATATTTTATTTTCTTTCACATAACTACAGTATCCATCGTTGTAATTTGTTAAACAACTAAATTTGCTAACTTCACCTTTTTTTTGTCTGGGTCATAGCCACTTCTCTGAGAAGTCTCCCACGCTGCCTGTCCACCTTCTGACCTTCATTTTACTTCTGGTTCCATACTTTGCATCCACCATCTACAATGGGTGGGTGACCAACGTTTTCTCCTATATTTTTATATATACATGGAATAACCTGTCCCAGAATAACACATTTGCCACCAGTCTGAAGACCCTAAAAATGACATCCACCTAACTTAAATTAAAACGTAACTGCACCTGTTGCTAATTTAATAGTTGTATTGCATATGCATATTACAAGTGTAATAATATATCTACGATCAGGGTCCTCTACCAGTTGTATCAGTCTGTTCTTATTGTGTTTGTCTTTTTCCCAATTGTACAACGCTGCGGAATTTGTTGGCGCTTTATAAATGCCAGTAATAATAATAATATGATTGTACTGCATATGTTTCCTATTATATATAACAATACATTTGTATGGGCTTTCCAGAACATATCTGAAAACCTGAGAAATATTACTTCATTCTTCCTGGTGAAATATTTTTCTAAATAAATCATTTTAATAATAATAATAATTTTCAAGAAGTGCTTCTTTCAGTTTACGATAAAAGCTGCTGAACGTTACATAGTTTCAAGGTAGTTTGATAGTTTTATTGTCCAACTATGAGAACAAAAGGAGCATTTAAGGCCAAGAATTTAGAGGCTAACTGGTATAAATATGAATATAAATATTACAAATTAATATGTAAAAACAAATGTGAGCATTACTCATCAAATCTGGAATTGTCAGGACCAGATAAGGAATTGGCACGTTGGGTCAAAATGCCTAAACTGAAAAATTAGCTAGATTTAAAAATAATTTTGTCCACTTTGGCCTAAACTTATCCCCATGTGAAATCAGTTGAGTCAATAATTCGGATATGTTGGATGTAAATGCAGCATTAAATATGATAACTTATAAATAGTATTTGGACAGGCATCATTTTATCACAATTGTCCTACATATCTCATGGATACAATGTTCTATATTGTTATCAGCACATCACACAAAAGTTCTTGCTAGGAGTAATATGGAGCAATCCACATAAAAACCTGATAAGTGTTTGTGCTCTGTCCACTCATATGCACCAATTACTAGCAACACATTTCTAAATCTAACCAAGGTATATCTACAAAGAATAAACTAAAAAAAAGGAAAAAACTAAGGAAAATAGTAGAGATCCATAGTGCAACACTATTAAACAATCATATAACTGCTTTATTGTAACACACAGGACAAAAGGTGATAATGCCCATCAACATAAGCCTGATTGATTTGGTCCAGATGGTAAAGTGCAAATGCAGGACAGTTAAAATCTCTAGAATTCTCCTTACATGCACCTTTGAGCATTCAGGATAGGTTTTTATATCAGAGGTTTATGCAATATGAGATCACCTTATAACCTCACCATTACTTGTGGGTTTATCCTTATATTACATGTATTTGTTGCACTTACTGTACTGCCCTTTTTAAAAAAATTTTTTTTATAGATTTACTTTGAGTTTGTTATAATTTTTGAGGAATCCTTGTTGTATCTATTTAGTTTATTGTGAAAGGGGTAAATACGGTTTCATCCATTTTTTCCCTTATTTTTGCATTGCACTTTTATGGGGAGTTTACCGATTGGATACATTTCTAAATTTCTGTTCCAGTTAGACCAAGATGTCCAAGATGATGATGATGATTAGAATTATGTGGACATTGTCGAACCTCCTGCCGATCTATAAACAGAAACTTTGTTTTTATAACAGCAGGCACATGGTCATTACTGCCTATTTTAGCCTTAGAACATTTGATCTACTGCTAGTATGTGTTTATACAAAGTCATTTAGCAAGTAAGACAGAAACATTTTGCAGAATTTATGCAAAAAGCGGCCACCTGGAAATATTATTCAACTCGGCTGTAGTCAAAAGTGGATATTTTAGCCTTAATTGTATAGTTTGGTTTTCATTTCACTACAACAGTTTTTTTTAAATTATTATTGTTTTAAAGAGAGAAGGGAAAAAAAAGCTATAATTTTGTACTAGATTATTGATTTATGTTTCCGGTGTATGAATTTGATTCTTTGTATGTTTTTTTTCTCCCCAGTCTTTCTAGCTTTATGAATATCATATTTTTTTGAAAAAGGTACATATTACACACAGAAAATTATCAACAATGTTGCGGCAAAGTCATCAATATTTCCTCTCTTCTAGCTGTAACATGATATACACATGTAAATAGGGAAACGTGTGTATTTAATATTTAATAAAAGCTATATGTTTCTTACAGAGGTGAGGGATTAGCACTTCAAATGGTGAATCACTGAATGGAAAATGATTTGTTTAAAAGAATTGAGTTGCCATTTAAAATTAGCCACATTTTTTTTCAAATTGTGGATAGTACCATTACGTTTAGATTGCTTAGAATTATTACAGCTATGGTTGGGACTGCAATCTATTCATGAATGTCTTAAAAGTGATATTTTAATAATTTTCCTAAATCCACTCAAATTTGATGGACAAGTAGCCTGCAATTTTCTATATAAGCACTGATTATTTTTTATTTTTAAACTAATGATGGTTACATATAGTATGATATTTTTGTATTCCTATGGTCTTTTTAAGTCATAGCTGCATTTCCATGACAAAAATAAAGTCCATCACAATTGCTTAAAATATTAAATGAAGGTATTTTGACTATTTTTAACTTTTCTATTTTTGTCATATGTTTTAAGGCCGTTTGGCCTGTAAGTGGGAGGGGCTTAAATTAATTCACTCCCCTATATAAGGCAGTGGTGTATCCTGGTTTTGTGCTGCCCTAGGCAGGACAAAACTCAGGCACCCCCCTCCCTCCTCCCCCCGCGCCACCCCCACCCAACCCTTCCCCCCGCCCCACCTTCTAAATACACATACACATACACACACACACACACACACAGTCAGACACATACACACACACACAGTCAGACACAAACACACACACAGTCATACACACACACACAGTCAGACACAAACACACACAGTCATACACACACACACACACATACACAGACACAGTCAGGCACAAACACACACAGTCACACACACAGTCAGACACACATACACAGTCAGACACACACACACACACACACACTCAGTCAGACACACACACACACACTCACAAACACACGCACAGACACAAACACACACACAGTCAGACACAAACACACACACAGACACAAACACACACACAGACACAAACACACACACAGACACACACACACACACACATACATACATACATACATACACAAACACAGTCAGTCACACACAGTCAGACACACACACAGATTAACTTTTTTTTTATTTAAATCCCCCCCAACCTCCTTACCTTTGGGAGTGCTGGGGGGGTCTCTCTCCCTGGTGGTCCAGTGGTCCGGTGGCTGCAGGTCAGGCGGGCGGCTGGCGAGGGAGCACTTCCTATGAGCTGACTGCTCAGCTCCCTCGCGCGCCGGCTGCAGAGTGAGGCTGGGAGCCGGAATATGACGTCATCTTCCGGCTCCCAGCCTCACTCTGAGCAGACCGCTCAGGGGAAGAGCTCCCTCGCCAGCCGCCGCACAGCAGCCAGCGCCGCCCGCTCGGGATGTCTGTTAGCCGCGAGGCTAACTAGGCATTTGCCCTGGGCGTTTGGGGGCGGCTTTTTTGCCGCCCCCTGAAAAATGCCGCCCAAGGCAAATGCCTTGTTTGCCTCGCGGCTAATACGCCCCTGATATAAGGGACACCCCTTACCTGACTCATATCGCTTGAGGTCAGCATCAGAATGATTTCCACTTCCGGGTCATCCAGACGCCATTTTACCTGATTACTCCATGAGGTTTTCTAAGCTGAGCTGTGTCAGGAATTCAGCCACAGGCTTTTCAGGCCTTCCGCATTCTTTCTTAAATCTATCGTTGTGGATGGTGTCCAAGTGACTCACAAACCGTAAGTCGACCTACCCGTTACGCCAGGCATCAGTCCCACAACACCATGCACGGGTCAGGTCCTCACTTTACGGCTGCATTTTGTCTAAATCTGTCCTAAAACCATTGCATGTTCATGCATATCATTCGTTTAAATTCACTTGTTTATATCTGTCAGTGGCTCATTTCGAGCATTAGCATACTTCCAAACGGGAACACATTCTGTTTCAATTGCCTAAACATACTAGGCAATTCTGTGCGTGCATTTCGAATTTCACTGCTCGTTTAGTTTTGTTTCCCTGACATACCAGGCTCACGGTTCGTGCAATTTTCTACCAAACGGGAACTAGTTCATGCATTTACTATTGTACTACACACACACGTTTCGTGCGTTTACAACCCACGAACAGAACTTTGGTTTGTTACAATGACTGTTATTAAGCTATTATGTTCACTTATTGTATATTGTCAAACGGGCACTGTTTGTTTCCCTGTCATACAACTATAATGCTGGGGCATAGCTCACGAACAATGTTTCACATAAACCACACTGACTCCTACAGGTCACACTCAAAATCTCACGTTAACCTTGCATTTGGATTAACCCCTTAAGGACCAAACTCTGGAATAAAAGGGAATCATGATATGTCACACATGTCATGTATTTTACCAAACAATCAGCAACTCTGACCCATACTGGTCAACAGCAAAACTGTCTTCACATGTCATATACAATTACCAGCCAATATAAATTACACATAAGATTGTTCTAAACATAACCATAAACTAAACTCCAACACGGGCTCAACGTCAGGTTTAATTCACAATAACTTACATTTCACATCAAGACTAACAGTGGTTCTATCAACACTGCCACCTACAGGTCTGTCAAGTACATTGACAATTTTCATGGGGTTTTTCATGGGGTCTTACAAACACCAAAACACTGACCCCTATAGGTCAACAGACAAACAAAATTTCACATACCAATCAGCATCAACTACACTGCCACCAATAGGGCACTCGGCAGATCTCCAGTGCACTTGCATTTTGCAACACCATGTTCACTGACCATTCAATAAGGCATACAACAATTCACATAGCAAGCAGTATATCAACATCTGTTATAAATACACATATTATTACACAGTAGCACATGCATCTGTATATACGTAACTGGTAATATGGTTCACATACATACGGCACTTAATGGGTTAAGATTGATACATATTTAATCAGTATGGATATGATGTTTAATATTTACATATCACGGCACTTTACTTTCACATATACTGTATGTTTTAAGATAAGCTTGGTCTATGCCATATTTCCTTATGATCTGAGGAAGCCGATTTTGTGGCGAAACGCGTCATCACGTACGTCCCGTGGTTACGTCATTAGGCTCCGCCTCCAGGAAGTGTTTGCAGTACGGTGCTAGCCGGCAGCGAAACTGTATGCAGTACGCCTTCCATAGAGAGACTGAGTGAGCAAAGCGATACCACTTGGGGGACTATTTTTAATATTGTGAAGATTTGTTTTGGAGGTGTGATCTGAGGAAGCCGATTTTGTGGCGAAACGCGTCATCACGTACGTCCCGTGGTTACGTCATTAGGCTCCGCCTCCAGGAAGTGTTTGCAGTACGGTGCTAGCCGGCAGCGAAACTGTATGCAGTACGCCTTCCATAGAGAGACTGAGTGAGCAAAGCGATACCGCTTGGGGGACTATTTTTAATATTGTGAAGATTTGTTTTGGAAATAAAAAAGTGTTTCTTTCAACTTGCTGCTGTCCTATGACCTTTTGGCTTTACACAAGAAGCGGATAAAGTTAGAGCAGACTTCTCTGCTCTCCACTTGTGAGTTTAACACTATTCTTTGTTTTAATAACATAATTTACAATACTGTATTACACTATGTTCTTTTATCTATTTTTTATACATATGTATGCAAAACTGGAGTAACCAGACCTAAGGTACATATAGCGGGGTATTGTAAGTGCTCCGTTTTTTCTACTAATTTTTCACCAATACACTGATAGAAAAGTGGTATTTAAAAATTACCAACTCTCACCAATACATTGGTATAAAAGTGTTATTTGCACACTTGCACTTTTTTTGCACTATTGTAGAGTGTGTAATAGTAACACATTTATTGAATAGAGTTTGTGTGTTTTTTTGAAGCACTGGAGTGTTTTTAAAGGTACATTGCACCTTTCTTGTCTTAAAGACACAGCGCACCCTTTTTTTGTATTACCATATTTCCTTATGCCATACGATTTTATCCATTCAGGTTAGTTACTACTAAAAAACCTATACGGATTGTCAGGTTCAATACCATACTACCAGGTACGTACACCTGCTCACGTAGTTATCCATCTCTTACCTTTCCTGGAATAGTAATAGTGTACTGGCAATTAGGGTTCTAGGGCCCAATAGGTATTACCCCCTTTTTTCTCTGCATTATGCTTCGGTTAGTGGTCCTGCGAGGCCAACACCCCGCCTCACACTCGGAGGCATACACCCCTCGGGCCACTCGTGAGCTAGCCGCCTCGCATTGTATCATAGAGAGGTCCTCACCTGTCACTCCCCTTCCTATTTTTCTGGTTACTGTCACCGAGAGGCCAACATCCTGCCACAACGTTCGGTGGCCACACAAAATCCCCTCGCGCCAAGCATAGATAGAGCCTCTCAAGCCACTTGGCAACTAGCAGGGCCTCACCAGTCACCAAAAAACACCAAGCCTAATCGTTTTGCCTTACGGCTTAGCTAGCAAGCCAGTACAAGACCCCTGGGTACAAATAATAATTGCAATCTTTATTGTTATTTAAGTATTTCTCAAAAAGATGGTGAAGAATCACCTCTTCCTGGCACCCCGGCTAGAAGTGATACACCTTCAAGCAGAGGAGATGAGATGTGCTCCGACCTAAGGAGGCGACAAATCCCCTACCCTGCCACAGCAAGGAAAGCAGAGTTATTCAAACTCCTCCATACATCAACGGACAACACGGAGGCAGGGGAAGGCCCAACAACACCAACTCGGGTGACACCCAGGCCATGCTAACCTCACTCACTCATGAGCCAAAAAATTTACGACAGACTGGCAATCTCGAGTCGGTCACAGCCCTCACAAGGCTGGGCCTCACGCTACTGTACAACCAGCACCAACCGAAACTCGGTTACCTGGTACAATCAATTCTTGGTACAAGACGTTAACCCTGCACATATGATCCCGGCACATTGGGGAAACAAGGCATATGTATGATGATGTATCTATGATGGTCAGACCCAGGGATTCTAGGTAAATCGGGAACTGACCATCCCTTGGTTGTGTTGGCATTTGGAATATGTAGAGATGCTTATTTGTGCAGGTACCCATACTGAAGGGATTTTCTCTCAAACAAACGGACGAGCACTCTCAGGCTCCAGGTACCAGCACCTCTGAACTACCAGAGACAATTGGTATTAGTAGTTGCATTGCATATAGATTGTTGCATATATGTTCAAATCATTCAGGGCACATGACAAACCATGTGTCCCAATACAACTTACAAATAAGGTACTCACCATCTGTACACACCAATGCATTTTCAACACTACTGACTCATCATCCTTCCAGACTTGTAGTAGATTTACTAAGTCTCTGGAGCTTCAAAGGGCTTCCATACATGTATCATAAATAAACCCTCAAGGAATATAGCATGCTTTCACTTACAGTCAGCACAAGAGAACCGTCGGCTGTAAACACACACACATAGCCAAGATTTGCAGAGGGGTTTTTACTTGGGTTTTCCAATCTCCACCATTTACAGCATGGCACCAAACACAGACACATTGGTATTGTCACAAGGGAATCTTCCCTTAAACAAAGACTAACCATAGACTTATTGGCACCACACACCTTCGCTACTCCAAGTCTCAACTCCCTCATACCCTCCGAGGAGTTTCCTTACTATACACACCATTGATCTACCTTTACAGCTATCACTCAAGCATGGGTTGAAGCTTTGTTAAGTAAGACCAATATCATCAACACAGTAAACGGCTACCATCTACCCTACAAACTGGCACTTACATGGCATAAAATGGGCAATCCATTCCCCGCTAAAGCAGCTGCTGTGGCCTCGGGTAAATCATGGTCAGGGTCATTAATCCGTTGTTACTCAGACAACTAAGCACATGTCATATCATCTACAAATGCCACTCATCATCCATATGATCATGGTATTGCTGGGGAACTCACTTGTTTGGCCACTTACCACATTTCTTTTACTTTCATGTACCAGGCGGGGGTATACATCCCTGCCGACAATTGTCTCATTTATATTCCAGGCATGTTCATCATACGCTTCCTACAGCCGCCCATACAGTCACGGTTCCAGAGACAAAATCATGGATTAGACATACTCATGCAGCATAGCATGCACTATCCCACCTAGCACTTTCATCCCATACTTGTAGAACGCATAACACAGCTATTCACCTGGCTTTAAAGAATCTTATTGGAACACGACATAGCTCAACCTGTGTCATAACATTTCTCCTAATAGGTTTTGCTTCATTTTTTGCCACCTTAAACTAAAACCATCTCACACACCATTAATTATATATTTTACAGGCATTCAACAACAGAGGATAACCTATGGCCAAAACTACCATAACTTCATGCTATCATACCAGACAAGAATATACTATACCATCCCCCCACCTTCCACTCAGAGATTACCAATAGCCATCCAACTTTTCCATCCTTATCGGACCTATTAGAGCTACAACCATTCAATTATACTACCAAGTCGGCCATTACCAGCCATGCACACTGCCTTTTATGCCTTTCTCAGGCCAGAGAATCCACTACCATAACCACCACTCAGACAGATCATTGTCTTCAATGATCCCACGTATGTAAACACATATATCATTACCTATTGGCTCTACCACATTCCGAAACAAGTCAACACGCACCAACATTAGAGAGAACATACTATCCTACCCACAACAAATAGTGTCCAGTTGCGGTCCTAGATTCCTACCTTCAAAATCCTTCAAGGAATTAAATACCGTAATGCATTTAAGGAAATGTCTGGTTAATTTGTATATATTGTTGACTGTATTAAATCTTTGATTATTCTTTTTGCCCTCTTTATTTACAGGCCTACCGTATCGTCGGTCTCGGCACACCACAACCGACTTGCTCCCTTTATACTATCCTACACTTATTCTGGAACCTTACTCCATATACGGCTATTTGCCCCGAACACAAGTTTTAAGGCCATTTGGCCTGTATTTGTGGGAGGGGCTTAAATTAATTCACTCCCCTATATAAGGGACACCCCTTTACCTGACTCATATCGCTTGAGGTCAGCATCAGAATGACCCTCCCACCCACTCCTCATTTCAACACTTTCTCTTTTCTTTCCATTTACTTTACTTACTTACTCCTTGGTGGGCCCTCTTTATTTACAGGCCTACCGTATCGTCGGTATCGGCACACCACAACCGAATTGCTCCCCTTATACTATCCTACACTTATGCTGGAACCTTACTCCATATACGGCTATTTGCCCCGAACAATAGGTATTAGTAAAAAATATTTACATATATACCTGTAGAAATACACACATGGGCTTTATACATGTAAAAATAAGAAAATAAAAATATATCCAAGTGTATATTAAAAAATAGAAAGTAAGTAAATTGATGAGACCTAAGTTGCCATGGTTATAGTTAATATAGCTGTATAAGGGGATCCAAAGGGAAATATTTGTGGGAAAATTCAATATTGCTTCTATGTATCCAATAAAGGAAATTTAGGAATAAAAGTGAAACACAATTCATTACTGGAAGATGTATCCATATTGTAAAATTATTTGTATGTACCACAAACAGATAAAGTGCATAATATTTAAAAGTGCTAATAAATCAAAGTGCATACGATTAGTATAAAGTGCAAAAAAATTTGAATAAAGTGCATCATTTAATAAAGTGCATCATATAACAAAGAACTATAATACATTAAAGTGCAAAGACAGAGTGCATGGATCGATGAAGGGAATTCAAGGCATCCAATCTATTATAAAGACATGTAAAATACTATAAAATGTAAACAAGTGATATATCTATATAACATAATAAACATAATATACGTGAGAAGAATAATGTGCATAGAGCAGGATCCCAATACAAAATCAGCAAATGTGGAGATTCGTATTGACCAGCAGATGGTTTAAAGGAGGTCTCTTGAGAGGGTGAGAAAAGAAGATAACCCAAACCAGCAAGGCCAAAGAGTAGCCTGAAAAAATAAAGGATAATTAATGATTAATATGTACTGATGTCCCGAACGGTTCGCTGGCGAATAGTTCCTGGCGAACATTGCTTGTTTGCGTTCGCCACGGACGGCGGACATATGCACCCCCTATTGCGGTCCGCCCCCTATTCGTCATCATTGAGTAAACTTTGACCCTGTACCTCAGTCAGCAGACACATTCCAGCCAATCAGCAGCAGACCCTTCCTCCCAGACCCTCCCACCTCCTGGACAGCATCCATTTTACATTCATTGTGAAGCTGCATTATTAGTGAGAGGAGGGACAGTGTAGCTGCTGCTGATTTGATAGGGAAATTGATAGCTAGGCTAATGTATTCAGTGTCCACTACAGTCCTGAAGGACTCATCTGATCTCTGCTGTAAGGACAGCACCCCAAAAAGCCCTTTTTAGGGCTAGAACATCAGTCTGATTTTTTTTTTCTGTGTAATGTAATTGCAGTTGCCTGCCTGCCAGCCTGTGTGTCAGGCTCACAGCATATACCGTGCCCACTTGCCCAGTGCCACCACTCACTCACTGGTGTCACAATAGCTTGCATTTAAAAAAAAAAAAAAAAAATACTTTTTTGACTGTAATATAATAGCAGTCAGTTTCCTTCATGAGTGTGCGTTTCAGGGCCTGCCCAGTGCCACCACTCACTCACTGGTGTCACAATAGCTTGCATTTAAAAAAAAACAAAAAAACTTTTTGGACTGTGATATAATAGCAGTCAGTTTCCTTCACGCGTGTGCGTTTCAGGGCCTTCCAGGGCACAGTGTCACACCAGTGCAACTCATATCTGGTGTAACAGTAGTGTACATTTAAAAAAAAAAAAAAATGTTTTGACTGTAATAGATTGAATAGCAGTTCGTTGTCGCAAGCGTGTGTGGCAGGCCTACAGCGTCTACTCTGCCAACTTCTGCCACTGCACAGTGCCACTCATATCTGTTGTCACAGTAGCTTGCACGCATAGTACCACTAATCAAAAAAAAAATGACAGGCAGAGGCAGGCCACCCCGCAGGGGCCGTCGTGGTCGTGGTGCTGTGATTCCCTTTGGCCCTAGAATAATGCCCAGTGTTCAGAGGCCACGTACCCTGAACTCGAAAAGTTCTGAGGACATAGTTGACTGGCTAACACAGGACACCCAATCTTCTACAGCTTACGCTCGGAACCTTGATGCACCATCCTCCTCCAGCTTAGCTTCGGGCACTTCTCAAGTTACCACTCACCTGCCTGCCACCACCACCAACACTAGCACCACAGCAGCTTCACTTGGTATGTCAGAGGAGTTATTTACACATCAGTTGGAAGAAATGAGTGATGCGCAACCATTATTGCCAGAGGATGTAGATAACAGGGATATGTCTCAGTCAGGCAGCATTACACACATGGATGTACGGTGTGATGTTGATGATGTTGTACCCGCTGCTGCTTCCTTTGCTGAGTTGTCAGATACAAGTGAAGCGGTTGATGATGACGTTGCGCCCGTGGATGTCACGTGGGTGCCCGCTAGAAGAGAAGAAGAACAGGGGGAAAGTTCAGATGGGGAGACAGAGAGGAGGAGGAGGAGACGAGTTGGAAGCAGGGGGAGGTCGTCGCAAGGAGCTAGTGGCACAGTCAGATAGCATGCATCGGCACCCGGGGTCAGCCAGACAGCACGCCAATCAACGCATGCTGTTGCCACCACCAGAATGCCGTCATTGCAGAGCTCAGCAGTGTGGCATTTGTTTTGTGTGTCTGCCTCTGACAACAGCGATGCCATTTGCAATCTGTGCCAAAAGAAACTGAGTCGTGGGAAGTCCAACACCCACCTAGGTACAACTGCTTTGCGAAGGCACATGATCGCACATCACAAATGCCTATGGGATCAACACATGAGTACAAGCAGCACACAAACTCAAAGCCGCCATCCTCCTCCTGGTCCAGCATCTTCAGCCACGTTAACCACTGCTGTCCTCCTTGCCCCCTCTCAACCATCAGCCCCTCCGTCTCTCGCCTTAAGCAGTTTCTGCTCATCTGCCCACAGTCAGGTGTCTGTCAAGGACATGTTTGAGCGTAAGAAGCCAATGTCACAAATTCACCACCTTGCCCGGCGTCTGACAGCTGGCTTGACTGAACTCTTAGCCCGCCAGCTTTTACCATACAAGCTGGTGGAGTCTGTGAAAGGTAAATTTGCTACTCTGGTGACTCGGTCCCTCTGGTCACTATTCTCCAACCCTCGATTGTCAGCTGAATATTCAGGGAAGATTTTTATGGAAGCGTATTAACCAGACACACACTCTTTGCTTTCCATAATCTTCAAGTGTATTATAAAAAGGATGGCATATTTATACAGTATTGATCATGAACTTTGACATACATTGGTCAAAATATGCTTACAAAAGATAAACGTTGCTAAGAGCGGAAATAGCTGATTTTTGCAGAAGACCACATTTCTTGTGGTCAAGCATGTCTTATTTTCCATGATACTTTTCTCGGAAGCATCAGGTCAACGTTACTTTGCGGATGCGTCTGTTGATTCAAAAGCAGAAGTGATAAATCAAAAATAACCTGTGGTTTGTCTAGTTTTTAGCTCTTGTGTAAATCTTAAGAAAGAGAATATAATATCAGAAATTATAGATGAGAATCATTAACCCCTTCCCTTCAGTCTGAGGTGTTCAAAAAATTTGTAGCTATTGGGACACCGCAGTGGAAGGTACCCGGCCGAAATTTCTTTGCACAAAAGGCAATCCCCAACCTGTACTCGATTGTGCAAAAGGAAGTAATGGCATGTCTGACACACAGTGTTGGGGCAAGAGTCCATCTGACCACTGATACCTGGTCTGCAAAGCATGGCCAGGGCAGGTATATCACCTACACTGCGCATTGGGTAAACCTGCTGATGGCTGCCAAGCATGGAATGCGTGGCTCTGCAGAGGAGTTGGTGACACCGCCACGACTTGCAGGCACGCCTGCTGCCACCTCCTCTACTCCTCCTACTCCATCCTCTTCCATAACCTCCTCGGCTGAGTCCTCTTCTGCTGCTGAATCTTGCTCCACATCAACGGCACCCCCCCAGCTCCCCAGGTACTATTCCACATCCCGGATATGGCAGTGTTACGCCGTCTTGGGGTTGACTTGCCTGAAAGCAGAGAGTCACACCGGATCAGCACTCCTGTCCGCCCTGAACGCACAGGTGGATCAGTGGCATTTTTTTAAAACTTTTTTTTTTTTTTTAACACACTACTCTTAGGTTTGCCACCTGACTGGTATTTTAAGGCACAACCGGTATTTGAGGCTGCCTGGCCATGACGGTATTGCAATAATACCGGCAATACAAATGCAAATATTTTTCTCCGTATAGATTACACTGCAATACCACCACCGGCCAGTAGGGGTCACTGTGTATGGAGAGAGGCAGGGATAGGAAGTTACAGCATCTCCCTGCCTCTCTCTAAATACTGATCCGTAGGCGAGCATCTACACAGCACAGAGAGTCCAGACAGCAGCTCCCAGCCTGAGAAAGATGGGGGAAAAGCTGCAGGGAGACAAGGGGACACAGAGACACAAGGGGACACAGAGACACTAGGGGACACAGAGACACTAGGGGACACAGGGAAACATGGGGACACAGAGACACTAGGGCACACTGGGAAACATGGGGACACAGACACTAGGGGACACTGTGAAACATGCGGACGTTGTGACACATGGGGACACTGTTAGACATAGGTAGTAGACACATTGGGACACGGAGACACAAGTGACCCAGTGTCTCCATGGCTCCCAGTGTCCCCATGTCTCCCAGTGTCCCCAAATGTCTGTGTCTCCATGTCTCCCAGCCAGTGTCCCTAGTGTCTGTGTCCCCATGTCTCCCAGTGTCCCTATGTCTCCCAGTGTCTGTGTCCCCATGTCTCTGTGTCCCTAGTGTCTGTGAACCCATGTCTACAAGTGTCTGTGTCCCCATGTCTCTGTGACCCTACTGTCCCCATGTCTCCCAGTGTCCCCAAATGTCTGTGTTCCCATGTCTCCTAGTGTCCCCATGTCTATGACCACAAGTGCCCCCATGTCTCAGAGTGTCCCCAAATGTCTGTGTCCTCATGCCTCCCAGCCAGTGTCCCTAGTGTCTCAGTGTACCTATGTCTCTCAGTGTCTGTGTTCCCATGTCTCTGTGTCCCTAGTGTCTTAGTTTCCCCAAATGTCTGTGACCCCGTGTCTTCCAGTATCTGTGTCCCCATGTCTCTGTGTCCCTAGTGTCTGTGCTCCCATTTCTCCCAGTGTCCCCAAATGTATCAGTGTCCCCATGTCTCCCAGTGTCCCCATGTCTGTATCCACTAGTGCCCCTATGTCTCCCAGTGTCCTCAAGTGTCTCAGTGTCCCCGGGTCTCTCAGTTTCCTCTAGTATCCTAGTGACACAGGACACACTGAGACATGGGGACACTGGGAGAAATGGGGACACAGACACTGGGAGACTAGGGGACTGGGCGACATGGGGACACTGACACTGATGCCAGGCTGGCCTTTCAATTCTTTAGACAGACATGCCTCCTTTTTGGGCATGTTTGTCCTTTTTGGCAGTTCTGGTCACGTGATTCGCGTGAGTGGCCCATTCTTTTACCCCGCCCATTGACTTCCTGCTTCACTGGACACTGCTGTTAGGGGGTATGGATTTATTTGAAAGATGAAAGCATAAATTAGATAAAGAGATTAGCATAGAGTATGTGTTTTATTATAACTGCATCCTTTGAATTTCCCTTTCAACACCAACTCCATCAGATACATGCCGATTGAGAGGTTTGACTGTTTTAGTGTTTTTGGTCAATAAGATTCTGTAATTAGGCCCCATCATAATTGCCAGCACCAGGCCCACTGGGCTCTTAATCTGGCCCTGCATACAAACACACCCCTATATCAAAACTATATACAAGCAACCCTTCAAATTGCAAAACTGTACATTACACTATAGCACCAGTAAATGCCGCAGCACTGTACGGATATAGATTTTAACAGATATAAGCCGGGAAGATATGTCAGGTTGCTCCTAAGAGTGGGGGGTAACCCCTATAAATAAGGATAAAAGAAAATAGAGCCAAGGGGAGACTTGGAGGTTAAGACTGTTTAGCCCTCACAAGTCTGCCCTATAGAATAAGGAGAGCAACCCATAAATAAAACGTAACTTTTAATAAGTATACTAAAATCCCAACAAATGTGGGAAAATAAAGTAATTACAAATTCTTATAAGTGCTAACTCACATAGATACAGGAACCAAAACATAAATGTTGCTTACAACAAAGTAGGGAGGAAGGGGAAAGGGATAAATAAATGAATAAGACCTATCTGCAAATAGCAGGTAACGGGTAAACGAGTGAAGGTAGGAATGTGGTTACAGGGAGGACCAAAACCTAGTCCAAAAGCTGTACCCTAGCGTGCCTTTGAGGGCACCTCTTAAAAAAGTCTAATGCTCAAAGCCTCCCAAGCTCCCAAAACATAAATCAAAGCGTAAAGCAAAACCTTAATTCCACTAGCCCCCAGGAACACAAAGAAAAATGATGAATGTGCTTTTAAAATATCGGTCTAATTATAAAATCATAGCTTGGTGGCTTGTCCTTATCTAAATATATAACTGCAGCAGCATCCCTAATCATAATGCCTAACCACTGCTAACATAGACCCGACGCGCATTTTGCCAAGTGCTGGCTCTTCCAGGGGAAACAATATACCGGACATTTAAATATCGCGTCCTTTGCTCAGACAGGGTGCTGAATCAACCACTCCGTGCCACGGACTGGGATGATGGCACTATAATTAAATTAACCTGTTAGATACTGATATGTTAATGAAAGCTCAAAGGTAAATATAGAAAAATCATACACCCAATTGTCTAATACATCTAGCGGTTAGAGAAAAGTAGAGGGACAAGAGGCACATGATTTGTCCATCTGTAGTCAATGGTTAGATATGTATAAATATGTATAAAAGTATCATCAGAGCATATTACTAAATCAAAATGAGGTGGTGGTAGTCCAAAAACAGGACTGCATATACATATATCGTAATTATTTTTTAAAATATTTTTATTGAATAGGCATTGAGTCTCCCCTAGGCTCTTTATTTTCATTTACTGTACAGATATAAAACCTAGAAAATTTTGACTTGGGTGCCTTGGAAAAATATTAAAAAATATTAAGGGTGCCTTGAACCTAAAAAGTTTAGGAACCACTGGTTTAAGACATCACTTACTTAATCTATGTATTCCTAGTAGTGTGTTTCCACTAAGAAAATAATACATTTGTATATACTTAACATATTGTGCACCTTATCATCTGCATATCTTAATTAATGCTTTTCATTATTGGTTAATAAAATTATGTTATGTTTTAAAGCTTTGATAGCAAAATAAAAAGTAAACTATCCTACAGAATCAAGCTAAACTCAAATATTTGTCCATCTTGTAAAAAAAATAAAAATAAAAATAAAAATAACTTTAGCGCATGTATGTAGAGGGAATGTTTGGAATTCAGTCCAGAAAAGTCAATTTTATTTTGTGGAACAATTTCTCAGACACATCTCAACAAGTGACCTGTTCCTTTTCTCATGTCAGGCACCCGAAAAAAGAATATTTATGTCTGAACTCAATAGATGGTTTATTATGATTAGTATTTTGGTATTGAAATTATTTTTATAATGTTAAATACATTCTACAGTACTGTTTAAACAAATAGCTTTACAGATTTATTATTAATTTATTTTTATATTTTCACTCAACAACAAAGTCATATTTTGATATTTCTGGCATTGCCCTTGCCGGAAATATAAAAAAAATATATATTCTTTTAAATAGTTTAACAGTTATTATTTAAATGCCAAAGTACTTAGCACATTACGAGTACATTATCAACTCATTAAACTTATTGTTTATGTAGAGCTTTATAGATAATGTATTCATTATCAGTTGACTAGGTTTGCAGCGGGAGGCAACTTAAAGACTATTGGTTCTCAAATGTAGAACCACCTGCTGGGTGCAAAATATAAAATTACCCTTCAGGGATTACATTTTTTAGGCAGAAACAAAATAGAAATATGGAAACAGTCATGTGTAGGTAGCTTCTGAAATTCTCATTTGTATACTTGACTGCAGATAATATTAAGAAATATGTCAAACACAAAGCTGCTTTACATAATGGATGCAAGGAAGACTTCACTTCCAAAGAAGAGATGAAACACATTAATAAACACTTGCACGGCATGTGTCTTTAATATAGAAGAGAGTGACAAATATCTGTACAATGGGTGCAAACTGCTTCTTTTCGTCTGTCAGTTGTTTTTAAAGGTTATGCTGTTTGTGAGCACAGTAATCTTAACATAAGGTTAGAAATAAAGTGGTTTCTTTACAAATCATGTCTGCTGTTACCTTCAGAGTGCTTTACTTTTAAAGATGATTGTACTTTATATCATTGATACTGAGAATTCATGTCTTTCTATCTCATCTTTCATCATTACATTTGCTATTTGGTTCTGTATGTTATCTAAAATCACATTTTATAAACATTTGGAAGTAGTTGTGGTAACAGTTTTGACTCCCTTTTGACAATGAATTTCATTTTATTTTTTTCTTCAGGGTCAAGTGAATTTCTATAAAGCCTGTCAGTTAATATAAACGGCCTGTACTATT
>OW240918.1:81574437-81603582 GCA_933207985.1 Pelobates cultripes
GTATCCCTCGACAATATTGAACAAAGAATGCTGCAGAAGTCATCAGTCAGAATAATAGCACGGATTATTGTATAGCTTTAGTTCACTCTAACTATGAAGACTATGATATAAAACATTTGACTTATTTACCTGCATTGGCTGAGGTCAAGTTGCTTATGATGTGCCCAGAACCCTGAATACTATTCCTTTCCTTTAAACCTTCAGCTCTAAATTCCTTTAATGTATCTGGTGTCTATCAGCATATATTATTTTTGATTATTTGTTAAAATCACAGCATGAAGACAACTGAAATACATGACTACATTCAGCTTCATTAATGGAGGAAGATCTTTTTAGAGCCAGCAAACGTAGAGATTGAAAGACCCCTGAGCTAGGATGGGGCTTTTTAGATGAAGAGGAGCTAGTGCTAGTACACAGTAGAAAAGCATGGGGAAAAGGTGCAGTGAAACAATGGTAGTAATGAATGTGCCAAGGATATAGGTTTGGCAAAATAGCTCTCACAAACAAAGGATGATTATAATAGAGAAGAATACAAGTTAACTAAGCAGGATTTTAGGCCATTGATATCGCAATCAGTTTAATTTCCTGTTACAAAATGTCTAGACAATTTGTTTATCTGGTACATTTTTTTTTTAGGCATAATGGAGATGCATAAACTGACTTTTACAATGGACTTTTACAATGAAGTTGACCTTCCCATTATATTAATCTTTATCAAGGTTTTTGTAGAGAATACAGTAGGTAATATGGTGCTTAACATAATGTTAAGGAGCAACGCAGCATCACAGTTTCATCTGTCCAAAAGTTTTAAAAGTAATTAATTTCCAACGTTCATTACTGGTTAATATGGAACAGGTGTATAAAAAATTGTGAGAATCGAGGGGCGGGGCCGGGCTGCCGAGCTGAGAGGCAGCAGAACACTATGCCTCCCGGTCTGAGCCCGGAAAAACGGCTAAAACTCAGCACACAGACTGCCCCAATACAGAAATAACCGACACATATTTAACAAGCAGAACCCAAGCTCCATGGAGATCCCAAACAGGGGCAGGTTTCGAGCCAGGAACACCGCAACTACAGAAGCAGGCCAACTCGCAAGCATGGACGATGGCGGCTCCCGATGACACACAGATAACTGACTGGCAGCCTGGAGACAGTGGTATGCCAGCTAAGATAAGTGCATGGAAGACTACACCATTACGAGGGGCGACCCGGCCCCACTCCTTCCCCCGGCCACATGGCGGTGGCGCACTCCAGGGTGGAAGATGCCTGTGGGGTCTGAGCCGACTGCCTGAACGGGCAAAGGCTACCGACATGGAGCCCGTCTGAAGACCTACCTCAGACAAAGAGGCACCAAAGGGGACCGACATGGGCGGCTCACATGGGCCCTGGCAGAGCCGAGCGCTAGATGGATCCCCCGTGCTGATTACCGGACCGCTGGAGAAGTGGGTACCTGGGTCTGGCAGGTCCCCGGAGAGCCCTGTCCCCGATGCCGTGAGCCCGGTGGGGCGGGACTGTGCCACCCTCCCGACGGACTTGTGGTCGTGGAGGTTGGACACCGGCCCCAAACATGTGGCTGACACCGGGTGAGACTCAGGAGTGCACACTTCAGGAGACCCACGTGGAGCAGGGAGCGGACGACCAGAGGACTTTTGTGGTGGGGTCCAATAGACAGCTCATGCTCCTGAGTGCCCACAGCACTGTGGGGGCCTGACCGGTGAGCGGAGATCGGCATGGGGAAGATGGAAGGAGGCCAGGCGACCCAGGGACAGTGTGGTAGCAGTGCCATGGGAGACTCCCCCCAGACGGCTAAGCGGACTGACAAGGCCACCCTGCCGTTTTATAGTTCACATTTTTCATTGCCACCTTGCATTTACTTTTTAAGCAGTTTGCATAAATATACATGTCCTTCAAGAAGTTAGGGAACGTTAGATCGCCCAGTTGAGCATGTACACTGCTTCCATAATTCCACAAATGATTACACACTCATTTCAGGGCATGCCTATTCTGTAATTAACTAGCCACTGCTATAATGTTAATAGATAGGATTTATTGATGCCTCAAGATGTCTGACTGATATAATACCTCTGCCATATACGATTACCGTATTAAGCGGTTATTTGAGCTTATACAAAGAGTGTGTAGTTGTTTTTTTTTTTTGCTTTGCTTTTCTTTATTATATTTCTCCGTATCTCTCATCAAATATACAGCATTACCGCTTACAAGGACATAGTCCATGCAGTTATGATTTTTATATGCATGTTTGATATAGACCATTTTTTTTAATTTTTATTATTTTATACAGATTCTAGGTATGCTGTTTAGTTACCAGCAGACGTTGCATACACTATTTTGCTTACTGTATAGCCTGACTGCTGCAGCATATGAAGGATAAACGCATAAGCTAACACTGGCTAAATGTAACTGATTTTAATAATGCCCATATCGTTAACCATATTTGTTGGTTGCAATAGAGACATGTATGCCTAAACAGAGAAATTCTTGAAAAATGTTAGAAGTTGTGAGCATTCTTCCTCTAGTAGAAATTGTGCACGAAAGGACGGATCCTATACTTATGATGTAAAAACTTGCAATGATAAACCTGCCTGATTAAGTAGCTAGATAAAGGCTATTAATTGCCTGCATATAGTTATAGATGTTGGAACACAGCACTAGAATACTGCTTTCCTGCGATTGGTCTAAGCCTAGGCATTTTTGCTAAGTTTATGTACGTGTAACTCACAATATGGAAGGAATGCAGAGAATTATTGGCCTCTGCGCAGGCAATCATATGTTATCTTTACTATGAGCCTCATAAGACTAGGCATGACCAAGATGAATATACAGCCAGCATAATGACTAACCGTGCCTGTTGAATACATGCGATACATTAACTCTCGCAAAGATTAAGTTCACTACATTTAATTAACAGCTTGTTTGTTCTGACTTTTAAAAGTTTGACAGATACTTTTTATATGTGTACACCAATTTCATAGCATACCTATTGTGTAATTAAGACACTGTCATAATGCTAATAGCTATGATTTACTATCTCCTCACGACGCCTGACTAAAGCACCGCTACCGCCATATATGCTTATGCCCCTGCGTGGGCGAAAACCTGCTTTGTCACAAATAAGTTTGATATATACACGTATATTGTGAAACTAATAAAAATATTCAAAACAAAAATTGTGAGTCTAATTTTGCTAAAATCATGTTTAAGTTAATAATGTCTTTGTAACCGCGCAATGGTAGAAAACCTGTAAAAACTCTATTACAGACCAGTACACCACAGGCACAGCCGCGTCGACTATATCCTTATTTTGCAGGAATACCTGCACCTTCTTCAGGCCTGCTATATTCAAATAGCTGTATGGTCTGACTACTCACTGGTCCTGGCCATGATACGCTCCCCTCTCTTCAAGCCCAGTGGCAGACAATGGAGGCTCAACGAGCAGATTCACTCATCGCGCAAAAACCAGACTAAATTGTTGCAGAGTTCAAGGATTTCTACACAAAACTATATAATTTGCCAGTGGACATGTGTATGGCAGCGACCCAACAGAGACTGACACGGACGCTAAAATACCTGGAACAACAGGTGCACCGGACGGTGACACAGACCCAATTGGAGGACTTGGACTCCCCCATTACGCTGGAAGAACTCTGTGGCCCCTAAAAACCATCGCGATGAGCAAGGCCCTAGGCCCAGATGGCCTTCCCGCCTGATACCTTAGGAGCTTCGGGGACGGTTCCTGGACGACACCCTCATAGCAACCGTAGCATTTATTCCGAAGGAGGGGAAGGATCCCACCGCATGCACCATCTAAAGACACATCTTGCTACTCAATGCAGATCTTAAATTGTTCACTAAGATCCTGGCCCTTCGCATAGGCCGCATCACTACGGATTTGGTGCACCCCAACCAGACTGACCAGGAGGCCAAGGGTAACACCATATGGTCCTCAACATCATGCATGCCACCCAGAGAGCCTCCCGTTGGGGTCTCCTCCTCTCCACGGATGCTGAAAAGGCGTCTGACCGTGTGGATTGGCAGTTCATGCAGGACACAAAATGGTCTTTGCCCCCCACATGCTGACATGGATAGCGGCCCTGTATACATCCCTGAGGGCGCGCTTACGGATCAATGGAGCGCTATCCCCAGCATTCACAATTCAGAACGGAACGCGACAGGGATGCCCCCTGTCCCCCCTCCTGTTTCTAGAACCCTTCCTGCAGGTGGTCAGACGGGATGGGGGCATAACAGGGTTTGCACTTGGATGAATGGTCCAAAACCCTGAGATGGCCTGCTGTTCTTTGTTGGCATTGTCCTGCTGTCAGCATTCAAGACATACAAGCAGCTCTCCAACTTAAAACTTAAAGCGGACAAATCTGAAGCGCTCCCACTTCAACTGCCCACAGGGCTGCTGGAACAACTAAAAACAAACTTCTCATTTAAGTGGTGCATGCACCGCATCAAGTACCTTGGAATTTGGCTGACGAAAGACCTGGACCGACTGTTCTCAGAAAACTTTTTACCCCTGCTACGGGTATGCTGAGATGGGAGGAGCAGTGAGTATGATGGTTCAGCAGGATCAACGCTGTGAAAATGAACCTCCTGCCACGGCTCCTGTACCTCTACCAGACCATCCCGATCCAGACCCACCTGACCTTCTTCAGGTCTTAGAACACGACTATCTGGCAATTTAAATGGACATCGGGCTCAGTCAGGCTCAAACAGCTTGTCCTACCAAAGCCCTGGAGGGGCAGGCCTGCCCTTGATGCACACATACAACCACACTGCGCACCTCCTCCGCATCACAGACTGGCATGTGCCGAAATCCGATAAACAATGGGTCCACCTTGAATGCACACCAGCACAGGGACAAATACCGCTGGTAACGTGGCTACTGAACCCCCTACAGACCAAGTAAATACATGAACACCCGCTCTCACGACCCTGAGAGTATGGTCCAGAATACGATACAAGCTGAAGCTATCAACCAACCAAGCTCCTTTGACACCAGTGGTTTATAATCCAGAGATAGTGGGTGGGCTGGCACCACAGGATGAGGCGGGGCTCAAAAGCCCAGACAAACTGCAAAAATTAAACCCTTGGAAACTCTGACACAAGCTCAAATGACAGGGCTGCTATGATTTATATTTCACCAAATACAGCGCTACTCTTGCACGCTACCGGGAAAGCATCTCGTACATAGAGAACAAACCCAATTCGAGACATTATGTTCCACTGGGGAGCACCTACAGCGGCGTATCACTGTACTCTATGCTATGCTGCTCACGGCCACGTGGGGTCCGCCGGTGGCGTACCAATCGAGGTAGGAACTAGCCACGGGGTCCACACTATCGGACCCACAATGGGAGAAAATCCACATCCTAACACACCAGAGGACTATCAGCTACAAAATACAGGAACCTAACTATAAACTCCTGATGTGCTGGTACAGGACACCTGCAAGACTGTTGCGCATAGGCGTAACACCGAGAGCCCAATGCTGGAGATGTGGTGCAGCTGAGGGTACGGATCTACACATTTGGTGGTCATGCCCCCAATTAGCTGTCTTTTGGCAACAAATACATAGAAAGCTGGCAGATATTCTGGATTCCGACATACAGTTGCAACCCCTCCCAATGTTGCTCCATCACACCAAGATGCCGATTGGGGTGTACTAGAGGTCCCTCAACACCACAAAAAGGCTGATCTCAGTCAGGTGGAAGTCACAAACCATCCCGACCATAATGAACTGGATGGAGAAAGTGGAAGAGCTCTACAGCATGGAGATCCTCACGGCAGACCTGCTGGGAACCGCGGAGAACTGCACGCGACCATGGGTTCCCTGGATCGAATACATGGCCCGCAGACCCACGGAGTAGGTGGCACAGAGGGCCGTGTCGACCAGCATTCTGCCCGATTCGCGTTGTACTTCATCATCTTCTCCTCCCCCCACCCTTCTCAGCTTTCCTCCTCCCCTCCTTCCCCCCTTTCCCACCCACGACTCCTCTCTTCCCTTCCCCTTCTAAACTTTCCCCTATAGACGAGTCTAGCATGCCGGTAATAATGCAGATACTCTGGTGCCTAAGCCTGACATTCGGCACCCGACGTACGCTTACTCTAGACAAGCTAGAGCACGGCAGAGACGGGCCCTAAGTATAGCTACATATAGCTTTACACCCTGCAGAGTATTTACGAAAGCTTTATGGCAAGAGGCAACTGTTGTGTTTCTAGCTCCTTACTCTACTATACCCTTTACCATTAACATGCGTCATATGAATGTTATGCCGTTCTAACGTGTCAATTTTGTATTATTAACTTGCAACCATTTACATTGTTCTCATTCTTACCTATTTGCACAACTAAAAATAAAGATTGTCTAAAGAAAAACTCTATTACAGTGCTGCTCAAGAGCCAAAATGTATAGAAGCATTTATGTCAAAGTGCAATTTTTCTTAAAATATGGTCACTCTTAAATAATAGTTTTCTCTTTCATATTATACACTTAAAATACAAAGAAAAGGATACAAATTGAGCAAATCAGTATATCCACAATAAACACCAACATTGTAATTTTATATATAACAACCATGATCGGTGCAGGCGGCAGAGCTGGAAGGAAACATTTACAAGCTCTTTGAGGACAACATGGGGTCTAGCACACTTCGTTGAGCCTCCTCTTTGCTCCCACCAAGGATTGGTCCTAAGAGATATTGCAGATCTATACACCAAATTTGCTTTGTTAAGCTAAAGTTGTTTTGGTTCCTATAGTGGACTTTTAATTGTGAGAAGCTCTTAATTACCACAGTTTTTTTTTAATACTATGGTAGAAGAATGAAAACACATGGACAAAAATGATAAACTTGTGCTTTAACTATAGGGCTGGTGAGCAGCACAAAGTGAATACAGGATGTTTGAGAGATGTATATAATCAAGACATTATCGGTTCAAAGAAAATATATATGGCAGACAGAACTGGGTTAACTAGTTGGTTGATCTGATATTTTTCATTTCTTTCGTTTCTTCATATCTTACTTTTTATCACTTGGAAGTGTGGATAAGTCTCAAAGGTTAACAGAAAGTACCTGGTCAATGTGAAATGAATTGTTACTTTACATTCTGCTATGGGGGACTGGTTGGCAAATACTAAAATGTGAATGTCACTGTGAAACAAAAGGTCACATTTGTGGAAATTTAGTGTCTAGGTGCCCATACAGTAAAGGAGAAAGAGAAGCTCAATGGCAATAGGCCTCATTAAAATTTCGGGAGGATTTATTGTTGCAGTTTATTTCTGAGGGAGGTAATGGAGGAGTGTGACACTGTTAGCTTAATTATTCCCTTATAGTTACTGACATTTAACACAGACACAATAGCATTTACTATTTTATTGCCTGTCTGCTATTATGTGTGAGGAATTCACTGCATCAGTGTTGTGGGATCCTGTGAAGTATCTCACTGATTGGAGGCACTCCACTATTCTAATAAGGATATCCCATTCACGGATTTTGGGTAAAAAGGAATACATATGGAGTCAAAGCTGAGACAGTCTAGGAAAAATCTATTAGATCCCTCTACCCCTATCAATACATTTATGAGAATTTGGGCTAGAATAATGAATACTTGGCCATATTGCAGCTTGGCTCATCCCAATTTCAGTAACAAAAACAATTATTCAGGAAAACAAATCAGACAAAATAAAAAAAGAATGTAAAAATGACCAACTAGTACACTGAAAAATAACAAATATAAATACGCTGGTAGGTGCATTTTCTCACCATTTGGTTCACAGATAAAGTGAAAAAAGTAACCAATAAAAGGAAAAAGATGAGGAGCAGTAGAAAAAAATATATATTTAAATATTATATATTAATTATGTAATAAATGAGTAGAGATTATTTACTGCTCCTCCTTTTTTCCCTCTATTGGTTACTTGATCTTTAAATAATATAAATGTTTAGTGGCTATTCCCTAGTCATCGATCATCTTTGTTGCCATCAATCATCTCTTTTTCTGGTGCCATGGGTAAAATTCTGCAAATCCAATGCATGGTGGGCTTGGTTCGTAACTCTGCTACTTTTCTACACGAACTTTGGGAATTTGTGTGATCACTTGATTGATCCAATCCTTGATTGGATTGTATAACGTTTAGTATTTATGTTTTTGAGCATTTATTAATCTAACAAGACCCATTGAACCTGTTTTATTGTACTCCTCTCTAATTAAAATATGCCAGTTAACTTTTATCTATGATATAATTATTATTAATGGGTCATTCCTAGACTATAATAACATTATCTCACTGAATTTGTTAGGGAGCTGGAGTGCCTGGGTGCTGTCTTACCTTATTGGGGTTAAATGATTATTGAACAGTTTAACACCAAAGTTAAACTGTTGACCTCCAGGCCACTCAATGTAGACATAAATACATAATATTACTGGCAAACGAGGGTCAGTGATAGAATTACAGTATCATCTGATCATCACCCTTCATAGGCTACCAGACGAAACCCTCCTGATTAGTGCAGTGGCTTGGAGAAAGGACAGAGAAGATACAGATGATGGACATTGAGGGCCATTATTGGGGTTAAACCTTCACTCTTAAAGGTAAGGTGGTGGCCAGGGACTCTAGATCTGTTGGAGTCCTCTGGAATATTTTATTAATATATTCTCTAGATTTCTTTAGTGCTCCTAGCATCCAGAAGGTACAAACGGCATTTGTTTAAGCCTGAGAGGGGATATGATAACATTATACAAATATATTCAGGGACAATACAAACCATTGTGTGGATATCTATTCACAAACCGGACTTTACATAGGACACGAGGCCATGCGTTTAGACTGGAAGAAAGAAGATTTCGTCTAATGCAAAGGAAAGGTTTTTTTTACTGTAAGAACAATCAGGATGTGGAATTCTCTGCCTGAAGAAGTGGTTTTATCAGAGTACATACAGATGTTCAAACAGCTACTAGATGCATACTTGCAAAAACAGAATATTCAAGGATATAATCTTTCAATGTAGGGTAATAACTGCTTGATCCAAGGATAAATCTGACTGTCATTCTGGGGTCAAGAAGGAATTTTTTTCCTAGCTTGTTGCAAAATTGTGCTTCAAACTGTTTTTTGTTTTTTTTTGCCTTCTTTTGGATCAACAGCAAAAAACAAATGTGAGGAAGGCTGAACTTGATGGACACAAGTCTCTTTTCATGTATGTAACTATGTAACTATGAATCAGTAAAAGCTGAATTAACCTAGAAGCAGGGAAGCTCTTCCCAGCTGCCTATCAGCAGCTCTGTGACTGCCTCTCTGCTCACCCTCTCCCTGCCAGACCGCCTTTCACCCACAGGAAGCACACCTTTGAAAGCCCCGTATGGGCTGCCCGGCTGTGCCTGATTGCCTGAAGTGGTGAAAGGGATGAGAGGGGACCATCGATATAAGTAAATAGACGGCCTGGCTGATTTCTTAAAGCTACAGGAGTGGCAAAATGCCGCTCCTGTCAAAGTGTCACGTATTCATCCACACAATAAAATTTGGTTACTTTCATTTACCGTCCTGAAAGGAAAAGTTGTGCAGAGCAGCAACCATGCACATGGAAACCTAGTCATTACTTTTGGGATCAAACGCCGGTCATGGCCAAACAGATCCACAGGAGGGTTTGTGCTGAGCAGCAATCACGCACATGGAAACCTGGTAATTGTTTTTGGGATCAAAGGCCGGTCATGGCTAAGCATAAGCATATCCACAGGAGGGGTATTTAAACACAATTCTCCTTTTCATCCTGATGGTAATGCGAGAGTGCGTTCCTGATCTTGATTTTCTGGTATTTGACTTTGACTTCATTTTGACTTCCCTGAATTCTGGTATCCTTGACTTTTGGCTTTCCCTCATCATTGTGTCTGATCCTGTGTTCCACACCTCGGCAAGTATTTTGACTATTCTTGGATAAGAAGTCAGGCCATTGTAAGGTCCAGTTATACGTTATCCTTAGTCCTAGGTGTGACACAGTTCTGCATGCAGGATCAACTTGTAATCCTGACATTATGACATGGTCATAGATCCTGCAGAATTGTGTCAGCACATAGCAGCTTGTGAGAGAAAGCTAGTAGATAATGATCACCATATGGATCAATTTTCCCAGGCTTTTAGCATGCTCCTTACTAGGACGGCTCATTTACAACCTGAGGCTTCTCCGATTATGTCACCGCTGCCTAATGTACCTCCACCTATAGTATATAAGGCACTTACGATCTCCTTATCTCCTCCCTCGCATTTCTTTGGTAATATCCAGAAGGGGAAGATAGACCCTATAATGTAAAGGGTATAAATCCTTAGTAAATATATGCAATAAAAGCAAACGAACTGCCTAAGAAGACAGTGTCCTGCAAGAAAGGGCAGAAGACTTGAGCAGTTGCCTAACTGAAACAAAAGTAATGATGGAAAACCAACGGGTGTGGCAACCTAAAACAAACATTTAAATGAATCCAAGAGACTGGGAAATCGAGGGACAGAATATAATAATGAACTCAGAAACCCAGTATAAAGAAAACAAGACATGGAATAGAAAACTAGCCCTTCTGACGAGCCTGGTCGGGTGAATCGCGTGCGTTAAGGGCATCAACTATGTTGCTTACCATACTTAGCTGATTTTCCTTTCAAGTTGCTCCTGTTGTATACCATACCAGGGGGGTTGGATTTAGGTGCCCTCAAAGGCGCGGGGAGGTTATTTTCGGATAGTTTGTTTATCCAGAATTATTGTTCTCTTTATAAATCATTCATTATTCATTGCTATCAGATTATACTAATTTAACCCCTTAAGGACGCATGACGGTTCAGGACCGTCCTCGGCATTTTTGCGTTGCCGACCGAGGACGGTCCTGAACCGTCCTAACGGAAAACGGGCGGCGGGAGCGATCAGAGATCGCTTCCGCCGAAATCCCGTTGTTACTATCTGCCCGGCATCCCAGGCAGATAGTAACAGCCAATTACGGCGTGTGAGCGATCCGCGATCGCTCACAATTGGCTGGTGTCAAAGTGGGTGTTACAAACACTCACTTTGACACTGATCTCTGCCTCTCTCCTCTCTGTAGCGTTTTGTGAGAGGTGAGAGGAGAGAGACAGAGATCCTGATAGTTTGTTGCAGCAGCTGTTCCTGTGAAAATTAAAAAGTATCTGCAGTTAATAAAAATCCTATTTTAACCCCTTCCCTGCCAGATCTGTTACAGACAGTGCATTTTTACTGTCTGTATTTTTTTTTTTGCCCTTAAGGGTTAACTTTATTTTAAAAAATCTGTGTCTTAGACTGTCTTAGACTGTCTTAGACTGTCTTAGACTGTCTTAGTGTCGTAGTCTGTTTTAGTCTGTTTTAGTCTGTCGTAGTCTGTTTTAGTCTGTCATAGTCTGTCATAGCCTGTCGTAGTCAGTCAGTTTCCTTCCCCCAAATCTCCATTAGATTCTTCTAACAGGAGTTAGTTTAGGGATTACTGTTTTAGTCTGTTTTAGTCTGTTTTAGTGTTTTAAAAAAAAAATATTGTGTTTAGTATTTTGTTAGTTTAGTCTGTTGGTGTGAAACATGCAGCGCATGTACAGCTTGGAGGAGGCATATGCCTTCTTGGCGTCAGACTCTGACGCCACTGACACTGCGTCCGATTTTGACCCAGGTCAGTTTAGCGGCACGTCTAGTGACATGTCATCTGTGAGTGAGCCAGCTGCTAAAAGAAGCTGTGCTTCCCCTGCTACGCTGAATGTGGAGGAGGACTGGGTACCTCCACAGTTAGCTGAGCCCAACATCCCCCCTTTTAGTGCCAACGCAGGCATTAATGTGAATGTGGTTGACTTCTCCCCTATACAATATATGGAGTTATTTTTAGGGGATACCATCTGGGAGGAGATTGCTTCCCAGACTAATTTATACGCTAGCCAATTTATTGAGACCAATCCAGGTAGCTATACAGTCAGGGAGCATGCTTGACATCCCACAGATGTCCCTGAACTTAAAACATTCTGGGCTCTTGCCATGCTCATGGGGATAATAAAAAAGCCATCAATCCGGTCTTACTGGAGCACCAACCCAATTTGTTCGACTCCTATATTCTCCCAAACAATGCCTAGACCAAGATATGAGCTGCTGCTCAGATACTTACATTTTAACGACAATACGCTCTGTCACCCCAGAGATCACCCCTAATATGATAGGCTTTATAAAATACGCCCACTGGTAGACCATCTTCAGAACAGATTTTCTGAAGTTTATACTCCCCAACAAACTTTATCCATCGATGAATCCCTTATGAAATACAAAGGGAGATTAGGGTTCAAACAATATATCCCCTCAAAGCGGTCTAGGTATGGCATTAAAGTGTACAAACTTTGCGAGAGCGAAAGTGGCTACACATTTGCCTTCCGTGTATACGAGGGGAAAGATGCTCAACTGAACCCTCCTGGCTGTCCTGACTCTCTGGGGACAACTGGGAAACTTGTTTGGGACCTACTGAACCCTTTGTTCAATAAGGGTTACCACCTTTATGTGGACAATTTTTACAGCAGTGTCCACTTGTTTAAAATTCTTTATAGTTTACAGACACTGGCCTGCGGCACTGTAAGAAGAAATGCCAAGGATTTTCCCAGACCTCTCATAGAGGCCAAATTAAAAAAAGGGGAATGCAAAGCTCTGCGCAAGGCTGAACTGCTTGCGCTAAAATTTAAGGACAGGAAGGATGTTCACATGATAACAACCATCCATAACGAGGGCATGTCAGACGTCACTGTCCGAGGCAGGGTACAGACAAAACCGGTGTGCATCAGGGCTTATAACAGGCACATGGGGGGTGTTGATTTGGCTGATCAGCTGATGCAGCCTTATCTTATCTTAAGAAAGACAAAAGCCTGGTATAAAAAGGTGGCTATCTACCTGTTGCAAGTAGCAACACATAATTCATTTTTACTTTTTAAAAAAAATGAATCCAGGAAGAACCACCTATCTCCAATTTCAGCTCAAGCTGATTTCCACAATAATTTATGGAGATGGTCAAGTTCCAACGACAGTGCAAGAGTCGTCTAGACATTTTATTTTTAAGATACCGCCAACACCAAAAAAAAGAAACCCCCAGAAACGTTGCCGGGTCTGTTATAAAAAAGGGAAAAGGACAGACACCCCTTTTCACTGTCCCGATTGCCCTACAAAACCTGGACTGTGTATTGGAGAATGTTTTAAGGTCTACCACACAGAAAATACATTTTTATAATACTTGTTCCTGATTTATTTTTTTTGTTTATTTTGAAAGCAGCAAATTTCTGTTAGTCAGTATCCTTCCCCCAAATCTCCAGTTAGATTCTTTTTGCAGGAGTTAGTTTACAGATTGCTGCTAACAGAAGTTTTAGTCTCATTTAGTCTGTTTTTATCAGTTTTAGTGTGTTTTTAGTATAAAATAAAAAATAAAAATTGTGTGTTAGTAACTCTGTGTTAGCCAGACTCTGACGCCACTGACACTACGTCCGATTTTGACCCAGGTCAGTTTTCTGACATGTCATCTGTGTGTGAGCTGGCTGCAAAAAGAAGCTGTGCTTTCTCTGCTACGCCGAATGTGGAGGAGGAACAGGTTTCTCCACAGTTAGCTGAGCCCCAAATCACCCCTTTTAGTGCCAACACAGGCATTAATGTCAATGTGGATGACTTCTCCCCTATACAATATATGGAGCTATTTTTAGGGGATACCATGTGGGAGGAGATTGCTCCCCAGACTAATTTATATGCTACCCAATTTATTGATACCAATCCAGATAGCTATGCAGTCAGGGAGGAGTGTGCTTGGCATCCCACAGATGTCGCTGAACTTAAAAAATTCTGGGCTCTTACAATTCTCATGGGGATTATAAAGAAGCCATCAATTTGCTCTTACTGGAGCACCAACCCAATCTGTTCTAGTCGAGTGTACTCTCAAACCATGTCTAGAACAAGATTTGAGCTGCTGCTGAGATACTTACATTTCAATGACAATACCCTCTGTCACCGCAGAGATCACACCCAATATGATAGGCTTCATAAAATACACCCACTGGTAGACCATCTTCAGCACAAATTTACTGAAGTTTATACTCCTCAAAAAAATGTATCTATTGATGAATCGTTAATGAAATATAAAGGGAGATTAGGATTCAAACAATACATCCTCTCAAAGCGCTTTAGGTATGGCGTAAAATTCTACAAACTGTGCGAGAGCGAAAGTGGCTATACATTTGCCTTTCGTATATATGAGGGGAAAGATGGTCAACTGGACCCTCCTGGCTGTACTGACTCTCTGGGGACAAGCGGGAAACTTGTTTTTGACTTACTGATCCCCTTGTTCAATAAGGGTTACCACCTTTATGTGGACAATTTTTATAGCATTGTCCGTTTGTTTCAAACTCTTTAGGGTTTCTAGATACTGGCCTGTGGCAGTGTGAGAAGATATGCCAAGGATTTCCCCAGACCTTTTATAGAGGCCAAATAAAAAAAAAAAGTGAATGTAAAGGTCTGCACAAAGCTAAAGTGCTTGCAATAAAATTTAAGGACAGGAAGGATGTTCACATGCTAACAACCATCCATAATGAGGGCATGTCAGACGTCACTGTCCGAGGCAGGGTACAGACAAAACCGGTGTGCATCAGGGCTTATAACAGGCACATGGGGGGTGTTGATTTGGCTGATCAGCTGATGCAGCCATATCTTATCTTAAGAAAGACAAAAGCCTGGTATAAAAAGGTGGCTATCTACCTGATGCAAGAAGCAACACATAATTAATTTTTACTCTTTAAAAAAAAATGAATTCAGAAAGAACCACCTTTCTCCAATTTTAGTTCAAGCTGATTTCCACAATAATTTATGGAGATGGTCAAGTTCCAACAACGGTGCCAAAGGAGTCCAGACATTTTATTTTTAAGATACCGCCAACTGCAAAAAAAAAACAAATCCCCTGAAATGTTGCTGGGTCTGTTATAAAAAAGGAAAAGGACAGACACCCCTTTGCACTGTTTTTTTTTTCTTTTGAAAGCAGCAAATTTTAGTTAGTCAGTTTCCTTCCCCCCAAATCTCCAATTAGATTCTTTTTGCAGGAGTTAGTTTAGAGAATGCTGCTAAAGGTGCATTTGATACCTGCACATTTGGTTAAAAAAGTTTTATGGTAGTAACATATAACTGGCTGGCCAAAACCAGATGACGTGTGCATAAAAAGCAGAATTAAAAAATTACCACCATGCACGTTCTCTGAAATTTGTTTAGCACAATGGTTGGGGGAAGGATGTGAAAACACCTCATATACAATACTCTGGAATGTCTACTTTATAAAAATATAAACTTTCATGATGTTAACATTAACGGGGGGATGCAAAAATATGCCAAACTGAAGATAGGCCAAGCATACCTATATATCAAGTTGAAAAACTGATATGTACAAGTCTTGAATGTGGCCTTTTAGCCCCCAAACAACCCAGCAAACCTATGCATGGGTGATGTCACTGTACTCAGGAGATGTTGCTGAACACATATTGGGGTGTTGTTTGGCAGTGATACATAACAGGATCTGCTAATTCATGCCTAAAGTACAATGTATGTGTAAAAAAACATGAAGAAAATTACTACCCAAAAGTTTGCCAAAGGCTGGTGGTAGAATTATTGCATGAAAAGTATTAAACTACCACCATTTAAAATACCCTGAGTTGTCTACTTTTAAAAAATATATGGTTTGATGGGGGTAAAATACATTGGCCCAAATAGGACAGGGGCGCTGGTTTACTACATGTCAAAATTCCAAGTTGAAAAATGGATATGCGCACCTGCCAAATGAGGCCTTTTAGCCCCCAAACAATACGACAAGCCTATGCATGGGTGGTATCACTGTACTCAGGAGATGTTGCTGAACACATATTGGCGTGTTGTTTGGCAGTGACACATAACACGATTTGTTAATTCATGCCTAAAGTACAATGTGTGTGAAAAAAAACACACAAAAAATGACTACCTAAATGTTTGACAATGTCTGGTGGTAGAATTAGTGCATGGAAAGTGTTAAAAAACCACCATTTGAAATACCCTAGGGTGTCTACTTTCCAAAAATATATGGTTTGGTGGGGGTAAAATACATTGGCCGGCCTTACAAATGTCCCAAATAGGACATGTGCGCAGGTTGACTACATGTCAAAATTCCAAGTTGAAAAATGGATATGCGCACCTGCCAAATGTGGCCTTTTAGCCCCCAAACAATCCGACAAGCCTATGCATGGGTGGTATCACTGTACTCAGGAGATGTTGCTGAACACATATTGGTGTGTTGTTTGGCAGTGACACATAACACGATTTGTTAATTCATGCCTAAAGTACAATGTGTGTGGAAAAAAACACACAAAAAATGACTACCTAAATGTTTGACAATGTCTGGTGGTAGAATTAGAGAATCAACCCTGTTTCTTATTCTCTGGCCCTTCCAGCGTCCTTACGTATACCTAATACTTTTCATGTGTCCTTGCTCAAAGCGCTTGTTTGCAATAGGTACACAAGTCCGGTTGTTCCCCTCCTCCTTTGGTTGTTTCTGGATTCATTCCAGGTTTTCTTGTGGTTCCTTACAGTATTTCGTTGATTGGAGGGGGTATGTGCCTGCTGACCGTTTATGGGTTTCGGCTTCTGATATCCATGCTGGCCGTAAAATTTGTTCTTTTCACACCAAGTTTCCTCTCAAACCTGGACCTGCCTGCTGGGTGGGCGGTCTTCAGGTGTTGGGTAATGTCACATATTCATCCACACATAAAAATGTGGTTAATGGCATTTACCGTCCTGACAGGAAAAGTTGTGCTGAGCAGCAATCATGCACATGGAAACCTGGTAATTACTTTTGGGGTCAAAGGCCCATGTCCAATCAGATCCACAGGAGGGTTTGTGCTGAGCAGCAATCACGCACATGGAAACCTGGTAATTGCTTTTGGGGTCAAAGGCTGGTCATGGCAAATCAAATCCACAGGGGAGTGTGTACTGGGCAGCAATCACGCACATTGAACCCTAGTAATTGCTTTTGGGGTCAAAGGCCAGTCATGGCCTATCAGATCCACAAGAGGGGTATTTAAACCCAATTCTCCTTTTGCTCATTGCCCTGTCGTGGTTTTATCCTGATGGCAAGCCAAGAGTGCGTTCCTGATCTTGATTTTCTGGTATTTGAATCTGGCTTAATTTTGACTTCCCTGAATTTTGGTATCCTTGACTTTTAGCTTTTCCTCATCGTTGTGTCTGATTCTGTGTTCCTGACCTCGGCAAGTATTTTGACTATTCTTGGATACGTCAAGTCCGGCCATTCTTAGGTCTGGTTATACGTTATCTTTAGTCCTAGGTGTGACACAGTTCTGCGTGCTGGATAATCCTATGGACCAACCAATGGACAGGCTGGCCCTGCAAGGAACTAAGAATGATTATGAAAAGGCAATGGCATATCTTAAGGCAAGATCTGGTGCTTCTTGAATTTTTTTTTTTTGATGTGGGTTATGACTGGCCTGTAAAAGTATGCAGAGTAGAAAAAGACACATCACAACGTTTAGTGAGGCACAAGACAATAAAAGCTATTTAATATATAAAAAAATAATTATGTCACTCCTCAAATGTAATTTATTTATTAATATGTTCATGCGGCTTAAAATATGTGGGATGTACAAAGCCTTGCTTACATCTACGTATAGAAGAACATGTTAAGAACATTAAAATGAAATTTGAAGGCCACAGTGTTTCATATCATTTTAAAAATGTAAACAATAGAGACTCAAAAGGGTTACAATTCATATGGTGTTAGGTAATCGGTGAGGAGGTGACATAATGAGGAGTCTTGACAGGTCAGAAATGGAGTGGATTTTTAATTTAGGTACCCTGCAACCTAATGGCTTAAATGTAGATTTTGATTCATACCACTTTTTACAAGTGTTGTTCCTTTAAAATGTGATTTGTGCTACTTATTTTTAATCTGTTTTAGTTTGGTATGTCTTACAGTGTTTTGGGTATATATATTGCAAAGGAAATTGCAGCACCAGGGAAGTGGATGGGAGATTCAAAGGAGGGATACGAGTGGCTGAAATGGCATCACATGACCGGAAAGGAAGCCCGGCATCAGCATTTACATATGGATAACTTCTGGAACTTCAATACAGCGACTGAGGAAGCTTAACTGAGCGAAATGTGTTTTGGCGCCCACTACATGGCATTTTTTGTTGTTGTAGTGCTATATTTGTTTTATTTTAATTCCTGCTATATAGCTGTTTTAATATACTTTATTTTATTTCATTGGTTAATATATTTTAATCTACTTAGCACTATTTATAGTCCAGTGTGGTTTCCATTTGCAGAGTTGATTCTCTTTGGGTCCTTGTCAGCCTCCAAATTGGCAATATGTGTTTAAACCTTAGAGTCAGGATTTGTGGGCTCTAAATAAGGGGTGCTCAGGTAATATCTAATATAAGAGTTAAACATAATACACTATTGTTGTTTTCTTTTCATTCTATGTCTCTTGAATTTGGAACGCTATCTGATGGGAGTTGGTATGCTACCTTAAAAGCATAGAAGTGCAAGTTCCAAGTGAGTGGATTCAGTCACCATTTGTTTTTAGATCACATGTATATTATAGAACCTCCCTTTCTCAAGTCTAAATTGTAGTGTCATCTTGCTTAAGACTTGAGAAAGGGCGGTTCTCCCAAAAGAGCTTCTCATTAAAAAATTCTGTTAGTCCAATAAAAAAGGTATTACAAGATACAAATTGTATAAATTTTTTACATCTCTCCCATAAATATATATATATATATATATATATATATATATAGCGCAAGATCCAAATAGATTATGGTGGGGAAAAATAGTGATTGAAAACCCCTTCCACCTGAAGTATGTGGATAGTTAATACAATGCTAAACAAAAATCTACACACCAGTCAAGCCATAAGACTTGCTTTTCCCACAGAAATCCCAAATCAGCAGTGATGTTACAACCGCAAAGGATTCTGGGTGGGCATATGCAAATTAGTTTAACAAAGAATCACAACCTCATGCTGAAGAGTTGCATTAACAACGAAACAGCTGTCCATGAGTGGTTCACTGGTCTTGCATCTTATCCTAAATTGTGTTCCAAGCAGTTGTATACTGCAAACACAAATTAAAAGGAATCCATGTTTAAAATGGAATGAGGCAAAAATGTGATTCTTTGTTAAACTAATTTGCATATGCCCACCCAGAATCCTTTGCGGTTGTAACATCACTGCTGATTTGGGATTTCTGTGGGAAAAGCAAGTCTTATGGCTTGACTGGTGTGCAGATTTTTGTTTAGCATTGTATTATATATATATATATATGTATACACACACACACACTCTGAACAGAATTATAAATGCAACACTTGTTTTTGCCCCCGTTTTTCATGAGCTGAACTCAAAGATCTAATATTTTTTATATGTACACAAAAGGCCTAAGGCCTATTTCTCTCAAATATTGTTCAAAGATCAGTCTTAATCTGTGTTAGTGAGCATTTTTCCTTTGCCAAGATAACCCATTCACCTCACAGGTGTGGCATATCAAGATGCTGAGTAACAGCATGATTATTGCACAGGTGTGCCTTAGATTGGCCACAATAATAGGCCACTAAAATGTCCAGTTTTACTGTTTTGGGAAGGGTTGGGGGGGGGATCCAAAAACGAGTCAGTATGTGGTGTGACCACCATTTGCCTCACGCAGTGCAACACATCTCCTTTGCATAGAGTTGATCAGGTTGTTGATTTTGGCCTGTGGAATGTTGGTCAACTCCTCTTCAATGGCTATGCAAAGTTGTTGGATATTGGCAGGACCTGGAACACTCTGTCTTATACGCCGATCCAGAGTATGCTGGCCATGCAAGAACTGGGATGTTTTCAGCTTCCAGGAATTGTGTACAGATCCTTGCAACATGGGGCCGTGCATTATCATGCTGCAACATGAGGTGATGGTCGTGGATGAATGGCACAACAATGGGTCTCATGATCTCATCATGGTATCTCTGTGCATTAAAAATCCATCAATAAAATGCACCTGTGTTTGTTGTCCATAACATACGCTTGCCCATACCATGTCCCCACCGCCACCATGGGCCACTCGATCGCCAACGTAGACATCAGCAAACCACTCACCCATACAACGCCATACAAGCAGGGCCATCTATAATATGAATAGGACCCTGGGCAAAGCATTTTCTTGGGTCCCATGGGCCTTGTCCCTGCGCCCCCCCCCCCATTACGCTCAACCCTCAATCACACTGACAGACATACTGACACATACACACAGACAGACATATTAAAACATTCGCAGATACATACTGACACACATACACTGACACACGAATATATACTGTCAAACATATTGACACACATTCAGACATACTGATACACACACAGACACACATACATACATACATACCCACACACACAGACACATACACTGAAAGATATACTGACACACACACAGACACTGACAGGAATACTGAAACACACACAGTGAGTGTGTGTGTGTCAGTGTGTGTATGTCAGTATGTCTGTCATACTGACATACACACACACACACAGACATACACACACAGACATACTGACACACACACATACATACACACAGACATACTGACACACACACATACACACAGACATACTAACATACACACACAGACATACTGACACACACCCATACTGACACACACAGAGACATACTGACACACACAAACATAGTGACACACACACACACACACACAGACACACTGACATACATTTAGCCACCCTCCAGGTTCTTACCTTTTTATGAAGGGTGGTTTCCCTGGGGTCCAGTGGCAGGCTCCCTGCCTTCCTCCTCCCGCATGGCTATTATCTCCGGTGGGAGGAAGTGACGCGGGGCACTAACTTCCTCCCAGCCAGTACAGCATGCCCCTGCTGACACATGGTCACCGGGTGGCCCTTAGTGCATGGGCCACCCAGGGGGTCTCCTTAGTTGGCAGGCCGGTGCAGCTCTGTGCAGCCGCACCGCCTGGTGCATGGGGGCTGCTGAAATAGCAGGACCCACGAGGCAGCTGCTCTGGGGCCCCCCAGGAGCAACTGGGCCCGGGGCAGCTGCCCCGTTTGCCCCGCGCTAAAGACGGCCCTGCATACAAGATGCCTGCCATCTGCCCTGTACAGTGAAAACCGGGATTCATCCGTGAAGAGAACACCACTTCAAAGTGCCAGATGTTATCGAACGTGAGTATTTGCCCACTCAAGTTGGTTACGATGAACTGCAATCAGGTCAAGACCCAGATGAGGATGGCGAGCATGCAGATGAGCTTCCCTGAGACGGTTTCTGACAGTTTGTGCAGAAATTCTTTAGTTATGCAAACAGATTGTTGCAGCAGCTGTCCGGGTGGCTGGTCTCAAACGATCTTGGACGTGAAGATGCTGGATGTGGAGGTCCTGGGCTGGTGTAGTTACACGTGGTCTGCGGTTCTGAGGCCAGTTGGATGTACTGCCAAATTATCTGAAACACCTTTGGAGACGGCTTATGGTAGAGAAATAAACATTCAATTCATGGGCAACAGCTCTGGTAGACATTCCTGCTGTGTGATAAAACTGCATGTTTTAGAGTGGCCTTTTATTGTGGCCAGCCTAAAGCACATCTTTGCAATAATCATGCTGTCTAATCAGCATTTTGATATGCCACACGTGGGAGGTGGATGGACTATCTAAGCAAAGGAGAATTGCTCACTAACACAGATTTAGACAGATTTGTGAACAATATTAGAGAGAAATAGACCTTTTGTGTACATAGAAAAAGTCTTATATCTTTGAGTTCAGCTCATGAAAAATGGGGGCAAAAACAAAAGTGTTGCATTTATAATTTTGTTCAACATATGTATATTTTTTTCTTCATATTTTTTTTTTCATGTGTTTGATACATATTTCTATTATAGCCATGCAATAAGGGTAAGAAAACTGCATGTGCATGTTTTTAGTGGTCCACGTCTACCACTTGTATCACAAACGTAACTCCACTAAAAATTCACCTATATATTATACTAAAATTAACCATTGATCCCTTCACTTTCTGACTAAGAATAACACTAATTTAAAAATATTATGTATAATAAAAGATACACAATGTCAAATTGTGTTTTGGAGGACTATTATGACATTTTGGGATTCTTGTGATTTCTCGTGGTTTATGTGAATATGTCTTCAGAACAATTCATTATCTTAATAAACGCTCCAATTATATATCATGTGTAAAAGGCCTTGTGGTTATCACAGCAGTTGAAAACATAATCATTATACATGCTTGTGATAGGGATACTTTGCTAATGGCCGATGAGACAAATAAGGTTAATAATAAGCAGCTTTGTCCGGTACATTTGTGATCGAGATAGCATTTGCACAATACATAAACTATCCATGTTTTATATTTGAATAATACATAGTAAATAAGAGGAGTTACAGTTACACAACTTAACTACATAATACCCATCTATTTTTGCTAGGAAGCTTCCTTTAAATTCCATAATTAAATACCTTGGTTAATCAAGACACAAAGTGATTAAAGTATAAAGTGTAAGATTATATATGTTATAATACATTGTAATTAACTGATCAAGTCCTGAAGAATTATGTGATGCAAGAGAATACATGACCACATGTTTTGTTTTTGTTTTACTAAAAAGAGACTCAAGGGTCCAATTTCTGCAAAGAGAATTTCACAAAACTGAAAAATGTATGTTGACTGCCATACAACAAAGCTGGAATAATTTCAGACTCTGTGGTACATCCTGCACTATTTTTCATCAATACAAAAGCAGTATAGTTTGTCCTTCCTAAACAAAGCTGAAATGAGAGGCTGTAAAAAGTTAAACTAGCCCTTTTAAAAAGGAAAACTGGTCTTGCATCATAGAGAACTCACTACATCACTATAAACTGTCTTACAGAGTAAGAAATGATTGTAAATTATTAGGATTAAATTAAATTACTTAAAATAGTAAACTATTGCATTTGCCTCATGGGATTTAAACTGGTTGAATATTATGTGCTGTGGCTAAAATGTCAGCTACATTTAGTGCTTTGAAAACCACACCTTTCCATTTTTATTGTAATTGCACTGGTAGATTTTCAAATGGTGAGTCACATTATGTACTTGCGCTTGACTTTGAGAAAAAGAAAAATAAATAAATAGATTTACCTATTGTTTTTGTCTTTTGCTTGTCTTCTGTGTCTTGCATAAATATTTAGATCCCTCATACTTGTTTCACATTTTATAGTTTAACCCCTTAAGGACGCTGGTTGGAAATTTTCCGTCATTGTAGCACTCCCCTTAAGGACGCTGGACGGAAAATTTCCGTCCAAAATGAAAATTAACCCCTGATTGCCACAATCGCGGCAGTCATGGGGTTAATCTTCCTGTAGTGTGTCTCCATATTGGAGGCACACTACCATGGTCAGTTTCACTGATTCAGCCCATGTGATCGCTCTGACCGGGAGTCAGAGCGATCACACTTGCTGCAGTAAAATCTGATCTGTTTCCCTGTATCACTGTGATCTGATTTTTTTTTTTTTTTTATCCCTGAGGGTTAACTTTTATTTTTTTTTTAATCCTCAGGGGTTCTAATTAATTAATTTAAATATTTTAAAATATTTATTTATTTATCTAGGGTGGGTAGAAGTTAGTGGGGAAATTGGGGGATTTACGGTTAGACTAGTTAGGGGTTAAAAGTAAAAAAAAAAAAACAATTAAAAGTGCAAAAAATGCAAAAATTGCTTGTGTCCTTAAGGGTATGTCCAGCTTCTGAAGCTGTGTCCTTAAGGGGTTAATAACCTGTTATTACAGGAATAATCCAAACCCTTAACAAACTTCAGCACCACAAAAGCATTTAATTGACTGGGAGATCATTGGTATTTCTGATTTCCAGGTGAGGGACAATCCCACCGCTTGGTTACAGATAAATAATAATTATTTAACCCCTTAAGGACACAGCTTCAGAAGCTGCACACACACTTAAGGACACAAGCAATTTTTGCATTTTTTGCTGTTTGTGTTCAAATGCAATTTGCATCTCTCTCATTTATTATACCAACACATATTATATAGCGTTTTTTAGACAACAAAAGGGCTTTAATTTGATGTGACATATAAATTGTCATTTATTACCAAAAAATACAAAATAATGTGGAAAAAAAAAAGAAAAAAATGCTTTTCCCCTCCAAGTTTTGGCAATAATAATGTGTGCATAATATGTCCAGATTAGGAAAAGTAATTCAAAAGCAATTCATTTATGTGTCTTGATTTACAAAGTGCATAATATGTGTAGGATTTCAGTTTATTTTGAAAGTTACAGGTCACAAACTACAAGGTCTAAAATAAGATTTCAATGTGAAACAATTTTAGAAGTTGGTATGTTTGTCTTGGAAGTTTAATACCCATTACAGGAAACAAAATTGCCACACTAAAATATATATTTATATAAAGTAGACATCGCAGGCTATTTACCTAAGGTTAGTTTGACACTTTTTGCGTAGCCATTTACCGCCAATCTCTGCTAAATATTGGAGTAAAATTTTTTTTTTTTTCTCTGTTTTGGCATATACACATATTACAAGGTTTTTGTAATGTGTATTTCGTAAACCTAGTGTGTGCTATCCCTGTACAGAACCTCATATTGTGTTCAGCTACATCTGCTGAGTAAAACAATACCACCATTGTATACATTTTCCCCAATCTGTGAAGCTACAATGCCATATAGGAGACCATGCTATTTCAGTTTCTCTAGTTGGAATTTTCATAGATGATCATATGTCTGATTTTGTGGCATTATAGCCATTTGACTGTTCAAATAACACCACAAAGGCCTTCCATTTGAGAAAGAAGACACTCCAGGGTATGTTATAAGGCATTTATTATACCTTAACTTGCCACCATTTTTTCACCAATTTATTTAAAATTTTGTGGTGAGAAAAAAATAATTTTTTTTACATACATGTTGCATTTTCGCTGGGTATTTCTTACATTTGATACGTGCCACTGTCATAAATTCCCCCTAAGTATGCTCAGTTACCTCTTCTGAGTAAAACAATAAGCCCAATGTATGACCTAGACACTATTTTGTGAAGTTACAGTGCTGTGAAAGAGACGTGACAAGTTCAGGTTTTTAAGTGTGAATTTACATGGAGAGTTTTAATGGGTCCGTATTCTATTTTTAAATATGTTAGCAGGCTGTTTTTTCCAACTACCCCAAAAAGGCATACTATTTCTTAAAGAAGACGCCCAAGGGTATTTCAAAAGACGTATTTTGAACCATAGCGTGAAATAATTTTCCTGCTAGCTTGTACCAAGTGTAGTGGTAATAAGCATTTTTTATGCCTTTTTGACATACTCAATGAGTTTGTAATATATATTTTGCAAACCTTATATGTGCTACAGCAGTATAATACATCATATACATACCATTTCCTAAAGAAGACACCCCAGGGTGTTTCAAAAGGCATATTTGAAACCTTAGCGTGGTATCATTTTTTCGCTAGCCTGTACAAAGTGTAGAGGTAATACGCATTTTCCCCTTTTTTAAGCTTTTTTTTTAACTTTCAAAAAGTTTTTTTAACTTTTAAAAAGTTTTATTTAGCTTTTAACAATTTATTTTACTATTTTAAAACTTTGTTTAAACAACGTTTCAAAAGTTTTTTCACTTTTAATTGTTTTTTTTTAAACTTTTAACCCCTAACTAGCCTAACCGTAAATCCCCCAATTTCCCCATTAACTTCTACCCACTCTAGCTAAATATATATTTTAAAATATTTAAATTAATTAAATACATTTAACCCCTGAGGATTTAAAAAAAAAAAAAAAAGTTAACCCTCAAGGGTTAAAAGAAAAAAAAATCAGATCACAGTGAAATTCTGTGATCTGTATTTTGATCACTGCAGGCAGTGATCAAAGGGCAGGGAAGGGGTTAAATTGTATTTGAAAGAGGTGAGGGTGGTGGGATTTTATTGCTAACACTTTTTTTGTATAGGGAGAGACAGATCAGCACCGATCTGTCACTCTGCAGTTCACAACTCACACGGAGCTGCAGGGAAACAGATCAGGACTCCCAGTCAGAGCGATCACATGGGCTTAATCAGTGAAACTTCCCATAGTAGTGTAATTCGGATATGGAGACACACTACAGGAAGATTAACCCCACGATTGTGGCAATCAGGGGTTAATTTTCATTTTGGATGGAAATTTTCCGTCCAGCGTCCTTAAGGGGAGTGCTGCAATGACGGAAAATTTCTGTCCAGCGTCCTTAAGGGATTAAGAGGAAAGATGGGCCCTGGACTCTAAATAACATTCTAGCATTATTAATAAATGCATTTATTTATAATGCCTAAATGACCCTTTAAAACAATGCTATATATTTGTCACTAATCTGCACAAAATGGTTTGCATTGCCAAAAATAATAGTTTATTTCAATTAAAATATAAAAAATCTTTATTTCACTGGTAGATAATCTTTTGCAACAAACAACCCAAAACATTGTGTGTAATATCAATTAAAACAGTGCACACTTATATTATAATATATATCATGCAAATAGGTACCACTTCATGTCCACAAGTGACAAGTAAATATTCATACAATACTGGTGCATAGATTAAGTGCAAAAAAAATCACCAAATCATATAAGTGATTTTACAGCAGTTAATAAATATAACTCATGTACTTGCACATATCAATTTGATGCTCTCAATGATCTAAAACAGAAACAAAAACAGTCCTAGTGCAACACTGTCATACACCAGAAGCTAAGATAAATTTCAAATAAATAAAATTCAGAAACACAGAGTGGTTATTGTACCACCCCCAAGTGAATGGCTCAGGGAGGTTCAGCCCCTTGTCAACGTGAGATCCAATACACTCACAACCAGCCAAACTCTTGATTTAAAGTCTTTATTGTATTCCAGAAAAAGGTTAAAAAAAATGTGCAGCACTGAAGGCATATTCCAGGATGTAGCGTCGAGCTAACTGCCCTCACAGGAAACAGTCTGGTGTGCACTCTAGGTGCTTGTCAGTCATTTACTCCTGTTGGTCTCAGCAGTTTAATCCAGTACACTCCCTCACTGCACTTCCAGGTTCGGCATGTGATGCATTGCGCCCCATTTCCCGGGGTTTTCTCAATCGTGTGACCAACAGGAGTAAAGGCATATATATTTAGGCTGTCTATTGAAATGATGTATGAATGCATGCTTTCTTGGATATTCCTTTCATGGTGCCATGCACAACACTCATAAGCAGAGCATAATGGGGTTACCATATTTTGCATCATATGGCACCTGCATCCTAAAACCAGGAATAGCCCATATATGTATGAATGCATGCTCTTTAGGGTATCCTTTTCATAATGCCATGCACAACACTTATAAGCACAGCATAATGGGGTGACCGTATTTTGCGTCATATGTCACCTATGTTGTAGAGCCAGGATTACAACAAAACAAAAACAGTTGGGGTTTTTGCATTTAGAAAGTATGATACTAAGAAAAATACATTGAAGAGATTTCTTTCAAGTAGAATTTGGGATGTTCAGGTACGTACTACATTCTAGTTACTAGGTTACACATTTAGAGTTTGCCTGTCATGGCACACAAGTTATTTTAATTTTAAAAAGCATTACATTCCATCTTTACATTGAGTATAGATTTTAAGTTAATGCTATTAAACATTTTGGCTCCTTCCTTCTCTACCTATAAATTAAATCTTCTACATTATAGCCATGTTCCAGCAGCACATAGGTTCTAATGCTGAAGACTGAATGATGGGGAGCAAGAGGACCCTACCCCAGATGGTTCTCTTGCTCCCTGTCACACTGAAAGCCCCCTAAGAGACAATTAACCTGTTTAATAGGAGACTATGCGATGCACTGAACCTGATGTGCTGGCAATGAAGCCATAATTTCAGCGTCAGCTGTGGGAATTGCCCTGCTTAGTGTCCCCAAGAAAGACCAATCTCAGAAGACCAACAGAGGGTGAACTTTATTTCTGTTTGGTTTAATATTCGATGATGTGCACATATTTGTATATGTAAGTTTGCTGAATCCTCTGGACTGAGCCCAGAGAGTCCCCCCTCTCCAATTTAGGAACCCCAGGGGCCATGTGATTGCTCTAAAAGAGCACATGGCCCCCCATAGGTGTCCATAGTGCTGTCAGCAAGGGGACTGCCTGAACTGACTGAAAAGTTAAAGTAAAGTTTTAAAAAGTAAAAAGAAAACATATAGTTAATAAATTAGATTTTTTATATATATATATATATATATATATATATATATATACACACACATATATTATATCTATATATAATACGTATATATATTGTGATCCTTGTCTGCAGGTAGCACGGTCCACTAGGGTAAACAGGCACAGTCCTTTTATTTTCATATAATCCAGGCACTTTATTTGTAAGACCACACAGGAGACAGCAGCAAATGAAAACATAAATATAACACAAATCCCTATAAACAAAAACCTAGCTCGTCTGAGCACTTACTAACATCCTTTCCATATCTCTCAGGGGTTAAACTAGAACAAAACAATATTGGTTTCACCAACCTAGTGTCTTCATCAGCTCTCTGCATGTCAGTGCTAAGTCAGCCTGTTGCTTTCCTTTCTACACTCCCAGTGCTCCAAGCCAGCCTTAACTGCTTTCCTTTCTGCAGCTGAGCAGTGGGTTGGAGACAGTTCCAAAAAACTCTGGCCTGGACCTTATTTCTCCCAGTTGTGTATAAACTGAGGAGTGGAGCATTGGCCCACCCTGCTCTCCAAATGCTCCACCCCAGGGGCCCATAACTAAATGTAGCTTTGTGTTGCACACCACACATACAACACGTACTTCTCCTGGGGTTAAACACAAATCCCTATAAACAAAAACCTAGCTCGTCTGAGCACTTACTAACTTCAGGTTCCCTATCTCTCAGGGGTTAAACTAGAACAAAACAATATTGGTTTCACCAACCTAGTGTCTTTGTCAGCTCTCTGCATGCCAGTGCTAAGTCAGCCTGTTGCTTTCCTTTCTACACTCCAGCAGCCGGTCACCTCAGGGCCCCCCAGAGGCTGGCCCTGACAGCCGGCTGGCGTGCGAGGAAGCA
>OW240918.1:81603682-81616295 GCA_933207985.1 Pelobates cultripes
TCTGCTTTCATCTGTGAAGAGCACAGGTCGCCAGTGGCGAATTTGCCAATCTTGGTGTTCTCTGGCAAATGCCAAACGTCCTGCATAGTGTTGGGCTGTAAGCACAACCCCCACCTATGGATGTCGGGCCCTCATACCACCCTCATGGAGTCTGTTTCTGACCGTTTCAGCAAATACATGCAGATACATGCACATTTGTGGCCTGCTCATTTTGCAGGGCTCTGGCAGTGCTCCTCCTGTTCCTCCTTGCACAAAGATGGAGGTAGCGGTCCCGCTGCTGGGTTGTTGTCCTCCTACGGCCTCCTCCACGTCTCCTGATGTCTGGCATGTCTCCTGTTAGCGCCTCCATGCTCTGGACACTACGCTGACAGGCACAGCAAACCTTCTTGCCACAACTTGCATTGATGTGCCATCCTGGATGAGCTGCACTACCTGAGTCACTTGTGTGGGTTGTAGACTCCGTCTCATGCTACCACTACAGTGAAAGCACCGCCAGCATTCAAAAGTGACCAAAACATCAGCCAGGAAGCATAGGAACTGAGAAGTGGTCTGTGGTCACCACCTGCAGAACCACTCCTTTATTGGGGTGTCTTGCTAATTGCCTATAATTTCCACCTGTTGTCTATCCCATTTGCACAACAGCATGTGACATTGATTGTCATTCAGTGTTGCTTCCTAAGTGGACAGTTTGATTTCACAGAAGTGTGATTGACTTGGAGTTACATCGTGTTGTTTAAGTGTTCCCTTTTTTTGAGCAGTGTATATAATAACTATATATATTGTGTATATATACACCGACATTATAAAAAATAAATAATAATTAAAAAATAAATAAACTAAAAAGCATTAAAAATTTATATATATATATGTAATTTTATTCTAACTGTATTTTGATATGAATATATATATATATATGTATATATATATATATACACACACACACACACACGCATATATATATGTGTGTGTGTGTGTGTGTGTGTGTGTGTATATATATATATATATATATATATATATATATATCATATATATATATATATATATCTATATCAAAATACACTTAGAATGAAATTATATATATATATATATATATCTATGTATATCCCCTTTTTTTTTTTCAATGTCTTAATTTTTATTAGTTTTGCGTCGCGCCGAGCGACAAAGTAGGGGGATACAGAAAGGAAGAAGGGGAGGGGGTAACATTGTATAGACACAATCAAATATTACATTACATATATAGTGCATGGCTAACATTGTAAGGTGGCTGACATTTAGCGAGGTAGTTACATTCTGATTTGGGTTTGATCCAAGTTAGGCTAGGCTCGACAAAGTGTATCAGAGATTGTCGGACTTGTTTTTGGGGGCCCTGATGATACTCGTTTGTTTGACCTGCATTACTAATGGGGTGCGGTGGGGCGACCCTACGACCCTAGTCATCTGAGGACCCTTAGACTGCAACATTGGGTATTGGTCTGGTGGAGGAGTTTAGATGTCTGCGAGCAATCACCTCGGGGGAGTTTGGGTATCGTTCGTTGGATATTCAACTAGAGCCTGCCAAAAGCGATGGCCCTCCCTCCACCATTCATCTCGCTACCTGCCTGAGTGTGCTGCATTCCAGCTAAGCCATAGTTTTGCGTGTTTATCCTCACTGGATTGCAATCCGAATGCTAGTCTTTCGTGGTCATAAGTCGAGTGAACTCTGTTTTTCACCTCCTGAATACTAGGGGGATCTGAGCTTTTCCATCTGCTAGCTATGCTAGTTTTGGCAGCTAACAATATGTGATATATAACTGTCTTGTGGGGGGAGGCCAGTGTGCCGGTGTGAATATGTAGAAGATAGCATTCCGTGCGTAATGGAATGGTAAGCCCTGTCACCTCCTTTATCAGTGTCCTGACCTGTTGCCAAAATTGTATCAATTTAGTACACTTCCAGAAGACATGAAGCAATGTGCCCACTACATCACCGCAACGCCAGCATACCCGCGGGACATCTGGGTATAGCTGGGCTAGGCGAGATGTTTAATGTGGTGTATAAGTGGTTCTAGACAGAGGATAAAAAGCAGGGGTGACAGAGGACAACCTTGTCTCGTTCCGTTACTGATTGTGAAAGATTGTGATAAAAAACCAGAGTTAAAAACCTTGGCTGATGGTGCACCATATAACGCCATGATGCTCCCTAGGAAGGTATCTGGAAAACCCATTTTCAGTAGGGTAGCTTTCAGATACTTCCAATTAAGTCGGTCAAATGCTTTCTCAGCGTCGAGTCCCAGGATCACCCCGTGTTGGTTGCTTGTCCCCGCCCAATTGACCAGGTTCAAACAGTGACGTGTGTTGTCTCCCACTTGTCGTCCGGGGACGAACCCAGCTTGTTCTGCTGATACTAAGTCCGTGAGAAGGGGTTTCATGCGGGATGCGAGTAGTTTAGCGTAAAGCTTAGCGTCCGCGTTAAGGAGCGAGATTGGTCTTAAGTTCTCACACTTGGTGGGCGGTTTGCCCGGTTTGGGAAGCGTGATAATATGCGCTTCAAGCATTTCTTTTGGCATGATCCCTGTCGATTTAATGTCATTAAAAAGTATGGTTAGAAAGGGTGTTAGGGTCTTTGCTAGTTTAATGTAATAGTAGTTTGAGAATCCGTCTGGACCCGGGGCCTTATGTTTCGGGAGGGATGCAATAGTTTTTGAGACCTCGTCGTCTGTGAACGGTCGGTCGAGTGCTTCTTTTTGTGCTTGTGTCAAGTGAGGGAGTTCGACGTGGCTGAGGAATTCATCTATGGAGGCATGTGTCGGTTGGGGTACCAGGGGATCGTCTTTTAAATTATATAGATTGGAGTAGAAGGACGCCAGCGTGTTTACAATATCATTAGGATTATATAATTTGGAGGCGTGAGAAGTTTCAATGAAGGGGATTTTCGACTGGAGCCGTTGGGCTTTTAACTTATTAGCTAATAGTTTACCCGCTTTGTTGCCTTGTATATAATGTTTCAATCTAAGGGCTCTCATGCTCCTTTCGATTGTCTGTAAAGAAATAGCATTTAAGTTCCTCTGCAAGCGCGCTACAGTTTTAGCTAATTTAGTGGACGGGTTTTGTTTATTGAGTTTAGCGGCCTCTGCCAGTTCAAGGGTTACCCGCCTTATCTCCTCTTCGTGCTTCCTTTTTTTTCGGGACCCGATTTGAATTAGTACCCCCCTGACCATGGTTTTGTGAGCTGCCCATTGAGATTGTATAGGGACTTCCTCGGACATGTTTTCCTTGAAATAATTGGTTGCGGATTCAAGGATAGTTTGCAGCGACGTGGGATCGTCCAGAAGACTTTCGTTAAGTCTCCATTTTCCTCTCCCACGGATTGGGTATAGGCTGCTAAGGGTAACTATTACCGGGGCATGATCTGACCACGTCCAAAGCCCTATATCTACTTCAGTTATGTTTGTTAAGGTTAGTTTATCTACCAGTGTTAGGTCAATGCGTGAGTAGGTTGAGTGGATTGGTGAGAAATATGTGTAGTCTCTGCCTGTTGGATAAATGTTACGCCAAACGTCATATAAGTCTAGTTCGAACATAATGTCTGACAAGGTTTTGCCATTATGATATGCGTAGGGGGACGGTTTCTTATTATTCACCCGTTGTATGTCCAAGTTGGGGTCAGGGCTGCAGTTGAAGTCCCCGCAGATTATGACCTGTCCTCGCTTCATTGAATCTATCTTTTTAAGTGCATTGCGTAAGAATGTGATTTGGCCTTCATTAGGGGCATAAAGGGACGCTAGGGTTATATCTACGCCATTGAGTGAGCCTACCAATACCTGGAGGCGTCCTGCTGTATCTGCATAAGTGTCGCATGGTTGGAATGCCCAGTCCGCATGGAATAGAATGGAAACCCCCTTAGACTTGTTTGGTGAATATACGTGGAAGGCTTGGGGGTAGCGCTTGGTTTGGAATTTAGGGGGGTTGTTAACGCACAGGTGAGTTTCTTGGAGACATATCACTGCAGCGTGTGATTTGTGCATATCTCTTTGTGTGGGCTGTTCAGTCCTTTGACGTTCAAGGAGAGGATTTTAAATGTGGTTTGAGTCATTTGATGGTAAAAACTATATGACTTTTGAATATACTCGGAACAGTGGTATTTATAGAAGTGGGAGACCTGGTCGTTTTAAAGCACTGGGCTAGTCTCATAAGCAGAGTACTATAGGCGATCCATTTTGGTTTGTGTCCAAGAGGGGGGTGGGAAAGAAGTAAACTAGGGAAGGATTGGGGAACCAAGGGAAAAAACATACCATCCCTGCTACCTGCAGGGTTTATCTCCGAATCCGCGTGAGGGAAAGCCTCACTCTTCATCGGCAAGGGGGACGTGGAGCAGCCTCCACCGTTGATGGCCCTATGGAATATTAGGAAAAAATGAACAACTTATGGGTAACCAGTAATTGCTCTTCTGGTGTGGACCGAGGCGTATTATCAAAATGGGGTGATATATTGTTTTTTTTTTTTTTTAAATACTGAGTTGATAATATTGGAACATTACTCAGATCTTAGTATTTGTTGTTTTGCAGCTTATGTGTGATCTGTAGTCCCTGCCTATAGACCTCGTGGGGGGAGGAGGTTGCAACCCGGGTATGAGTCTAACATTACTTGCTTAGAGCTGTTGTGCTGGCTTATCTAGTGGAGTTTCCTGAGGGTGCACTAGGCTCCAACATGGTCTCTCACCACTTGAGGGATCTGGCTCCTTTCACTGGTCCCCGGGTGCTACGGCCTATATGGCTAGCGAAAGTTCCTCCCCTACCCACCGTCTAGCATGTGCCCGGTCTTGAATAGTCTGATATACTTTTACAGACTGGAGTATGAAACAGTAACATTGGCAATTCAATAGATAGGGGTAATAAGTCTAAACATTTGTTGTATGGTAAGTGGGTTATTGTGCTCAGCGGAAACGTGGGAATGCTGGGGAGTAGTGAATCCCTTATCACAGAAGTAAGGTGATTAATGCCCAGCCAAGTGAGGGATTTAGTGTAAGCTGACTGTGACCTAACCAGTTGATCACACTAGCGTAAACCCACCCATGAAACTTAATAATAAATTGCATCTTAAACATAACATTTGATAATACTTATGTGCCAGGAGTGCAGGCAATCTTCAATGAAGCGTTCATATTAGTCCCGGCTTTGCGAGGCAGCAGCAGCCCAGACCATCCTCCACTCTGGCAGGAACTTCTGCGGAGAGTTGTGGGTTGAAGCGGACCTCCCTTGCGCATGGTGTAGACCCCACTCTTTTAGCTTCTCCATAGCTGCCTCCGGTTCTAGAATTGTGACGGATCTGTCCCGGTACCAGACCAGCAGTTTCGTGGGGTATCCCCACCGATAAGGTATGTTGTGGTTCCGGAGAGTCTTGGTCACATTCACGAATTCCCCTCTCCTCGTCATCGTTGTCGCGGAAAGGTCGGCGTATATTTGGACATTCTGATACGGTTCGGGAAATTTGGCAAGTTTTCTTGCTGCGTTTAACAGTTTCTCTTTTGCGGTGTAATAATGGAATCTGGCAATGGTATCTTTAGGTGTATCATCTGTAAAGCGAGCCGGTCTCGGGAGTCTATGGACACGGTCCATCTCCCAGGCGGCATTGTCCACCTGCGGGGCCAAGAGCTTGCAGAGGGTTTTGAGGTAGAGAGGAAGAGCCTCATTGGTGACAGCGTCGCTAATGCCCCTAAAACGCAGATTATTACGACGTGACCGATCCTCAATGTCTGCCAATTTGATTTTAAGGGACTTTTGTTCCTCTTCTAGGCTTTGCATTTTGTCAACCAGATCATTGTGGGCTGCACAGATCTCCTCTGTTTTCTTTTCTAGGTGGCTAGTGCGGCCTCCTAGTTCAGTGATCTCCTTCCTCAGCTCGTTGGTGTATTGGCGGAGGTCAGCTCGGAGCGAGCCCTTTAATGCCTGCAGCATTGCGTGGAGGCTCTTGTTAGTGACCAATTCTTCATCAGGTGTTGGTGGGTCAAATTCTAGAGCCTCTTGGCTTTCTGGTGATGTCGGGCGGGCAGCATGGCCGTCGCTATCTTGCGCCGGCCTCGTTTTGTCTTTTTTGTTTTGCCTCACCGGGTCTGTAATTTTTGTCTGCTTGGAGGGTGCCATAACGTTCTTGGACACTGTACCCACTGTTGTTGCTCAGTTGTGTCCGGGTTGCCGTGGCTGAGATGTCGCTTTGGGCCTAGTGGAGCACGGAGCGATCTCTACATGCGACTTCTCCTTTCAGCAGTTGGTCACACCCCCTATGTATATCCCCTTAATGACCGTGGACATACTACGTATGTCTGACAAAAAAAACGGTTGTTAAGGCTCACGGACATACCTAGTATGAACGCTAACTTTGGAAAATACCCCATTTGGAATACCCTGGGTTACTTACATTTGAAAATGGTATGCCATGATGGGGTTATTTCACATTCCTGGGCTACCATATGGTTTCAAAAGGCAACACATCCAGCAAACCAATCTGGCAAATTGGGCGAGCCCTATAGTAACCCTGTAACTTTCCAAAACACCATAAAACCTGTACATGGGGGTATTATTCTACTCGGGAGACTTCGCTGAACACAAATATGAGTGTTCTTTGTCAGTAACACATAACAGGATCCATGCCTAAAGTACAATGTGTTTGAAAAATAATACAAAAAAGTTAGTACGCAAAAGGTTGACAAAGACTGGTGGAAGAATTAGCATGGCAAGTGTTAAAATACCACCATTTGAAATACCCTAAGATGTCTACTTTTCAAAAATATATGGTTTTATATGGTTTTTGGGAGTAAATGACATTGGCCAACTTCAAAAATGTCCCAGATAAGACATGGGTGCATGATGACCAGCTGTCAAAATTCCAAGTTGGAAAACTGGAATACGCAACCTCCAAATAAGGTCTTTTAGCCCCCAGAGAACCTAACACACCTATACATGGGGGGTAGCACTGTACTCAGGAGATGTTGCTGAACACATATTGGGGTGTTCTTTGGCAGTAACCCTTAAAGTTCTAATGTACATGTATTCTTAAATTGCTATGTGTGTCAAAAAAATCACCAATTATTTTATTTTGTTTTAAATTAAAATGGTTGCATGAAAAGAGTAAAAATACCCCAAGTTTAATACCTTAGGTTGTCTTCTTTTAAAAAATATATACATGTGAAGGGTTATCCAGGGATTCATGACAGATACCAGTGTTACAATGTAACTTGCGTTAATTTTGAAAAAAAAAATGGTTTGGAAATAGCAAAGTGCTACTTGTACTTTTTCCCCAAAAAGCTAAAAACATGTTAAAATTGGGTTTCTAAACTTCCCCTGATGAGCCTTTGTTCGGCGAAACGCACGTTGGGGCTCCTGACACTTGGTCCTGTTTGGTGCAAATATTTACATTTTCTTGCTACCTTCACGTATATTCTTAAATTATATTGCTATACCCAGGACCTTTCCATGGACTATCTTATTAGATCTATTACAATAGATTAGTTTACCAGTTTAGCGCTATCTCACTAGTCATTGATAGGTGCCCATGAAGCACAGATTAGTGCAGTTGTGATTCTTTTTACAATGATCATATCTCAATGCTGACCGTCTATTTAGCTATACCACAGAGCAGCTAGCCAGTTAACTCTATCTATTATCTAGAGACAGGTGCCCTCGAAGGCACAGATCAGGGAATCTACGGAGATTGTGTGTTATCCACGGATATGTTCCTAGATGTGTCAGCTAATTTTCATTATACAATAAAAAGAGACAAATACCAGTATATACACCTCCCCAATGTGATCACAACAAAAATAAGTGATATTACCAATATAGAACTGGACTGTAATGTAAACAGCGTAGAACTTGATTGGGGTATAAACTAAAATAGAAAAAATATAAAAAACATAGTGCAAACTGTATGATAATAAATAAGTAATAAATAGGTATGTGACTCTCACTCACATTCTCCAGAGCCGTACCAGGCTCTGTATAGCAGGCTCAGGGGTGCCAATAACTGGCTAACGATCCAGGTGGTCCAATATATATGAGACTCAAAAGGTTGAATACAAAATATATTTATTTATAAAAATATATAAAAAAGTGTATACACTGCTGGGCACTATGGGGGTGGAACCCAAAACAGACAAGGATATATATAAAACAATAATGGAATTCCACTTACCCCTATCTGTATAGTAGCCCAGAGTGACAGAAATACACATAAAATAACAAATACAAATGCAGAAGATTGAAGCAGACGCGTTTCGGCCAATAGCCTTCCTCCAGTGCTTGTCTTCATGTCCTATTGAGTCTTCTTTTATAAGTCTTATCTGTCCCATTCACCTGGATCCAATTTCGTACCGGCGTCGCGTCACTTCCGGTTTCGCGGGTGACGTCACTTCCGGTTTTTCGGCCGGCTGGAACGCACGCTGAAACGCGGCGTTCGGGATGTAGATTGTTATGATTAAGTCCCCATAGCAACCTTAGCCTCCATATTTGCAAAATATCATAATAGAATAAGAAAAAACACAAATTAAAGATATAATCTATATATAGCATACACAATACAGATATTTGATAACTATCATCTATCTCTTGATATCTAAAGAGAAATTTAAAGATGTATAAGATAATCTATTCTTAGAAAAATTATACAATGCAATATGTGGCCATAGAACTCCCCACATAAATACCAATTAAACAAGAAGCAAGTATAACCTTCTAAACCTAATAGTTCAAATAAAGTAAATACTATAAACAATGTATAGATCCTATAAAAAATGTATAAACTCAAAATCTAAATTCAATCCCTTCGGGGATAGGGTATTAACATCGAAAATCCACTTACCCTCTATCTTCGCTAGCTCTTTAACATTATTATCTCCCCTCCAATTCTTAAATTTCTTAAAAATAACAATATATGACAGTAGGGAGGAATCCCCACCATGTTTCTCAGTAAAGTGTGCCGATACACTATGTTTCATATACCCCCTCTGGATATTACCCACATGCTCCGCAACCCTGGTTTTAAATGCCCTGGTGGTCATTCCAATGTATTGCAGACCACATGGGCACCAGAGGAGGTATATGACATTAGTGGAATTACAGGTTAGAACCTGATGAATTTTGAATGTGCGATTAGTAGAGTGAGAGGTAAATTCTGTCTGTTTATGTTTATCAAATATTGTTCTCTTACAGGCTAGACAGGATTTGCAGGGATAAAAACCCTTTTCTAGTCCAAAGAAGTTTTTCTCTTCCCCTTTATCCCTAATAAAACTTGTAGTTAGATGTTGTTTTAAGTTTTTTGACCCTCTATAAATAATACGTGGCCTATCACCAATAATTTCCCTCAGATTCGGATCTAGTTTAAGGATACGCCAGTGTCTATTAATAATATGCTTAATTTGCTTGGCATCTTCACTATAATTCAAAATAATTGGTACCTGGTCTGCACCCTTCTTCTCCTCCCTAGGAGAAAACCCGTTTTTAACGGAGGAAGGTAGCTGGGCGCGTAACCTGGTCCTTTATCGTCGTTTTATAGACGATATTTTTTTCATCTGGCGCGGAGATGTAGAATCACTGCGGCCATTTTTGGAATTCTTGAACCTTCAGCATCCAGACATTAAATTGACAAGTGAGTATAGTGCATCCAATATTAACTTCCAGGACTTGAATATCTATGTAGACAATGAAGGGATTAAGACCAAGACTTTCTTTAAGAAGGTCGACGTCAATGGTTACATAGAAACGTCCAGTTGCCACTATGAATCCTGGTTACGAAGCATTCCTAAGGGCCAGTTCCTTAGGCTGTTTAGGAACTGTAGTGATGCTGAAGTGTTTGAGGAACAGGCAGTTTGCTTGAAGGACAGGTTTGTAGAGAAGAAATATGACGCCAAGGAATTGGATAGTTGTATTAATTCCATTAAGAAGATGGACCGAAGTAAGGTTCTGAAGAAAAGGATACCTAGGGAGGAGAAGAAGGGTGCAGACCAGGTACCAATTATTTTGAATTATAGTGAAGATGCCAAGCAAATTAAGCATATTATTAATAGACACTGGCGTATCCTTAAACTAGATCCGAATCTGAGGGAAATTATTGGTGATAGGCCACGTATTATTTATAGAGGGGCAAAAAACTTAAAACAACATCTAACTACAAGTTTTATTAGGGATAAAGGGGAAGAGAAAAACTTCTTTGGACTAGAAAAGGGTTTTTATCCCTGCAAATCCTGTCTAGCCTGTAAGAGAACAATATTTGATAAACATAAACAGACAGAATTTACCTCTCACTCTACTAATCGCACATTTAAAATTCATCAGGTTCTAACCTGTAATTCCACTAATGTCATATACCTCCTCTGGTGCCCATGTGGTCTGCAATACATTGGAATGACCACCAGGGCATTTAAAACCAGGGTTGCGGAGCATGTGGGTAATATCCAGAGGGGGTATATGAAACATAGTGTATCGGCACACTTTACTGAGAAACATGGTGGGGATTCCTCCCTACTGTCATATATTGTTATTTTTAAGAAATTTAAGAATTGGAGGGGAGATAATAATGTTAAAGAGCTAGCGAAGATAGAGGGTAAGTGGATTTTCGATGTTAATACCCTATCCCCGAAGGGATTGAATTTAGATTTTGAGTTTATACATTTTTTATAGGATCTATACATTGTTTATAGTATTTACTTTATTTGAACTATTAGGTTTAGAAGGTTATACTTGCTTCTTGTTTAATTGGTATTTATGTGGGGAGTTCTATGGCCACATATTGCATTGTATAATTTTTCTAAGAATAGATTATCTTATACATCTTTAAATTTCTCTTTAGATATCAAGAGATAGATGATAGTTATCAAATATCTGTATTGTGTATGCTATATATAGATTATATCTTTAATTTGTGTTTTTTCTTATTCTATTATGATATTTTGCAAATATGGAGGCTAAGGTTGCTATGGGGACTTAATCATAACAATCTACATCCCGAACGCCGCGTTTCAGCGTGCGTTCCAGCCGGCCGAAAAACCGGAAGTGACGTCACCCGCGAAACCGGAAGTGACGCGACGCCGGTACGAAATTGGATCCAGGTGAATGGGACAGATAAGACTTATAAAAGAAGACTCAATAGGACATGAAGACAAGCACTGGAGGAAGGCTATTGGCCGAAACGCGTCTGCTTCAATCTTCTGCATTTGTATTTGTTATTTTATGTGTATTTCTGTCACTCTGGGCTACTATACAGATAGGGGTAAGTGGAATTCCATTATTGTTTTATATATATCCTTGTCTGTTTTGGGTTCCACCCCCATAGTGCCCAGCAGTGTATACACTTTTTTATATATTTTTATAAATAAATATATTTTGTATTCAACCTTTTGAGTCTCATATATATTGGACCACCTGGATCGTTAGCCAGTTATTGGCACCCCTGAGCCTGCTATACAGAGCCTGGTACGGCTCTGGAGAATGTGAGTGAGAGTCACATACCTATTTATTACTTATTTATTATCATACAGTTTGCACTATGTTTTTTATGTTTTTTCTATTTTAGTTTATACCCCAATCAAGTTCTACGCTATTTACATTACAGTCCAGTTCTATATTGGTAATATCACTTATTTTTGTTGTGATCACATTGGGGAGGTGTATATACTGGTATTTGTCTCTTTTTATTGTATTATGTAAATCTGGTGTATAAGGGAAGCACTAGGGTACCGGTTACACCATCTATTGTATACTTTATACTATATACAGAATTGTCAAAATTACAGTGAAGCGCCTACGCACTATCCTTCTTTTTTTCTGTAATTTTCATTATACACCCATAGACTGAGACATTGCTGCAGACTTATGCATCTCAGTCTATATTGGCGTCTTCGGAGCATGGTATTTTATCTGTTTTTTTCTATGGGGCATTAACCTTGATAGCTGTTCCTACTTATTACTTAAAATTAACATATCTATGCTATCTTGCTAACAATCTATATATTTTCCTGAGATAGCACGTTGCACCAGTTCTTTATACCCTCATTTAGCAACTTTTTTCTTTTGCTAACATTGTGCTGATGATACTTTATTTGAGGACAATAATAGATTTTGCTACAACTTGTGTAAATATATTACGATCTAGCAATCTAGCCAGTCAATTGTAACTGTGTTGCGTGCACTGTACAGCTACTGCTTCAGGGGAGTGTTTGCTTAACCCCTGACTGGGTTTCTGCCCAAATTTTGTTCTGTTTATTTATTTATTTGTTATATTTTTCTTCACTCCCCTCCTTTTTGTACATATTCCTCACTTAGCATATTTAGATCTTGTCAAGTATACTGCAACAATTAACTACAATGGTGACGGATCTGACAAGTGACTAAGCATTTGTGTGTATGTTTTTAGTTTTACTAATAAAGGATTTTATTGACCCTTTCTATGATAGTACTGGGACAGATTACTTTTCTTCATTTATTTATTTCTAAACTCAGGACAAAATTTAGAAACTATTTAGCATGGGTGTTTTTTGGCAGTTGTAGATGCGTGAAAGATTTTGGGGGTCAAAGTTCGAAAAAGTGTGTTAATTTACACCCCACTCGAAATGTCCTGAATGTTACGGTTTCCATCTCTCACACTGATC
>OW240918.1:81632519-81669088 GCA_933207985.1 Pelobates cultripes
CCCCGCCCCCCTTGACTTGTATTTTTGACCTTCGGCTAATTTTCTCAATCTGTCTGTGTCCATGACCTCGACTTTTATTTTGACCATTCTCCATTACGTTCAGTCCGGGCATTCTAAGGCCTGGTATATGTTCTTATTCTATGTTTTGTATGTGTTACATAGTTCTGCGTTTTGGGACAGATAGTATTTGTGACATTATGACAGGCCCATGGACCCTGCAGAACTATGTCATTATATGAAAATTTGCTCAGGCTTTTCAAACACTGTTAATCTGCACTGCCCATCTTTAGCCAGAAGAGACATCCCCTCCACAAGTGCCCATGGTTCCTATTCTTTATAAGGTGCCTTCTATCTCCTTATCACCTCCTCATTTTGGAGGCAATGCACAATAATGGCATGGTTTTCTTAATCAGATTGAGTATCATTTTGAAGCTTCACCTGGGCCTTCCCCTCTGATAGAGCAAAAATAGGTTAGTTGATGGCAAAAAGGAGAGGAGGAAGTGAGACCGTAAGGTCCTAAACGGAAGAATAGTGCAACAAAGAAAGGAAGCCCTACCTTTATTAATCCTAATGATGGGAGCGATATTAAAATGGACAGAAAAATAAGGGAGACCTCGGAGAAGGTAGTGGTTTGTCAACACACCTTCCAATCCCAATTACTAACCTACTCAAAGTAACCAGGCTATGTCAAAATATCCATACAAGCCTAGGTTACTGTAGAAAGAGTGTAGGAAGTAGAAAAAAACAGGTCTTAGATAGTGATGTCCCGAACGGTTCGCTGGCGAATAGTTCCCGGCGAACATAGCGTGTTCGCGTTCGCCACGGATGGCGAACATATGCGATGTTCGGTCCGCACACTATTAATTTACTAATACTAAGTAAAAATTACTTAGTATTAGTAAATTGTGCCCCTACTCGCAATACCGCGAGTAGGGGCATGTCTATTAAACAGCCTGTTGCTGCTCACTGTTAAAAAAAAAAAAAGGGTCCCCCCCGGTGGGGGCCCTAAATACTAATAGGGGGGGGACCTATTGTCCCCCCCCTGGCCCCACCCCTGAGCGGTGGGTGGGGGCCCTAAAATTAACAATAAGGGGGGGACCTATTGTCCCCCCATCCCCCACCCCTGAGCGGTGGGTGGGGGACCTAAAATGAACAATAAGGGGGGGACCTATCGTCCCCCCTGTCCCCACCCCTGCGCGGCGGGTGGGGGCCATATTGATAATGAGGGGGGGACCTACTGCCCCCCGGCCCCCACCCCTACGCGGTGGGTGGGGGCCATATTGATAATGAGGGGGGCGGGACACCTACTGTTCTCCCCCCCGGCCCCCACCCCTGGGCTGCGGGTGGGGGCCCTAAGTAAATTCCCCCCCCAAGGTGACTAGGGGTCCCCAAGCCCCTAGTCACTCCCCCCACCCCCCAAATAAAAAGTCCCTACCTACCCCCCTCACCCTAAAAAATAGCGAGGGGGGAATAAAATAACTAACCTGTAAAATAAAATTAAACTTACCATTCGACGTCTTCTTTTTTCTCAAATCTTCATTTTTCAGCCCCAAAAAAGGCCAAATAAAAAACCATCATAACCGTCGAACTAAAAAAAATAAAAATCCAGAGCTGCAGGGCCATCTGAGTCACCGATACCACAGAGACTGACTCGAAGGAGAAGCTTTTGGCTATAATTAGGCTAAGAACACTCTGATTGGTGGGTAGCCATCCAATCACAGTGCTCTGTGTCATTTTACACAGCGTGGGAAAATTCCAAAGAACTTTCCCACGCTGTGTGAAATGACACAGAGCACTGTGATTGGATGGATTTCAAGCCATCCAATCACAGTGCTCTGTGTCATTTTACACAGTGTGGGAAAATTGAACTTTCCCACACTGTGTAAAATGACACAGAGCACTCTGATTGGCTTAAACCCACCAATCAGAGTGTTCTTAGCCTAATTGCAGGGTGTGCCAAGGCTTTATATGCCTTCCCCCGCCCTGCAGAGCTCAGTCTGCGCGGAGCCCTCCATGGGCGAAGATGGATTATTTTTTTGCGCTCAGGTTTTTTCTTTTTCGTCTGGTTTTTTTTTTGCGCTCGGGATTTTTTTTTTTTTTTTTTAGTTCGACGGTTATGATGGTTTTTTATTTGGCCTTTTTTTTGTGGCTGAAAAATGAAGATTTGAGAAAAAAGAAGACATCGAATGGTAAGTTTAATTTTATTTTACAGGTTAGTTATTTTATTCCCCCCTCACAATTTTTTAGGTTGAGGTGGGTCGGTAGAGACTTTTTATTTGGGGAGGTGGGTGACTAGGGGCTTGGGGGCCGGGGGGGACAATTGGTCCCCCCTTATTGTTATTAGGGCCCCCACCCACCGCTCAGGGGTGGGGGCCGGGGGGGGACAATAGGTCCCCCCTTATTGTTCATTTTAGGGCCCCCACCCACCGTTCAGGGGTGGGGGCTGGGGTGGGACAATAGGTCCCCCCCTTATTGTTCGTTTTAGGGCCCCCACCCACCGCTCAGGGGTGGGGACCGGGGGGGACAATAGGTCGCCCCCTTATTGTTATTAGGGCCCCCACCCACCGCTCAGGGGTGGGGGCCGGGGGGACAATAGTTCCCCCCCTTATTGTTATTAGGGCCCCCACCCACCGCTCAGGGGTGGGGGCCGGGGGGGGACAATAGGTCCCCCCCTTATTGTTATTAGGGCCCCCACCCACCGCTCAGGGGTGGGGGCCGGGGGGGGACAATAGGTCCCCCCCTTATTGTTATTAGGGCCCCCACCCACCGCTCAGGGGTGGGGGCCGGGGGGGACAGTAGGTTTCATGTTCGCGACATCACTAGTCTTAGAAGGAAGGATCACTGCTAGGCTAAATTAGAGGATGAACCCATACACCTAACCTGAAAAGGGGAGTGGAGGGGAAAAGAAAACTCCCAAAATCCCAAACCCAATTCTAAGTCACTATTAAGAGAAAAAAAAAATATCAATAGTGATATAACTCGGCACTGTGATGTGACACACAGATGCCTACCTGTATACCTCTCCCTGCCTGTCCAATTAACTAGTCTACATAAATTAGCCTAAATAGACATTCATAATTCTGTGCTACCAAGTGAATGAGAAGAGAAAAAAATAAATAAATAAATTAGCTTGACGCGCGTTTCGGCATGTTAACATGCCGTCGTCAGGAGCAATGAACCTGTAATGTAGCAATGTGGCCGCTTATATACTGCTTGTAGCGTTTTAATTAGTCAGCTGCGTGTGCCCATGTGGGTGTGTGCTGCCGAATTGACTACCTCCCGATTGGTCGCGGGTCTGATCACTTGACCGAACGTCACAAATCAATTTGGCCAATCGGAGGGAGCACACGTGGGGAGGCTGGGTGCATAGGGTGGAAGTGGCAACGTGACGTCAACAAATGACGAGATCACGTTGCCACCCACCGGGCCCGTCCCAAGATAGGGATGCCGTTTATTTTCTTCTATTCTCCAAAGTCACCTAAAGGTGACACCTAAGAAAGAGGAAAGTGTCATATAAAGGGAGGAGGGAGAGACAGAAAAGCATCCTCCATACACTACATCAGCTGTAAAGGCTGGTTAGTCATTGAGTTATAACACGAAGCTGACATAAAGGAATCTCAGTACCTAAATAATGTAACGCCTGCTGTTATTATTGACGCAATATGTCCCTACTACCTAAAGATTAACATAAACAGGAGTTATTAGGTGGACCAAAAAGGCCCAAATCGAAGTTATATTGGGTTAGGAATTATAATAACCCTTTGGAATATACCAATAATTACATGCCTGTCTATAAGGGGAGAGGTAATAGGGGCTTTTAAATGGGTAAACTTGCTTAAAATACAATAAAGTAAAGAGGACCTTTATTTTATCTGAGTGCAGTAATTAATATATATAGGCAGCTGCCAATTGGGAAAGCTACATAGAGGATGAAAATTAAATAAATAAATATAACTATATACAATCACTCCTACTATCCATATAAACGGACAAAAGTAGGATAATCCTTGTTATATAACACACATCAAAAATAGTGAACGACTACAAAAAAGCGGCAAATGAAAAACCCTTATTCAATCCTGCGGGTGAGAGGGTCTTAAGTCTGTAAATCCAGTAGGATTCCCGTTGTCTCAACTTTAAATCCCAGTCACCTTTTCTTTGAGTCTGTGGGATATGCTCAATTCCCACAAATCTAATCTTTTTAGATGAATTGGAATGGTGTATTTTCAGATGACGGGATATCGGAGTTTCTAAGGGTCTCCTAACTGAATTGACGTGTTTCTCCCAAGTGCCGAGATAGAGGTTGGCATAGGAGGGGGCACACGACGTACCCATGGCAGTCCCCCTTATTTGTTGGTAAATAGTACCGTTAAATAGGAAAATATTTTTGGTGAGCACCATTCTAAGTATATTAGAGACAAAGTCAATATATGCTCCTGGGGACTGTAGCTCTTTTTCTAAAATGGTCCTGATGTTGTCAATTCCCTTTAAATGTGGTATAGAGCTATAGAGTGATTCCACATCGAGACTACACAAAAGTGCTTGCACTGGTATGGATAAGTCCCTCAAAAAATTCAAGATTTGTTTAGTATCCCTTATATATGATGATAACTTAGATACAATGGGGGATAGAATGTTGTCTAAATAAATACTTAGATTTTGGTTACCACAACCCGACACAATTGGTCTACATGATGGATTATTTAAGGATTTATGAACCTTAGGTAAACTATAAAATGTTGAAAGTACTGGTTGTTTAATCAGCATGAAATCAAACTCATTTTTAGTAATGAGTTTATCTGTTAATGCATTGTTCAATAATGATTTGATTTCGGTAAAATGCTGCATAGTAGGGTCGTGACCAAGTCTCTGATAGGTTTCCCTATCATTTAGCAAGCGCTGCACCATTTGTACATAGTTGGAATGGTCCATAAGTACTATATTCCCACCCTTATCAGATGGTTTAATCACCAATTTGTCGTTCTCCTTAAGTTGTTTCAAAGCTAATTTTTCTTTGCTATTCAAATTGCAACAGGATTCTATATTCAGAGTACCTAAGTCCGCTTTTTCAATGTCCCTACATACCATCTCCAAGAAGACTTCAATGTTTTTATAGTCTTTCAATTGGGGGGTAAATCGGTTCTTAGGTGCAAGGTGGGTAATTGGAATGTGGTCACTAGGGTCATTAGAATCAAGAAGTTCAATTAATGTCTCTAAACAGTCCATATCTTTAACTGTTAGTCCCAAGTTTAGGGTTTTCTGGTTTTTTTTATGTGTATGGTACTTATGTAATGCTAACTTGCGAGCAAATAAATATAAGTCCTTAGTCCATATGAATTTATTAAAAGGAGGTGTAGGCACAAAAGATAGACCCTTAGAAAGAGTTTTGATTTGTATATCAGTCAAGCTAAATGAGGATAAGTTAATGACCCTTAGGTCATTCGCTACTGTCGTCGGTATTTCCTCTGGTATTTCCACATCACAGTGCCGAGGTATATCACTATTGATATTTTTTTTTTTCTCTTAATAGTGACTTAGAATTGGGTTTGGGATTTTGGGAGTTTTCTTTTCCCCTCCCCTCCCCTTTTCAGGTTAGGTGTATGGGTTCATCCCCTAATTTAGCCTAGCAGTGATCCTTCCTTCTAAGACCTGTTTTTTTCTACTTCCTACGCTCTATCTACAGTTACCTAGGCTTGTATGGATATTTTGACATAGCCTGGTTACTTTGAGTAGGTTAGTAATTGGGATTGGAAGGTGTGTTGACAAACCACTTCCTTCTCCGACGTCTCCCTTATTTTTCTGTCCATTTTAATATCGCGCCCATCATTAGGATTAATAAAGGTAGGGCTTCCTTTCTTTGTTGCACTATTCTTCCGTTTAGGACCTTACGGTCTCACTTCCTCCTCTCCTTTTTTATTACATGTTGTGGGTTATTCCCGGTTTGGGAAGAATAGTTTTAGGGCAAACACTGACTCACGGGCCAAATCAGTGAACCCTGAGTCAGTGTATCTAGTATTACTATTTTTTGTAGTTGATGAATCAGTTAACGGTAAAAGCTTTAACATCGGTCAATCTGTTATGGGAATGCAATAAGACTATTGCTTATGATTATATAGAATGCCTTACTGAATTTAAATTGATGTTTATACCATTTTGGAAAGAGAAGAACGCTACCAAAGCCCTAACATATATTAAGCAAGATAACCGCTCTGTTGCAGATTACACTATTGAATTTTGGACTCTTGCTTCTGATGTAGAATGGACCAAATAGTGGGTTAATTTCTGCCTTTTCTGAAAGGTTATCCAATGCTGTTCTCAATGAGACAGCAGCTAAAGAGTTACCAGAAAAGGTAAATGACTACATCACCTACATGATGCATATTGACAACCGGCTAGATAGAGACAGAACCAGGAATAAAATCAGGCGTACTAACATGTCTTTTGCGCCTAGTTTCTCTTCTCCTGTTTTATCTACTCCTTCTTCATCTATAAAACCTGAACCAGTGCAGTTGGGAGTTATGAGACTGTCTGAGGCAGAGAAACAATTTAGGAGAAACAAATGCTTTTGTTTGTACTATGGTAAAAAGGGATATCTAAGGAATACCTATCCAATACGTCTGATAAACCTGCGCACCTAAGAACCGTCCTTAGGTGTGATGTATTTGTCCCCTGGTATGCCTCAGAGTAGGTTTCTCTTTTCTATTACCGCACAGCTTAATGACCTAAGATTTACTTGTGACGCCTTGGTTGATTCAGGTGCCGCAGAAAACTTCATTGATGTACAATTTGCTAACATACACATCTTACCTCTCAAGGAGAGATCCACACCTATGGCCGTTGAGGCCATAGATGGTAGACCACTTTCTCAACCTCTTATTACTCAGGAAAAATGGGTGTTTCCAAAAAAAAAAAAAATGTTTTTCAGATTTCTGAAGATCATCTTCTGTTAACATTGGTTGTAGGTCTTTAATGGTTTTCCGTATTTCCTCGAGAGCTGGGTTGTAGGTGACCACAAGTGGCACTCGTGTAGATATTTTCTTCTCTCTGTACGGTAGCAGGCGCATGCATGGAGTTTTTTACAGCAGAGTTGATTTGTTTGGTAATAGTCTTAGGTTTGTAGCCTGTCTCATAGATTGGGAGAGTACATTAAGATGGAAATTACGATTATTAGAATCAGAGCATATGCGATGGAACCTAGTGGCTTGGCTGTAGATGATGCCCTGTTTAGTATGGGAGGGGTGGAAGCTGAGCTGTGAAGGTAACTGCACCTGTCTGTGGGTTTTCTGTAAACTGAGGTATAGTAATATATATATATATATATATATATATATATATATATATATACCCTTTTGCATCCTTGTGGGTTTTTCTCTAGAAAATTGTCACAAGTGGAACGTAGTTATGATACAGTTAACAGAGAATTGTTAACCATTATTCTAGCCTTGAAAGAATGGCAACATCTTTGGAATGTTCTAAGGATCCACTTCTAATGTTCATTGATCACAAAAATTTGGCATACATTTGAAATGCCAAGAGACTGTCTTATAGACAAGCCAAATGGTCACTATTTTTGTCACATTTTAATTTCACTATCACCTACAGACCAGGCCCAACAAACATTAAGGCTGATACCCAATCAAGGAAATATCACATAGAGGAGGAACAGGAGCAGGAGATCTCTTCCATCATACCTCCTCACAGTTCTTTCACTATCTTCCCCTCTTCTTAGTGCCATAATAGCAGCTCAGGATCAGGCACCTAGTGACAACCCTCATGATTGGTTGTTTACCTGTTCCGGAAAGAAGAGAGATACTACGAGTTTTTCATGATAATGTGACAGCAGTACATCCTGGTATTAACAAAACAGTGTCCGCTGTCACCAGATCATTTTGGTGGTCTTCTCTTAGAAAGTATATGTGGAAGTATGTAATATTTGTGCTGTTTCTAAAGTACCTCATAAATAACAATATGGGTTATTGAAACCGCTTTCCATACTCAGTATCCCATGGTCTTATTTAGTGAAAGACTCAAGCGCACTGGTTAGATCTACTACCATTGGCTGAATTTGCTAGAAATAATGCTACTCATGATTCCTCTGCTCTTACTCCATGCTTCTTAATTATGGTTGTCATCCTACTATATTTGCTGGTACTGCTATTCTGGCCTACGATGAACATCTTGCTTGTATATGGAATATTTGGACTCAGGTCCATGCAGCGTTAAATACTGCAGCTGCACATTTCAAGTTTCAGGCTGATAGGCGGCGTTGTGCCAACCCTGTGTACCAAATAGGTGACCAGGTCTGGCTTTCCATGTGTCATATCAAGCTTAAGGTTTACCCCCAGGTTTATCGGTCCTTTTCGTCTCCTACGTCTGATTAATTATTTTTCATATTCTCTTGCTCTCCTTGCTAATCTTCATATACCTAATACCTTCCACGTATCGTTACTTAAATCATTGATTTGTAACAGATACACCTGATCAGTGTGGTCACACTGAAATCTAAAGAAATACTTACCTGAATGGCGGTGGATCCCTACCCTCTTGTGAAACAGTCCCCAGCCGGTGTGGCGTTCTAAGAGATGCCAGCCGCTGCGGTTCTGTTTTAAATAGTTTACTTTCCTATGTCCACAACTAAGATGGTGCTGATGTGTGTGCGATGTTACGTCATCAACGTGCACGCATATTTTGGGGTCAGAGATTACAATATTTAAACCCTGGTTAGCTTTTCATCTGTGCCCTGTCGTGGTTTCCACTAGTTGGTTATTGGAGAGTGCGTTCTTGTTCTTGTTATATTTGGCTTGTATTTTTGACCTTCCCTGCTTGGCTTGTATTTTTTACCTTCCCTGTTTCTGGTATCCCTGACCTTTGGCTAGTTTTCTTGATCTGTCTCTTTCTGTGTCCCTGACCTCGGCTTGTATTTTGATTATTCTTTTACGTTCAGTCCGCCCTTCTAAGGCCCGGTATAGATTCTTATTCTGTGTTTGTATATGTTATATAGTTCTACTTGTTGGATCAGATAGTATTCGTGACACTGACTTTATCTCCGGTTTCTAAGCCGGCCCAGAAGTGGTTTAGATGGATGGAAGCCGTATCTTATAGAAACAATAAGTGACCTTTGATATGTGTTCCAGACAAACATCAATCCAAATAGAAACTTTTGATTGTATCCCCTCTTTTGTGCTTGCCACAGATATAAAAATTGCATCTATGACTTTGTTGCAATTTTTCCATTCTGGAAAAATGTCACACCTACTACTTATGACCTAATACAATAGACTTCACAATTCCTTCCGAAAGGCTTAAGCTGCGCTGGTCATATTTATACTCTATGTAGGATGTGATTTCCATTCTAAAAATGCACAAATGGAGGCATGATTATTCATCTATGAGTTATTATTAATGTTTATTTTGGATATGACACTGAAACACAATTGTTCTCTTGAATGTTAATGTCATTAACATATCAAAAGAACACACTATCTAAGAGGAAATATAGCCATATGGCAAATTAGAGAGATAGTTTATATTTAAGTAGACTCAGAGGCAACTCATGTGTAACAGTTCACACCTTGCAGAGGGGCTCTGGAGTCACAGCTTCAAAGGAGTTGTAGACCGTCTGACATCTATCACATTCCTATATACTTTAAATTAATTATTCTGACATATATACTCTGAGATAAAATTGGCCATACCACCTCTACCAATTAACCTATTCATGTATACACTACACAAATCATGTTAATTAGCAATATTCTTTAGTGCAACAATGAATTATGCACCCTTGTCGTGACACCCACTGTTACTTGTCCAATCCTGTTTCCAGTAACAGTCTAACCCATTATTATTAGTCCCAATCTAACAATTTTTATTAATGATCATATGCCTTTTAACAATCTCATAAAATAAGCCTAGAAAAAGATGACAATTTATGATCACATCTTTGATATTTTTGATTGCTACATATTTAACGATGTAACTAGAAAGAAGTTAATAACATCCCAACACCTAATTATTAGCTTAGTGAAAAATGACATACATGATTATGCTAAATTAAATGACAACTATAATTAGTGCTCAGATCACTGGTAATAGAAGATGTGCCTTGAATTAATACATTTTTATAGAAACAACCAAAAGTATACAATTCATTGCATTTAGATTTACTTAGTATATACAAACTTATTTTATTTTATTCATTATTTTATTACTTGCTCTAGCTTTACTTGGCCTTGGGTGCTATGGTTAGGTTAGTGATGACAAAGGGTGTGCTTACATTTCAGAAGACCTGGACAAAAATAGCCATAGCAACATTTTGGAAATGGTTGTTAAAAAAAAAAAAAAAAAGAGAGAAAAAAAAGCAATACATTGGCTAGCATTTGGCAAATGCATTCTATATCACTAAAAATTAATAAAAATATAGGAGACTATAAGATTTGTGAGATATACAAACTGTAAGAGTTATAAGAGATATAATACTAATAATCTTAAAAGGAGGATAAAAAAGAAAGATAGGAAATCACAGTATGGAGTTTAGCATGGCTTAGTAGAGTAGTAAGACAGATAGTGCAAGTGAAGAACCAAGATAGGAAATATCCTTGGAACCATGGAAACCATTTGTGCAAATTTCTGAGGAGTATCAAAGTTTTCAAACAGGCTGCAACAGAGTAGAATGAATAAATAAAGAAGGTGCTAAAAAAAAAGGAATGCTTTTCATAAAGCATAGCAGAGCCATGCTTATATTTCTGGACTAAAGATAAGAAAATGGACATAGGTCAGATATTGAGAACGTTAAACACTGTTTTGAACAAGCAGAGGACTAAAACTTAAGTAATTAGAAACATAATTATGCAATTAAGGAATTTGTGTAGCTTATTATGTTGGTATTCAAATGTAGACATAAGATGATGTAAGCGATTAACTTAAAGAAGGAAGATTACTGAAATACTAGAATTTATAGATAGGCAAGATGCAAAAGACCTAAAGCACTTGAGTTGTCCAACAGATTGAAATAAAGAACCTATAAAGAACCTATTAGTTAACAATTACTGATATAACAAGACAATTGGAAATTTACTTTACATATTTACATAGTTGCATAGCTGCTGTTAAAAGACCAGGCATTGCAGATCTTGTTGCTGTTCCCTGCCAAAGTCACAAGAATGTTGTTAAGAGGGTAGTGAAGAATGTATAAAGGAATAATCCAAAGTAACTCATGACTTGAACCCAAGTATATTTTATGACTTTGAATTAAAATGTATTTGAGTTTGTGAATTGTGGTTGAACAAGACATACCAAGCAAGTATATAAGTGGTAAAATATTTTAGCAGCAAGATGGGCTAGTCATATTAAATATTTAGTCTTAGTGGAGCGCCAAATTAAATAAAAAGAAAAAAAATATGTATAAAAGTGAGAAAAGGGTACAGACATAGGAAAAAACCCTAACAACCTATTGTATACACAATATATATATATATATATATATATATATATAAAATCACAATTTCCCCTATTCTCTGGGTAAACTACTTGTTCTTAGTACATAACAGATCAATGTAGTATCCTTCCAATAATATCATCAGATTTAAAACCAAGTTTGGTATATTTTAAAAAATACAAAAAAATTCATAAATTTGTAATACAAATCACAGGTATATATAGTCTTTGAAAATATATGATAGAGTCCCGTAATAAGTCTTTAATATTCCTTTGTCATTCAAGTAATCCAGATTAGTAGCTCATTCCATAGCACAGATCCTTGTATAAAAAATGAATAAAAAAATATAAGTATGTTAAAAAGTATCTATCCCACCCAATAAAAGCAAATATTTTGTGCTTTTAAAATTTGCTTTATTTGAGGCATTCCTCATAAAGATATTATAAGTATATTCATAAAATATAGATAATTTATGTATGTCATAAAATATAGACAATCTATGTATTTGTATAAAATATAGACAATCTATGTATACATAAATTGTCTATATTTTATAAATATACTTATAATATTTTTACGAGGAATGGCGGAGGTGTAGTTTAAATAGACATAAACACACTGAGGCAGAGAGTAGCTACCAATGCCACTAGATGCTTCGGAACAGATATTCTAAATGATTACTCAACCAAATACAATAAAAATGTCCTTTTCCTAAAATTAGAAAGATTACTTAAACAAGAATTGAAATTAAGTGGGAATTAGCTACACTTCAACAATATATCATAGGCAATATTACACCACAAGGACTGAGGTTGTTCAAAGATCCTGAATTCTCTATAGAAGACCTTGAGCTAAAAGAAAGATGGCATGAGGCAATGGAGGATTGATCTTTTGTTTTAATTGATATTATTAAAGAATATTGGAAAAAACAGCTCCAAGGATTAGACCATGACATCAAAGAAATTCAAAACATCCTAGAACCTATGTTAGATGATGGAAACTCACAAGAAAGGATCATTAAGATTTCAGAAAGTGTTGATAGATTGGAAGAAGACATCAAGAAAACAAAAAAGAAGAAATTGTTATGGGATATGGAGGATTATGAGAATGACAGAGTGAGGAATTTCCACAAAAAAATACTCATAATACAATACACTCACAATACACTAATACCAACTATCATGTCGAACAGAACCAATACCACCAACCTAAAATAAATCAAGTACAAAACCCAAGATCAAATGCACAACAACAAGAGTATTACAAGGAAAGAAATCCCAACCTCATACCGGTGAGTTATGCCAGACGGATGAATGATAAACGGGGACAACTGGAACTAATATAGGTGATGGAAAATCAATGAGAAGACAAATACAAGCAACTGAACACATGGGAACTAAATTATGTAATATACAGAGTAAATAAAGAGAAAATCAGACCATGTGAAGAGACCAAAAAGCTTGTACCGAAAAGGACCCCTCATCTTAATACAAATAGAAGAAATTAGATGAGATTAGATGAGATACATCAATAAGAATAAGGAAATAGAAGGAACGTCTAATAAGAGAATACAAGAAGAAACTGGTAATGTACCCACATTGGGGAATAATGTGACTGTGCAAGCAGAGATTCACAACCCATCAAGAGAGGAGGTTATTTTAGGGAAGAACTCCAGAGAAATTACAACATGGTTCCATCCAATGACACCCAAGAGAACAAAAAGAAAAGAGCCACATTTAGAAGAAATAGAGGAGGAAGAAGAACACGAAACAAGCAGAGAAAAAGAAACAAGAAGAGCAACCATTAGGAATATTCAATTTTGCTGGAATTACATTATTCTACCAACACATTAAGGCACTAAAGGTTTAAAGTTTGCCCCTACTACGCATGTAAATAAATTTGATGCCACCATAGATGTCAAAAGATTTATTAGAAAGCTGAGTAACACTTTGAGCAAATTCCAAACTTCCCAAAGAAAGAAGAATCTTCAAGTATTTTCCAGCATAGTTATCTGAAATCAACATCTACTTTCTATCCTACAAACCAAGTCTCGGCTGGAATGGAGATCTTTGAAGAACTGGTAACTGACAATGTAAGAAAAATTAATACTCCAGAAATAACTTGACTAGGAAAGAAATAGAAGCAATAGAAGATCTAGCAAACAACAGTGAAATCTGCATTAAACCAGCAGATAAAGGAGGAGGAATTGTAATAATGGCCAAGGAATATTATCTAAAAGAGGCTACTAGATTACTAGAAGATCCAGAAACCTATGAAATGTTGCATAAAGACCCCCTTACGGAAATACAAATGGCACTTGAAGAAATACCTCATAAGAGGTATATAGACAATGTATTTTTTTTATCTGGGAAGGAAATACGTAAGAACTACATAAATTTCTGGAATCTGTTAATGGAAACACTTGGGGGGTGAAATTGAATACAGTCTATTTTGGACCTCACTATATATATATATATATCTCTCTCTATATATATATATCTCTATCTATCTCTCTCTATCTATCTCTCTATCTATATATCTCTCTATCTATATATCTAGAGAGATCTAGAGAGATCTAGAGAGATCTAGAGAGAGATATAGAGAGAGATATAGAGAGAGATATAGAGAGAGATATATAGAGAGAGATATAGAGAGAGATATAGAGAGATATATAGATAGAGATATATAGATAGAGATATATAGATAGAGATATATAGATAGAGATATATAGATATATATATATAGAGAGAGAGATATTTTAGTAGAGTAAAGACAAAAACATACTTTAAAGAGGTAGATGTGAATAGTTTTTTCCTGAAAGAAAGTTGCCACCTACCAACATGGCTTAAAATGTTCCCTACAGTGGATTTAGAAGACTATGATGCAATTGTATGGACCATCAAGTGTATATGGAGCAGGGAAAGACTGTGAAGGATAAATTCTTAGCTAAAAAGTAAGAACCTATGGAAATACATAATGCATTACAGAAAAATGAGTCCAGGATATACGTTTCCAGCAATTATCCTTGATTATAACAAAGAAAATGTACAGCTTAAGAAAATAATTAGGAAACACTGGCACTTGTTAAAAAAGGATAAACTACTTTCCAGTAGTTTACCAGAGAAACCAAAAATTATTTTTAAGAGGAGCACAAAACATTAAGGAAATTAACGAAAGTAACCTTAAAACAATAAAAGGAAAGATTGAGAATAAAAAGAAAGGCTTCTTCTATTGTCATGACTGCATTGCCTGCAGAACAAGTAAAAGAAAGTCAACAAAGGGGATAAATGAAATCTCCCCCCCAAAAAAATCAAAGGAAACATTTGAGATCAAGTAATTCTTATCATGCCAAAGTGCAAACGTAATTTATGTGCTGGAGTGCCCATGCAGACTCCAGTACGTAAGTAGAACCAAGAGACAACTGTATGTCAGAATTAGAGAGCACATGTTGAATATTAAAAAGAAATACATGCAACATTCAGAATCAGCCAACTTCAAGGACTAACATGAATCAGATATGAGCCTCTTGAGCTTCAAAGCCATATGTAAAATAAGAAAAAAATGGAGAGGAGGAGACCACAATAAACAATTAGGAATGGCAGAAATTAAATAGATATACAACTTAAATACGATGCAACCTAATGGATTACATGCTGAATTCGATTTATGTCATTTCATAGGTTAAATATTTACTTATCCCTGTGTGTTGGAAGCTATCTCCACACTATCTCCATACTATAAAAGATAATTTGCCTTTCTTAAAAACACTGTGGCAATAATCAAAAGAATTTCTCTAATATCCATTTTTTATAGGTAGGGCCCCTTTAAGAAATATAACCAATTTTAAAAGAACGCTGGTAAAACAGAAAACTATTTTTATCTGCATATACTTTATATTTCTATTAACTGTTGTACAATGAACTTTGAAACTTTGAAAAACAGGTATTAATTTTAAACAAGAAAGGTCCCTTTATTGAAATATATTTACTAAATTCTAATATTAATACATTACCAGCACACAAATTCTCATATTTGTTGAGTGTTTCTGGTATTTTTATTCTTTACTTTTGATTCTCTCCCTTTTCTTCTTTTTATTTAGCAGTAAATTAACATGCCACGGTAGCTAAAACGCTCGAACAGTTGGATTTAAAACAGATACAAGCAAGAGTAGCCATGGCAACCAGTATTAAACAAATACATTTTTTAAAATATGTTAAGGCATTTAGTAATTTATGTGATCGCAACAATGTATTCGTATGTGTGTAGAGTCTGCAATAATATGAAAAGGATACAAAATGAATTTAAGATTTTTTTAATGAGACAGCGATGAAATTGAACAACCTTTAATTACGAAGGGTATGTTAGTCGGTCCACATCCATTGAAAAAGCAGCTGAAGCGGAGAAACACGTTTGGAGATGACTTGACTCCTATCACCAGCATCCAGTGCACACAAGATCCTGATTCTAACTCAGTGCAGAAGTAAGACACTTTTTACTCAGGACGTCGAGCAACTTGCTTGAGGTCTGCACTTTATTTACTATTTTATAAGTCACACTAGTACGGACAAATACATAGATTGTCTATATTTTATGAATATACTTATAATATTTTTACGAGGTATGTCTCAAATAAAGTACATTTTTAAAGTACTAAATCTTTGCTTTTATTGAGTGGGATAGATACTTTATAAAATACTTTTATTTTTTATATACGGATCTGTGCTATGAAATGAGCTGCTAATCTGGATTACTTGAATGACAAAGGAATCTTAAAGACTTATTACGGGACTCTATCATATATTTTCAAAGACTATATATTACCTATGGTTTTTATTACAAATTTATGAATTTTTTTGTATTTTTTAAAATATATACCATACTTGGTTTTAAATCTGATGATATTATTGGAAGGATACTACATTGATCTGTTATGTACTAAGACCAAGTAGTATACCATAGAATAGGGGAAATTGTGGTTTTAGTCATATTAAATATAAGCAATAATTGTTCTTTCTTGAATTGAGATTGGGTAAAGAGCAGCAAGTTTACCAGTTTGTGACCTGGTACTGGACACATCAAATCCCATACCAATACTTGACACTCACAATTGCACATCAGAAGAGAAGACAACATATACACCCATCAAACCCAAGCAGTTGCTTCCCATGCTTGACTACAAATTACATTAGTGCAAGATCCACTCTGTGTGGCGAAACCGATCTCATCACTGGGCAGAAGAATTTATTGAAAAATGGTTAAAAAAAACAGCGATCAACGTTTCAGTCCCCTGTAGAGGACTTTCATCAGGATCAAATAAAAACATTTAACAAACATACAAGACATTTATACATAACATTATTAAGTAAATTAGCTTACCCCAGGTGAAAAACGCCATCAGACCGGCGTCCTGGCATGCTCTGTGCGCATGTGTAAACAAGCTCCACCCCCTTGGTGATGTCATGCCGTGATGATGGTCCGTTCGTAACCATAGAGACGCAAATAAACAAAGCATCGCTATGAAAAATAAAAAGGAACGAAAATGCAATGAGTGAATCAATTAAGATTTAAGCAAAAGGATGGGATGTATAAATGAATACTAAATGGACGGACCCAAGTGTACTTAGTGTGGCTATACATGGTGTGGTGAACTGTGCAGCATTACAGACTGCTACATTTCATTGTCGAAAAGTATAAAGCTAAAGTGACAGTCCTCTAAAAAAGAGAGTATGTGTCTATAAAAAATATATATTGATCCATGTCTAGATAATAAAAGGTGACAAGTGCCAATAAGCGGCACGTCACGTGATCGGTCAGTTGTCCAAAATGGAAGCCGATCACGTGACCAACGAAAATATAACTTTTACCCTATTTATAACCCTCGTTTTGACTTCAAACTTCAGTGGAAGCTGCCCTGACTACTATTGAATACTTTCTAAAGTACTAAAAGAACATTCCAGCAAAGTCCACAGAAATACCGAACAGAGACATCATAGGAGAAGTATGAATGGTTAGAAAAAATATGGTATCGGATTTATTGCAAATGCATTTTGAGTTAATAATACAGTGAGGGTAAAAAAGTATTTGATTCCCTGCTGATTTTGAACGTTTGCCCACTTACAAAGAAATGATCAGTCTATAATTTGAATGGTAGGTGTATTTTAACAGTGAGAGACAGAATAACCAACAAACCTCCCCCCCCGAAAAACACATGTCAAAAAAGTTATAAATTGATTTGCATTTTAATGAGTGAAATATTTGACCTTGATATTTTGGCAATCACAGAGGTCAGATCTTTCTTCTAGTTGGCCAGCAGGTTTGCACACATCTCAGAGGGGATTTTGTCCCACTCCTCTTTGCAGATCTTCTCCAATTCATTAAGGTTTCGAGACTGACAAGTGGCAACTCGACCTTCAGCTCCCTGCACAGCTTTTCTATGGGATTAAGGTCTGGAGACTGGGTAGGCCACTCCATGACCTTATTGTGCTTCTTCTTGAGCCACTCCTTTGTTGCCTTGGCTGTGTGTTTTGGGTTATTGTCATGCTAGAATACCCTTCCATGACCCATTTCCAATGCCCTAGCTGAGGGAAGGAGGTTGCCCTTCACGATTTGATGGTACATGGCCCCGTCCATCGTCCATTTGATGCCGTGCAGTTTTCCTGTCCCCTTAGCAGACAAACACCCTCCAAAGAATAATGTTTCCACCTACATGTTTGACAGTGAGGATGGTGTTCTTGGGGTCATAGGCAGCATTCCTCCTTCTCCAAACACAGCGAGTTGAGTTGATGCCAAAGAGCTCGATTTTGGTCTCATCTGACCACAACACTTCCACCCAGTTCTCCTCTGAATCATGCAGATGTTCAATAGCAAACTTCAGATGGGCCTGTACACGTGCTTTCTTGAGCAGGTGGACCTTGCGGGCGCTGCAGGATTTCAGTCCTCCACCGTGTTACCAATTTTTTTCTTGGTGACTATGGTCCCAGCTGCCTTGAGGTCATTAGCTGTAATCAGTTATGGGCTGATTCCTCACCGTTCTCATGATCATTGAAACTCCACGAGGTGAGATCTTGCATGGAGCACTAGACCAAGGGAGACTGACAGTTATTTTGTGTTTCTTCCATTTGCAAATAATCACACCAATGCACCAAGCCACTGTCAGGGTCCTTACCTGAGATGGGAGTCTGTAGCGCAGATATGTTTGCTCACCCTTGCAGATAGACAGTCCAAAGTGACCAGATAAGAAGCTACCTGAACTGTGAATCTGTGCACGGTGGCTATGCAGGAAAGGTAATTCCAATGCAGTACAGACAAGGACACAAACAGCAGGATAATCAAGGGATAGCTAAAGTCAAAGGATGCCAGAGGTCAGGATTAATGAAGCATAGCCGAAGTTCAGGGATGCCAGAGATCAGGATAAATGAAGACAGAAGCCGGGGGCAATTTAGAGTATAAGGTCAAGAGACTGGAACACAGGAACTGAACACATACAACAGGATCAAAGACTTGATAAAGTTCCCAGGGTGAGGCTGTGTTTATATACCCTGCTGATGACTGATCTGAGTCAGGTGATGCACTTGCAATGACCACAGATTAAATCCTGCCCCCCAGTGCTGCAGACATAGCCAGGAATAATATGGCTAGAACAGCTCGAAATAAACATAACTGCTGTGGCTCAAATGCAGATAGCAGGCCCAGGACAGCAAAGTACCCAGGTTCAAATCCCATGTCAGGCACCCATGGGACAGCCATGCCTTGCCTTCTGTATGGCATGGTGAGAACCTTGACAGCTGCTTGGCGATACCTTGTGTAGGTCTACAATCCTGTTCCTGACATCCTTAAGTTTGGATTCCAATATTGTTGAATGGGTAAGGAAATGGCTGAGTGACAGGCAACAGAGAGCTGTAGTCAATGGAGTATATTCGAAGCATGGGCTTTTCACCAGTTGGGTACCTCAGGGATCTGTTCTTGGACCCATTATCTTTAATGTTTGTATTAGTGATATTGCAGAAGGTCTTGATGGTGAGGTATGTCTTTTTGCTGATGATACTAAGATATGTAACAGGGTTGATGTTCCAGGAGGGATAAGCCAAATGGCAAATGATTTTGGTAAACTAGAAAAATGGTCAGAGTTGTGGCAACTGACATTTAATGTGGATAACTTTAAGAAAATACATCTTGGGCGTAAAAACCCAAGGTCAAAGTACAGAATATTTGATAGAGTCCTAACCTCAACATCTGAGGAAAGGGATTTAGGGGTAATTATTTCTGATGACTTAAAGGTAGGCAGACAATGTAATAAAGCAGCAGGAAATGCTAGTTGAATGCTTGGTTGTATAGGGAGAGGTATTAGCAATAGAAAAAGGGAAGTGCTCAAGCCATTGTACAGAACACCGGTGAGACCTCACTTGGAGTATTGTACGCAGTACTGGAGACCGTATCTCCAGAAGAATATTGATACTTTAGAGAGAGTTCAGAGAAGGGCTACTAAACTGGTTCATGGATTGCAGGATAAAACCTTCAAGGAAAGGTTAAAGGAACTTGACATGCATAGCTTGGAGGAAAGACGAGACAGGGGGATATGATAGAAACATTTAAATACATAAAGGGAATCAACACAGTAAAGGAGAAGACTATATTTAAAAGAAGAAAAACTACCACAACAAGAGGACATAGTCTTAAATTAGAGGGGCAAAGGTTTAAAAATAATATCCAGAAGTATTACTTTACTGAGAGGGTAGTGGATGCATGGAATAGGCTTTCAGCTGAAGTGGTAGAGGCTAACACAGTAAAGTAGTTTAAGCATGTGTGGGATATGCATAAGGCTATCCTAACTATAAGATAAGGCCAGGGACTAATGAAAGTATTTAAAAAAAATTGGGCAGACTAGATGGGCCAAATGGTTTTTATCTGCTGTCACATTCTATGTTTCTATGACAGCTCTTTGGTCTTGGCCACGGTCGAGAGTTTGGAATCGGATTGATTGCTTCTGTGGGAAGGTGTCTTTTATACAGGTATCAAGCTGAGGTTACCAGTATAAAAGACACCTGGGAGCCAAAATTCTTGCTGATTGATAGGGGATCAAATACTTATTTCACTTATAGACATGCAAATCAATTTATAACTTTTTTGACATGCGTTTTTTGGGATTTTTGTTTTTGTTATTCTGTCTCTCACTGTTAAAATACACCTACCATTAAAATTACAAACTGATCATTTCTTTGTCAGCAGACAAACGTTCAAAATCAGAAGGGGATCAAATACTTTTTTCCCTCACTGTATTTAGATAGCACATAGTTTTAAAACTAGACAAATACACGTACAAGTAAAGTTTTTGTTTGATTTTAGAATTATTTCAATAAAAAAAAAACACATGTGACATTAAATTTTAAGTCACTTTTAAAAAATGAGTAAGGGACACTTGTTTTTTCAATGATGGCAAAATTTGCAGATGGATTATTAAACATTCATGTTGTCTATTCTGCAGTTTTCAATAACAGTGTGTTATTGAGTGTGTACATCACACAAGCTGTCAAGCTCATAATCATGTGGTGTTATAGATAATGAGAGTTAATTAAGAAATGCTTGAAAGCACTCAACACAGAACCAGACTATGTACCAGTTATCTGTTATAAACAAAACCATTCTTGAAGAATAGGCTTCTATATCTTTCTGTATCTTGGAGTCATAGATGCAATACTTGCAGATGTTTGAAAACTGCACCATTTGTTAAAAAGTGCATTGTACGTAGGACAGAGATCTTGGAGATACAAATACATGGACATATAATTATGTCTAATGCTACAACTTCATAGATGACACAACTTACTCAAGTATGCAGTATTTTCTTCTATTAGCCTTTAATTGCCTTTTGTACTTTTATATCAGCTGCTTTCAACAATAAGAGCATCATTACCTTCTATCCAGCTCTAAAAGAAACAAAAATAATAAGAATTAACCCCTCTTGCATACAACACTTATCCACAATCCATACTTGTAATAGACTAGATTTTTCAATAGTTCCTATGATACCCTCTTATTTGAAAGTCTCTTACAAATAAAGTAAAATACATATTTTTTTTATTTTTTTAGTTTGGACATTATACACTTTTAGAAACATAACTGTGGTTACAATGAAAGTAATACATGAAGTGAAGAAAAAATAAATATATATATATATATATATATATATATATGCGTAAGGCCGCAGGCCTGTATTTGTGGGAGGAGTTAGCGTTCCTATAAAACGCTACCCCCTTCTTACTCCTTCGACGTGGCGTTTTCTGTTCACCCGTCTCCTCGGCAGCTCGTACTTCCGGTTTGGCCTCCAATCATACTTCCCGCCAGTTTTCAGCGTCCTCCATTTGTGCAAGTTCAGTCGAACTAAAATCAGCGTTCACCCAAACAAAACGATTGATCAAGGTAATCGTCGTGAACGCCGGTGTTCGGGCTATTCCCGCCGTTCAGACATATCTTTCTATTCATGTTCATGTTCATTTGAACAAACAGATAAACTATTTACCAGACCTGTTATACCAGGTCCATTCGTTAGTTATATTATACATGACTAATTTGTGCACTTTACTGTTATATGATTAAGTTAGTGAATGGGAAGATCACGGTGTAATACATGGTACTGAGAAACAATACAGCTGTCAACTGTTTAGGAGGGGGATCTCTCAGTTAATCCAGGTTAAAACTAGGTTTTCTAATTATAATTGGCAAGTTACTTATGGTAGTTATGCTAAGATACAGTTCATCAATTATCTGTTACGTTAATCTTAGTAATTAGTCATTCTAATACTGTTATAATTATTAAGCAAGTAGGAGGAGTTAATTTCATGTTTGGATGATATTTTAAGGATATCCTTTCCTTTTTTTATATACTACACCTCAATTTCATATTTCCTGAAGGTCATTCTACCGGCTTATTGGTTCATTATTGTCTCCTGTTTCTATCAGGTACGAAAAATATTTTCGTTCACATCTCTCTACTAATTGCCTCTACAAGGCCAAGCTTCATCCATAATGGGGTTACCATGATACGGGGGCTTGATTCTTTGTTCTTTACTGGCATCAGGACTAATCACAAGCACATCTTGGTTATTTCACCCTTCTATTAACATCAGATACTACCACGCTTAAATAGCACGGCATCATCATGGAATTCCTTTTAGGGTAATGTAGTAGCTATCTCTGGACTTTCCAGCACATTCGGGTCCTAGGATACAATACTATCAGCACTCTTATTAAGAACTCCACAATACCAAACTTAGATTTATAATTTTTTCTTTTTCTTTCCTCTTCTCTCTCTCTCCTTCCTTTCCCTCTCTCTCCTTTTTTTTATGTTGTAGTTCTCACAGGGAACTTTTGGTCATGAGTGTGACAGACTCATCTGTATAACTATTATTGCTGGTTCGTCTGTTTTATCTCCATTCGTGGAAATACCTCTCCATATGCCCCTGTTCGTTTATGGCAGGATTATACCGAACAAACTACCGAATGGACGGCCACCGAGAAGAGAAGTGTGCTGCTGGTTAACCTCCTGGCCCCAATTAGAACGTTGTGGTTAACCGCAGACACCTCTTCATTCTAACCTTATGCAGGGTGGTCGTCGTTCGTATGCTGACCGCGAGGCAGCGGCCATTTTAAAACACGCAAACGAACAGCGGTGTTCAACGAGGAACTTATGGAACTATAAACTGACACTTTTTCCTACCGAACACCGCTGAAACTGCCGATCGCCCTTCTTTTTCGTTGAGGCATACGAACACCGGTCCATTCGGGAGTTTGGATGATACGAATGGACTTAACCCAGATAGCCATCCCATGGAGTCATTCGTATACTGAAAGGACAGTGTGAAAGACTTTGACTCCATGGCGATTGAACTGTGTGCATTGGGTCTGAGTGCTATTCGGTAGTTATGTGCACTCAGATCCAGGCTATCTGGGGATATGTTACACAAATCCAATGTATTAGGTATTTTTATAGTTCTGTATTTTTATGCATTTTTAATGTTTCAAGTAAAATGGTGGTTTGCCTCTATTCTTTGAGATAATTGGATTTCTTGGATTTCCCAATTATCTCCGGGATAGAGATGAGGGATTTACTTGTAAAAAGGGGAGTGCTTAAACCTAAGCCACTGTGATTGGCTACTGTACGATATATGTCCCAGTCTTCCATCTGGTCCCCTAGGGGAGTGTCCACCAGGTGGGAGAGCTGCATAAATACCGGGCAGGTAGCCCTCATTAAAGCAGATTCCTGTTTTAATCTCAAGAAGGAGCTTGGTCTCGTGTTTGGGGAGGTTGTTACTTGGAAGTATTTCTTTCGCCTGTTTAGCCATGGAAGGAGTTCGGCTGATTCGTTATTCGTGGATTTACCGCATTCCCTTGTACTCCGTTCGGGAGTTTGGCGGTCTACTATATAGAGCCTGTGTCTCTGTATAAAGGGGAAGATCGGCTAAACGGCGGTTTCATCCATTTAAACTGTGAGTGTCTTAACAATGAGAAATCACAATTTGGGATTGGTATGTTGCATTACCCCTTCACCAAGCCCCCCTCCAGGGTCAGAGAACTGGCTGTTCAGGGTTAGATGCTGGCCTTAGTTATACGTCAAACTGGTCCCTCAAGACCAACTCCCCAATCTCAACACAGAGATTTTCACCCCTCAGCCCAAATCCTAGTTAGAGCCTCGCCTTCACCCACCTATTGGGTTTATAGTTAGGGCCTCACCTGTCATGGCCACATGTCTTTACTGTCACCGAGAGGCCAACACCATGCCACCATGCTAGTGGCTGGAGTCCCACGCTCCAAATCATAGATAAAGCCTCTCACCCGTCGCTTGGCAACTAGCAGGTCCTCACCTGTCACTTCCGCACTAGTTAGCCAGTCAGTTCTACATAGCTCAACGGTGTGTGTCATTAATCAGACCATTGTTGTTGTGTTGTTCATTCTTGCAGTATGTCCCAGGAAACCAACATAGGAGAAGAATCATCCCCCCAGAACATCCGCTAGGCCTAGTACGCCTGTTAGGCATGGTACCCCCAGTAAATTCCAAGAACCCTCCACGCCAGGCTCTTTGAGATCCTGGACTATCCCCAGGAGCTCGGCTGAATTGCGCCGGAGGGGAATCCCCTTCCCAGCTACAGCAAGGAAAGCAGAACTCTTCAAGCTGCTCACTGCGCATCCTGAGGATCCTGGGTTGGGTACCAGCTCACAGGGGCACAACTCAAACATACAAGGAACTCTAAACACCATCTTGTCATCTGTTCAGTCCATTAATGATAGACTAATTAAATTGGAAATTGCCAGCCAGGCTCGCATAACTCCTCCTCCCATAGGATCTGCACAAGCACTCACACCTTCTAACTCACAGGGTAGGACTCCTGCCTCACCTTTCACCCCCATCCACCTACATAATTACCCCAGTTCACATGGTCCCCCCAGCTCTCCACAAGGACATTTTAGATGGTAAAGATGTAAATCTAGTCTCGTTGCTAATTGCTTCCCAAGACGTTGTGGAGAACAGAACATACAATTATGGCAATTTGGCTGTTGTTATGAAGGCCAGAGACCCACGACTCAACAAAAAACTCACTATCCCCGAGTTTGTCCAGGCCTTCGGTATTTACAGGGATGTTGTGTGCTCTGTTTATCCACAACGCCTGTAAGAACTAGATTTACACATGCACAAAGTGGTGGACTTGGGCCACAAGTACAGGGGTTTTATGTTTTACAACTTCCACAAGTCTGCGTCGGCAAAAGCAGCTGCAACCCTGGCCCAGTTTAACATTCGCACAGACTGGAGCCTGTTGGACACAGAACTCTTTTGCAGACATTTTTCAGGCTTGGTGCAGTCTGCTCATCCACCTCCCATACCACCAATTTGTTCTCCTCAGAAGCTGATCCCTCATACTCGAACAACCCAGTTGGGTCCAACAAGCCTGACCAGCGCAGCTTAAAAGACAAGCTTGGATATCCCATTGTCTACTTGGGCAAAGCACAATTTTAATGCAGGAGTGTGCAGTTTCAGTGCCTGCAGATTACTGCACGTGTGCTCCATATGCTTTAAGGCTCATGCAAAACCATGTGCCCATCTAAGTTGAACCCAAAACAATGATTATCTGAGGTGAACATAGGAAATTTGGTGTTCTACTTGAAGACTCATCCGTCCCCTGACTTGGTGGAATACTTAATTCACAGGTTTTCACAAGGATTCCACACTGGGCTTGTGTCACTCCCTGTAGGTACTTTAGAATATCCTAGCCTCCTATCCGTTATACACGAACCACAAATAGTAGATTATCTTATTGGGATGGAAGTTCAAAAGAGTTTAATGATAGGCCTTTCCCCCTCCCCCTTCACTTCCTGGCACACAAATACGATTGGGATAGCCACTAGAACATACTCTAATAAAAAACGTCTTATCATTGATCTGTCGGCTCCTCATTCATCCACATCCCAAGCCTAAACTCCCTCATACCACCCACCACATTCCTCACTACACTATACCACCATGGATAATGCTATACAGGCAATCTTGAAAGCTGGTAAAGCTGCATGGCTCAGCAAGACCGATATCTTCAGTGCCGTCAAGTTGCTACCTATCCATCCCTCTTTATGGCATGTTCATGGAGTTAAGTGGAGAGAGAAATATAACTTCGCTACCAGACTCACTTTCGGGGCAAAAAGTAGCCCCAAAATCTTTGACACGTTTGCTGAGACTCTCTGCTGGCTTCTCCTCAACATCACTAGGTGCCCCACAGTGATACACTATCTAGATTACTTTTTAATGGTGGAAAATAGCAATAGCACTCCTACAAGTCTAAAGAGCACTACAGCACTATTTGCAACTCTAGGCATTCCTCTGTCAAAAGACAAAACTAAACTATCGAACCCACCACCAGACTTAAATTTTTAGATATCACACTGGATTCCAATCCAATCAAGTCTCCCCGAGTATAAACTCATGGAAGTCAAATGTTATACGGACAACATGGCAGCCTGTGATATATTTAATAAGGGTCTCTCATCTTCATTGACCATTATGAGGTTAGTGTGCAGCCTGACCTGGTTGGCTGCCACATTTCAGTTCTTCCTTTACTGCGAATACATACCAGGCTACGTTTTGTCCCATTGTAAATTTCAGGAATTCTTCGTTCTTCACCCAGCAGCCAACAAACTCCGGATATCAACAATTTAATCCTGGACTAGCCCGGCTATTTGCGCACGGAAGGGAATTGGCACAAGTAGCGTTGTCCACAAACACAAAGAAAACATACAATATACAATATGAGCTATGGTCATTTTTCAGAGGTTCACCATAGAATTCAACATTCACGATCATTTGCTCCAAACCATGGTTGCATTTGCCGCATTTTGCCACCTTCATCTCAAACTTTAATATAACACTATCCAACTCTATCAGGTTTACACCACATTTTGACAACCATGCCAAATCAAACTCCTTTTCTTTCTGCTAACCCGATAAAGAACATATTAAAAGGTATAAATAAATTAGATCACACTATTAAAAAACGTTTACCTATAGATGGGGAGAAATTCCAGGCTTTATCAGACTTACTGGACACACTACCATTTGAACCCCATACACCTCTATGTACATAGCTTTCTATGGATTCCTGAGACCTAGAGAATTCATGATAACAGCCCAGTCAGACAGTCATTTATGTCTCATCATGAAAGACTTTAAAAAAGTGAACGATTACTATCTTTTGTCCAAAACCAAACAATTAAGCCATCCACTAGAAGGACCCTTCTACCCTACTGAGAATCACTGGTGCCCTGTTAAAGTTTTAGACACTTATCTGGTACAGGTTAGGGACAATCCCAGCCACTCTCCACTTTTTACACCCCTTACTACTTCCAAATTCATGTTCTACATCAGAACTTATACATCATTAAATTAGGTTGGGACCCTGCCTCTTATTCAGGACATTCATTCAGAATAGGGGCCGCATCAGCCACATCCAGTATCAATACTCCAGTACACATCACCAAAAAGTCGGGACGTTGAAAATCCGCAGTATACTATAGATACATACCCCAACTAGAGAAAGAGTTAAGGCAAGCTCTTAAAAATCTTGTATTATAATCATGTTTTAAATAAAGTATGTTTTTCTGCATTTCTTTTGCCCTGTTTTTTACAGGCTAACCCCTACGTCAGTTTTGGCACACCACACCGACTTGATCCAATCACAAGGTATTTCATGGTCCCTATATTAACCGACCACAAGTTTAAGGCCACAGGCCTGTATTTGTGGGAGGATTTAGCGTTCCTATAAAACTCTTACCTTTGCTGTGGCATTTTCTCCACCCACCTCACCCTCGTCATACCTAAACAATTCCTTCAGGGGGGCCTCTTTTTTACAGACCTACCACTATGTTGGTTTCGGCACAACACACTGACTTGATCCAATCACAAGGTATTTCACGGTCCCTATATTAACCGACCACAAATATATATATATAAATAAAACCATCAACGTCCTTGCACTCAGACTGATCCAAATATTTAAATGCCGGGTGCACACTAAGCCATAGCCAAAAAATATAAGGTAGTAAAGGATGGCTTGCACTCACAGTCTTTTGACGTTAAAAAGTTTTCCTTTATTATACGTTATTCCATAAAATCAACGTTTCAGCCCTCATTCAGGGCTTTCCTGAGGATCAACCATTAATACTTAACAAACATAAAAAACATAAAATACTTATTTATATATGAATACCAATCAAAGTTCGCCTCTTTTTACAGAGGGATGTGTGTAACAAGGTGCTTTACAAAGTGAAGGTGATTTTGCGGGCAGCTCTATACACTTGTGTGGAAATATCTTCTATCCCACTAGACAAAATAATAGATTTAAGTGCGGTATAAGTAACAGAGACCTACACCTATAAGTGGAGCGCTCAAACACATATATATAGCTTACCAAACGTTATTTCGTATCATAGTACAGTAGAAAATACATGTAAAAGAATACAGAAAAATACAATATAGTGCAGATGGTATATAAAGTGACAATGCAATAATAATGATGGAATCTTAATGGCTGGTGCACTCACATTCCAAGGAGCCTGTATATGGGAACACTGGCTCCGTATCAAAGCTTGTGTGCTTATAATGGTAGCACCACCCTTCAACTTCGGTTTGGAGTGATTCTCAAAGACAAAAAACAGAGGGAGAGCGAACCAATGTGTAGATTGCGGTCATAGAAGCAAACATATATATTAATAAATGTGGTGCTCACCTGGTCCTGAGCCTGTGGGTCCTGGCTCTAGGTTTATAAACTATGTGCCAATTTGAATGGGGATGACACTACCCCTATGAAGATTTTCTTGGAGGCTCCAAAAAAGGACTGCTTTCACTAGGGAGCCCTTCCAACAGTGAAAGCAGTCCTTTTTTGGAGCCTCCAAGAGAATCTTCATGGGGTAGTGCCATCCCCATTCAAATTGGCACAGAGTTTATAAACCTAGAGCCAGGACCCACAGGCTCTAGGTTTATAAACTCTGTGCCAATTTGAATGGGGATGGCACTACCCCATGAAGATTCTCTTGGAGGCTCCAAAAAAGGACTGCTTTCACTGTTGGAAGGACCAGATGAGCACCACACTTATTTATATAGCTCATAAGAAAATACATTTACTCACCACCGGTGATTCGTGTTAGACTCTCGGCATTCTCCAGGACAATGTGCGCATGCATGTGCGTGTCCTACCCAGAAGGAGTGTAACAGCACGTAAACATGTTGCCATAGCAACCCTCTGTTATGGAGAGCACCATAGAAACAAGAATAAACAGAATGAAAGCGGCGGGTGGGGGCCGGGGCAATAGGTGACCCATTGTCCTCTCCCACGGCACCCACCCCTGAGCGGCAGCTGGGGCCCCTAAATAACTATAGAGGGGGACCTATTGTCCTCCCGCCAGGCCCACACCCCTGAGCAGCAGGTGGGGACCCTAAATGAAAATGTAGGGGGGGATCTATTGTCCTCCAACCAGCCCCCACCAGTCAGCGGCAGATGGTGGCCCTAAATTAAAATGTTAACCCCCCAGATGACTAGAGGTCTCCCCTAGTCACCCCCCCACTCAAAAAAATAAATAAATAACAAACCCCTACCTGCCCCCCTTCGTCCCTAATAAATTGTGAGGGAAGAACAAGAGAACTAAATACTTGTAAAAACTAAATAAAACTTACCATTTGATGTCTTGTTTTTCAGCCCCAAAAATAAAAAAGTCCATAATACCCGTTGCACTTTGAAAATAAAATACTAAACATGAGCGCAAAAAAAAACCAGAAAAAAAACCAAAAACAAACCAAAAAAAATAATAATTAATCTTCACCCAGCGAGGGCACAGCGCAGAATGAGCTCTGCAGTTTGGGGAAAGGCATATAAAGCCATCCCTCGCCCTGCAATTAGGCTCAGAGCGCTCTGATTGGTTGGTTTAAGCCAACCAATCAGAGTGCTCTGACAGGTAAATGAAGAGACTGACAGGTAAGTCTCTAAATTTACCTGTCACAGCACTCTGATTGGTTGGCTTGAAACCCAGCCAATCAGAGTGCTCTGTGTCATTTTACACAGCGTGGGAAAGTTCTTTGGAATTTTCCCCTTGCTGTGTAATTTGACTCATTACTCTCTGATTGGTTGTTTGATAGCGTCAGGTTTTTTTGTCATATTTTTTATTTTATTTTCAATGTGGGATGGGTATTTTGGGCTTTTTGGAGGGCTGAAAAGATTTTTTTAAAAAAGAAGAAATTAAATGGTAAATTTTATATAGTTTTTACAGGTATTTAGTTCTCGTGTTTCTCCCTCACTATTTTTAGGGTGAGGGGGGTAGGTAGGGGTTTATTAATTTTCTCTTGGGTGGGGGGGCTAACTTGGGACCCTTAGTCCCCTTGGGGGGGAAGGTTAACATTTTCATTTAACATTTTCATGCCGCTCATAGGTGGGGTCGGGAGGGGACAATAGGTTCCCCCCTCCTTATTGTTATTTAGGAAGAAATGAAGAACAGATTGTGACGGAGGGAGAGAAGAGTAATCGATTAACGAAAAGTAAGTTCGGCATGACAGCGCCGCTTTAATACAGATTTTTATTCATTAAAGTGAGATCAACTGCATTAAAGGCAAGGTATATGATCAAAACTTCTGAAGTAAAGTAACAGTAAATCAGTGAAGTAAATCTGATAGAGGTACAACTCCACATCACTCAACTGTCTATATACTTCTTACAGGTGAGAAAACCTAGGGAGCTAGAAGTGAAAATATAAATATGTGCAACACTTTATTTCAAACAAAACTATTGTTGTAATATTTACAACTGAAATCTGGATAGGAGCAAGTCCTATTTCACTTGAAACCCCTATATTAATACTTCCCATCATCCTAAATAATTTTAATTAAAATATAAAGTATGAGCATATAGATGTAGGGGCTCAGATGAGGTCAGTGATTAACAAACTGCTAATTCCAGATAGAGGACATTTCCAGACCTTAGCATCCCCCTTAAACTGCTTTTAGGCAGTCCCCATTATCTATAATTAAGAGGTCCCCAGGATCCAGCATTAAAACCAAATTTAACAGCACCTTTCTCAAAAGCAACAGAAGCAGCATGGATAAGTCTGCCATATTTGAAAGGTGCAAGTCAACCCCCCCCGTGACATTGTGCGGCCAATCGGCTGTTACTACGTCATGTGATCAATTACTCGACTTAACAAGGTAGCTGTGGTCCCACTGGCTTTCATGAAATTCATTATACTGCCCATAATATTATTATTATTATTATTATTATTATTATTGCCATTTATATAGCGCCAACAGATTCCGTAGCACTTTACAATATTATGAAAGGGGATTTAACTATAAATAGGACAATTACAAATAAACTTACAGGAACAATAGGTTGAAGAGGACCCTGCTCAATCGAGCTTACATTCTATAGGAGGTGGGGTGTAGAACACATTAGGACAGGAATGTGCAATCAAATAAGGTGGGCTGCCCTTTAGGAGAGGGCAAGAGACGGGTATGTGAGGTAGGGGTTAGTCTTGGAGGCCATAAGCTTTCCTAAAGAGATGGGTTTTAAGGCACTTCTTAAAAGATGCAAGACTAGGGGAGAGTCGGATGGCGGTAGGCAGGCTATTCCATAGGAAGGGAGCCGCCCGCGAGAAGTCCTGCAAGCGCGAGTTGGCCGTACGGGTGCGGACAACGGACAGGAGGTGGTCACGGGCAGAGCGGAGAGACCGAGAAGAGACATACCTGTGGATCAGTGAGGAGATATAAGAGGGGCTAGAGTTGTTCAGTGCTTTATAGGTGTGAGTTAGTGCCTTGAATTGACTCCTATAGCACACAGGAAGCCAATGTAAGGACTGGCAGAGGGGTGAGGTGTGAGAGAACCGACTAGAGAGGAAAATCAGTCTAGCAGCAGCATTCATTACAGACTGTAGGGGTGCAGTACGGCTTTTGGGAAGACCAAGCAGGAGAGGGTTACAATAATCCATGCGTGAAATTATTAGAGCATGGACAAGCTCCTTGGTAGTATCTGGTGCAAGAAAGGGGCGGATGCGGGCTATGTTTTTAAGATGGAATCTACAGGATTTGGCAACATGCTGGATGTGAGGCTCAAAGGTGAGACCAGAGTCAAGTATGACGCCAAGACAGCACGCTTGCAAGGATGGGCTGATGTTGGTACCACAAACTTGAAGGGAGAGTGAGAGAGGAGGATCAGTATTAGGAGGAGGAAAGACAAGGAGCTCAGTTTTTGAGAGATTGAGTTTCAGAAAGCGGGAGGACATCCAGTCAGAGATGGAAGAAAGGCAAGCAGTGACACGTTGCAGGACAGCAGGGGAGAGGTCCGGGGAGGAGAGATATAGCTGGGTGTCATCAGCGTACAGGTGGTAGTGGAAACCAAATGAGGTAATAAGTTTGCCAAGAGAGGCAGTGTAAAGAGAAAATAGAAGGGGACCAAGGACGGAGCCTTGGGGACTCCAACCGAGACAGGGCGAGGGGAGGAGGTATCATTAGAAAAAGAGACACTGAATGAGCGTTGGGAGAGATAAGAGGAAAACCACGAGAGGACAGAGTCACAGAGACCAAGCGATTGCAGAGTTTGAAGAAGGAGAGCATGATCAACGGTGTCAAAGGCCGCCGAGAGGTCAAGAAGAATTAGTATGGAGTAGTGGCCTTTGGATTTAGCTGCGATTAGGTCGTTAGTAACTTTGATAAGGGCAGTCTCTGTAGAGTGGAGAGGGCGGAAGCCAGATTGAAGGGGGTCAAGGAGAGAGTTGGAATTAAGGAAATGAGACACACAGGTAAAGACGAGTCTTTCCAGAAGCTTTGAGGAAAAAGGGAGCAGGGATATGGGACGGTAGTTAGAGGGGGTGGATGGGTCAAGGGACGGTTTTTTTAGTATAGGTACTACAGTGGCATGTTTAAGGTCAGCAGGGACGATGCCAGAAGAGAGCGAGCAGGGACGATGCCAGAAGAGAGCGAGCAGTTGAAGATGTGTGTTAGAGAAGGCACGAGACAAGTGGAGAGAGATCTGATAAGGTGAGATGGGACAGGATCGAGCGGGCAAGTGGTGGGGCGAGAGGAGCAAAGAAGAGCAGCCACCTCTTGGTCAGTGGCTGGGGAGAATGTCTGAAGGGTAGGAAAGGCATGATCAATGTGTGATTGAGAAACAGAAAGGCAAGGAGGGGAGAATTCTTTCCTTAGCTGTTCAATTTTGTCAGTGAAGTAACATGCAAAGTTATCAGCAGTAAGGTTGGTTTGGGGGGTGGCCACAGCGGGGCGAAGAAGAGAATTAAAGGTGTCAAAGAGACGCCTGGGGTTGCGGGAACATGAACTAATGAGAGAAAAATAGGACTGTTTGGCAAGGGCAAGGGCTGCACTGTATGAACACAGTATGAATCTATAATGGAGAAAGTCTGACTGGGTGCGAGACTTCCTCCAGGAGCGTTCAGCACACCGGGAGCATCTTTGCAGGTAGCGCGTTGATTTAGTATGCCATGGTTGGGGGCGGGTCCTCCTTGAGGTGCTTGCTTGGAGTGGCGCTGCAGTGTTCAAGGCAGATGTAAGAGTAGAGTTATATATGGAGATGGCCAGTGAAGGACAGGATAGGGAAGGGATGGACAGCAGTTGTGGATCAATGTCAGCTGACAACTGTTGGAGATCAAGAGAATTAAGGTCCCTCCTGAGTTGAGGCTGGTTAGGCGGAGGTTGTTGGGTGAGGGGGTACGTGAGAGCAAACGATAAGAGGTGGTGATCAGAGAGAGGATAGGGAGTGTTGCAGATATTAGATACCGTACATGCATAAGTGAAGATTAGGTCGAGGGTATTGCCAGCAACATGGGTGGGTGAATTTGCCCACTGTGATAGCCCGAGGGAGGAAGTAATTGAAAGTAGTTTATTGGCTGCAGAGGTCAAAGGTGGGTTTATAGGAATATTGAAGTCCCCGAGAATTAGGGATGGGATGTTAGAAGAGAGGAAATAGGGTAGCCAGGCAGCAAAATGGTCAAGGAAGAGAAGAGGGGAACCAGGGGGACGATAGATAACAGCAATGTTAGCAGCGAAGGGTTTGAAAAGGCGAATTGAGTGTATTTCAAATGATGGGAAAGAGAGGGAAGGGGGGGGTGGGAAGAGGTTTAAAAGAGCAGTGAGGGGAGAGGAGAAACCCAACACCACCACCTTTACATTCAGAGTTTCTTGGGGTGTGGGTAAGTTGGAGACCACCGAAGGACAAAGATGCAGGGGTGGCAGTGTCAGAGGGGAGAGCCAGGTTTCTGTTAAGGCTAGTAAATCTATTGAACGAGAGATGAAGTAGTCATGGACAGCAGTGGATTTAGTTATATTGCAAACAGAGCGTGCGTTCCAGAGGGCAGTATTGAAGGAGGATTTAGAGGAACAAGAGATGGGTATGAGATTAGTGTGGATCCTTGGGTTAGTATGTGCTGAGTTTGTTGAGAGGGGACCGGGGTTTGGAGAGACATCACCAGCTGCTAGGAGCAGAAGGATAGAAAGGAAGTGAAGGTGGGAGTAGGATTTGAAAGTTTTGTAGGAGGGTATGTATGTGGAGGATTTGGAAAGAGTTGGTGGAGATAGGCTGGAAAGGTATGTGTAGAGTGCATGGGATGAATAGAGAGGGGAGGGGAGTAAGGTGGAAGTAATGATGATGGTGTTGCCAGGGACAGGTGAGTGAAAGGATAGGGATATTTTAGTAATGACATAAGTTAGTGTTAATGTGAAAAATAGAAGGGAGAACATTAGAGAAAATGTGTATTATATAGATATGTAGATCATATATACAAATACACAATATCAATATCAATAAGTGTTTAAACCATTGTAAGGATGCAGTGTGTTAAATGAATTCAGGTGAGGAGTGGTTTAATGACTTGATTGGTGTGTTATGGAAACCTGCTGATGTGCACTATCTATAAATAAGTTGATGGCCATGGGGTGGGATGGTGTGGGGAGGGGAGGGTGGGCAATCTTCCAGAGATAATACCGCCCATGAGCGGGCCCGGCCATAATAAATGGTGCTAAACTGTACATCTCTCATACTGTAGGTTACTTGACCCTTCTTCTGAGGTACTTGCATCCTCGTGCAGATGCAATTGTGGTTTGTTTTAGCAACATGACACAAAAGGGGGACATTAACTAAACAGTCACCCAACAAAACCACTTCCAGTTGAAATTAAAGTTAGAGTATCAGGGGCTCCCCTTGAATAGGTAGTGTTGACTGCTAATCATTAGTTAACTGTTGCAACATTATGGGAGAACATCAGCTAAACAGTCACCCATCATAGCCATTTTCAATTGAAATTAGAGTATCAGGGGCTCCCCCCAATAAGTAGTGTTTACTGGCAATTATTAGTTAATATTTACAACACTTTTAGGGAACATCAACTAAACCACGGGTGCCCAATAGGTTGATCCCCATATGTTGTAGGGCTACAGCTCCCACAATGCTTTGCATGCCTTTAGAATGACAAAGCATCAGGGAAGCCAGTGACGGACCTACAGCAGTCCGCCGAGCATGTGGAGTGGCCCCAGTCGGTGTGGTACAATGGCTGGGGCCGCATGTTCAGGGGTCTCATCAAGTGGCTCATACTGCTCTCCTGTGATTGGTTCTTTTGTCCTATGTGTTTCTTTACTACTGTATGGAGTTAGTAAAGAGATATATGTAAAATACAAAACCTCCTGTCATGTGGTAAAATTAGTTGACATGGCATGGGGTGATTAACTAAACAGTCAGCCACCAAAACCACTTGTAGTAAAGTTTAGACTCATTCAAATCTTATACAAATTAATTATAAGTATTCAAAAACCTCTAATACTAGTGACTAAAAATAAGTCATAATCTACACAAATTAACAGACTGTAGAAAAAATAACTTAGAACAACATGAAATAGATTAAACAGAACTAAATAAAGGGAGCGAATGAAAAGCTTTCATTCAGACCTTTAGGGTGTAAAGTCTTGCATTTAAAGATCCACATACATTCTTTCTGTTGTAAGAACTTATCATAGCCGTCCCTTCCTCTTGTCCTTCTTGACCAATTCCACACAGAATCGAAGACACATTGGATCCCCTCTGTGATACTCCTTTAGGTGTTGGGAAATGGGCGTCTCAGTTATATTCTATTCTTAGATGGATGGGAGATCTTCCCCACATACTTCCTCCCACATTCACCTGTGTTAAGATGGACCAAAGCAACATTGTTACAGTTAAAAAGAGTAACTGATTTTAAACCTTTGTTGATCCTCACTATACCCCACCTCTTTGGAATCATGTTTGATATATTTGCAGACCACACATCTCCCGCACCTTAAATTACTCAATAGTGGATTTTTTGGGGCACAAAATTACTGCCTTTTCTGGTTTGAAATGGCTATGAACAAGTAACTTACGCAGGTTCCTAGCCCTACATGCTGTAAAGCTCACATTTGGGCTAAGGAGCCCCTTTAGATGTGCATCATTGGTTAATATAGGCCAGAAACGCTCACCTATCTTTCTCATATTATCCGAGGCAGCATCATAGGGGGCAATCATTCTGATTACTTTGTTAGACTTTCTGGGGGGTGTGGCCACCCAAACAATCTTTTCGATTGGCCTCCTTGGCCTTGATC
>OW240918.1:81686656-81762789 GCA_933207985.1 Pelobates cultripes
TTTTTTAAATCACTCACTTTGTAAACAACACACAAGGCCAACACCAATTACAGATTCAGTAGATGGTACATTGTACATTTGCTAGAAGTATTTCAGGTAAATACAATGTTCACCCAATTAATTTCTGTGTTGGCTTTAGTAGTTTCTAATGAAAAATAACATGTCATACAATCACTTTTAAATGTAATGTATTTATACAACATAATTTTATATATTTATTACTTTACACACGTGTTAATACTATAAAATGCAATATTTAGAAACTTTTTTTAAGTATTTTAAAATACTTGGTACATTCACATGAACTATTTGCTAAATTAGCTAATCTTAAAATAATATTCCAAATTATTTTAGGAGTTCCGCTGTGTGTTTGACTCATTGTCCTTTACTTATATTGCTTTTATCAGTAAATGAACCAGATGAAGCAGAAGACCGTTGTTAAACCATATGGACCTGTTAATGCTGTAAATTTATCTCTGCATGGCATACCAAATACATTATCATCCATTAAACCTAGGTAGAGACAAACATTAATAGAGCTATTGTTGGATACCTTTTACACCACAATATCCTTCCAGTAATGTGTGATGCACTTCAGTCTTAAGTAGCTCTTCTGTGAATAATAACAAAATATTAACTCTATCTTCATCTGAATTCATGATATTTACATTGAACTGTAGTACATTGCAATATGAATGCCAAGAATTCAACGGAAATCTCAAGCACAAATAGTTGTGGCTTAAGCTAATTTACAGAATCTTTCCAAATTCATTATTTTAACCTCAAATTTTCAATTTGGATATTAATGAAGTGCAAATAGAAGCTTAAAATAGTGCGCTTACAGCGCAATTGTAAACATTCTTATTTTCTGGGTGCTAATCTGCTAAATAGTACATTTTGAGGCCTGCTCTTCATATCTGAGAGTCAAATAGAAGCGTCAAATAGTGTGCTTACAGCACAGTTTTAAACATTCTACTTGTTTTGCTGCTAATATGCTAAATAGTACATTTTGGGGCCTGCTCTTCCTATCTGAGAGTCAAATAGAAGCGTCTAATGGTCCGCTTACAGCGCAGTTGTAAACATTCTAATTGTTTTGCTGCTAATCTGCTAAATAGTACATTTTGGGCGTGCTCTTCATATCTGAGATTCAAATAGAAGCATCTAATAGTGCGCTTAGAGCGCAGTTGTAAAAATTCTTATTTTCTGGGTGCTAATTTGCTAAATAGTACATTTTGGGCATGCTCTTCATATCTGAGAGTCAAATCGAAGCATCAAATAGTGCGCTTACAGCGCAGTTGTAAACATTCAAATTGTTTTGCTGCTAATCTGCTAAATAGTAAATTTTGGGGCCTGCTCTTCATATCTGAGAGTCAAATCGAAGCGTCTAATACTGCGCTTACAGCGCAGTTGTAAAAATTCTTATTTTCTGGGTGCTAAACTGCTAAATAGTAAATTTTGGGGCCTGCTCTTCATATCTGTGAGTCAAATAGAAGCGTCTAATAGTGCACTTACAGCGCAGTTGTAAAAATTCTTATTTTCTGGGTGCTAAACTGCTAAATAGTACATTTTGGGGCCTGCTCTTCATATCTGAGAGTCAAATAGAAGCGTCTAATAGTGTGCTTACAGCGCAGTTGTAAACATTCTAATTGTTTTGCTGCTAATTTACTAAATACTACATTTTTGGGCCTGCTCTTCATATCTGAGAGTCAAATAGAAGTGTCTACTAGTGCGCTTACAGCGCAGTTGTAAACATTCTAATTGTTTTGCTGCTAATCCGCTAAATAGTACATTTTGGGGCCTGCTCTTCATATCTGAGAGTCAAATAGAAGCGTCTTATAGTGCGCTTACAGCGCAGTTGTAAACATTCTAATTGTTTTGCTGCTAATTTGCTAAATAGTACATTTTGTGGCCTGCTCTTAATATCTGAGAGTCAAATAGAAGTGTCTAATTGTGGGCTTACAGCGCACTTGTAAAAATTCTTGTTTGCTGGGTGCTAATCTGCTAAATAGTACATTTTGGGCGTGCTCTTCCTATCTGAGAGTCAAATCGAAGCGTCAAATGTGTGCACTTCATATCTGGTGTATGTGTGCAACACTTGCTAGTTACTGCTTCTCAAGAAAGTCTAAAGACAAATAAATGTTGCCTATGGTGCAGATAGTATAGAAGGCATGACTGAGACAAATCATTCGGGTTACGTTTGCCTGTTGACATGTTAATTATCTTAGACCATTAAAATTCAATATTCAATAAAAAAAACACACTAAGTGTCATACAAAAATATGTATTATAGACAAGTTAAAGACAAGACTACAAGTCATGCTATAACAAAATTAAACAAGTTTTAAAATGTGTATGGGACAACAAGGGGCTGTAAAAACAAAGTTTTACTGGTTACATTCATGACTACACTCTAGTGAACAGGACCTTCATGTAGTGTGTTCTTTTTGTTTTAAATCATACAGCATCCTTTCATGTGCTTTTCAGATGTCATATTGTTAATTACCAATTTTTGTTTAGCCTGATTTTTTTTTTTAAAGTGAGAAATAAGTGTTATTTTATATATATACAGAAGCATTAATATACATTTCTATATTGTGTAAAGACTTTACATGCTGAAAAAACACAGGTGCCAACTGCTGTGGTTTTCTGCAGTGTGCAGACCGGCAAGAAAGGCAGGGTTGAGGTGGAAGATGATGTGGAGGATGATGAGGTCCTAGACCCCACATGGAATCAAGGTTATGCGAGTGACGTGTGTAGTTTGGAGGAAGAGGCGCTGGTCGCACAGAGGCACCAGCACAGCATAAGAGGGAGCAGGGAGCAGGGTTTCTTTTTTTATATGTCCCAATATTTTGGGGGCTACCCCAATTAAAATAAAAAATATATTTATAAAAAACCGCTTCCACCTACACTGCTACGGTCACCGCCTCCTCAACCTATGGGTCACTTAGTATAAACCATGTACACAATAGCAGAGGCTTGTGAAGGCCTTTTCTCCATGCATCAGGAGTTGAGCATTTCTCCATGCATCAGGACTGCAAGAAATGCACCTCAGGGTGCATATGTTTCTTTTTTTATATGTCCCAATATTTTGGGGGCTACCCCAATTAAAATAAAAAATATATTTATAAAAAACAGTGTTGGCTACTTCCTCCTCCACCGCTGCTTTCACCTACACCGCCAGGGTCACCGCCTCCTCAACCTATGGGTCACTTAGTATAAACTATGTACATAATAGCAGAGGCTTGTGAAGGCCTTTTCTCCATGCATCAGGAGTTGAGCATTTCTCCACGCATCAGGACTGCAAGAAATGCACCGCTGGCCGCAAATGTTTCTTTTTTTATATATCCCAATATTTTGGGGGATACCCCAATTCAAATAAAAAAATATATTCATAAAAAACAGTGTTGGCTACCTCCTCCTCCACCTACAACGCATGGGTCACCACCTCCTCAACCTATGGGCCACTTAGTATAAACTATGTACACAATAGCAGAGGCTTGTGAAGGCCTTTTCTCCATGCATCAGGAGTTGAGCTCAGTTTGAACAATAAAAGAGAATATCCTGCTCTCCAACCCTCTCTCAAATGGATAATTCTGTTGATCCTCCTGACAGCCATGATTTAGATTTTGATTTATGTTCTTCCAAAGCTGAAATCAAAGATTCCATCTAGTGCTATTTTATGGCTTAGCTGTATGTTATGTTATTTTAAGTGATTTCCTTATCCACATTTGTTTGCAGGGCACTTGTCCTACTCTTACCCCCATTTTACTTCCTTTTGCAGCCCTCTAGCCCTTCAATGGGGTTCAGCTTCGGGGTCAAGTTCGATCACGAACCCAGACTTTTTTTCAAAGTTCGGCCGAACCCACCAGACCCGAACATCCAGGTGTCCACTCAACTCTAGCTGTGACCAGTTTGTTTGTGGTCAATTTTGCTTAAATGCATGATTTATCTATCCTATCCCAATATTACTGATTTTAAAATAACACTTAGTCTACTGTGATAAAATTTTAATATATTCTGATTATGGTAGATGTACAGTTCTGATGTATACTTTTACATTTTGTTGAATTACTATCTAATACAGGGGTGGTAACCTATGTTATGCTTTTGAGTAGTGTTGAGTAAATCCGGACTGTACTCGTACCGAACTTTACGTTTTTTGGACCCTGGGCCCAAACACGGACATATCAGTGTATGTTCGGGATGGAGTTGGGTGTTCGGCGATTTAATGATGCATTCTTAAAGGCTGCAGGGCAGCCAATCAACAAGCGTTTGACTTGTGTGCCCTTAGAAGCCATCCAAGCCATGCCTACTAATGGCATGGCTGTGATTGGCCAGTGCAGCATGTGACCCAGCCTCTATATAAGCTGGTTACTTAGTATTAAATTATGCCCCTACTTGCTATACTGTGAGTAGGGGCGTGTCACTGTTGAAAAAAAAAATTCCCCATCCTGAGCCCCCACCAGCACTGCGTGAGTGGGGCTTTTAAACTGAAGGGGTGACCTATTGCCCCCACTGGCCCTCACCCCTGAGCAGTGGGTGGGGGCCATAAATAAAAATTGGGGGGTGGAACTAATGTCCGCCCCCCTGGCCCCCACCCCTGAGCGGCGGATGGGGGTCCTAAATAACAATAAGGCTGGGGGACATACTGTCTTCCCCCCAGCCCCAACTCCTGAGAGTTTATGGTGGGGGCCATAAATAAAAATTGGGGGGGGATCTAATGTCGTCCCCCCTGGCCACCACCCTGAGCGGTGGGTAGGGGCCATAAATAAAAATTGGGGGGGACCTAATGTCCTCCCCCCTGGCCCCCACCCCTGAGCGCTACCATGGCGATTTGACTGTATGTATGGGATCTGAGCACTGTTTGGTTATATTGAGTGCTCAGATCCACGCTATCTGGGGATATGTCGAACGTAGAGGTTCCGTTCGGTAAAATAAAACATGTATTTTTATGTGTTTTTCTGTTATTGTAAAATTGAGAATATTCTCTATACCTGGAGATAATTGGGTTACTTCATGGCTCAACCCAATTATCTCCAGGATATAGAGGAGGAGTTGTACTGTTTGTGTGGGAATGGTTGTATACTGTAAATGCACATGATTGGTTACTGTAAAAATGTCTCAGTCTTCCACAAGGTCCCTGTTACGATTGCCCCCAGTCTAGCAGGAGGGTTGATCGCTTGAATGTCCTGGTTCCCGCTGAAGAGAGTCGAACGGAGGTCTTTCGGTAGTAAGCTGCAAATGTAGAATATCCCCAAGCACGATATAAGCATCAATATCCCGGATCCCTACAACATGAGTCGAGGCTGCAAGTTGAGGGTCAAAACGAACTGGCTTTACTGGCACATAGCATGGCAATTTATGTGATTCCTCAGGTCCAAGGACAGCCCCCTGTGGACCTGATGGAATACAGTTATAGTACAGACAAATATCCAATCACAACACAGTGTATTATTTGAATTAGTACCCGCCCAGCTTGGAGATAATGAGGCCAACGGTTTTACAATCTAATTATCTCCAAGCGCACAAAAGACCACGTTTTATTATGTCCCAGAAAACTGCATAAATATCCATAACTTTTACATTAATACAGGGAAACCACTCATTCTACCATTCATCTAATGGCTAGCGTTCGTATGCATTAAACAGGAGAATGGCGCTCCAATCCCACGAACAGAATGGACGGTTGCTGCCGTATAAAGTCCGTTCGGCATTTTGGATTGTTAGTCTCTGTTGGCGGCCATGTTTTCTGATGGTTTAGCGGGCAGCGGGACCTCGCTTCTAACTCGTGGAACTAATCTCGGGTATCAGTTCATGCGAAGTCCCGCTGTCTGTCTGGTAGTGGGACTCGTTCGGTACGTGAATGAGGACCACCTGGTAGAAGGGTACTTGACCTGCGGTTAACCACAGAAACCACAAGTTAATGATCACCACGCGGCCCGCTGTAGGGGGTCGTCGTTCGGTTGTTAGTTCGGTAGATCCCGTTCGGTATTTTCGATGCGAATGTCGATGCCCCAGGCCTATCAATTAAGTTGTGGTTAACCACAAACCGCAGCCGCCTGGGTGGTTAATGGCTGCCACACGCCGCTGGCCAGGTGGTCAACCGTTCGGTAGTTTGCGGGGTGACGGGGTTAAGTGGCGGCACACGCCAAGCTCTGTTCGTACCACGAATGGAGTCTTTATAATGGTTCGGGTAATCCATTTGTGCTTCTTTCGGTTTAAACTTATACAGGGACAAACAGTATCCATTGGTTAGCAAACAGTAACATAGTTATTTCCAGACTTTTGTAACAGTCCCTATGGGAGTGTCCCTTGCTGGAAGACATGCATAAAAGGCTGTGGCCACCATTAAACTGATCCTGCTTGACCCTCAACACAGAGCCTCGTCCTGTTCGGCACTTAGGAGTGTTCGGTAGCTGACTTTGTGTCGGGAAAAGAACAACCTTGGTGGCGTTAACCCCTTCTTATACTCGGGGTGCTGTTACACCTTCTTTGAATTCAGAGATTAATCCACTACCAGTCTACCTCAGAAGCCAAGGTGTGGAATTCTATGGCATAATGCGAGACAGACTGGTTCCCTTGTTTGATAATCATTAGGGCAGTGGAAGCGTCATCTTCTCTGCCTAATGGTTTAAACGTTAATTTGAATTCCGTAAGGAATTCCTGGTAATTATAAGCAATGCTCCTATTACTCTCCCATAATGGATTGGCCCAAGCTAAGGCTCTACCTTTAAGTTGTACACATGTGCAATTCGTTTCGTTCCAGATGTCAATTCAGCCAAATTTCGGGCAATTGGGACTTTCAGGTACTTCTGAATAGCTGAATTGCTGAATTTCCGAAGTGCCGGATTTCGTAATTGGCGAACAGAACCGAACTGCTGAAGTCCCGAAGCGTCGAATGTCCGAATAGCCAAAGTGGCAAATTTCAGATTTGCAGAACCGAAGTGCTGAAGTCCTGTAGCGCTGAATGTCCGAATAGCCGAAGTGCTGAATTTTAGATTTGCCGAATTGCCGAAGCACAGAATTGCCGAAGTACTAATATGCATAAATACGGGCAGGTAGCCCACAGTAAACTCAGTTCGTGTTTTACCCTCAATGCGGAACTTGGTCTCGTTATTGGGGGGATTTTATTACCGGCGACTAGAGACTGCTATTTGGAATTATTTGCCGCTTGGAAGATATTGCGTTCGGCTGATATTGGCAGTTCGTGAACTTGTGGCTCGTGAAGGGAAGGAGCCATACACATATCGTTCGGGAGTTTGGAGTGTTCCCTGGCTGGCGGTTCGCATGGTTGTATTGCATACGCTTACAGACAACATTATTGCGAACGGGGAGCATTCACTAAACGGCGGTTTGTACATTTCAGGCTGATGGTACCGTAACAACTGGTGGCAAGTGACGGGATGACCCTCAGCGCCCATAGAGACCACTACAACCAGGATTAAATGGATGCACAATATCAAAGACTAAAAAGAGCTACCCTAAAGGATTTATTAGAACAAAGAGGCGGACAAGCCAGTAACCTCAGGAAGAGGGAAATTATTGTGCTACTATTGGAAATGGATGGAGTACCAGAGGCAGAGGGAACCAATGGACAGCACAGCTGACAGACCCCCGAGGAGTCAAGCTTTGACCGGGCGGTAAGAATCAGGCTGGCCCATTATGGTCCCAACCCGACTATAGAGACCATTGACCGGGTCATGGCCGCTGTGGAGGCCAACCTGCTACGCCAAAGAGGTGCTGCAGCAGCCCCAGTCACAGCAAACCCGGGGGAAAGAAAGAAAGTGCCATTCACAGCATTTAAAACTTTTGTAGAGGCAGAAGGAGAGATTGATGGGTACCTTGCTGATTTTGAGCAGCAATGTGTCCTGCACAAGGTACCCCTGGAAGATTGGGTCACTATATTGTCCTACAAGTTATCCAGCTGGGACAGCGATGCTTTTCGGGCCATTCCTGATGAGGAGATCGGGGATTATGGGACCGTCAGGGAAGCTTTACTCTCCCGGTATGCCGTTACACCGGAGGCATACAGGAGGCGATTCCGAGACACAGTAAAATCAGCTGGGGACTCTTATGTTGAATGGGCATGCAAAGTGCACCGCACATCTGCCCACTGGATGGCGGGGTGCCAAGCTGTATCCGGGGAAGAGGTGCTGCAGATGTTCCTATTGGAGCATTGTTTCGACAAATTATCCCCAGGGGTCAGAGAGTGGGTAAGGGACGTAAACCCTCCACTCTGCATGAAGCAGCTCGCCTGGCGGACGAGTACAGATGCCCGCAAACTGGACAGTTCCATTAGTAAGACTCCCGCCAGAGTGGAGTACCGGCCAGCAACACCACCAGCAGCTAACGTCTACCAGCCTCCAATGGATCGGCCGTCAGCACCCCCTCTGTCTGCTCAGTATCAACAGCCACCCCGGTTCAACTCACGGGATTATTCGCAACCCATTAGGTGCTTCTTATGCAAGCAGCTACGGCACAAGTGACCGGAGTGCCCGATGAACAGTGCCAACCAGACCCAGTCTTGGAGGAGACCAGCTGGCGACAATCCACGACCACCTCTCCTGGCTGCTCACTGTGTAGAGGAAGAGGAATGCTGGGGCATCCTGCATGAGGCAGACCCTGTTCAAGCTGCCCACCGGGATAACAGACAGCACCACCGGCAATGTGTTAAGGTCAACGGGAAGGAGGTCAGTGGTCTACGGGATACCGGTGCAACCATGACATTGCTTCAGAAGCACCTGGTGTCCGAGACCCAACATACTGGAGACACGGTCGCAGTGCGAGTAGCCGGGGGTGCCGTGTTTCGTCTACCCGTTGCCCGGGTACATTTGGATTGGGGAGTGGGCGCTAGACATGTAAATGTGGGGGTCATGAAGGATTTACCAGCGGATGTCCTCCTTGGCAATGACTTGGTGCCCCTTGTTTCAGCCTTCGCTCCTATGGGTCCCGCTGAAGTGGACGCTGTGCCCAGACCCGTGCCGCCGAGACCGGTCCACCTGCTGCTAAGACCCAGATGTGACGAAGTGCACTTCGCCACTTGGTCCTGGAGAGGCCTACTTGCCAGCCTCCTCCCCTGTGACTATGACTCTTTCATGTATCTGGCTTTAAAGCCCCATGTCTACCTTCAGACAGACTATTTATGTAGGCTGCTTTATTTATCTTATGTTTTAGTCACCCTGTACCCATTATAGGTGCAGGGTGTGTGTAATGTAATTGTTTATAGTGTGTGTGTGTGTGCTGTGTAATGTATTGCCTGCTCTCTTGTATTGCTGAGGTTTGCTACCAACTAGGTGGGTTTGGCTATGGAGCTTGTCTAGTGCCCTCTGTTGGTAGCAACAGCAATATGCACTATCTGAATTGCAAGACTGGTTCATTTGCATATTCGGGTAGATTTGCATATTGCTAATTCTGCAGGCAGGTTAGATATTTACTGTTAAATATTGTCTCCCCCCACCCCTTTAAAAATGTGCCATTGTGTTGTGATAAGTCACTGTGTGTTGCTTGATGTGGTTTGACTGTTTGTGATTTTATTGAGGTTTCACAACAATGTTATTGTGGTGACCCTATTGGCTGGTCCCAAGGGAAATAAAGGTTTTGACAGTTCTTCTTGATCCTCTAAACGTAGCCTTGTCTCGTTATTGGAGGGAGCTGTTATAATCACACTGGGGATTGCTATGCTCTGCATGCTCCCCTGAGCTTGAGTCACTTAGCTCTTTTAAGAGCTGTTCCTGTTATGCTCTCCTGGAGGAGAGGTCTTCCCCACACGGTCCTCGAGGACAGAAGCTGATCCAGGGTGGAAGGAAGACGGCGAGACTCCAGTTAAGCTACGGCGGTTGTGGAGTCTGCGGTGGTTGTGGTGTCTGCTGCAGTGTTTGGAGTCCTCAGGAAGCGCTAGGAGCATCCATCAACGGAGGGTACTCAGTCAGAGTACAGGGAGCTCCGTTACACCGACTTGTACCTTAGACCAGGCCCCTTTAGGCTGGGAGAACTCTTTACCCCGACTTGTACCTTAGACCAGGCCCCTTTAGGCTGGGATACCCCCGAGATGTACTGGAAGGAAACTAGGGAAGACCCGACTTTAGCGAAGTACAGAGCCAGGGCCGATTCTGGGGGAGAAGGGGTAGATGGAGAGCATTACGAGTGGGTGGGGGATAGGCTGTACAGGATCCCTAAACCGTCCAAGAGACCGAGTACCCCTCCGCAGAATTGACAGCTAGTGGTGCCTGCAAAACACCGGCAAGAGATTCTGCGGATTGGGCATGATGTGCCGTTAGCGGGCCATCTAGGTTCCTGCCGCACAGCTCATAGAATTACCCAAAACTTTTTCTGGCCCAATTTTAACCGAGATGTGCGGGTTTATTGTAGCACGTGTGACACATGTCAACAGGTAGGTAAACGGGGGGATCACCCAAAGGCTAGGCTTCAGTTGATGCATATCATTGGAGAACCCTTTTCCCGCATAGTCGTTGACATTGTGGGTCCACTGGCCAGGGCTAGTCCATCCGGTAAGAAATATATTCTCACCATGGTGGACTATGCCACACGTTTTCCAGAGGCAGTAGTGCTGTCTAATATAGAGGCAGAGACGGTTGCTGATGCCCTGGTTAAAATTTTCACTAGGGTCGGGTTCACTCAGGAGATCCTCTCCGACCAGGGAACTCAGTTCACCGCTGTGCTTACCCAGCAGCTGTGGAAGGTGTGCGGCATTAAACCGCTGCTTAGCTCACCTTATCATCCACAGACTAACGGTCTCTGCGAGCGATTTAATGGTACCCTCAAACAGATGTTGAGGACCTTTACTGACACTTGCAGAGACTGGGAGCGATTTCTGCCTCATCTGCTATTTGCATACAGAGAGGTGCCCCAGGAATCTACTGGGTTCTCCCCCTTTGAGTTACTCTATGGGAGAAGGGTCCGCAGACCCCTGGATCTCATTAGAGGGCACTGGGAGGGGGAGACAGAGCAAGAAGGGATCCCCATAGTACCATATGTCCTGGAACTCCGGGACCGCATGGAGAAACTATCCCTGATGGTAAGGGAGAATCTCCAGGTGGCCCAGGGGAGACAGAAGAGGTGCTACGATCGGGGTGCCCAACAGTGGGTCTTCCAGGTTGGGCAGAAGGTTCTGGTGCTCAAGCCTGTGAAGACGAACAAGATGCAAGCATCTTGGCAGGGCCCGTATAAAGTGTTAGCCCAGGTATGTGATACTACCTATCTTATAGCCAGCTGTGCAGATGAAAGGATTCAGCGATCCTTTCATGTGAACATGCTGAAGGAGTATCAGGAGAGACCAGAGGATGTTGCGGCAGTATGTGCCCCAGCTGCCGACAACCCCGAGAATTTACCCCTGCCCGACTTATTAGAGAAGGATCCCCAGACTGACCTTACTAGTCTTGTGCAGCTAGGGGACCGGTTAAACCCCGCAGAGAAGGTACAGGCAAGACAGCTTCTGTGGGAGAAGCAGGCGACGTTCTCCCAAGAACCCGGGTACACTACCCTAGCTGTGCACAAGGTCGAGACACACGGACAGAACCCCCTACGACAACCCCCATACCGTATTCCTGAAGCAGTCCGAGAAGGAATGCGGAAGGAGATACAGGAGATGACCCGGCTGGGGGTCATCGAGCACTCAGACAGCCCTTGGGCCTCCCCTGTAGTCCTGGTGCCTAAGAAGGATGGGACCACCCGGTTCTGTGTGGACTGCAGGCGACTCAACGAGCGGACCACCACTGACACCTACCCGATGCCCCGGGTAGACGAGTTATTAGACCGCATTGCCAGGGGGCCCTATCTGACCACCATTGACCTAGGTAAGGGTTATTGGCAGATCCCCCTGTCCGATGATGCTATCCCTAAGTCGGCATTCATCACCCCATTTGGTCTGTACCAGTTTAAGGACATGCCATTTTGGATGAAGAATGCTCCGTCTACCTTCCAGCGTATGGTGGATAGGCTCCTTGATGGCTTCCAGGAATGTGCATGTGCATACCTGGATGACATTGCGGTATACAGTGAGTCCTGGGAAGAACACTTAGTACACGTGGGGGTGGTGCTGGACAAGCCATCTAGGCATGGCAGAAGTGCAGTACTTGGGTCACAGGGTAGGATGTGGGAGCCAGAGACCAGAGCCAGCCAAGGTAGAAGCTGTAGCTAACTGGCCCACACCTATCACCAAGACCCAAGTGCTGGCCTTCCTGGGGACAGCAGAGTATTACCGATGTTTTGTCCCCGACTACAGTACGGTTGCCAAGCCCTTGACTGACCTGACTAAGAAAAATTTACCTAAGCAGGTCCTGTGGTCTCCAGCTTGTGAAGCCGCGTTTCAGGCCCTGAAGCAAAATCTTGTAAATGCCCCTGTCCATACTGCCCCAGTCCCTAACAAACGTTTTCTCGTTCATACAGATGCTTCCATGTATGGACTGGGGGCTGTGCTGAGCCAGGTCGGGAAGATGGAGGAGAGCACCCTGTCGCATATCTCAGCAGAAAGTTACTACCTCGGAGGACGCACCAAACGGAATTTGCACACTAGGATTGAGGAACACACTAGAAATATAAAGAAAAAATTTGAAGGACACAGTGTATCACACCACTTCACCCTAGCTCGCAATAGTGATCCCACTCAATTACTCTTTATGGGTATACAAAAGGTTAAGGGGAATTGGCCGGGAGGCGACCTTAATAGATTATTGGGACAGAGTGAGATGAGGTGGACTTTAAAGCCCCGGGGTTTGAATATAGACTTCGAACTCTGCCATTTCATTTAAATGGGTATCTCCCTTTTTTGGGGTTCAATGGAATTTATCCATTGTAATCCATTCTACCCTTTTTGTACCCTTGTTTTTCTTTTATACATTTTTCTTATTCATTTTCAATCAGTGACATATTATTTATGCCCAAACACTATAAACATTGTGAATACCACTTAAAGAATATTGATTTAATCACCTTTTGGGAAAATACCCAATAAGGATATCTATTCCAGCACATATGTATGTAATATCACCTTTTTAATGTTAATATATATGTACCATCGGCACTGTATGCACCTTTAACAATGTAAATATATTAGTCTATATGCACCACAATTTATATTATATCACTAGGAATTTAATATTTGACATTATGCAATTTAACTGTCATTCCAATTCTGCAGCCCTATTTGCTTTTTGCAGCTTTTTTTTTTTTTTGGGCATGGCCAAACAGACTTAGCTGGATGGCGATCACATGTTTAGATGACATCACTTCCGCCAACCACCCGGTTGAAAACAAGCACTTCCGCCAACCAATGCTGCCCACCAATGAAAAAACACCGGCACTGTATGCACCTTTAACAATGTAAATATATTAGTCTATATGCACCACAATTTATATTATATCACTAGGAATTTAATATTTGACATCATGCAATTTAACTGTCATTCCAATTCTGCAGCCATATTTGCTTTTTGCAGCTTTTTTTTGGGGGGGGGGAGTGGCCAAACAGACTTGGCTGGATGGCGATCACATGATTAGATTACGTCACTTCCGCCAACCACCCGGTTGAAAACAAGCACTTCCACCAACCAATGCTGCCCACCAATGAAAAAATAGACAAATTTTCATTTAATACCTCATCCAAGTTCTTTTTGGAGCCTCCAAGGAATCCTCACAGGGGTAGTGCCATCCCCATTCAAATTGGCACAAAATCCACATACCTAGAGCCGGGATTCGTAGGCTCAGGACCAGGTGAGCACCCCATTTATTGAACACATATCTGTGTCATTTATCACCATAAGTCTACACATTGGTTTGCTTTCTTCTCTTTTTTCGTGTTCTCGAGAAATTCTTCAAGCCGAAGTAGGAGGATGGTGCTACCATAACAGCACACAAGCCTTTATACGGAGCCAGTGTTTTCTATATACAGGCTACTTGAAATGTGAGTGTAATATTCAACACGATATTATTATAATCACTGTGAAGCCATTTTTTAGTACCATCTACACTATATTGTATTTTCTGTATTTTATTTTGACATGTACCCCATATTTTACCATTGAATGAGACTACGTTTTGGTAAGATTTATCTGTTTGAGCGCTCCACTTATAGGTGTAGGTCCTTCTCACTTACACCGCACCAATATCTACAAAAATTACTTAGTATTAGTAAATTCTGCCACGACTTGCTATACCTGTGGCTGCTCACGGTTAAAAAAAAAATAAAAAAAATTAACCCCAACTGTCCCCCCTCCCGAGCCCCCACCCGTGCTGCCCGAGTGGGGGCTTTTAAACTGGAGAGGGGGCCTATTGCCCACCTTAGCCCCCACCCATGATCAGCGGGTGGGGGCCCTGGATGACAATGGGGGGAAAAAATGAATAAACCCCTACCTACCCCCCTCACCCTAAAAATAGTGGGGAACAATAACTAAGTACCTAAGTAAAAAAAAAAACTTACCATTTGATGTCTTCTTTTTTCTAAAATCTTATTTTTTCAGCTCCCAAAAAGCCAAAATAAAAATCCATAATACCTGTCGCACCAAAAAAAAAAAAAAAAAGCAGAGCGCCCAAAAATCTGGCGAAAAAAATAAACCCAACACTGGAAAAGTAATCCATCTTCACCCATGGAGGGAACTGTGCAGACTGAGCTCCGCAGAATAAAGAAGACATCAAATGGTAAGTTTTATTTATTTTCTAACTTATTGTTCCCCCCTCACTATTTTTAGGGGGAGGGGGTAGGTAAGGGTGTGACGAGAGCAATCTCGCCACATTGCATTGGAGAAGCCTGGTTGCTCACCTGTTGCCTTTGGACCATGGCCCCCTGTTAAAAGACATTTTTCCTTGCAGAAAAGACTTATTCGTGTTTTCTGCCGGGTGTTCAGTAGATTCAATCTACCGTAAAACAGCACGAATGACTAGACCACCTGGGAGCTGGAGTGTGCCGGCAAGTAGCCTCCCTGAAGCTGCGGTTAACCGCAGCTTAATTGACGAATGCTGGGTGGCCGCCATTCGTATCACGAACACGAGGTCGCGGCCATTTTAAACATGCGAACGCACAGCGGTGTTCGACGTTTGATTCATGGAACTAAAATCAGACACAGCTTTGCGCGAACACCGCTGAAGCCGCCGACCTCCCTTCTTGTTCGGTGGAAGAACACGAACGGCCGGTGTTCGGTAGTTTTACTTGTCTATGTTATACCCCAGTAGTGATGCACCGAACGGTTCCTGGCGAACATAGCATGTTCGCGTTCGCCACGGCGGGCGAACATATGCGCGGTTCGATCCGCCCCCTATTCGTCATCATTGAGTAAACTTTGACCCTGTACCTCACAGTCAGCAGACACATTCCAGCCAATTAGCAGCACACCCTCCCTAGCAGACCCTCCCACCTACTGGAAGGCATCCATTTTACATTCATTCTCAAGCTGCATGCTTAGTGAGAGGAGGGAAAGTGTAGCTGCTGTTGATTAGATAGGGAAATGCATAGCTAGGTTAGGGTATACAGTGTCCACTACAGTCCTGAAGGACTCATCTGATCTCTGCTGTAAGGACAGCACCCCAAAAAGCCCTTTTTAGGGCTAGAACATCAGTCTGCTTTTTTTTTTTTTTTCTGTGTAATGTAATTGCAGTTGCCTGCCTGCCAGCTTCTGTGTCAGGCTCACAGTGGATACTGTGCCCAGTGCCACCACTCACTCACTGGTGTCACAATAGCTTGCATTTTTAAACCCAAAATATTTTTTTCACTGTTAGATTGAATAGCAGTTAGTTGTCTCAAAGCGGGTGTGTCAGGCTCACAGTGGATACTGTGCCCAGTGCCACCATTCACTCACTGGTGTCACAATAGCGTGCATTTAAAAACCAAAAAACTTTTTTCACTGTTATAGATTGAATATAAAAGTGGCCTCTTTGAGAGAAATATTTCCAACAATCAGAACAAAAATAAGGTTTCTCTCCTGTATGGATCCTCAAATGATGCTTAAGATTGGAAGCGGCTGAAAAGCATTTCTCACACTCAGAACAAAAATATTTTTTTTTAAACATTCTCTCCACTTTGAGCGAAATGACGTTTGGGAGGAGATTTTGTATGAGTAGGTTTTTCATGTACGATACGGGAACATGATTTAGATCCTTGGTAAGTTTTGCGAGATCCAATAGTGTGTATGTAGGGGGAACAGTCAATCCATATCTGCCAAGTGACCCTATGTAGGAGGAACAGTCTCTATTCTGCTCTGTGTCAGTGTGTATCAGAGGCTCTGAGGACAGGTGTCAATCCATATCTGCCAAGTGACCCTATGTAGGAGGAACAGTCTCTATTCTGCTCTGTGTCATTTACCGAATGCTGATAGAGACTGATTGCTAGGAGTGTAAGCCGCTTGGATGCTTTTCCTATTTATCTTCTAGCAGCGGTTCGTGTGTTTGGAGTGTTATATTGGATGCCGTTCGGGAGTTTGGAGCATTCCCTTATTGGCGGTTCGTGAGTTTGGTGTTCTACAATAGCTGTGCCTGCATCTCTGGAAAGGGGGATGATCGCCTAAACGATTTTTACCCCTTGTGTGCAAAACGGTCCGTTCCAAAGGGTTTATTAATTTTTAATCAGAATGCTCTAACAGGTAAATGAAGAGACTGACAGGTAAGTCTCTACATTTACCTGTCACAGCACTCTGATTGGTTGGCTTGAAATCAAACCAATCAGAGTGCTGTCATTTTACACAGCGTTGGAAAGTTCTTTGGAATTTTCCCACGCTGTGTAATTTGACTCATAACTTTCTGATTGGTTGATTGAAAGCAACCAATCAGAAAGTTATGAGTCAAATTACACAATGTGGGAAAATTCCAAAGAACTTTCCCACGCTGTGTAAAATGACATAGAGCACTCTGGTTGGATTTCAAGCCAACCAATCAGAGTGCTCTGAGCCTAACTGCAGGGCGGGCAAGACTTTATAAGCCTTCCCTCGCCCTGTGGAGCTCTGTCTGCGTGTTGCCCTCCATGGACAAAGATGGATTACTTTTTCAGCATTTTTTTTTTTGTCTTTTTTTTTTTTTGCGCTATTGTTTTTTTTGTTTCAAAGTGCGACGGTATTATGTTTTTTTATTTGGCCTTTTTTGTGGTTGAAAAAAGAAGATTTTAGAAAAAGAAGACATCAAGTTTTATTTATTTTATTACAGGTACTTAGTTATTGTCCCCCCCCCACTATTTTTAGGGTGAGGGGGTAGGTAGGGGTTGAATAATTTTTTGAGGGAGGGGGGTGACTAGGGGTTTGAGGACCCCTAGTCACCTGGGGGGTAACATTTTTATTTAGGGCCCTCAACTGCCACTCAGAGGTGGGGGCCAGGGGGAAGGACAATAGGTCCTCCCTTATTGGTATTTAGGGCCCCCACCCGCCCCTCAGGTGTGGGGGGACGGGAGGAAAATAGGTCTCTCCCCCTTATTCTAATTTTGGGCCTCCACACGCAGCTCAGGGGTGGGGGCCAGCAGGGAGAACAATAGGTCCCCCTCCCTTATTCTAAAAGTCCCCCCATATTGATATTGAAGGCCCCACTCACTGCTCAGAGTTGGGGGTCGGGGGAAGGACAGTAGGTCCCCCCCCGTTATTGGTATTTAAGGCCCCCACCCACCGCTCAGGGGTGGGGGCTGGGGGGAGGACAATAGGCCCCCCACTTATTGGTATTTAGGACCCCCCGTTTCCGCTCAGGGGTGTGGGCCAGGAGGGAGGACAATAGGTCCCCACCCCTTATTCTAATTTAGGGCGTCGGGGGACACTTGTTTTTTTTAACAGTTTTAAAAACTGTTTACTAGACATGCAGAATTTACTACTAAGTAATCTTTACTTAGTATTATTAAATTTGACTGAAAGACCAATTTAGGTCTTTCAGCCTTTTGGTAGATAGCTCCCTAATACCGTGGGAATTAGGGAGTTATCTACTTAGCGGCTCCAAGAGAACATATCTGAAGTCCCCAAGTGCTGAAGTCCCGAACTGAACCGAGGTGCCGAAGTTCCGAAGTGTCGAATTTCAGAAGCGACGAACTAAACCGAAGTGCCGAAGTCCCGAATTTCGGAAAGACAAACTGAATCGAAGTTCCGAATTTCGGAATGCCGAACCGAATATTTTGCCCATGCACATCCCTATTAAGTTAGTTCATCAAGTACCCAATTTTTGCTCTATCCATGGGAAAAGACCCAGGTGAGGCATCACAGTGGTACTCAATCTGATTGAGAAATCCCAGACATTCTTGAATATCACCATCATAATGAGGAGGAGGAGATAGGGAGATTAGGAGCCTTATATACTATAGGTGGAGGTACATTAGGCGGAGGTGAAATATTAGGAAGAACATCAGGCTGTAAATGAGCCGTCCGATTAAGAAGCGTTTTGAAAGCCTGGGCAAATTGATCCATATAGTGATCATTCTTCTCTAGCTTTCTCTCGCAAGCTGCTATGTGCTGACACAATTCTGCAGGATCTATGGCCATGTCGTAATGTCAGGATTACTAGTTGATCCAGCACGCAGAAATAGTATCACACCTGGGACTAAGGATAACGTCTCACGCATACATTAATGGTAGGTGAGTAAAATGGCCGGACTTAACGTACTCAAGAATAGTCAAAATACTTGCCAAGGTCAGTAATACAGAATAAGACACAACGATGAGGGAAAGACAAAATTCAAGGATACCAGAAATCAGGGAAGTCAAAATGAAGCCAAAGTCAAAAACCAGAATAATACGATCAGGAACACACTCTCGGATAACCAGCAAAGGGAAACTAGGAGGCACTGCACATCACAAATTAAACTAACATGTTTGTCCGTTGCGCTAATTATTTTGTTATAAGACTCTAGCATATGGCGGTTTGAAAATCAGAATTTCATCCAATTACCAGATCTGCCCTAATTCATACAAGCTGCAGCTAAGAACAAAATTAATTCCCAAGTCTATAAATTATTCACGATGTTACATTCTCAGAGTTATTTACAGGTTTATGGTGGAGTTTTTATTATGAAGAAAAAAACAAGAAGCTATTTTTAGGACAAATATTTGAAATGAAGGGGGGCGTGGCTAACTGCCGGACTAGATGGACGCATAATCCTTAGCTCCGGTGCCTGAGTTTACAATCTATATCAATCCCAGCATACAGAATATTGAAATCTACTAAACAGCACAAAAACAAAAAGAGCTCATCAAAATCTGAAAAAAAATGAACTTTTTCAGCCAAAAATCACAATCTGCAACCACGACCCTACAGGCCTCAAACCAAGATGGTGAGAAACCTGGCACCCACAATATCCTTCAAGGGAGAAGCTTTTACCACAAGCTATCTCACACACGCACTCAACACCTTTTCACAAAAATTGATTACATCTTGGCAACACTCCATGAACTCCCTGCGCAAAGATGTTCAAAAACTTGGCAGGTGCACATCTCACGTGGAGATAAAAATGGACAAATTTGCAACAGTGTTCAATGACTTAGCAATCCACGTGGAGAGCCTGGAGACGAAACTGGCATACACTGAAACCAAGTTAGCTGGTCTGGAGGATAGAGAGTGGCGCAACAATCTCTGCTTGTGGGGGGGTACCTGAGTCGGTACTTCCAGTGGATTTTCCTGTATATGTGAGGGGCCTACTACATGCCTACGCCCAAGAGAACCCAGCCGGTATGCTGCTAGTGGACCGGGTGCATCGAATCCCCCATCCACGCTACCTACCTAATTCCCAGAGATGTACTTCTCCACACACATTACTATCATATTAAGGAGCATATCCACTGAGCCAGAACAAAGCCAAGCCACCAGAGGATTATCCAACAGTGAAGATCTTTGCTGACCTTTCTGCAGCTACACTCCGCAGATAGAAGGACTTTACACCTAACGTGGAAGCCCTGCAAGCGAACAGCATCAGGTGCAGATGGGGCTTCCCAACAAAATTACTTGTCATTAAAGTTAGAGGACTAAAGCCCATATTGTCCCTGGAGGACAGCACAAGAAAGTTACGCACCTTGGGAATTGCCATCCAACAAGAAAGCAGAGAGGCCCTTACCCGCGGGAAGACTCCGGCTGGAGTGGAGCATGGCGACAGGCAGTCGCTGATGAGGACTGTGCAAGCTCACTACACCACACTTACCCATCTCATAACCAAAGCTGACCTGTACCTTCACCGGGTCCGGACCTGGGAACCCCTCAGTACTGTAAAGGGCCATGGGCAATGCAGGAATCCCTTCTCAGCAAGAAACGTTTTCAACAAGATGTTATTGATATAGGACTGTGCATCTTATGGTCTGTACCGCAAGTACCTTGAGCTTACAGGCTCACTACACCACACTTACCCATCTCATAACCAAAGACGACGGAAGACATAGTGTAATATGTACAAGTTTAAAATTGTTTATGTGCACTTCGCTAGTACCCACATACAGCCTGAGCTTAACCACATGCACTACTTTAAAAGTATGCAACTTTACCCTAATACCTACAATTCTAACGTACTTGGACGCTTCCCTCTGGGGAGTATGGCTGGGGGGCGGGCTCCTTGGCCTTTCAAACGCCCCCTGCCAGGTCCTGACCTGGGAACCTCCCAGTACTGTAAATGGTCAGGGGCAATGCAGAAATCCCCACCCGGCAAGAAACCTTTCCAACAAGATGCTATTGATATTTCAGTTCTGTTATAAATTTTTCTTATAGTTCTTAGAGAGATGTAATGTTTCCCACCCCCATGGTGCGGCGACTCTGGACCATACTCCCTGTTACTGTTACCTCCAGGCTAGCTGGAAGCTGGACCGCTTGGATAGTCTGGTTCCCAAGTGTGGAGAGACAGAAGAGCCGCTCCAGTCAATATACCACGAGAATCCTGTAAATGTATAATAATCCCACTAGCTATGGTACAGCTAGGATACCTTTTCCTCCACAAAACGAGTCGAGGCTGCGATTTGAGAGTCAAGAAAGAACTGGCTTTAATGGCACACAGGTATCACTATTTAAGCAAAACCTTAGGTCCAGGGACAGCCCCCTCTGGACCTGATGGGATACAGGTACAATACAAGCAGTTAACCAATAGAAACACAATGTATCTTTTGAAATTGTTACCGCCCAGCTTGGAGATATTGAATCTAACAGTTATGACAATGTACAAATGAAGTACCACTGAGCAGAGTCCACGAGAAATTAACTCTAACCGGGGGCACAAAAAGAGGGGCTAAAGGGGTAGCTAAACGGGCTTAACCCTACAAAACATTACCAAGAAAACATAGAAAGTAGTGAGAGGAAATAATCCCTACTAAGAGGGAGAATTCCTCTAAAACAGCTACCCCAGCGCAAAAATATATGTGTGTGTTAATTATATCACACATAGACTAAAAAATATATATACCTATCTAAAAATATCTTTATTGAACACCACTGAATTCTATATACCCTAACCCAAAAAAAGAAAAAAATGCTGAAATGCAGACTGAATTCGGCTGAAAAAACAGTGCTGAATATGTCTGTAACGAGTTCCAATATAGATTGTTACAAGGTGTAATAAATAGAAACAATGTAACAATACAGCGTATCAGGATCAGACTACAGCAAACAAGCCGAAATGCTTCTGTGCTATAACCCTATATATCAGTGTCCAGTGTACTAAAAATTAAAAGTAAATTGATTAAATTAAACCCTCTCAAAAAAGTGCAAAAAAGAATCCTCACTAGTTCCATCATGCTCCTAAATAGGCAATAAATCCATTGAAATGCAGAGGAAATCGAAAGGATAGTAAGACGAGTGTATGCCCTTGATAAAGGCAGTTTATCCGCCGAAACGCGCGTTGGGCAATTCTGTTAGCAGCATGTGCTTAGCCCCTTAGTTTATGTGTTTTCACTCTTGTCCTCTGTACCTAGTAACCTCCATGACCGGCCGGTCATTAGCTCAATTGAGGTTGTTCTTGATTACTTCGAGATTATTGAATGGAAGGTTTCTTTTCTTCCCTACTATTCACTGTTTATATCAGTCTCTCTGACCTCTCTTCTTACTATCCTTTCGATTTCCTCTGCATTTCAATGGATTTATTGCCTATTTAGGAGCATGATGGAACTAGTGAGGATTCTATTTTTGTACTTTTTTGAGAGGGTTTAATTTAATCAATTTACTTTTCATTTTTAGTACACTGGACACTGATATATAGGGTTATAGCACAGAAGCATTTCAGCTTGTTTGCTGCAGTCTGATCCTGATAGAAACAATGTAACAATACAGTGTATCAGGATCAGACTGCAGCAAACAAGCTGAAATGCTTCTGTGCTATAACCCTATATATCAGTGTCCAGTGTACTAAAAATGAAAAGTAAATTGATTAAATTAAACCCTCTCAAAAAAGTACAAAAAAGAGAATCCTCACTAGTTCCATCATGCTCCTAAATAGGCAATAAATCCATTGAAATGCAGAGGAAATCGAAAGGATAGTAAGACGAGAGGTCAGAGAGACTGATATAAACAGTGAATAGTAGGGAAGAAAAGAAACCTTCCATTCAATAGTATCGAAGTAATCAAGAACAACCTCAAGACAAAACATTTCTGCACGTTTACAGTCTGCACAAGAGCACCTGGATGTTCCACAGCAGTACTGGCAAAATATTCTGTGGACAGATGAAACCAAAGTTGAGTTGTTTGAAAGAAACACACAACACTATGTGTGGCGAAAGAAAGGCACAGCACACCAACATCAAAACCTCATCCCAACTGTGAAGTAGGCATCATGGTTTGGGGGTGCTTTGCTGCGTCAGGGCCTAGACAAATTGCTATCGAAGGAAAAATGAATTCCCAAGTTTATCAAGACATTTTGCAGGAGAACTTAAGGCCATCTGTCTACCAGCTAAAGCTCAACAGAAGATGGGTGCAACAGGACAATGACCCAAAGCATAGAAGTAAATCAACAACAGAATGGCTTAAACAGAAGAAAATACGCTTCTGAAGTGGCCCAGTCAGAGTCTTGTCCTCAACCCGATTGAGATGCTGTGGCATGACCTCAAGAAAGCGATTCACACCAGACATCCCAAGAATTTTGCTGAACTGAAACAGTTCTGTAAAGAGGAATGGTCAAGAATTGCTCCTGACTGTTGTGCACGTCTGATCTGCAACTACAGGAAATGTTTGGTTGAAGTTATTGCTGCCAAAGGAGGTTCAACCAGTTATTAAATCCAAGGGTTCACATACTTTTTCCACCTGCACTGTGAATGTTTACATGGTGTATTCAATAAAAACATGGCAACATTTCATTCTTTGTGTGTTTATTAGTTTAAGCAGACTGTGATTGTCTATTGTTGTGTCTCAGATGATGATCAGATCACATTTTATGACCAATTTTATGCAGAAATCCATATCATTCCAAAGGGTTCACATACTTTTTCTTGCAACTATATAATATATATATATAATCTATATATCTATCATACATACTGGTTAGTCTCTACAGACCAAATGATAACCAATTAAATTTCTTACAGAGTGCTTTCCAAAATACCAAGCCAACAACTAACAAACTTAGTAGTCTGTGATTTAAACCACGTACTACACCCACACCTGTAGTAGATATACAGCTCTTACACTCCACTGCTAAGCACACACCAAACTGCTACTGGAATACGAACTATACAACGCCTGGCGCACCAGAAACCCAAATAATCGTGAGTATACATACTACTCGCCAGGGCACAAGGCACACTCGAGGATAGAGTTCATATTTTTAGCTGGTTACCTTTTACCCTCAGCGATAGACTGCCACATTGGTGACATAATATGGACGGATCATGTCCCGACAACAGTAACACTAAGAGAAAAATTCCCACACAGAGGCAGTTCCCCATGGCACTTTAATGACTCTTTACTGAATGACTTAGATTTTAAACATACACTAGAGAAGGAGATATGCTCATTGTAGAGGAGCACTAGTTTCCCATAGACTTCTCCGCTGGTATTTCAATAGTAATGCAGGAACAAGAAGTTAACCCAGGATAAACAGCATCAGTAGTAAATAAAATAATCCAGGAATATCCCATCACCTTTCCAAATAACTAGATGACAAACAGTATCAGGAGCAGAACTACTGTTTTAGTCCACATACCCTGCTTTTATGCATCTCTTCCATGCAAGGGAGACACCCACAGAAAATTATACAGTGACCAATCATACACAAGTTACAGCCCACACATTTCCTCCCCTCAGCCTGGCAGATAATCCAATTATTCTGCACATACTTTTCACTGTTTTCTAGATGTACGCGAAATACATAAGATACACCTCTGAATCTTACATCCACTGGTAGCCCTGATCTGGGCGAGTAACATACTGAAAAATCACCCGGATTGGACCAGGGGTTCAGGAGTTATATGGATGTGTTCGTTTGAACGACCACACACGAGACAGTAGCCGAAATCAGTTCCATACATTTTGGCCATGCGGTCGGTCTCTGTGAAATAAATGAAAATACTGGGCTGAATAGACTGTGTTTGGATTTGTATGAATCCCTTTGTTCGTGGGATTCCTTCTATCGAACGGCGGGCCGTTCGGTTGTTTCTGCACAAATGTATGGAAGTCTGGAGGTCTCAGTGGTGTTCGCGTGGTCGAGTGTCCGATTTGAATTCCAGACACTCGACAACCAAACACCGCTGGGCATTCGTATGGAAAGATGGCTGCCGCCACATGTTCGTATGCCGAGCGGCGGCCACCCAAGGAACAGACAATATATTCGTATAATTGCCAATTATGCTGGTGTTAATACCGATGAGGGAGGTACTAGAGGCACACTTCTCTCTGGGGTGGTCTGGTTGTTCGGTAGTTTGTTCGTATGTCAAACGTAGTGGTTTTACCGAACAACCAGCCAAATGCTTCATACAGTATATTGTATACAAAAAGTGAATGAGACAAAAATAACATTGTAACAAGAATATTTAGAGACAGCCCAATACAGTCTGCTACACTCATACTTTGAGATAAATACCACACAAGATAGAACACCCTCAGATGTATGGCAGGCCCACAAAGCAGTCATGCGTGGACTGGCCATCAGCTGGGCATCATACCTTAAATGCACTTCACAAAAAGAGTACACCACACTACTCAAAAAACTGAGCGCTCAGACTAACGCACAGCTACTAACACTGACGGATGCTGGACAGTTCCAGATTGACCAAACCAACAAACAATGAAATGACTTACTGTTTAACAAAACTACGTACATGCTTCAAAGACTAAAACTAAAAATATACACTCACGGTAACAAAGCATGGAAACCTTAGTTTCCTTACTACGCTATAAACAAGCTCAATCCAAAATCCCATATCTGATATCTCCCAACGGATCTTCAACCCACAGTATATAAACTACACTATGGCAGATTTTTTTTAGAACACTATATAATTTGCAGACAGACAAAGGAACACACCAGCCCACAGACCAAGAAATACAGGACTTCCTTTCCCATATCTCACTCCCCGCCTTAAACCAGACACAATGTGAAGCCCTTCAAGCTCCAATATCCTTTCAAGAACTCACACGTACCATACACTCCCTTCCCCCAGGGAAATCACCTGGCCTGTATGGTTTCACAAACTATTACAAAACATTCACCCAAATCTTCGCCCCCACTTACTAAAAACCCTCAATCATATCATAGACATTGGCCACATGCAGCCAGAGATGTTACTAGCCCACATTGCAACGCTTCCAAAACCTGGTAAACCCTCTAACAAACCTCAAAACCTAAGGCCTATATCTATGTTAAATACAGACACCAAACTTCTACCAAAGATATATGCCAACAGACTTTCGATCATGATCCCCACCGTAATACACGCAGATCAGGTGGGGTTCATGGTGGGTAGACAAGGAGCAGATAGGACTAGAAAACTTCTACACCTGTTATTTGGTGCATGCAACGTGAGGGAGCTCAGCGTATTACTTTCAAATGTAAATGGACAGCAGTTGTAGGATTTGGAAAACCTATGCATACATCAGATGACGCCCACTGAAATTATATCTTTACTATATAAGAATGAAACCCTACAAGGCTTGGGAAACTGACTTTTAGAAAATGCTAGATGTGACAAACTCCCCTTTTTTAGGGAGTTTGCCATGAGTTTTTGGAGGGGCCTGCTTGCCAGCCTACTGCCCTGTGACTATGGCCCCTGGGGGTATTGCCGTTTAAAAACCCTATTTGGGCATATTGGATCTTAAAAACTTTTTCTACCCCTTTAAATCCATGGGAAAATGTGCCTCTTCCCCTCCCCCTTTTTACTGTCCTATTGTTTCTTCAGCAGGGCGTTGTCCCAGGGACACTACCAGACCAGTTTAAACTGGCTGCTTTGTCCCTCCTTAATCCCCCATCAGCTCTTGTTATTTTCTGACCCAACCCTTCCTTGTACTATAGGGCACTTTTAACATTGGACATATTGAGCGCTCAGATCCATGCTATCTGGGGATGTGTTGGACATATAGGTTAAACATTGTATTATAAGAGTTATGCATTTTAATGTTTTGTTTTTTTCCAATTTGACAATTTTTATTTAATTTTTGGGGTACAGAAGAAAAGAAGGGAGGTTGTTGACACATTAGCAAAGGCTTCACATCAGTACAATCTGTGCATATATCACATCCTTGGTTCATACATTTACAGTATACCCTCAGTTCCCCCTGCGTTGTGTGTCAGTTCAACCTGTCCTATCTCATATTATGTTCTTTAAGCATCAGTGGCCGTTTCGGTGAGCGACCTTTCATGTGCTGGGAGGGGGGGAAGAAAAGAAGGGGAGTGGGGGGGTGGGCAAGGGGGTACGTCCCTTTTACATGTTTTCTTGTCCTGATTGTAGCGATGCTCAGTGCATCCTAGTCGACCTGTTTTCAATTCCTATTCTAGTCGGAATTCAACGACTCCAAGGTCTTCCGGAGACCTTTTCCCTTATGGTGTGTGGTTCGATTTTTGTGATCTCTACTTCCTATCCCCGTGATCATGGTCATGCATAGAGGCGCACTTCCGTACGTGTCAATAATCCTAAAAAACTATGTACATGTGGGTGAACAAACCCAGTGCGGGCGACCGTTTCCTTTTCCTCTAACTTTCATTGGCCCCTTTCCCTGTGGATGGGATGTTTTTATATATATATTGTATATTGTCCTGAGAACTAGTCCCTCTTTTTTTTTTCTCCTCTCCCCCCTCTCCTACTCCCCCTACACCCCCATTGCTGTTACCCATTTCTTATGGGCCAAGATGGCATATTTGTTAGTTGGGTTGTGTCTGTTCAGTCCCCTTTCATAATCTAGGTTCGTGGTTATTTTATGGAGTAGGTTCTCCCTAGTGGGTGCTTGAGTCTGTTTCCATGCCCTTGCTATGAGAGTGTTGGCTGCTACTAGGATATGGAACAGTAGCCGGGAGTCTGTTATATTGTGTTCTTCTAAACCCATGAACATGAATCCACACTCCGGTGTTATTGGGATCTCTCTACCTAGTGCCTTTGCCACTATTTCCTCCACCTCCCCCCAGTATTTGGTTATGTTTGGGCATCTCCACCATATGTGGTACATCGATCCCTTCTCTTTTCTGCATCTCCAGCATATGTTGGAGGTGTTTGGGTAAATGTTTGCCAACCTTTCAGGCACCATGCACCAGCAGTACTGTAATTTGCACATCTGCTCCAAGTGGGACGTGCAATTTGTCCTCTTTTTGTGTGCCAAGAATGCTTTTCCCCATTGTTCTTCGGTATAGGTTTTCCCTATGTCTGTTTGCCATGTCATTCTAAATTTGTCTAGGGTTTTTGCAGCCTGCTCGATTACTAGGTATAGGGTGGACAATAGTCTCCTGGGCTGTTTTGCGGCGGTGCACAATTGTGCGATGCGTTTGGCAGTGAGTCAGTGTCGTTTTTAGATCCCTGGATCATGGATTTTACTTTGAAGCATTGGAAAATGGTGTTGTGTGCTAGTGCGTATCTGCGTTGTAGGTCTGGGAAGTCGGCTAGCTTGTCTTTGACGTACAGCTGACTGAGGTTTGTGCAAGCCTGTTTTATCCACGGACGGTAATCAAAGGTGGGGTTTGCTAGGTGCAGACTGTACAAGGGGGTCGCTCTCGCCCATTTAGTGATGTCTCCCCACTGTGACCTGAATGTGTCCCATGTCTTAAATAAGAGTCTTGTGGTGGATGGCACGTCTTGGTGTATCTTCCTGTGTGTATGGGGTATCCAGAATAGATAGCCCAGTCCCCTGGGGCATGCCCAAGAAGCTTCCAAGTCCACCCACTGTGGCACCTCCTCCTTTGCGTGGGCTTGTACGACCATGGTTAGGATAGCCACTTTGTAATATTGTTTAATGTCTGGCATCCCCAAGCCCCCTTGCACCTGCGTTTTGCTCAGTACTTTAGCTGGCACCCTGGCTTTTTGGTGTTCCCAAATAAAGCCCCTTATGAGTTTTTGCAATTTATCTAGGTGTGGTTTTGGTACGTGGATTTGTAGGGTTCTTATCAAGTATTGAAATTTTGGTTGCGGCCATCCTACCTAGCCATGACAGGAACTTCCCCTCCCACCCCTTCAGGGTGTTCGCTATACTCTTCAGCAGTGGGTCATAGTTTGCCGCCAGTAAGTCTGTCGGATTTTTTGTGAGTTTGATCCCTAGGAAAGTCAAATGGTCCCGCCTCAAATCTAGCGTGAAAGAGTTTTGTAAGAGCTCCAACGTGTTATTTGTAATTCCCACTCTCATGGCTTGTGTCTTTGTGATGTTTAGTTTGTAGTAGGAGTGTTTTCCGTATGTGGAAATTTCCTGTAACAGATTTGGGAGAGAGATTTGAGGTTGGGTGAGTGTCAATAGAATATCATCCGCAAATAGATTGGTCATGTATTCCCTGTCTCTGATCGTGACGCCATGTATGTTTGGGTTGTCTCTTATCCTTACCGCAAGGGGTTCCAGGGCCAATACGTAAAACTGGGGCGACAAGGGACATCCCTGCCTAGTGCCGTTCGTCGGTTTTATGGGCTCTGAGAGGAACCCTGAGTTGAGGACCTGGGCCCCAGGGGAGCTATACAGCGCCTCTACCATCGACACAAACCCCTCTGGGATGTCGAACTTGTGCATCACCTTGCGGAGAAATCGCCAGTTCAGGCGATCAAAGGCCTTCTCCGCGTCCAATGAGACCAGTAGTCCCCCTTGTTCCTTTCTGTGGAGATGGTGCAAGATATTGAGCACTTTCCGCGTATTGTCAGGCCCTTGCCTTCCTTTGATAAAGCCCACTTGGTCGTTATGTATGATAGTTGGCAGGATTAACCCCAGTCGGAGCACATATACTTAAGCCAGAATCTTGGTGTCTGTATTTGGTAGTGATATTGGCCAGAAGTTCTGTGGCAGTGTGGGCGATTTGCCTGGTTGGGTAGCGCCTGTAGCATTTCGGTGGGTAAGGTTTTGTGCTCGATGGCCTGTGTGTAGCATTTGACTATATAGGGTGCCAGGATGGTGCCAAATTTTTTATAATACATGTTGTCTAGTCCATCAGGTCCCGGGGATTTACCCGATGGCAGGGATTTTATCACCCCTATTAATTCCTCTGTGCTTACTGCTTTCGTGAGTTCCTGCTGTTGGCTGCTTGTGAGACATGATAATTTTAGGCCCCGTAAGTATGTTTGTATATCTTGCTCTATTGGTTGTGGGGTTGTGGGGTCTAGTTTTAAGTTGTATAGTTTGGCGTAGTAGCGCGCAAATTCATCACTTATGGCTTTGGGGGTGTTTAATTTTTGTCCTGTGTTGGAGGAGAGAGAGGCTATCTTTTGGGAGGCTTGCTGGGCTCTAAGGTTTTGCGCTAATAGTTTGCTAGCTTTATTGCCTTGGGCGTGTTGGTGGTGTTTCAGGCACTGCAGGGTGCGCTCTGTGTGGTCTAGGGCTTGTTTATTAAGAGCTCTGGTTATTTGGAGTATGCGCTGTCTTTTGTCGTCGTAAGGGGAGAGTTGGTTTTGGCGGTTTATATCGTACAGTTCTTTTCGTAGGTCGAGAGTGAGTTTTTGTGCTTGTTTGCAGAGGAATTATGCTCTCCGTATCAACAATCCTCGCACCACTGGTTTATGGGCCATGCAGACAGTTGTGGATGAGACGTCCGGTGTCTCATTTTCCACAAAATACTGTTTCAGTTGGGTGGATAAATTGGCCACGAACTGTGGGTTGTGGAGGAGGGAGTTATTAATTCTCCAGGGGCTACGGTGTTTAAAATCATATAAATCTTTCATTTTCAGGAGTACTGGGGCGTGATCTGACCACGTGATTTGTGCTATGTCGCAGGTCATAATCTGGTTAAGGTGGGTGCCCGATATGAGGAACCCATCTATTCTGGAATATGAGTTGTGCACGTGTGAGAAATGTGTGTATGCTTTTTCCGAGGGGTGTGTGATTCTCCAAATGTCATAGTAGTGGTGATTGTGTAAAAGGGTCTGGAGGGCTTTACTTTGGCGCCTAAGGGTCCTGTTTCTACTGCTGGATCTGTGGGTGGTTGTGTCCATATTTGGGTCAAAAATGTGATTAAAGTCTCCGCAGATCAGCGTTATTCCTTGTCTTATTTGTGTCAGGGTTTGACATATTTTGTGCAAGAAGTTCCTCTGATGTTGATGCTCGCAATTGTATATTCTATGTCATTCCCACTATCACTACATATATTCAGTCCCCTTACATTATGTGTGTATATTTTCATGTAGGGTCAAGCATGGTTGGTTGTGCTGAGTAATGTGAGTGTCTGTCTGTTGCGGGGTGGCCCATTCCTCCCAATGCTATCAAGCAGAGTAGGTCCACACCTTGAGTCTGTGTGGTATTTCCACAGGTACTATGGCTTGAGTTAGAGCTTGTGATGTCCCATTTACCCTTGTAGGCACGTGGTTTGTCAGTGCTGTAATTGGGGCCACCCACCCGGTCCCTAACACAATCCTTAGCGTCTTGGGCAACATGCCACATTCCGCTGAGTACCGCAACAGAAAAACATAACCAAACAATAAAGAAAGTATATACAATAGTAAACTTTGCCCTGTAGATGGCTAGGCACTTCATTCAAGTGCCTGGGGGGTAGAAGCTTTCTGTTCCTAAGCCTGGGACAGCGTACGTTATTGAAGGAATTGAAATAGTTAATCTGTTAGTATTGTATAAGGTGAATTATTTTGTAAATGTAGTAGCAAGCTCTTTTTAGAACTGCTTGCTAAACATAACTGAAAGGAAGTCACAAGCTATGACAGTTTCTATGTATCAGGAGATGCCTAACCACAATGCACATGTGTTAGTTTGTAAGATTAGATTATTGAATGAAACAGCAGAAACTACTCCCTCTTTTATGTATTTTGTGTAACTTTCTGTAACCAATGTTCGTGACAAATATTGTATAAATACAAAGCATTTTGAATACATTGTCAGAAGACTTTTGGAAAGCAACCTTGTGTCCATCTCGTTATTCTGCTTCCATAATTCTTCCCAGAGCTCAGGTGACAATCGAGGGTTGGAGAACCGTGACCAGAAGGGATCAAGTCATCAGTTTAGCCTTTCAGTTATGTGTAGGCCTTTTTTTGCTGTGGCAATATTTTTGTTTCTTTTTTCTTTTTTTTTCTTTTTTTACGTTTAACCTGTGTTTCAATTGGGTACTACATGTGGCTACCGGGTTACCATGCGGTGCGTCTCCTTGGGATCCCAATCCCCTCAAAGCCTGATTCCCCCCTTAGATTTCTGGTCAATTCTATCAGCCCTGAGGGCAGTATCCAACTCCAGTTTCCCCCACTAACATTGCAGGGTTATAACTGTGTTTGGACAATGAAACAGATATATCTTTTACATTGGTTGTAACCATACAAAAATACGATGATGATACTTGTGGTACGTCTCAAAGTGGTCTATTAATTCTTCTCCGACTTCCTTATCATATAGTCTATGAGTGTTTGGCTCTCCTCCAGTCTGGAACTAGTCTTTTCGGCTCTTTTGGCTTGTTGGTCTGGGATTCAGACGCTATGCCCCAGTCCTTCAATAAGCGTGTGCCTTCCTCCGGAGTGGAGATTATTATGGTTTTGCCAGCCTTCTGCACCAGCAACTTGACTGGGTACCCCCAGCGATATACGATCCGCTGCTCCCTGAGTGCTGCAGTGATATCATGAAACTCCCTCCTCTTCTTGAGCGTATATGCTGAGATGTCTGTAAACAGCATGATGTTTCGAAAGCGCTCCGGCAGGTCTTTGCATGTTCTGCAGCTCTTCAATATGGCCTCCTTAGTGTGGTAATAGTGCATGTGCACCAAAACATCCCTGGGTGCGTCCGCTGGAAGAAATTTGGGCCTTGCTGTCCTGCGTATACGATCAAAGAGGAGCATGTCTTGCTGCATGTCGGGCACCAGGGCTCTCAGATACTCTGTGACATGTACCGTTAAGTCATTAATGCCCACAGCCTCTGTCACTCCTCTCAGCCGCATATTGTTTCGGTGGCTTCTATCCTCCATGTCCGCCTGTTTTACCTCCTGTGCTGTGATGCGCTCCGCCATTCGCGCTAGTTTATCCTCCATTTCGTTATATGCCTCCTCAGCACTGGCCATTTTTCCCTCGAGTCGTGAGGTTCTGGACCCGAGGTCCCCCAGGTCTCTGCGCAGGTCTCCTATAGAGGTCTGTACACTTTTCATAATCTTAGCGGACATCGCGTCCATCATCCCTTGCATTATGTCTTGGGTTAGAGGGCCCTGATCAGTACTCACACAGGGAGAAAAACTGACTGTCGGGAGCCAGGGGGACACTGAAAAATGCATTTGCCAAGTCAATAACAGTAAATACCTTAGAGGAAGGTGGTATTTGTGCCAACAAGGTGTGTGGGTTGGGAACATTAAGGGCAGTTACAGCATTAATTGCCTCAAATCATGTACCATACGGTAGACCATGGGTTTCCCTTTCTCTTGCTTTTTCTTAATTGGGGACAATGGTGTGTTACAAGGGGAGGTGGTCTGCCTGCAGAAACTCTTGCACAGATTGTGAAATAGCTTCTTCCTGTGCTGGGCTTAGGGGGTATTGTTTTTAATAATCCGGTGACCATATACACACCGCATGATATCAGCAGCATACTCTCACAAGTTCAACCAAAACACATACATACTGCAAGGCATCTCAGAATGCAATGTGCCTTGCTTATGCCATCTAATGTTACTCTTAAAATGTGTATGGTGTTAAATCCATCTACATTGCTTCCCCTGGATTTAAAAGAGGGGAGTGGGGATAGTGGGAATGGTACTTGTACTTCTGATCTTTTTGTAAATTCACTAACTCAACCAGATGAGTTAGCTGATGCCCAGGTACCCCATAATTGTGCAGCACTAATGGCACAAGAAACAGCAGTTTTTTTGCATGTATTTGATTCTCCATTATCTAATGCAGATTTTGAGTTTTTTGTAGATGTTCCAGATATGCTGATGAGAAGGGTAATTTCCACACTGGATATGCTGTAGTCTCTGCACATGAGGTAATAAAAGCTGAACCACTTGCTCCTAACTGCTCCGCACAGGAGGCAGAGCTGAAGGCACTCGCTGAAGCGTGTAAAATGGCTTCTGGTAAGACTGCTAATATTTATACAGAATCTCGCTATGCTTTTGGTATAGCCCATGATTTTGGCCCTATATGGCGAGCTCGTGATTTTTCTCACCTCAGCAGGAACTCCAATCAAGAATTCTGAAGCCGTGAGTGCACTTATGGATGCTATCCTGCTACCCACTCAAGTAGGCATCATCAAGGTGGCAGCTCACGTGAAGATCACCGATGAAATCTCAAGAGGAAACCACAAAGCAGACGAAGCTGCCAAGCAAGCAGCAATCAAAGTTCATCCCTCTACAGGTAATACCTTCCTACAAGTTGTTCTTACAGATGACGCCGTTGACTACAATATACTGTTGAGCTTACAAAGACAGGCAAGCAAGGAAGTACATGACCTCTGGAGGAAACAAGATGCAGAACCTGATGATGACAGAATGTGGAGGAAAGGTAAAAGACTGTGTTTACCACGAGTGTTGTACCCCATGATGGCCCAGATTGCCCATGGACCTACACATCTATCCAAGATTCACATGAACAGCATAGTAAACACCCATTGAGTAGCACCCGGATTTACTGTTGTAGCAGCTAAACACACCAAAGCTTGCATGATTTGTGCTAGAAACAATCCAGGACAAGCTGTGAAAACACCAAGTAAGCACACACCAAGGCCACTTTACCCGTTTCAAAGACTGCAGATAGACTATATTCAACTACCTAAGGTAGGAGTGTATGAATATGTGTTGGTGTGCATTGATCTCTTTCCAGGTTGGCCTGAGGCCTACCCAGTGTCGAAGGAACTGGTATGTAGATATGGAGCCTGAAGTGATTGAAAGTGACAGAGGTAGCCATTTCACTGGGGAAATAATGCAAGAAAGCCTCAGGGATCAGTCAGGCCTTCCACACCCCCATATCACCCCCAGAGTAGTGGGAAAGTAGAAATGGCAAATGGCACCTTAAAGAACAAGTTTGCACAAGCCATGCAAGACACAGGGAAGCCCTGGACTGAATGCCTTCCCCTAGCACTCTTTTCTATGAGATTCACCCCCAATTCCAGACATGCCCTATCCCCTTTTGAGATCCTATTTGGATGTGCCCTAAAGACAGGCCTCTATTTTCCCCAAACCCTCCAGATGCAGCATGGTAGTATGACTGCCTATGTTCAGGCCCTACACCAAAGATTAGGCAGGGTGCATAAACAAGTCTTTGATTCTATTCCAGATCCAGACTCTGATTCTGTAACTCACAAACTGCAGCCTGGTGATTGGGTGGTGATAAAGAGGCATGTGAGGAAAGGACTTGAACCACGCTTTGATGGTCCATTCCAAGTGCTCTTGACTACGGCTACCTCGGTGAAACTAGAAGGAAAAGCCATGTGGATACACACCAGTCACTGTAAACAAGTCACTCCGACTGATCCACCGACATGAAGCTGTTCTTATCCTTTACCATTTTATGCTGTGTTCGGATATGCTACTCTGACTTGAGACCAGAAAATAATATTGCATGGCAGGAAAATATATGGTAGCAGATAGCAAAGGTTTTTAATTTAACATCCTTTTGCCTCAACCCTCTCCTCAGTACCGAATACTCTGCCCTAGCGTACACCTTGGTAGGAGTCCCAGGCTTAGCATTGTATAATACCCAAGTAGTTAATGCTGTAGCCTGTTCCCTTGCAAAAGGTTTAAATGCCACTTCACAGGCCCTAGAAGAGCTACTTATGGACAACCAGGCAAATAAGAAGGCAATCCTTGAATAGAGCAGCTATTGACTACTTACTAATGAAGCATGGCTGTGAAGCTATTGAAGGTATGTGCTGTTTTAACCTATCTGACCATGGCACTATGATCCATAAACATATAAAATATTTACATGACTTAGTACAGGATATCAAACAGGATACTAGCTTCTTTGGGTATTGGGATTGGACATTTGGGCTAGGAACATGGTTGACTTTAATAATGTTGTACTTTTGGCTATTAGCTGTATTTGTCATTATGGCTATTTTTCTAACCTTTAGATTTTTTTTCATGTCTACTAACCTCTCTATGTAAAAGCAAACCTACTGTTGGTCATACCTTAACTTACATTCCAGCTCCGACTTCGGAAAGGTTTTATGATTTTACCTCACCTAACAAATGAAAGAACTCTCCTCTGCTAATTCTGGTGGTCTCTCAGTCCAAGGGAACCGTGGTGAAGCAATAAATGAAAGTCCCACAGGCTTTGGCTAGCAGGCCTGGATATACGTTGGACATTTGGGTGACCCTTGGATCAAAAGAGGGGATTGTGATAGAATTTATCTTGATTCCAAGGCTCAAGCTTATAGGTGTCATATAATGATATCCTATATTAAAATTGGCTAACTTGGACTCAGGAAATGCTTGATAATTAAACAACACTTAAGACCATATATGTCTAAGTTCCGGGGGCAGAGAGCCCCCACCTAAGATGTCTCTGCTCTAATAATTTTGTTCTCTCTTACCTTGAAACTTATTTGTTATGTGTACATGACGCTCATCCCTATGTCTTATCTGTACTCTCTTCCTATTACTGTTCTAAGAGTATTTGCACGTAAGCACTTACTTTTTAATGTATAAAACCCAGCTGATGAAGAAAACGTCAGAGGCTTATTTTGAATACCAACAGGTGTCTGGTGTCTAATTCTCGCTTCTCCAAGTGCACTTGTAACAACAATTTGGGCTTCCTCTGAATATAACAAAGATCAACATTTCTGATCCACAACAGGAGCTGTCTCATGTGCTTCGTCCTCGCCATCTTGGCTTCCCGCTGCCTGGGAGGGTTCTTTGAGCGCGCTCTGTTTTGGAGCAAAAAAATTAGATTTGTCCGCCATCTCCGTTTGTCTTTTTGGTTTGGGGTGAGACATAACTGTAGGTTAGGTTGGTGGTTGCCAATTATTTGTGGGGCAATTGCTCAATTTAGGCCTTTGGGTGCGGAGCTGCTGTTACATGCGACTTCTCCCGCTGAAGTCCAGGACAGTTTTGGACTTAGAGATATTTCCTGTACCACTTAAGCCAATTATCTCCAGGATAGAGGAGAAGATAGACCGGCAGCACAGTCTAAATCTGTGGAACTATTTTGGGCATGAAAGCCATGCTTGCGGTCGGTCAGATGTGACTTACATAAAACATTTGAACCCCTGTTCTGATCTAGGTGATTTTTGGATATGTTATTCACCCAGATCAGGGCTATCCAGGCATATTTGTGGGAATATGTTGTTTTTTTCGGGTGTTTCCGAACTTTGGGTAAAACTGGATATTTTCAGTCTGTGGTAATTGAGTTAGTCCATTGTCTTTGTTAATTGTATCACAGGCAGAGGGGAGGGTTCATGTACAGTACCTGGGAGTGTCTAACTGTACATACTGTTTTGATTGGCTGTTGTGACTATGTCCTGTGCTCCATAAGGTCCACATGGGTGGTAACCTTGTGGGGAAAACTGTATATACGAAATGCCTTTGTGCTCATTAAACCAGTTCTACTTCACCCTCAATCAGTCCTGTCTCTTATTAGGGTAAATCTGCAACAAACGATTGCTATGCTCTTCATACTCCCTTGCTATAATCACTAAGCTCTTCCAAGAGCTTGTTCCTGTTCCTGTTCCTGCTTCGCTCTCTGGGGAAAGAGAGGTTCACCCACTAGAATCTGAAGCCTTGTCTTAGGTCCAGGGCGGGTAGGAGGAAACAGCGAGACCCCAACCAAGCTGCGGCGGTTCGTGGGGTCTGCAGTGCTTATGGTGTCAAGTGGAGTGTTTGGAGCCCTCAGGAAACACTAGGAGCATCCATCAATGGAGGTACCCAGTCAGGATGCCAAGTGATCCGTTACACTAGATGACGCACAATGGTCCAGAATCTTATTAGCAAACAAAAAAATTTACTTTATGCACATCGCACATAGAATTGTCCAGGGAACTTCTATACCGTTGGTTTCTTGTACCCACTAGACTGAAACACATAAATCCAAGTACATTGAGCACATGTTGGAAAAGCCTAATGCAGCCTGGCAACATGCACCATATATGGTGGATGTGCCCTAAGCTTACACCATTTTGGGACAAAGTCACAAAAAATATTTCAGATTCCACACAAGTGGAATTACCAAAAGACCCAGGGTTATACTTATTACAACTTCTTCCACTGGACATACCAAACTCCAAACAATACCTGATATACCACATGCTTATAGCAGCAGTAACCACCATTAGTAGAGCCTGGTTAGAAATCACCACTCCCAAAATCACAGTATGTACCCAGATTATCAACACCTCAAAAAACTATGAAACTATGGCCAGGAAAGCTAAGCCAGAGAAAAGCTTCTGGGAAGAAGCATGGGACCCTTGGGACTCACACTCAAATCCTAACCCAAGCTAGTGATCAACTGGTGCATTGTACAACTGAAACAAACTATTAAATGCTAACCAAAACACACTGTGCGATTCCACAGCTGCGTCCATTCAATTGTTTGGAAATGGATATCTTCAAGGGTACGAGAACCACCTGCATATAAGTGGGGGTTGCTGGAGCGGTCTTGAACATCCATGCGGAAACCTACCAGGATGCATACCTGCACAAAGATTCTATGGTCTAAATTTCAAAGCCAGGAACATTCTATTAGAAACCCTTATGTTAACTCATTAAGTTAGAAAAGTTTGATACATACAAAACAATGGTAATTAGGCTACACCCAGGCTCTGACAAAGATACACTCTCTCTCTGAGCTACCATAGACCAACTAAAAAACGACAAAACAAAAAAAGTAATTACAATGTTTTTCCAACCTTCTAACATCTTACCTTCTAACAGCTCATTGTAATACATGATTCACTCACCACATGTCAGTTCCTGCTGGGCTCTATTCACTGTTCCACTCTGCTGCACTGGACCATGGAGAGTATGGAGAACAGCCTCCTGAATATAGGCTGAACTACAATGTTCATGTCACTAGATCCTGGCTTCAAGGTACCTCTACTTTTACTGTAATGTTTTAGTTTTAGAGGAAGATGTTAATTGCAGGGCAATGCAATGGCTGTAGTTTTGATTACAGGTTCTAAAGTTTTTAAACGTTTAGGGAAAGGTGGTACCTGCATCCAAGATTTGTAGACTATAAGTCCCATTTATCGTTTACACAGTTTTGTAAGTGTTAAGATAATCTACACAGTATTCTCTACCTTTGCCAAGACAGACATGCATAAAATATTAATTGCAATATAAATGAGAATTAAAGAAAGCATAACCCATTCCTAACCTTTAGCTACTTGAGTGAGGAGCTTAGCTGGCACTTGGCAGCAATGATATCAGCTTTTTATTTTTTCCCCAATAAAAATATTAAATCCCTGTAGCTATGACCATTGACAATTGACTATTTTTAAATTTAGTTTTCAATTCATTCATGATTTAATGCTCAGTGTGAAATTTAATAGTTTTGCTTTGGAAAATAATTCAATTTAAAAAACGAAATTATGATGCTTAAATTATTAAGAAATAGATGTATTTTGTTCTTGCACGTCCTACTTCTGTATATCATTCTATGGTATGTCAGTCTACTATATGCAATATTTATTTGTTTTTGATATCATTTTGTTATCTGAAACTATTTGTGTGCTTTAGACATGACATTCAACTTATGCCCTCGGGAAATGTGTTGGGCCATCATTGTGCTAATAACTATTAGGCCTATTTTGGCATGCTGCTCCTACATTGCTGAGAGGGACCTCAAGGCTATACCAAGTATACTAGTGTAAGGTGTTGAATTAGTTTTCCCAGTTTGAAAATATTGATAATCAGCTTCTCAACATGTTATATAAATGTATGAAGCAACTGAATTTTGTTATTAGTTTCAGTTATTTTTTAGCAGTTATTTATATAGATTATTATTCTGTGTTAGTTAAATTATTTATAGTTCAACTGCTTCCTGTCTACAATTTAGACTGTCTGTCCAAATTACACTGAAACTAGTTTTATTTTACATTCAATTAGGATTAATTGGTATTTTTTATGATCTAGGCATGTACTCTTCTAGGAACCATGAGAATGTAAAATATATTTTCATTAAGTGATTTATATTTCAGTTGATATGGTGGGCTTGTTTTATTGACATGACTGTTTGAAAGAGGACTGAGCAATTAGAATTTGAGACCCTCTATCTGCCAACATGACCATCCAATGAACAAAATCTGAAATGGATGTTGATCTAGAATTGTGGCATTCATATATCACACATTTGGATAACTTTTTTTTTCTGCAAATTTTCTTTTAACTTTTGATAAATTACAGGCCCAATATAATATAGAAAATTAAATGTCTATACCAGGGTTTGCCAATAAATTTTTCCCTTGGAACCCTTTGACATGGTATATCAAAACTTTGGAACCCCAACAAAAAAATGTGTGCCGTAGAGTAGCACAGCACAAACCTTCCAATAAGCAGAGTGTAATGTTCTCTTTTGCTGGCAAATTCTTTTTAAATATGGTCTAATTGTTTACAATTGTATTCGCATGTCTGCAGTTGCGTCAAGTCAATTTTGATACTTTGTTTTTGTTGCAGAGTAAAGCGAATCCAGTTTCAGATAAGTATGTGCTGGCGAATGGCAACAGAACTTTGATTGCCCGCTTGGACAATTCTGGGTATTCTTCGCGTAAATCACCCCAAAAAGCAATAGGAGAAACTTCTCTACATTTTTGTCTTAATTGACTGTCCGAAGTTATATCAATCAGATTCTCAAAATCTACATTAGAAAAATGTCTGGCTTGTCTTTTATGAATGGATGTCGAACCCAGTCATTATTGTTTTCATTCAAGAATAGAAAATACTTATTAATAGATGTGATTAAGATGGCGTAGATGATCTGCAATTTCATTGCGAATTTCATCTTCAAGTTCAATTTCTGATTCTTCAAGAAAATCCTTAAGTGTTGGCAAAGAGTTCAAATTATTTTGCTCAACAGATGAGGTCCAAAACTGCAGCTTACGAGACAGTGAAAATATTTTATCTCTTGCATTAAAAATATTAGTGTTTTTTTCCTTGGAGTGATAAACATACGTAATTTAATTTTGTGAATATGTCTGCAAAATATGCTACTTTGGATAACCACAGAGTGCTTGTTAATCGATCAAATAATGCAAATTTATAATCCTGGAAATATGCAACAACTCTTGACGCAATTCAAACATTCTAACAAGGACTTTTCTCTCGTGATAGCCAACAGACTTCTGAATGCAAAAGCAGAGCAGAGTGGTGACTACCCATATCTTCACATATAATTTTAAATAGGTGTGACTGTAATGGTCGACTTTTTATAAAATTCGTAATCTGGACTGATTCTTCTAGCACACTTTTAAGTGAGATTAAAATAGTTTTACCTACCAGTGCATGTCTGTGAAGAACACAGTGAGAACTGGTGATGTTTTTTGCTGCATTTCTTATTCGTGTCACAGCGCCTGCCACTTTCCCAACCATTGCTTTGGCACTTTCACTGCACACATCTACACATTTGTCCCAATTTATACTGTGTGTGTTCATGAACTTCTGGATACAGTTAAAGATGTTCTCATTGGTGGTATGAGTTTTCAAAGTTTCACACAGAAGCAAGTCTTTTTCAATCTGTTTGTCAAAACTATAGCTAACAAAAACCAACAAAATTGAAAGTCCTGCAACATCTGTGGACATGTCTCACTGCAGTGAGTACCAATCACGTTGATGCAGTTGAGAAATTAGTTCAGTATGGGTGTCATCACCAAGATCATGAATATGGTGCAAAACTGTGTTGTTGGATAGTGGCACAGCTTAATTTTTTTTACTCAACTTCTCACTTAAAATACATTACACTATTTATTTTGTACATGGTTTTATTAGTGATTCCCCAATGTGTGTGCTTCTCCTGTAACTCACTCTGTAAGAAGCTTCTGTGGCTTTTTCATTAGCATTTTGAAATTGTTTTGCTCATAAATTGTTTACTCTTCTGATACTCCTTTAGCTTTCACTTAAAAAAGTCAATGTCTTTATCATTGTATTCTGTGTGGTTTTGTTAAAAATGACTATGTAATTTAGCAGGTGCTAATGAACTGTTTGGCAATATTTTATTGCAAAGTACGCATTGTGCTTCAGAACAATTTTCATTTCTGACACTTGTGAATCCAAATGACAAGTAGCTATCATCATATTTTCTTTTCTTAGTTTGAGAAGAAGATTGGCTAGCATTGTGTGCTTTTTTTTCTTTGACTTGTCACTTGTCTCTGCTATTTGAGGAACAGTAGATACAACTATTTCGGACATGTTTTCTGGATTTTTGTTGTATCTTCTTTCTCAGTTTCCATAAGTTCCGAACAGGTGGATGTTCTAATCATTTTTCTCTGAAGAGTTCCCTGCTTTAACCAGCCTTCCAAATTCATGGTTGTTTATTGGTTAAAAAAAAGTGTAAGTGGCTGGCTGATGGCAGTGTGGGCGGCAGGGCGTGCGGCGGGGGGTCACTAGGGCGGGCTCAGATGGCAAGACATGCTGACGACAAGGCGCGCTAACGGAAAGGCGTGCTGGCGACAGGGCGGGCTTGAGATCACACTCCCGCGATTTCAGCTGTTTCTGACCTTCCGAGAACAGCAGGTAGCACGGCCATCTTGGATGTGGCAAAATGCAGTTGAAACCGAGGGTTCCATAGAACATCAATTGGGAAATGCTGGTCTATACAATACCAGACCATCTCATCAAAATTACAAGAAATATTTGAAATTCTACATATAGGTCAAAAATGCGATTTTGTTACAAATGTCTAATCTTGAGAATATTTACTTATTCAATTTCAATCAAGCATTCTATATCGATTTAGTTAAAATGTTTCACAATTATTAGAAACATACTTTATACATAACATATCAATATAAAAACCATATCCTAGCTGAGGGTGATGTGAGCAACATATTCAAATTTCGTGAGAATCCGTTCGGTAGTTTTGGAGTTATACCGTGTGGAAGTTTGACCGGCTTGCCACGAGGTTGTAGCCGACTCAGAGTTCCATGAAATCAGTGGTGCGAGACGGTCTCCGTTTGGATGAAAATTGCATGAAAACCCCCATAGATATAATGTAGCTGGTTACATGAGAGTGCTCCCCTCGTTCAGTAGATTGAAACTCCCGAACGCCATACATGTACAATTCGTGGAAATCGGTCAGACAGGACTTCCATGGGGGACCGGGGATTGCTGGAGAGCCATGCTGAAATTAGTTCCAGGCGCTCGACGCCTAAGTCCTGCTGGCCGGCCCTTCGGGAGTTTAAGATGGCCATCCATTGTTCTCGCCAAGTGTTCGCGTCCAGAAATGGCGGCCACCCAGGAACACTTAATTAGCTTGTGTTTTCGTGCAATAACACAGGATTCTACGTTCAAATTGCTACCCAGGGTGGTCCTCGTTCAGTAAAATAGCTATTTTGACAAACAAGGGATTTTGACGAATAGAAAGTAACGAATGAACTAGCAATAAAGGTAACAAATCCAATGAATACAGTAGCAGGGAGGGAGAGTACCGAATGCATGGAGGGTGATTCTTCACAACAATCATCCCCTCTTTTAAAGGCCAAATTTGGGACTTTTGGAAGGACATAATTAAAAAGAGGCGTATTAGATTATTATTGTATAAGTGGTTTGGTTTATTTCAATATATATTTGATGTAAATATGTATATGTTTGATTGACAAATGTGGTTCACTGACGAACTTCATAATAATTTTATAGATTTGTGGTCTGGGTCAAAAGCCGAGGGATACAATAAGGTTGTGCCAAAATGGACAAACGGGGTAGGCCTGAAAAAAGAGGGCCCACCTTATGAAAAGTACAAAAAGCAAGAGGTGGGTGGATTAAAAATGTAGGCAGAACGTCAGGAGGAAGCTGGGAAGATTGGGGTAGATATAGAACGGCAACAAACCCCTACCACAACTCCAGGCATACTGCCTTTATATTTATGGTTGTGGTCAAAGGCCAAGGGATACAATAAGGATTGAGTTATAGGAGTAGTTGTGGTGTGTCAAAACCGACGAACTGGGTAGGCATGAAAAAGAGGAAAAAATACTAAAACGATCTAAACTCGGAACTACATAATTAACAGATCAGTGATTAAGCATACTTGTACCATGACTAATCTAGCAACTGTACATACCACCAAAACTTGCCTGGTTGTTAGGAAGAAAGCATCAAGGACCTGAAGATGTAAGTAATGCTAAATTAGTAAAATGATACCGTAACTCGTGGACAGAGGCATAACTGGAAACCACAGGGTCACGGTATGAAAATTGCCCTGGAGCCCCATCTATACATCACACTCTCCCACCCAGCCCCTCCAGGTGTCACACTCACACCCCTCAATATATCTCATTCATAGAAACACACACTGACATACATGCAGATACACACCATATAACACATACAGATACATATACAGGCACACATGCTGATACACAGACGTATATACACACACGCAAATGCAGACACACAAACTAACACACAGACACACACTGTGTATTTGTGTGTTACACTATTGATACAAACACTGACACAAATACAAGTATACAGACACACATTGACACATGCGGATACACAGACACACATACAGACATACACAAACACTTAAGGACAAACATTTCAATAGAATGACACTCATATAGACACAAACAGTGACACACATACAGATACACAGGCACACACTGACATACAGATACACATGCAGATAAACAGATACACATAGTTACATAGTTACATAGCTGAAAAGAGACTTGCGTCCATCAAGTTCAGCCTTCCTCACATATGTTTTTGCTGTTGATCCAAAAGAAGGCAAACAACCTAGTCTGTAGCGCTTCCAATTTTGCAACAAACTAGGAAAACATTTCTTCTTGACTACAAAATAGCAGTCAGATGTCTCCTTGGATCAAGCAGCTATTACCCCACTAATTAGAAATTATATCCCTGTATGTTATATTTTTGCAAGTATTTATCCAATTTCAGTTTAAACATCTGTATGGACGCTCATAAAACTACCTCTTCAGGCAGAGACTTCCATATCCTTATTACTCTTACTGTAAAAAATACTTTTCTTTGCCTTAGATGAAATCTCCTTCCTTCCAGTCTAAATGTGTGACCTTGTGTCCTATGTATAGCCCTGTTTATGAATAGATTTCCAGATAATGGTTTGTACTGGCCCCGAATATATTTGTATTATGTTATCATATCCCTTCTTAGGTGCCGTTTTTCCAAACTAAAGATATTTAAATGTTTTAACCTTTCTTCGTAACTAAAATGCTCCATTCCTTTTATCAATTTTGCAGCTCGTCTCTGCACTTTTTCTAGTGCCATGAAATCCTTCTTTAGAACATGTGCCTAAAATTGCACAGCATATTCAAGGTGTGGTCTTACCAGCGATTTATAAAGAGGAAAAATTATATTTTCATCCCAATAATTTATGCCCCTATTTATACATGACAAAACCTTACTGGCCTTAGCAACTGCAGGTTGACATTGCCTATTGCTGCCTACGTTGTTGTCTATAACAATTCCCAAATCCTTCTCGTGTGTGGTTATCCCTAATTCACTACCATTTAGGGTGTTAGTTGCTTGTGAATTCTTGACCCCGAAGTGCATAACTGCAATTCTTTACGTGAAATTTCATCTGTCATTTTCGTGCCCAATCCCCCAATCTATCCAAATCCCTCTGCAGCAAAGCAATATCTTGCTCACATTTTATTACTTTACAGAGTTTTGTGTCATCTGCAAACATCGAAACATGGCTTTTAATGCCCATTTCAAGATCATTTATAAATATGTTAAAAAGAAGCGGTCCTAAAACAGAACCCTGAGGGGCTTACCACTTTTATCCAGCCTGAAAATTTACCATTAATGACAACGCGTTAAGACCAATTTATTTTAGTTTGAAGACTAACCTATTGTGAGGAACCGTATCAAATGCCTTGGCAAAATCCAAGTAGATCACATCCACTGCAACACCCTGATCTTTACTTCTACTTACTTCTTCGTAGAATGCAATTAGGTTAGTTTGACATGACCTATATTTCATAAAACCATGCTGATTATTGCTAATAACAAAGTTCTTCCCAATGAATTCCTGAATATTATCCCTTAATAGCCCTTCAAATATTTTCCCAGTCACAGAAGTTAAGCTCACTGGTCTATAATTTCCAGGCAAGGATTTTGAGCCCTTTTTAAATATAGGAACAACATCTGCCTTCCTCAAATCCTCTGGTACAATACCTGAAACAAACTAATCTTGAAAAATTAAATACATTGGTTCACTTATTTCCCTACTTAATTCCTTAATAATCATGGTCGAATACTGTCAGGCCCCAGAGCTTTATTTACATTAATTTTCTTTAACAGCTGTAGCGCCTTATCTCGAATTAACCAATCACAAGTTATTTGCAAGTTTTTTGCAGCAATCATTTGCATAACGCTTGTCATAGGATCCTCATTAATATATATTGAAGAAAAATAGTTATTTCAAATGTCTGTCTTTTCCTGGTCTTCATTAACTAACAGACCCATCTCTGTTTCCAGTGTACCTACACTAATTTTTTGTTGTTTTTTTAGAATTGATGTACTTGAAAAAAATTCAGGGTTGGTTTTGCATTCTTTGGCTATCGATTTCTCATTTTTTAGTTTAGCCACTTTAATTACCTTTTTGCAAGCATTATTGGCTTCCTTATAACTTATATAGGATGCCTCTGATTTGTCCGATTTAAATGCTTTAAATGCCCTTTTCTTATTTTTAATCTCTTGTTTTACTTCTCTACTAAGCCACGTTGGTTTCAATTTGTTTCTTTTATATTTATTACCCAATGGGACATACTGAGAAATGTACCTTTCTAATTTTAGTTTGAATAGTTTCCATTTATCCTCAGTGTTTTTATCACTAAGGAGTTTATGCCAGTCGATATGTTGTAGAGCTGCCCTAATCTTATTGAAATTAGCTTTTTTTAAATTATACGTTTTAGTATACCCCACATGCTTTTGCTTTTTTGAGTTTATTTAAAAAATTACCATATTGTGATCACTATTTCCCAAATGCTCCCCTACTTGAATGTTGGTCAACAGGTCAACATTGTTTGTTATAACGAGATCCAGACAAGCATCCTTTCTAGTTGGTGCTTGTACCAGTTGTGACATAAAGATGTAATTTAACACATTCAAAAACGTGATTCCCCTTGCTGAAGTACTAGTCATTCTATCCCAATTCATGTCCGGGTAATTAAAATCTCCAATAATTAGCGTGTTACCCCGATTTGCAGCTTTCCCAATTTGCTCTAACAGCTGTTCTTCCTCATTAATATTTATATAAGGTGCTTTAGAACATATCCCAACCAATAATTGATTTCCCTTTGTTTGCCCTAAGCAAAAGCATAAAGCTTCCACATTTTCCTCGTCACACTCCACGTGCCTAAGATTTGACTTTAACTCATGGTTGACATACAAACATACTCCACCACCCTTCTTGTTTTTCCTATCCTTCCTCAATAACGTGTACCCATTTAAGTTAACTGCCCAGTCATGTGTCTCATCCCACCATGTTTCTGTTATGCCTATTAAATCATATTGTTTAGTGTATGCTATTGCCTCTAGTTCCCCCATTTTGTTATATTGGCTCCGTGCATTAGTAAGCATACATTTAATATTGTCATGAGTCATTTGTACTTTTGGTGAATTTTCATCAATATTACATACCTCCTCTGTTCTGAGCTTTCCCATCCCCCCCATCTCCACCACCCTTACACTGAGCTAAAGCCCATCTCCTTTCTATCATATCTCCATTTTCTAGATTGCTTTGATCCTCCCCCCCCCACTACTAGTTTAAAATCTCCTCCAACCTTCTACCCATCCTATCCCCGAGCACAGCAGACCCTCTTCCGTTTAGGTGCAATCCATCAGGACTATACAGGTTGTACCCAAGAGCAAAATCAGTCCAGTGCTCTAAAAACCCAAAACCCTCTTTCCTACACCAAGACTTCAGCCACGCATTGACCGCTCTAATCTCCCGCTGCTTTTCTGCTGTAGCGCGCAGCACATGTAATATTTCTGAAAATATTACCTTGGAGGTCCTTTTCTTTAGCTTACTTCCTAGACCCTGAACTCATTCTTTAGGACCTTCCATTTTCCTCTGACTTTGTCATTGGTACCAATATGGACCATGACAGATGGGTCATCCCCAGCCCCTCCCAATAATCCCTCCACTCTGTCGGCAACATGCCGGACCCGAGCACCTGGGAGACATCAAACTGTCCGGTTGAGACTATCAGAGCGGCAGATTACCCTATCTACTCTTTTAATAATAGAGTCCCCTACCACTACATCCTGTCAAGCCTTCCTTACCCTCTCAACCCCACCCATAATAGAGGGGCTGTTTCCACGGCTTTTAGAAGGAACAGCTTCCTACAGTACAGCTACTCCTGAGCTGATGCTCCCAACATCTTCATTCAAACAGGCATATCTGTAAGGCTGCATGAGATCAGGACTAGCTAAACTTTTCCTCTTCCCTCCCCCCTGCTTCCTCGCCCCACTGTCACCCAGCTACGTGCCTGTTCCCCATCTGTCTTATCTCCTGCCTCATCACTACCAGTCTCCACTAAACTCTGCTCAGTGAGCAGCAGACTCCTCTCAAGATTGTCAATCTCCCTCAGTGTTACAATTTGCCTCTCCAGATCTCTAATCTAAGCATGCAGACACACACACACATATAAACACACATACATACAGAGACACACACATACATACATGCAGACACACACACACACACACACACATAAATACATACATATAGAGACACACATACATACAGATACACACACACATGCATACATACAGACAAACACACACATACATATATACAGTAAGACACACACACAAACAATCACACATGCACAATGTTTTAGTTAACCTCCTGTTTCCTACCTTTTAGGTGGGGGAGAGTGACTTCCCTGGTGTCCAGTGGCTCAGGCTGATGGAAGTCAGAGTGGATGCCACTGGAGACGCGGACTCGGACACAACCTATACGTTATGAGACTGACACCACAGGTGGCCTTCGTAGTTCCCCATGCAACAGACCCAATTTGTAAATAAGATCGGAGTTCAGACTAATGGATTAGTTGACACCCCCACTGAATGACACTACTCAATTGAGGTTCAACGTTGCAAGCTTCCTTTGCCCACACACACCCACCTACCCCTATCCTTCCTTCTCCACTTGACTCCCTCCACCACAACCCCACTTTCTCTCTCCCCTCTCACCCTCCTCTCGGACTGCCAAGGTATAACCCCTTCCACTTCCCTAGACCCGAGAGGCCTGCGTGGGCCGACCGCACTCAGCGACCATGTTGAGTTACCGCCCTGCGCAGCTCACATACTAGTCCAACACTGTTAGGGGACTCAACCTCCCAGAGAAATGCACCCAACTGCTCCGGCAGCTCTGGTCAGCTAGAGAAGCATTTCAAGGGCCCAGGGTCACTGAAGTTTGAGACCAACCGCTTACCACTAGGGTATTATGCCAATCAACCAGATGCTAGGAGAGTGGAAGTAGCCATACTCTTTGCCCAATCGGTCCTGTTCCTCTGCACTGCCTCACATTCTGACCCTGGTGGGAGGTATATCTTCCTCAAGTGCACTATTGCTAATCACGCCTACACCTTTGCATGCATATATTGCCCCAATAGAAGGCAACACACATTCTTAGCTAAAACACTGGCCAGAATGGACAAATTCAGAGAGGGCCTTTTGGTGATGACAGGGGACTTGAACATGCCACATGACCAGTGCCTAGACTCCTCTCAGGGAACCAGTACAATGCCAGCACACTGTCTACGTCAGACCCTACGTTCCTTGGATAGGCTGGGGGTGGAGGATTGCAGGAGGGCAGCGAGACCCAGCCAATTGCTCCAGCTACTGCCGCTAACATTGCTGAATGGAGACCTGAAGCTGTTTGCCAAGGCCTTGGCCCTGAGAATCATCCCTGCTGAACCTTGAATTTGCATAGAGTGGTTGACTGGCACACCCGCCCCAGCTCTAAAAGATGGGTGAGCATGGGAAACCACCAAGGGGTAAAATCCCCTCCATGCTATGGCTCGGCGGGGACACCTACACTCACCACGCCATCGTACCTGTTTACCCCCATTACGCATAGTTAGAATTTTGGTGGGGGCTCTGAAAAACTTTAAGGCTACGGACTGGATGTATATACACCAGTGGAGCTTGGCTAACACCCTTAAACCCCTAGCAGACCTACTCGCAGACCGAAGACCAATACTACTCAGTGAATTCCAGTACCATCAAGTTAAGACATACTACCATTAGGGGTACCACCTCCATAAGACCCTGATGTATTTTGGACACACATGCACAACTAGACAACATATCGCGCACGCTGTATCAACCCTATACACCGCTCTTCTCACGAGCGGAAATAGACACCCACTAGGTTTCACCGAAAAGTGGAAACCGGGGACTGGGGTGATGCTCACTGACCAAGACTGGAACAAAATATTCCTTTTAGCATACAAATGCTCTATAAGCTCTAAGTTCTAGGAAATGAGCTACAAGTTGTTGACACACTGCTACGTCCTGTGCATACATGACTCTATGCCCGGTGAATGCTGGCGGTGCGGCTCAGCGGACGCTACCGGGTTGCATATTTGGTGGACGTGCCTCCACATAACCCTGTACTGGCAGATGATTAACAAGAAGAATAGAGAGATCACAGACATGGACCTACCACTCCTGGCTATGCTACTGAACCACACACCCATTCCATTGCAGTACAGAAAGTCCCACAAATAAAAAAAAAAGTACAAAAACACAATACAAATGTGTGGCTGTGATGGAATTAAGAAGGGTGATTTGTAGGATGTGGATTAGATAAGGTTGTGGAGCAGCTTTAATTAATTGAGATATGTTAGTGAAAAAAAATGGTAGAGTAACCAGTAGTTTTATCAATTAGCATTTATTTATGTAATGTGAACAGAATATGTATTTACGTATGTAAATACTTATTAAAACAATATTTATTTATTTTTAAAACATACCCACTGAACCAAATAAAATGGGGGTATGCTGACAGAATTATAATGGAACCAAGGCCTATTCTTCTAGAATGTAACAGTGGCTGAACAGACTCACGGACGTGATGGCCGTATACTATGCATAGAAACATACGTAATACAATAATTACTAATACATATGGTTATAGGATATACTAGTAGAATACTCAGGAGGCTAATACCCATGTATGCAGAAATGATATGAAGGAGTATGGTTGAAAGCAATAGAAAACTCTAGAATAATCATAGAGTATATTTAATGACATTAAAGCGGCACTGTCATGGCTGAATCCCTTTTTTTAACCCCCCTCCTGACTCCACTACATCTAATTGACCCACTAGTCATCCCCAAATGCCCCTAAGCCCCCCATATTACCTATTTTTTAATCTTTATTTTCTGCCTGGACCTATGTTCTGGGCACCGCCATCTTTGTGTGGGTAGATGAAGTCCTTGTGGGACACGTCATCTGCCCACACGTCATCTGCCCACGAATGGGAATTTCATCTATAGTAGAAATGTCAGATGAACAAACAAACACTGAATATCAGTGTTCGTTTGTTCGTTCAGTTTATTACAAGGAGGGCGCTACCGGCGCGCAGCTCCCTCCTTGTAAAATGTAAAGATAGAAGTGGCAAGGAGCTGTGCTCCCCACCACTTCCTAAGCCCCCACCATGTCCTCCCTCACTCTATGGGGGTCAATATGACCCCCATAATAGCATAAGGGAGATTGAAATGTCCCAAATGCCCCTACTCACTATACCGAGAGTAGGGGCATGTCTACTAAACAGTGAGCCTGTGGCTGCTCGCTTAAAAAAAAAAAATCACAAAAAACCCTAGTACCCCCCCCTGGCCCCCACCCATGAGCGGTGGGTGGGGGCCATAAATAACAATGAGGGAGGGAACCTATTGTACTCCCCCCAGCCTCCACCCCTGAGCGGTGAGTAGGGGCCATAAATAACAATGAGGGGGGGACCTATTGTCCTCACCCCCCGGCCCCCACCCCTGAGCGGTGGGTGTGGCCTCTAAAGGAAAATGAGGGGGGGGACATTGTCCTCTCCCAGCCCCATCCCTGAGCAGTGGCTGGGGGCCATAAATAACAATGAGGGGGGGACCTATTGCCCCACCTTTCCCCCATCCCTGAGTGGCGGGTGGAGCCCCTAAAAGATAATGAGGGGGGGTGACCTATTGTCCTCCAACCTGGCCCCCACCCCTGAGCGGTGGGGGCTATAAATAACAATGGGGGGTTACTGTCCTTCCCCCGGCCCTCATCCCGAGTGGCAGGTGGGGGCAATAAAAGGAAATGAGGGGGGCCTATTGTCCTTCCCCTCGGCCCTCACCCCTGAGCGGTGGGTGGGTGCCATAAAAAACAACAAAGGGAGGACCTATTGTCATCCCACCTAGCTCCCACTCCTGAGCGGTGGGTGGGGGCCATAGATAACAGTGAGGGGGGGACCTTTTGTCCTCCCACCCCGGCACCAGCCTTGAGCGGTGGGTGGGGGCCATAAAAGGAAATGAGGGGGAGGGATCTATTGTCCTCCCACCGGCCCATACCCCTGAGCGGTGGGTGGGGGCCATAAATAACAATAAGGGGGGGCCTATTGTCCTCACCCCACCCCCACCGCTGAGCGACAGGCGGGGGCCCTAAATTAAAATGCCCCCTTCTAAGGTGACTAGGGGTCTCCAAGCCCCTAGTCACCCCTCCCTCCCAAATAAAAAATAATACCCTACCTACCCCCCCACCCTAAAAATAGTGAGGGGGAAAAAAAGAACTAACTACCTGTTAAAAATGTATCCATCTTCACCCGGCGAGGGCACGGTGCAGACTGAGGTCCGCAGGGTGCTCAGAACACATTAAGCTCAGAACACTCTGATTGGTTGACTTTGAATTCAACCAGAGTGCTAGTCATTTTACACTGCGTCGTAAAGTTCTTTGGAATTTTCCCATGCTGTATAAAATGACACAGAGCACTCTGATTGGATGGATTTCAAGCCATCCAATCAGAGTGTTATTTGTCATTTTACACAGCGTGGGAAAGTTCCAAAGAACTTTCCCACGCTGTGTAAAATGACTAGCACTCTGGTTGAATGTTTTTTTTAGTGTTTTTTGAGTGTTTTGAGCCTAATAGCATTGCGGGGCAAGGCTTTATAAGCCTTTCCCCGCTCTGCGGAGCTCAGTCTGCGCCTTGCCCTTGCCAGGTGAAGATGGATTAATTTTTTAGCATCAGGTTTTTTCTTTTTTGTCAGATTTTTTTTTGTGCTTGGGTTTTTTTATTTTATTAAGTTCGATGGGTATGATGGTTTTTTATTTGGCTTTTTTGGGGGCTGAAAAATTAAGATTTGAGAAAAAAGAAAACATCAAAAGTTTTTTTTTTTTTTAACAGGCAGTTAGTTCTTTTATTCCCCCCTCACTATTTTTAAGGATAAAGGGGGTAGGTAGGGGATTATTTTTTATTTGGGTGGGTGGGGGGGACTAGGGGCTTGGGGACCCCTAGTCACCTTGGATGGGGGAGGGGGGCATTTTCATTTAGGGCCCCCACACGCTGCTCAGGGGTGGGGGCCAGGGAGGGAGTACAATAGGTCCCCCCCCTCATTATCCTTTTTGGCCCCCACCCACTGCTCTGGGGTGGGGGCTTACTAGGTTTTTTGTTTGTTTTTTAACAGTGTGTTTTTTTTTTTTAACAGTGAGCCACAGGCTGCTCACTGTTTAATAGACATGCCCCTATTCGCAGTATAGTGAGTAGGGGCAGAATTTGCTAATACTAAGTAATCTTTACTTAGTATTAGTAAATGTGGCTGAAAGACCAATTTAGGTCTTTCAGCCTTTTGGTAGATAGCTCCCTGCTCCCTGATAAAATGGAATTCCGATCCGAACAAAGTCCTGAATTGCGTCCTAACATGAATGGAGAAACTGCTCTCATTCTGTTAGGACGCAATTTGGTAGTTTCGCCGGCGTTCTGTCTAAATGACAGGATGTTCGGGAATACTGACAGGAAGCATCGCGGGAACAGGAAGGAAAGCTTAAAATTGTGGGAAAATTTCTCTGACCACCGGAAATGAAGCACACTTTGCTCCTCTGCTGGTCAGAGATGGTCAGGCGTAGGAAACCTCCATTAGACAAGTAGTCTTATGTAGGTGGACATCAAGCTCTGAATGCTGAAAACAGTGTGTCCAAAAATATAAATATAAATTGTATTCAAAGTTAATAACAAAAAGGGAGAAACAGGAGAAAAGAGAAAGAAATAAAGCAAATAAATCAAAGTAGTAAAGAGGACTACAGAGGGAAAGAACTCTTTACTACTTTGATTTAAGGACGTAAAGAGAAGATTTAAAGCAGAAGAGAAAGAAAAAAAAGACTAAAAAACATGAGGAAAAGAGTTAAGAGAGAAGGGGGAAGGAAAGAAAGACTCTTTCCTTTGTGGAGAAGAGAGAATAAGAGCTAAAATAAAGAAAGGAATTCTTTTTTTTTTTTGGTTATTGCACTTTTATTGTGAAAAATCAGTATATATATATATATATATATATATATATATATATATATACATACTCAAAAACTTACTCTATCCTATACAATTAAAGTCAAATACAAAAGGGAGATCAACCAGAAAGAGAATACATAAAAAAAGGACAACAAAGGGAAAAAGTTAAGAAAAAGAAAGGATAGGCTCTGGTATATTGCGAAAAAGACAAGGAAAAAAGACAGGGCTGGAGAGGGGAAAGATTTTTATTTTATATTTTTTTCTCTTGCAACACTGAAGTAATTGGTAAGCTCATTAAACGGCGCTTCTGAACAGTTTCAATAAGTTAATAGATTTGTGTCCATCAAGTTCAGCCTTCCTCAAATATGTTTTTGCTGTTGATCCAAAAAAAGGCAAAAAACCTAGTCTGAAACACTTCCAATTTTGCCACAAACTAGGAAACAAAATCCTTCTTGACCCCAAAATAGCAGTCACATGTCTCCTTGAATCAAGCAGCTATTACCCCACTAATTAGAAATTATATCCCTGTATGTTATGTGTTTGCAAGTACTTATCCAATTGCAGTTTAAACATCTGTAATGACTCTGACTAAACCACCTCTTCAGGCAGTGAATTCCATATCCTTATTGCTCTTACTGTAAAAAAACCTTTTCTTTGCCTTAGATGAAATCTCCTTCCTTCCAGTCTAAATGTGTGACCTTGTGTGACCGTATCAAATGCCTTGGCAAAATTCAAGTAGATCACATCCACTGCAACACCCTGATCTATACTTCTACTTACTTCTTCGTAGAATGCAATTAGGTTAGTTTGACATGATCTGTGTTTCATAAAACCATGCTGATTATTGCTAATAACAAAGTTCTTCCCAATGAATTCCTGAATATTATCCCTTAATAGCCCTTCAAATATTTTCCCAGTTACAGAAGTTAAGCTCACAGGTCTATAATTTCCAGGCAAGGATTTTGAACCCTTTTTAAATATAGGAACAACATCTGCCTTCCTCCAATCCTCCGGTACAATACCTGAAACAAAAGAATCTTGAAAAATTAAATGCAGAGGTTCACTTATTTCCCCACTTAGCTCTTTAAGTACTTGTGGGTGCATACCGTCAGGCCCCGGAGCTTTATTTACATTAATTTTCTAATAGTTGTAGCACCTTGTCTCGAGTTATCCAATTACAAGTTATCTGCAAGTTTTTTGCAGCAATCATTTGCATATCTCTTGCCATAGGATGCTCATTAATATATACTGAAAAAAAATAGTTATTTAAAATGTCTGCTTTTTCCTGGTCTTCATTAGCTAATAAACCCAACTCTGTTTCCAGTGTACCTACACTTTCATTTTTTGTTTTTTTTAGAATTGATGTACTTGAAAAAAAATTTGGGGGTTGGTTTTGCATTCTTTGGCTATCAATTTCTCATTTTCTATTTTAGCCACTTTAATTGCCTTTTTGCAAGCGATATTGGCTTCCTTATATCTTAAATAGGATGCCTCGGATTTGTCTGATTTAAATGCTTTAAATGCCCTTTTCTTATTTTGAATATCTTGTTTTACTTCTCTACTAAGCCGCATTGGTTTTATTTATTTTTATTTTTTTTATTTTTATTACCCAATGGTACATACTGAGAAATGTACCTTTCTAATATTTGTTTGAATAGTTTCCATTTATCCTCAGTGTTTTTATCACTAAGTAGTCGATATGTTGTAGAGCTGTCCTAATCTTATTGAAATTGGCTTTTTTAAAATTATATGTTTTAGTATACCCCACTTGCTTTTGCTTTTTGAGTTTATTTTAAAAATTACCATATTGTGATCACTATTTCCCAAATGCTCCCCTTCTTGAATGTTGGTTAAAAGATCAACATTGTTTGTTATAACGAAATCCAGACAAGCATCCTTTCTAGTTGGTGCTTGTATGTGAGTGTGACACAATAAAACAGAGCTAATTGCTAGATATTTGTGAAAAATTTGTGAAAGAGAAAAGAAGAAATAAGAAAAAGGGGTAAAGAATGAGAGAAAACAGCAATTTCTTCTTTTCTTTTTTTTTTAGAAGGTTAATTAAGTGGTGCATTGAACTAAATGGTTTCCAAAAAAACTAACAATACTGCCACTAGAAAAGGAAAAAGGTGTAGAAAAAACAGGAAAATATATACATTGAAAATAATAAAATTAAATTATAATCACTAAATATAAAAACATACACACACAACCAAATTAACAGGGTATGTAGAAATATAATGAAATGCCAGTCTTCCAGAAGACTACCTGTTGCAAATGGCCGTGGGACAGCTGATTGAGCTCTGAGTTTCTTGCTGGACTGGATATGTTTGAAAATCAGACTGTGGGAGAGAGATGTGTATTAGGGTCAGATGGGCTAAGAGATGGGGGGATGCATAGATGGACATTTGATTTAAGGTAATTTAAGGAAAATCAAAAGGGTAAGATTGAGAATTACAGAGATAAGACAGAGGTATTTAAGTAGGGAAATAAAACCATTAAACAAAGAACAAGAAAGATATATGGGCCTGAGCTGGTTAAACTAACTTTTAACATGATGGACAAAGACAAAGGTGATAAAATACTTTGCATGATTAGCATAGGCTGTAGTTACAAAGACATGGAAATATATACATTGAAAATAATAAAATTAAATGTAGAAATATAATGAAATGTCAGTCTCCCAGAAGACTACATTTTGCAAATGGCCGTGGAACAGCTGATTGAGCTCTGAGTTCCTTGCTGGACTGGGTATGTTGAGCCCTTTTGTATTATTAAAAAAAATTGTGAGAATCATGATATGTCAAAGTAAGTTAATGTTGATTAATGGGGTGCTTAACAATGACTGTGATATATATTAATAGCACTTGCTCATGAAGAACAGAGTATGGCCAGATACAGTTTTGCATATGCGCACATAATGACAGTTCTCAGGATAAATAATGAGATGGAATGGACTCCTTGGCTAGATTGGATTCTTAGTAGTAAAGGACTGAGGCCAGGCAACAAAAAATAAAAGTGAAAAAAAACAAATAAAAGTAACTATGTACAAATTTCAGTTTGCTATGTAAAATAAAAACATAGTTAACTTTAGCTTTAACCCCCAAAAAGCCACTCTAGGGATAGTCTTACAGAGCAATATATATGCTAAATTTGTACGTTAATAAGGAAACCACAAATACAGCATTAAGTAGTGACTGTTCATTGTTTAAAACGGTGTATCACATTATTGGGTCAATAGAGTGTTAAACCTAAATTATACATCTCAGAACTCCATAATGTACATAGATATATTGAATTTTACAGCAACCTGGTTACTTATTCTGCAGTCCTTAGAGAGTTTATTGGGTGAAGACTTGCTCATAACTGCTGAACGGTGCTCTGGACTCAAGAGAATGTTCCATTACTGCAGGATTTTTTTTTAACAATCTTTTGGAGTTAGCATAGGCCTATTGACACTGTTCCTCTTGACAAGCAACTTTGCGGGAAATCCCCATTTGTATTGGATGTTCACTGCTTGTGGTGATGAGTGCAAATGTGCTCTGTTTGAGCATTATTGTAGATGAAAGATCAATAGTCAGTTTGATATTTTAAAATGTTCCCGTCAAGTGAGTGCTCATTCAGGAAGTTTTTGTTATGTGATTTTTTTACAGTGAAATAATATACCTTGGTAATAATAAGTCTTTGAAGCCTGTGAGTGCAATCCAAGAGGAGTTCAGAGTCTCTCAATGTTGGAATAAAGGTGTTGTAGCTCTTGCACATATTAGGTCAGCTCCTGTTCTTTAACGAATTCCAAGATACCTCAGATCCCTACATTGTTTATTCTCTATTGATCTTCATAATCGGCAACTTTTTCTTCCAGACTCTTTAATTTCTTTTCTGCCAACTAGTTGTGAGCTTCTACTATCTCTTCTGTTCTTTCCTCTAAGAGCGCTGTTCAGTCATTGACAGATTGAATATCGACTCTGATGTCCGAGGCAAGTTTGAGGAGATCGGACTGTAAGGAATTTGTTTTTGCAGCATTGTAGTCACTTTTGCATGGAGCTCTGCATACCGTCACCCACGTCTGAGCTGAGGGCTGGAAATTGAAGCCTGTTGGCGCTATCTTATTCTCCTTGGCTCAGCATCTGTGAGTGTAGCATTTTGTTTCCATTTTTTGCAGGTTTTTGCTGCCATTTTATTCAGGAGGTCATTACCATTGTGAGGTGGTCGAACAAGTGGATCTGTGGCTGTTATACAGGTTGTGGATGCCACCAAACAGGAGAGCTCACATATCTATTCCCATGCATTGCTAGGTATGCCCTTATGAATAAATATTTTTAATTCTGACAGTGAATATTTTTTTCTCCCTTCTCTCCCAAATTTCTTTGTTTTTCTCTTGTATTTCCATCACGTATCATTGTAAGTCGTTCTTATATCACTGTTATTTTATATACGGTATATTATTTTTGTATTGTAAATATTTTTTCAATGTTTTTGCTTATGTTTGTGGTTTATGTTTTTTATGTGATGTTTACTTTGCATGTCATGATATTCAAATTTGTATTACTTTGCTTATTTATTACTTCCCGATACTAAGAATCTTTTTATTTTCTTTCACTATAATCAGTATTGGTGTTTTCTGACCGTTTCATTTTAGGTTTTGAAAATGTCTTCTGTTTTGGGATTTTTTAAGTTTCTACAATTGAACCATTGATGGTCATTCTTGCATAATTTTTTCCCCTGCCTAGTAGAGGAAAAATTATGTATTTGCATCAGAAGGAAGAAGTGGTTATTAAGGGCATTTTGGTTATTAAGGGTTATTATGATTTCTGTTACTATGTTAATGTGCTGCTGTTTGTGCACCAAGGTTAGAATAATATAAAGTATTTGCATACATTTTTGATCCAGACCACTTCTACTTCTTTATCAACCTACAATGAGAGAATTAAAGGTGTGGAGAGGATATGAGCAATAGATATAAGAAAAAAGGGCAAAAGATGTGTAGGTGGACATTTAGAGAAAGCTGAAGGTTTGTGTGGGGGGTTTCAGAAAAGTGATATCAGGTGTGTGAAGGGAAATATGGAGAAAGTGTGTGGGGGCTGAATATGAGAAGATGGACAGAAGTTGGTGGTAAAATATACAGAAGGACAGAAAGTGGGGGAGATAATTTGGAGAGAGGGACAGTAGGGTAGTGTGGAAAGAGGAACACAATTGGCAGGAAAAACTAGATTGCAAAATTAAGGCAGAAAAAAAACAACCTGCAACTATAGCACAGTTGAATAATTTCTTTAAATCAGCTATGCTTGGCTTAAATTTTCAATTTATATTTCAATTTGCAGTCAAGTCAGATAGACACACACACACACCACCCCCCAACACTACCACCACCCACCAGCACCACTGTATATAAAGTATATGAAATTCCATGATGACAGCAGATACTGGAGCTTGCTTCACTTACGTCAGAAATGAAGCTAACAAGGTTATTAAAAAAGTGAGAATTGCACATTGACTTTATTTTTCACTACTGACTTTTCTTTGTTTAATAAATAATGCTGTATGTTTTGCAACATACGTGGATTTATTTTTCAATAAAAAAAAAAAGAAATTAAGATTACAGATTAATGTATTTCTCATTGGTGCTACACAAGTAGAAATAGTGGCTATGCAGTATCCTGATCTGCAAATATGTGAAATATTTGTGATGGATCAGATTAATCTATAAGAAGGTGGCTATTCTAGCATTTTATGCATATAAAGGGATTAAGGAGATTGCAGATCAAAGTCTAAACACAATCAATACCTAACTAAAATATATTATTGGTAAAATAATGGATATTTTATCATGATTTATCCAATACAAATTATTTTTAATAGGAAGACCTTACAATCCATTTAAGGTCTTCAGTTTAATGTAGGTTACTGTTCAGGTGCAAAGTCTGTTCCAGGCAGCTGATGCAGAAAATAGAAAGGTGTGCTTGCTGTAACCTGGTTTGCCTTGGGCCTATCATTTCTATGCACCAGAAACTGCAGTTGAAGAAAGATACTGGAAGTCAGTTTACAATCCATTGAACTTGCTTATAAAACTCAAAAACAACATTTTTAGAAAGATATTTGTTGCACATGTCGTAGAATTGCTACAAAATGTAAACTTGCAATAATTACTTAATAAATATGGAAAAGGTACATTGTTTGTTGCGTGAACATTGTTTAATGTACTTTAACCTAAATTTCTCATGATAGGATAATTTCAAGATCTGAAGCCCAAAATTAACCATTTTATACATTTTATTAATAATGCATTTAAATAAAAAGCAACCCATTCAAAATAAGAAAATATTTCTATTATCATTTATATAGTGCTAACATATTTCACAGTGCTTTACAGTTGTAGATGGAGATATATGACACGTTATTGACATACAAATAATTGACAAGAGAGACAAGAGGCGAAGAAGGTCCTGCTCAAATGAGCTTACAATCTATGAGAAAGAGTGTTACAAACTGCTATTTGTAACTGGCCCTTTAAATGGCAAATTGCCCTGCTTCCCTGGGTTGTGGAGAAGCCTATTTGCCAGCCTCCTTCCACATGACTATGGCCCCTGGGAGACTGTGAAAATGTATGCACTTTTATTTGGTGTGTATGGCCCTTTAAGACTGTCGGTGGGCATATTGGGGCTTATGGACTCTTTATGGGACTGGTGCTGGCCCTTTAAGCACCTATTTGGGACATCAGGAAGATTGGGACACTGCCCCTTTAAGACGGTGTCCCCTGTGTCCCCAGACCTGCTTAAAACCCTTTGTGCCTGGCTATTTCCCACTTGGTTCAGTAAATGGGGCTTACTGAACCAAGTACCACACAGGCAGACCACCCAGAAGTGGAAGTGTGCAGGCAATTTACCTCCCAGAAGCTGCGGTTAACCGCAGCTTAATTGACAATGCTGGGTGGCCTTTGTTCGTTTGCCGAACACGTGGCGGCGGCCATCTTTGTTAATGCGAACGAGGTCAGCGGTATGTGTAGCCAAATTCATGGAACTAAAATCGGCTACACATTTCCGCGAACACCGCTGAGCTCTACCTTCTCCCATACTGATTTTACAGCTGCAGAGACTAAGTCCCAATCGGCGATGGGACTTAGTCGTTTTTTCAGCCTGAAATAGACCGGCTGCACAGCCCAAATCTATGGAACTGTTTTGGGCAGGAAAATGTGCTTGCGGTCGGTCATAAAGGGACCTCCAGCTAACTTTTTAACCCCTGGATGGATTTGGCTGATTTTTGGTTATGTTTATGTTTTAAGTGTGCTGATTCCAAATATGTAATTGGTTGTGTAGTTTTAAAGTTACAGTGTATGGATAAAAACTGTATTTTTACTGCCTGTGTTTAATTATGTTTACCCATTGTGTACCATAATTATATCACAGGCAGAGGGGAGGATTTTTGTGTTTAATTGCTGGGAGTGTTTCTGTAATGTATGTTTATTATTGGTTGTTGTGTAAAACCCTGTGGGTGGTCCTATCTCAGGGAAACCTGCATAAAAGAAGGTTCTTTGTGTGCCAATAAACAGAATGACTTGACCTTCTTACTTGCAGCATTGACTCATGTTTGTAGGGGACAGCTATAATCACTACAGGGATTGCTATGCTCTTCATACTCCCTTAGCTACTGAGCTCTTGTAAGAGCTCTTGTTCCTGATCCTGCTTCGCTCAACAGAAGGAAGAGGTTCACCTACTGGAACTTGGAGCCTGGTCATAGGTCCAGGGTGGATAGCAGACGGCGAGATCCTAGCCAAGAAGCGGCGGTTCGTTGAGTCTGCAGTACTTATGGTGTCTACGGTGCTGATGGTCCTAGGAGCATCCTTTCTACAGTGCAACTTCCAGCCAGCCTAGAGGCAACCGTAACAAAGAGTTTACAAATTAATAAATTTACTTACTCACTTAAGTAAATTTGTTTAAATTCCCATGCATTTTTTCATCTATATTGATATTTGCATACTCCAGGAAGCAAGGCCAGAATGGGAATAAAATTCAGCCAAGGGCATTTTTTTTTTAATCACAACGGACCACTAAGAAGGGAGCAGGGCAGAGAGGGTGTGTTTTGTCATTACCAATGAAAAGCACGCTCCCTCTCAAAGTGAGTATGTTGGTTCAATTGTCCTGCACAGTGCAAGCAAATGTAATAACATGCTTGTACTGTGTTTCCTTGCAACTTGTCTCTGGTGTCTCTATAAATGGGAGACCAGGAGACAAAAGGGCCAGGAAAGAGTATTGTGCATGTGTTTGGAGCCTGCGTGTGGGATTGCATGTGTGTAGAGTGAGCTGATTGTGGTGTGGAATTGTGTAATAAGGTTGATTTTAGTCGTGTTGTGTTTGTGGTGTAATGTAATGCACGTGTGGCTACTGGCTGTAGAGAGTGTGCATATAGGGGATGCAGTATGTGTGTGAGGGATGCTGTAGTGTATACAGGGAGTGCAGAATTATTAGGCAAATGAGTATTTTGACCACATCATCCTCTTTATGCATGTTGTCTTACTCCAAGCTGTATAGGCTCGAAAGCCTACTACCAATTAAGCATATTAGGTGATGTGCATCTCTGTAATGAGAAGGGGTGTGGTCTAATGACATCAACACCCTATATCAGGTGTGCATAATTATTAGGCAACTTCCTTTCCTTTGGCAAAATGGGTCAAAAGAAGGACTTGACAGGTTCAGAATAGTCAAAAATAGTGAGATATCTTGCAGAGGGATGCAGCACTCTTAAAATTGCAAAGCTTCTGAAGCGTGATCATCGAACAATCAAGCGTTTCATTCAAAATAGTCAACATGGTCGCAAGAAGCGTGTGGAAAAACCAAGGCTCAAAATAACTGCCCATGAACTGAGAAAAGTCAAGCGTGCAGCTGCCACGATGCCACTTGCCACCAGTTTGGCCATATTTCAGAGCTGCAACATCACTGGAGTGCCCAAAAGCACAAGGTGTGCAATACTCAGAGACATGGCCAAGGTAAGAAAGGCTGAAAGACGACCACCACTGAACAAGACACACAAGCTGAAACGTCAAGACTGGGCCAAGAAATATCTCAAGACTGATTTTTCTAAGGTTTTATGGACTGATGAAATGAGAGTGAGTCTTGATGGGCCAGATGGATGGGCCCGTGGCTGGATTGGTAAAGGGCAGAGAGCTCCAGTCCGACTCAGACGCCAGCAAGGTGGAGGTGGAGTACTGGTTTGGGCTGGTATCATCAAAGATGAGCTTGTGGGGCCTTTTCGGGTTGAGGATGGAGTCAAGCTCAACTCCCAGTCCTACTGCCAGTTCCTGGAAGACACCTTCTTCAAGCAGTGGTACAGGAAGAAGTCTGCATCCTTCAAGAAAAACATGATTTTCATGCAGGACAATGCTCCATCACACGCGTCCAAGTACTCCACAGCGTGGCTGGCAAGAAAGGGTATAAAAGAAGAAAATCTAATGACATGGCCTCCTTGTTCACCTGATCTGAACCCCATTGAGAACCTGTGGTCCATCATCAAATGTGAGATTTACAAGGAGGGAAAACAGTACACCTCTCTGAACAGTGTCTGGGAGGCTGTGGTTGCTGCTGCACGCAATGTTGATGGTGAACAGATCAAAACACTGACAGAATCCATGGATGGCAGGCTTTTGAGTGTCCTTGCAAAGAAAGGTGGCTATATTGGTCACTGATTTGTTTTTGTTTTGTTTTTGAATGTCAGAAATGTATATTTGTGAATGTTGAGATGTTATATTGGTTTCACTGGTAATAATAAATAATTGAAATGGGTATATATTTGTTTTTTGTTAAGTTGCCTAATAATTATGCACAGTAATAGTCACCTGCACACACAGATATCCCCCTAACATAGCTAAAACTAAAAACAAACTAAAAACTACTTCCAAAAATATTCAGCTTTGATATTAATGAGTTTTTGGGTTCATTGAGAACATGGTTGTTGTTCAATAATAAAATTAATCCTCAGAAATACAACTTGCCTAATAATTCTGCACTCCCTGTAAATATATATATATATATATATATATATATATATATATATATATATATATATATGTATGTGTGTGTGTGTTTGGAAATAGTGTGTGAGTGGTGCAGTGTGTTGGGGGGTGCAATGTGTGTGTATGAGGAATGTAGTGTGTATGTGAGTGGTGCAGTATGTGTGTATGTGAGGGTGCAGGGTGTGTATGTGTGTGAGGGGTAAAGTGTGTGTTTGAGAGGGGTGCAGTGTGTGTGATTGATGCTGTGAGTGTGACGAGTGAAATGTGTGTGTGTGTGTGTGTGATGGTGCTGTGTGTGAGGGTGCTGTGTGAGTGTGAGGTTTGTGTGTGTGTGAGGGTGATGTGTGTGAGTGTTGTGTGTGTGTGTGGGTGATGTGTGTGAGAGTGATGTGTGTGTGAGGGTGTTGTGTCTCATGGTGCTGTGTGTGAGGGTGTTGTGTGTGAGGGTTATGTGTGTGAGGGTGATGTGTGTGTGTGTGTGAGAGTGCTGTGTGTGTGAGGGTGATGTGTGTGAGAGTGCTGTGTGTGAAGGTGATGTGTGTGAGAGTGTGTGTTGTGTGTGAGTCATTGTATAACCCCTCCCCTACTACCTTTAGCCTGGGAGGGGGACCTGTGCTGCTGCCATCCCTGGTGGTCCTAGTGGTGATTGAACTCCAGCCTGTGGGGTTAGAGTTCACTCTCGTGTAATCAGGAGCATTGCCATGGCATCATCAATGACAAGCACTCCCCCCCTCAAAGTGAGCATGTTGGTTCAATGCTCTTCCAGGGCATTGAACCAGCTCTAGCATGAGAAAAGCTATAGCATGAGAAAAAGGCCCTGTATTTGTTCTGCACAGTGCAAGCAAATGTAATGTGTGATGTGTGTGAGTCATTGTATCCTCCCCTCTTACCTTTAGCCTTAGAGGGGGAACCGTGTTGCTGCCATCCCTGGTGGTCCTAGTGGTGAGTTAATTTTTAGACTGTGGGGCTAGAGTTCAGTCTCGCGAGATCGGGAGTGTTGCCATGACATAACCAATGACAAGCATGCCCCCTCTCAAAGTGAGCATGCTGGTTCAATGCTCATGGTGCCATGACAACGCTCTGGATCTCGTGAGAGGAACTCGGCGGAGCTTCAAGATAGAGCTCCGCCGGGTCCTCTCTCCCTTCCTCTCCAGCCGCATGTCTGTGCAAGTGGGCCGGTGAGGGAGATCTTTGATCTTCCCACCGGCCCGTCATGGACTAATGCAGGGCTGGCGCTCACATAGCTGTGATCTCCCCTGCCGGTCTTGGCCCATGGCTATCGCGGCCCCCCAGGCATTTGCCCGGTGAGCCCGATGGCCAGTCTGGGCCGACCAGGAAGTAACCTGACCTCTCATTCTGTTCTATGGAGTCATAGAAGCCCAGCACTGTAAACTGTATTGGGGTGGAGATGAATAGCAGTAATCAACAATCGATTAAAAAATGTAAATGTGTTTAGTTTAGAAAAATGGCGCCTGAGAGGGGATATGATAACATTATACAAATATATATGGGGCCAGTACAAACCTTTATCTGGAAATCTATTCTCTTTAATATTTTTATTAGTGATATTGCAGAAGGTCTTGATGGTAAGGTATGTCTTTTTGCTGATGATACTAAGATATGTAACAGGGTTGATGTTCCAGGAGGGATAAGCCAAATGGCAAATGATTTAGGTAAACTAGAAAAATGGTCAGAATTGTGGCAACTGACATTTAATGTGGATAAGTGCAAGATAATGCATCTTGGACGTAAAAACCCAAGGGCAGAGTACAGAATATTTGATAGAGTCCTAACCTCAACATATGAGGAAAGGGATCTAGGGGTGATTATTTCGGATGACTTAAAGGTAGGCAGACAAGGTAATAGAGCAGCAGGAAATGCTAGCAGAATGCTTGGTTGTATAGGGAGAGGTATTAGCAGTAGAAAGAGGGAAGTGCTCATGCCATTGTACAGAACACTGGGGAGACCTCACTTGGAGTGTTGTACACAGTACTGGAGACCGTATCTTCAGAAGGATATTGATACCTTAGAGAGGGTTCAGAGAAGGGCAACCAAACTGGTTCATGGATTGCGGGATAAAACTTACCAGGAAAGGTTAAAGGATCTTAACATGTATAGCTTGGAGGAAAGACGTGATAGGGGAAATATGATAGAAACATTTAAATATATAAAGGGAATCAACACAGTAAAGGAGGAGACTATATTTAAAAGAAGAAAAACTACCACAACAAGAGGACATAGTCTTAAATTAGAGGGACAAAGGTTTAAAAATAATATCAGGAAGTATTACTTTACTGAGAGGGTAGTGGATGCATGGAATAGCCTTCCAGCTGAAGTGGTAGAGGTTAACACAGTAAAGGAGTTTAAGCATGCGTGGGATAGGCATAAGGCTATCCTAACTATAAGATAAGGCTAGGGACTAATGAAAGTATTTAGAAAATTGGGCAGACTAGATGGGCCGAATGGTTCTTATCTGCCGTCACATTCTATGTTTCTATGTTTCTATGTTTCTATTCATAAACAGGGCAATATATAGGACACGAGGTCACACATTTAGGCTGGAAGAAAGGAGATTTCATCTAAGGCAAAGAAAAGGGTTTTTTTACAGTAAGAGCAATAAGGATATGGAATTCTCTGCCTGAAGAGGTGGTTTTGTCAGAGTATATACAGATGTTTAAACTGCAATTGGATAAATACTTGCAAAAACATAACATACAGGGATTTCTAATTAGTGGGGTAATAGCTTCTTGATCCAAGGAGACATGTGACTGCTATTTTGGGGTCAAGAAGGAATTTTTTCCTAGTTTGTTGCAAAATTGGAAGCTCTTCAGACTAGGTTTTTTGCCTTCTTGTGGATCAACAGCAAAAACATATGTGAGGAAGGCTGAACTTGATGGACGCAAGTCTCTTTTCAGCTATGTAACTATGTAACTATGTAATCACTTTGCACAGTACCAGAGAGCACAGAAAAGGGTGTTTTGAGACTTGTAGTTTAGTACTATGATAGCTATTACCTAAAGTACAACTCCCAGAAACATTTGCTTTGCTTCAATACATCTAAAAATCAAGAATGCAAACATATAGCTAATTATTTAGGCCAAAACCTGCAAAAAAAAACAAACAAAAAAGTGGCATTGATACCTGTTTTAGAGATTCCCATAAGGTATTCAATGATTGTGGTCCAAAGTATGATACAATTTAGTGGATTATTCTCATAAGAGCAAATATCAGAATAGCATACCTCCCCACTCCGACGTCCTCAAACTTGGGACGCTGGTTGGAGGGATGGTAAAGAGGGTGGGCCAGTAATGTCGGGCCCGCTCATGTTAATGGCAGGTCAGGCTGTGAATACACAAGGCTGCCTGTCCATCATCAAGGCTGGCCCACTGTTTTAGTAATGCACTCATGCTATGCTTGTTGGGGATAGTTCCCTGGTGTCCCCAAAAGCGGGATACTAAGGAGCAGGACGGGACACAAAAATTGGGACTGTGCCACGAAATCGGGACAGATGGGAGACATGGGTTAGGACATGCGTGAAATTGGATTAATTTTAATGGTTTCAACTTTCTAGCATTACCCTTATGAAATATGAATGTCCAGGTGAGTTCCGTATTTCATTTTTTATACAACTCCGAAGACAATTGCGGTGGAAAATTTTACACTGCATACTCATCTGGCACACACCTTGTGTATTACTATGTTATTACTAATAAAACTTAATATCTGAGTTAAAAATGTTTATGAATTGGAGAACTGAAGCACTAGAAAAGTTGAAATAAAGATGTATGCACTCTCTACCCAGGGCCAGTGCAAGGATGTTTGGCTACACATGCAAATATGCATTTTGTACCCCCTCCACCCCATGCATCTTCACCCGTGTGTCTCGTAACCCCCTTTTGAAATTCTTACCCACTTAAGTGTATTTTATCCCCCCTTTAGCGTGTCTTACATCCCCTTGTGTGTCTCTTACAATTGCCACAGGGGAAGCAAAGGGGGACATAGGGACTGTAGTGAGGGCCAGGGGCTTCAGTCGGGGGCACAGGGGCTGTAGGGGGAAGTGGCTGTAGTGTGGGCCAGGGCAGTCAGAGGGGATACAGAGCAACAGAGGGGGACAAAGGGGCTGTAGTGGGGCACAGGGGCTGTATGGGTGAAGGGGCTGTGGTGGGGGCACATGGGTTAAGAGGGGGTACAGGGGCTGTAGATAGAGACACAGGGGCAGCAGAGGGGAGACAAAAGGGGGGCACAAGATCTGTAGTGGGGGGCACAAGGTCTGTAGGAGGGAGGAGGCAGAGACTGTAGAAGGGGGGGAGCAAGCTACTTAAAAAACATTTGGACAGAAAATTAACTAAAAAACTTGTGTATTCCCCCTCCCTGGGTCTTACCTTGGATCAGGGAGAGGAAAGCCTTGTCCCTGGTGGTCAGGTGAGACACTGGAGCCTGAAGCCAGCCAGAACAGAACAGGCAGTAAGTCGGCCGACCTCTCCTGATGATGTCAGGAGGAGGGCATGACTTCCACTACTCTTCTCCAAGACTCCTCAGCAATGCGATTGGGAGTCTGGGATAAGAGCAGTGTAAGTCATCATCAGGAGAGGCCGGCCGACTTCCTGCCTGTTCTGTGTTGGCTGCAGGGAGACAGGTGAGTTAAAATTCTGAGTCCCCAGCTAGAGGTAGACGATTTGGTTTCTTCGCCCCCTGCTCTGGTGCCCTAAGGTGACCGCTTGTGCAGCCTTATGGACGAGCTGGCCCTGTCTCTACCGCAACTAATTTACCTTACTCATGGTAATAAATAAATCTTGGTTTCTCCTAGTGCATACATTTTTTTTATTTTATTTATTAAAACACACACATTATTTAGTCATAGACAGTAAAGGCATATTACATATTCAAAATTAGCCAAATATTATCTGAACAATTGAAAGATTGTATATAGCTAGCATCAAATGACAGAAATTCATAGATATTTTCAGTTAACCAGAAAAATCTTAAACAGCTCTCGATTACAATAGTGAAATAAATATCATTCACTTTTCAAGTACCATGCAGAGAGAGATGTCTGTTTACTTTAATTGACATAAAAAGAGCAGCAACATATCAAGACTATCATCATAAAGGAGAATAGTTGTCAAGTACCAATCAACTACCACCGTCATAGTGAGCACTCCACTACCAAGCACAAAAGATACAATAAAAAATCATTATTGGGGTTTAAAAAAACAAAACAAAAAAAAAAAAACTGTGAGAATTCAAGTACAGGAAAAAAAAAATGCAAAGTACAAAACTTTACCAGTTACTTCTCAGAATTTATTTTATTATTCTTACTTATTCACTATAAATAAAAATATGTATTTCTATAATCTAAAAAATTCACACCACTATATTTAACTCTATTCTGGAACTGAGAACCTGTCACCGTTCGGTCGGAAGATATGCTGATGCATAACGCAAATTAAAGAAAAACCAAGTGTATTATTATATGCAAGAAACACAAAAGAAAAATAAATGCAAAAAAGATAACGCAATATAAGGGAACAGGGTCACTGGATACACCAAGGGTTTGCACAGGATAGCAGCTTGCTCTGGAACACCTAACGATTGCACAGGATTAGAGCTTGCTCTGGAACACCTAAAGACTGCACAGGAAAGCAGCTTGCTCTGGAACATCTAAAAATTGCACAGGAAAGCAGCTTGCTCTGGAGCACTGGGGGTTTTCACAGGATAGAAGCTTGTTCTGGAACACTAGGCAGTTTGCACAGGACAGCAGCTTGCTCTGGAACACCGAAAGATTGCACAGGAAAGCAACTTGCTCTGGAATGCAGAGGGTTTGGACAGGTAACAGCTTGCTATGGACACTGAGGGTAACATGATGAAAACTGAATTGTGACAGTGCCTCGATTTTGTTAACACCTTAAGGATGGAGGCAATTGTATAATTCTGATCAAAATCAAATCAAATAAAACCTGGAATTTGACTATATAAACCATAATTTACCTCTTTCATATTAAGTGCATGTGAAGAAAATACTTATTTTCTGCATTTTTTTGTTTTATTCATGACTTTCCGCTGTATTCGTTTATTTGAGATTTATTGTTTCTGTAGATTAAACTACCAAACACCGACCACCCTCCTGGCTCATTACATTCAAAGGGAACCGTCTATTAAGCGCATTCTAGGCGGCCGCCGTTCGTATATGCGAGTGCCACGTGGAAGAGAAAACTTGGTCGCCGAGTGTCTGGAACTAAAATCGGACACTTGACTTCCCAAACCACCGTTGAAACATACGAACGCCTGCTTCCTTTTGTTGCCTAACAGCTAGGAGAGCGCCATTCGGTAGTTTGGTTTATACGAACACAGGGAGCAATCGCTCCTATGAGCCAGGAGGCTCCATTCATGCTTTAATTCATTTTTATGCTGTTCTCTGAATTGACCGACCGCACACACTGAATTCGGGGAACTGTTTTGGGCAGGAGCCTCGTGTGCGGTTGGTGAACTAAGACTTCCATACTTTTTGAGAACCCTGAACTGATCTGGGTGACATTTGAATATGTTGGTCTCCCAGATCGGGGCTATCAGGGGACATGTCATTTGTGGGGATACCTTGTGTATAAAGGGGTGTTCCAAGTTTTGGAGAAATTGTGTGTCCTCTGCATGGAGATAATTGGGTTATTCCTTAACTTATCTCAGAATCTCTCAGGCAGAGGAAGGGAGGGTTTTACTGTAAAACTGTATTATGATTGGTTGTTCCTTTTGTTTACTGTGAGAGGTCCTCTTGCAGGAGGATTTCCATAAAAGCCAGTGTGGCGTCAATAAAGATCATTCCTGTTGTACCCTTCATGAAGTCTAGGCTCATGCTTGGGGAATATTTTATTTGCTGGGGAGAATCGTCTTGGAAGTTGCATTCATCTACACGATTCCTCTACACCCTAACTGCAGTTATAATCACTTATGCTCAGCTATTTGGAAAGGAATAGAAGACCTAAGTACCATAACCACTGAAGGATTTAACAGTGCACCCTCACTTCTTATGTATCATATTGTTCAGGAGAAACTGGGCTTTCATTTCACATCAAATATTTATATATGAAACTTCATTTAATATGAAGAAAATATAAAAATATTTGAGAAATGAAAAAAATATATATTTTCATAGTTCTGCATGCCATTTTAACTGTGAATGTCATAATACTGCAATAAAATACACATGTTCAGCATCCATCGGTGTCTCACAAGTACAACAGTACCCCTCATGTACAGGTTTTATAGGGTTTTGGAAACTTATAAGGCTTTCCCCTTTTCAGTTATTACACATTGAAATTTGCCAGATTGGTTATGTTGCCTTTGAGACCATATGGAATCCCAAAAATTAAAATTAACCCCATCATGGCATATCATTTGGCATATCATTTGCAAAAGAAGATGACCCAGGGTATTCAAAATTTGGTATGTCCAGTCTTTATTTACATAGTTACATAGATACATAGCTGAAGAGACTTGCATCCATCAAGTTCAGCCTTCCTCACATAGGCAAAAAACCCAGTCTAAAGCGCTTCCAATTTTGTAACAAACTAGGAAAAAATTCCTTCTTGACCCCAAAATGGCAGTCAGATATCTCCTTGGATCAAGCAGCTATTACCCCACTATTTAGAAATGATATCCCTGTATGTTATGTTTTTGAAAGTAATTGCTGTTTAAACATCTGTATGGACTCTGATAAAACCTCTTCTTCAGGCAGAGAATTTCATATCATTGTAGTTCTTACTGTAAAAAAAAACCTTTCCTTTGCCTTAGATTAAATCTCATTTCTTCCATCCTAAATGCATGACCCTGTGTCCTATGTATAGCCCTGTTTATGAATAGATTTCCAGATAAAGGTTTGTACTGGCCCCGAATATATTTGTATAATGTTATCATGTCTCCTCTGAGGCGAAGAGATATACATTTTTAACCTTTCTTCGTAACTAAAATGCTCCATTCTTTTTATCAATTTTGTAGCTTGTCTCTGCACTTTTTCTAGTGCCATGATATCCTTCTTTAGAACAGGTGCCCAAAATTGTACAGTATATTCAAGGTGTGGTTTTACCAGCGATTTATAAAGAGGCAAAATTATATTTTCATCCCTTGAATTTATGCCCTTATTTATACATGACAAAACCTTACTGGACTTAGCAACTGCAGATTTACATTGCATATTGCTGCCTAATTTGTTGTCTATAACAATTCCCAAATTCTCTTTATGTGTGGTTATCGCGAATTCACTACCATTTAGGGTGTAAGTTGCTTGTGCATTCTTGACACCAGAGTGGTCATGTGTTTTTTTTAGTAGCCACTTACTCACAAACCCTAGCCAAAGTTAGAGTTCAGATTTGTTTTTGCATTTTTCACACACAAACAGCACTTCCACTGATGCTATCATCATCAGAGAGAGAGAGATATGTATTTATATGATCTAAGTAGTGTTTTTTTTATATTAATAAATTGTGTATTTATTTTTTTTAAACTATATTTTACAGTTTGGGAGACTGCCTGACATCCCAAGTAGAAAGTCATTGCGATTGGAAGGGCCGGACTGGCAGCAGGGGGACAGTCTGGCATGTCAGGCAGTCCCCCCCAACAGGATCACCACAGAGAGAAGTACAGTAAGCCAGGGGAGAGGGGAGGCAATCTGCAGGGTGTTCTATGCACCATTAAAACCCACTTTTTCAGGACGGCATAGAACGTTCTGTGGAGTTAAGGGGTTAATTGTTGCTATAAACTCTGTCGTTTGCACCTGGCAGTCAGCATAGAGAGTAGATAGAGTGATGAGGAGTAATAGAAACAGTCCTTATATAATCCAAAAACATTTATTTTCATAAATTTTGATCACATACAAGAAATAGACATACAAATTTAAACAATTATATTACAATATACTGATGCTATTTTTTATTGTAACAAAAAGTGCCAAATGGAAGATAATAATTCAGTCTAATGTCAACTCTTGATGTGGGACCTTGATGCATTAAAGGTGGAACTTGTGATGGCATCTATGTAGAGGGATGGTTGCCACTCATTTTACTGTCTTCATGTTCATAATAACGCAACATGCAGCATAAAATATAAATACATATTGTGACATTAGTCATCATCACTAGGAGCATAAGATGGGCACTTCATGTAGGTCCCCATATAACTCTTATGTTTAGGTCACCCTGTTCCCATTAAAGGTGCAGGGTGTGTATTATTGCTATTTGTTAAATGTTTTGTGTGCTTTCTTGTCCTGTTGATGCTCTCTATCAACTAGGTGGATTTGGCTGTGGAACCTGTGCAGTGCCAACTGTTGGTTGTTTATGATCTTGCAAGCCTGTACAGTGCCATCATTTGGTTGTGAAGATCTTGCCACCTTGTAGTGGTATGTGTAGTGCACCTTTTGGTTGCAGCTGTTATGTGTACTACCTGAATAGCAAGACTTGGTAATTTGCATATTCAGGTAGATTTCCATATTATGGTTTCTGTATGCAAGGGACACTTTTCCTGTATTGCATTAAGTGTAAATAAAGTATTGTATGTTCGTAAGGAAACTTTGTGTGCTGTCGAGTTTGTTTTGGGATCCCAGTGACAGAGTTTCTTGGACCTGTTGGCTGTCTGCACTGATTTCTAATCTCCAAGAGGTACATCAAAACACCTATAATCATTTATATCAACCATTACATTTTGCAGTGAGAAATAGAAAGAAACGGGACATGGGCATAAGTGAATCTGACATGGGGGAGTGGGGTATCACAGTTCCATAATTTATAAGAAGTTGCAAACATAAGGCAGAGCATAACAGTTTTCATGCAAAACCATGCCGAGGTTGGAGTTATTTTAATCTATTGATATTTTTGTTTCAATTTCTAAAGAAAAGTATTTAACCCCTTAAGGACCGAGGACGGTTCAGGACCGTCATCGGCATTTTTGCGTTGCCGACCGATGACGGTCCTGAACCGTCCTAACGGTCAGAGCTACTTACCTGATCGCCGTCGTTCCCCCGGCGGCGATCAGCGTGGCTCCGGTTGTGGGGAGACTGCCTGCAGCCCAGACAGTCTCCCCACACTGATTAGGACCCCTGTGGCCATGTGATCGCTTAACACAGCGATCACATGGTCACAATAGGTGTCCTAGTGTCTGCCTGCAGGGGGACTGTCTGTGCTGACAGGCAGTCTCCCTGCATGTGTAAAATCAAAAAAAAAATTAAAGTTAGTGTTAATAAAAAAAATAAAAATAATTATATATGTGTATATATGATATATAGACATATATTATACCTATATAATATATGTCTATATATCATATATATATAATGTCATACTAAGTGTATTTTTATATTAATATGTACTTATATTAATATAAAAATACACTTATAATTAAATTACACATGTATATATAATATATATAATAACTATATAGATTGTATATATATATTATTATAAAATATAAATAATAAGTAATTTAAATTAAATAAATTTTTTTTAAAATAATAATAAAAAATTTTAAAAAAATTATATAGCTATATGAATTTTTATTCTAACTGTATTTTAAAATTAATATATATATATATTTATATCAAAATACACTTAGAATGAATTTGTATATATATCTATATATATAAAAATAAATAAAAATAATACGAAATATACATATGTCCATATACAAAATTACATAAATAATTATATAAATATACAAGTAGACTTCAAATATATAAATATGCATATATATTTAAATTCTACGTGCGTATTTATGTAATATTTTTACATAATTCAGTAATTTTATTGATTGCAATTTGAGGGACCTGCCTGCCAACCCAGGCCGAAATTCCAGAGAATTTAATTTGCTAACACTGTATTTTACCCTGTAACGTTCTACGACACCCTAAAACCTGTACATGGGGGGTACTGTTTTACTCGGGAGACTTCGCTGAACACAAATATTAGTGATTCAAAATAGTAAAACATATCACAGCGATGATATTGTCAGTGAAAGTTACTTTTTTTGCATTTTTCACACACAAACAGCACTTTTACTGATGATATAATTGTTGTGATACGTTTTCCAGTTTTTAAACACTACTATTTGTGTTCAGCGATGTCTCCCGAGTAAAACAGTACCCCTCATGTACAGGTTTTATAGCATTTTTGAAAGTTACAAGGTCAAATATATGGGTCAAATATTTACATTGAAAATGGCCAGGTTGGTTACGCTGTCTTGAGAGCGTGCATGGTAGCTCCAGGAATGAATTACCTGATGCATAATTATTTAAAGAAGATAACCCAGCAGTAGTTAGGCCGGTAGTCTGTTTTAGTAAATTCATTTTGAAACGCCAAACACCGGCCAAAATTACGCTCAATTTCCTGATTTTTACTTTTTCACACAAAACAAATATGAATGCTTACTTTGGCCAGTGTTTTCGACTAAGTGGCTACTAAAAAAGACTGACATACCCCATATTGAATACCCTGGGTTGTCTACTTTAAAAAAAATATGTACATGTGGGGTGTTATTCAGAGATTTATGACAGATAATAGTGTTACAATGTCACTATTGATAAATTTTTAAAATGTATGTTTTGAAACCGCAATATCCTACTTGTATCTATAGCCCTATAACATGCAAAAAAAAGCAAAAAAGCACGTAAACACTGGGTATTTTTAAACTCAGGACAAAATTTTGAATCTATTTAGCAGTTTTTTTCATTCGCTTTTGTAGATGAGTAAAAGATTATTCAAGTAAAAGTCAAAAAACATGTATTTTTTTCAATTTTTCATCAGATTTTTGTATTTTTTTTAAATTAAAATACATGAGATTATATAAATAATGGTATGTAAAGAAAGCCCCTTTTGTCCTGAAAAAAACAATATACAATTTGTATGGGAACAGTAAATGAGAAAGCGGAAAATTACAGCCAAACACAAACACCACAAAAGTGTAAAAATATGCCTGGTCGCAAATGTACAACATCGCAAAAACAGTCCAGTCCTTAAGGGGTTAAACATTTCACTGGTCTATGTAAAGATGTTATCAGGTAAAAGGCAGTAGGTGAAAAAGGTTCTCTACACCAGGGGTACCC
>OW240918.1:81769393-81798260 GCA_933207985.1 Pelobates cultripes
ACCCCTTAAGGACACATGACATGTGTGACATGTCATGATTCCCTTTTATTCCAGAAGTTTGGTCCTTAAGGGGTTAATAAGCAGAACCATCTTAGACCTTTGGAGTGTCGCCTGTGTTCCTTGTTACTTCACACACACACTCACTGTCAGACACATACTCAGTCACTGACAGACACAAACACTCACAGACACACACTCACTGACAGACAGACATACACACACACACACACACACATACTCACACACACACTCACTGACAGACAAACACACAGACAGACACTGTGGCGGACCTGGCATCAGTCTCTGTGGTTGCCCGAATCCATATTGAGTTCTTGCGAACAAATCTGTATCCCCCTGTTCAGGAACCAAACAGAAAGTGTGTGGTTCCTCCTATTATTGACTTAGAACACCGACCACCCTTTGCTGTTAACCTACTTGAGTTGTTTCCCTGGGTGGCCATCATTTTGTCTCCTGAACGCAGGCAGTGGTACTTGGTCGTCGAGTGTGTGGAACTAATTTCGGCTACACATTCTCGCGAACCCCGGTCAAGATGGTACTGCTGCCTGTATACGTTCCTGAACAACTACACGAACAACGTTTGGGAGATATGATCTACCAACTGGGGGGAGCTTTTGATACCTAAGAACCAGGTGGAGTGTTCGTCTGTGTTCGTGCAGACCAAGACCAGCTACAGCCCTCGATTCTCTGGAACTCTTTTTTGGGGAAAAACCTTGTGGCCAGCAGGTGAAATCTTCTCCCGAATAACGATCTTGTTCCACCAAACCAGTGTTTTTCGGATATGTTGTGCACTCAGATTCAGGCTATTCGGGGATTTAAGAATTGTGGGGTTCCTGTGCTGTTTTATTATGTTTTTGGGGTGTTTATGTAACGGAGAGATCATTTTGTTTTCTAAAATTCCCAGCTCAATCATCTGTCAGACCCAGTGCATCTTGGGAAAATTCCCTGTAAACTTGTCCTGGAGACCCCATACTATGGAGCTGTGCATAAAAAGCCGTGTGTGGGCTAATAGAAATCAGTCAACTCCCAGAACTGTATGTCCCTTCCAGCTCCAGAGGATTACAGCGGAGATATACAGTTTCAGCATTGCAGCTCCGCTACAGACACTCACTGACAGTCAAACACTCACACAAATTTTTTTTTGAGGCCCATCCAGCCTCCCTAACTTCCTGGGATCCAGTGAGGGGCAGCTCCTCACTCCTCCTTTCGTATGCCGGGGCCAAAATTACATCATATTCCGGCTCCAGGCATCACAGAGGATGTGCGAGGGAGGAGTAAGAAGTTGCAAGAACAGCCTCCCTCACTGCCCTCAGCCTCACTCAGCCTCTCTCACTTGCTTGCCTTCTCCTTCCCCCGCTCCTCTGGCAATTATCAGCAAAGCAGGCATCTGCCATCCAGGTAAGCAGGTTTCTGCTCTGCGATACCTAAAAAGGATGCCACCTCCTGAGCCCCTTGTGACAGGGCTCCACTCAGCGCCCCCACCTGAAGGATCGGCCCGGTGCTGGGAGGAGGGGCACTAAAGAGCTGCTAGCCCAGCGCTGTGGCCCAGGACAGGGGCAACCCACTAAGAAATATCGCGGTGGATGCCCCCAGCAGGCCGGCGCCCTAGGTGAATGCCTTATTTGCCTAACGGTTGCACCAACCCTGTGTGTAGGTCTTTTCACATATTTTAATATGATTTTTTTTCCTCTAATTTTGTTAAATATAGGGTCAGATGCAAAGATTTGTTTTTGTTTTACCATTATATTTTGTAGAACATTTGCGACATGCCTTTGTTTTATCAATCTTCATTCTACCCTGGATAATCTTAGAGGCTTCAACTTTATGCTATACAGCAACTATATCAAATCAATGAACATCAAGAGTATCCATCACAGAGTGACAGCTTTTACTTCCTTTTGTCTATTAAGGGATGAACATTCTCTATATTTCCAATAATGCACTGACTTCCCACTATTTTCCCTTAAGTAATCATTCATGCTGTAGTAATCACCTACATGAGTGCACGAGAAAGCACAAAACGAATATCTGTCATCTTCTGAGCTATTTATTATGTTTTGTATATGTCATGTGTTTTATTCTAATTTCATAATGCACTTAAACTACAGTGCTTGTATTTTTTTCTACTGCTCAAGGGTTTTGTTCTCACTCTTTTACTCAAATTTATAGTTATGATAAAGGTTTGTAGTTTCACAATGTGCTACTCAGTTAATTGTGCTTCAAGTTACTTTCATTGGCATTTTATATTTGATGTATTCCAACTGCAAAGTGATATCCTGCTTGTGAAGCTTGACAGTAAATGTTTTTTTTTTAAGGTTGTAGTGACATAAATAGAAAAAACAAGTAAAATCTCACACATGCTGGGTCAAAGCATGTGCATAAAACATGGAATGAGTGATGATGTTTTCTAGGTTTAGCAGAAGGTCATGCAAAATATGCAAATATACACAGATTGCATTACTACATTTCTGTAGGCTTCTTTTTAATGTCATGTGACAATAGGGACCCGGGCAGCAGCCTTTCTCCTAGGTGCATTGTCCAGAAGGAATTGTTGCTAAGACCGAGGTCAACCTATATTTCTCCACCGCTAGGCTGGTCTCAGTGTGCAGGCCCTTGTGCCAATGCCTCCTCCTTCCAGGTAGGTATATACCCTTCTGCCTGTGCAACTTCTTTGAGGTATGTATAAACCACTCTGCCTATACTGTCTCTATCTGCTGCCTTTACAAAGGCACTTGTGGTGGACAGGACTGGCTTTTGCCATTGCCACTATGAAGATTCTTTTGGCTCTCAGGACAACTCTTTTCTTAAAAGTCTTTGATACCAAGGAACAGTGCAACCAGTAAGCAGGTGCTAACCCTCTGTAAATGGAAAACCTGAAAGAACACACAGTTTCTAATTAAACTTCTACACAATATTTAATTCTGAACAATACTAGCCTTTATAAATGTTCCATTAAACAAATAGTGAAATGCACAAGATTGGATTTTAGGCTGATATATGAGCTGAAATAGTGGCTTAGAGGCAGGAAGTCAGGCTTGGGATGCATAAGGCCTCAGGTTCAAATCCCCTGCTGGACACCTCTGGGGCAACCATGACAATACCCCCCCTCTAAGAACAGGTTCTTTGTTGAGGTTATATTCCTCACTGTTGGAGTCACCATCCATAGAACAAAATCCATCGATTTCAGAGTCCCCAGAGAGGGGTTCCTTCACAGTAAGAAGTCCCATAGTACCAGCTTCTGGTACTGCTGGAGAGTTGTCATGGTCTTTGAGGATCCGGGAGCAGGTAGTAAGTATTGCAATTTCAGAAGGCACTTCCTCTTACATAGCTGAAAAGAGACTTGCGTCCATCAAGTTCAGCCTTCCTCACATTTGTTTTTTGCTGTTGATCCAAAAGAAGGCAAAAAAACCCAGTTTGAAGCACAATTTTGCAACAAGCTAGGAAAAAAATTCCTTCTTGACCCAGAATGGCAGTCAGATTTATCCTTGGATCAAGCAGTTATTACCCTACATTGAAAGATTATATCCTTGAATATTCTGTTCTTGCAAGTATGCATCTAGTAGCCTTTTGAACATCTGTACATCTGGACTCTGATAAAACCACTTCTTCAGGTGGAGAATTCCACATCCTGATTGTTCTACAGTAAAAAAAACTTTCCTTTGCCTTAGATGAAATCTTCTTTCTTCCAGTCTAAACGCATGGCCTCATGTCCTATGTAAAGTCTGGTTTGTGAATAGATTTCCACACAATGGTTTGTATTGGCCCCGAATATATTTGTATAATGTTATCATATCCCCTCTCAGGCGACGTTTTTCTAAACTAAATAGGTTTAAATTTGTTAACCCTTCTTCATAGCCGATATGTTCCATTCCTTTTATTAATTTTGTAGCCCGCCTCTGCACTTTTTCTAGTGCCATAATATCCTTCTTTAGAACAGGTGCCCAAAATTGCACAGCATATTCAATATGGGGTCTTACCAGGGATTTATAAAGAGGCAAAATTATATTCTTGTCCCGAGAATGAATGCCCTTTTTCATGCATGACAATACCTTACTTCTTGGCCACTGCTGATTGACATTGCACATTGTTGCATAGTTTGTTGTCTATAACAATTCCCAAGTCCTTTTCATGTGTTGGTTATCCTAATTCGCTTCCATTAAGGGTATACGTTGCTTGTGTATTCTTTACGCCGAAGTGCATAACTTGCATTTTCAACATTAAATTTCATCTGCCATTTGAGTGCCCAGTCCCCCAGTCTATCTAAATCCCTCTGCAGCAAAGTAATATCTTGCTCACATTGTATTGTACAAAGTTTGGTGTCATCTGCAAACACTGAAACATGACTTTCAATGCGGTCTTCAAGATCATTTATAAACATGTTAAATAGAAGGGGTCCCAGAACAGACCCCTGAGGACTCACTTGCCACCTCTGTCCAGCTTGAAAATTTACCATTAATGACAACTCTTTGTACTCTGTTTTAAGCCAATGTTCTACCCAAGAACAAGCATTTTCATCTAGACCGATTTCCTTGAGTTTGAACACTAATCTATTGTGTGGAACTGTATCAAATGCCTTGGCAAAATCCTTAGATACATCACCAGAAGCGGAGTTTGTACCTTTTTTTCGAACATATTCAGATTTGTTATGCGGACTTTGGTACCATTAGAGGTACAATCCGTCCGCAGGTAGATCTACTTTGAGCAGACAAGATGGTACCAGCTTTATCAGGAGTGTTTTCAGAAGGAGGTGCAGACTTCTTTTTAGCTGAAGATGTAGAGTTTCTCAAGGGGGTCAAGCATGAAAAAGAATGATGGCTTCTTTGAAGCTTTTTAGGCTGGCGTGCAGCGTACACAGTTCGAAGAAAGATGGTAGCTAAGCGGAGAGCTGGAGGCCCTGGAGGACGAATAGGGCAAAGTGTGATAAAATGCCCTTTTTCTCCACAGTAGAAACATAGGCCATGGCTTCTCCTCTGGTCTCTTTCTTCACACGTCACTTTGCAGCGGACGAATCCTATTTCCATAGGTTCCTCAGGGTCGAGAGGAACATAGGATACCTCTGGAGTCTTCCTAGGAATTGGATCATAAGGAGGCAACATGGGGGTGTAGTGTTCGTACTGGTTACCCCTGTTTCTAGGAACCTGGGATCCTCTGAGATGTAGTGCAGGTTTTGGCACAGCGGTTTTACTAGAGGTCTTGCACTGTGAGTCCATAGCAGTCATAAAGGATTCCCAACTGTCAAGGACAGAACAATTAGACTGCAGCATTTGATGTGCCCATGTTTTAATCTTTCCAGACAGCAGGTTGATAGCTGTTTGGACCATTACAAAGTCGTTAGCATAAGTCCGAGGCTTCAAGGCAAATAATTCGTAATCTACCTTAAAGTAGAGGAAGGATGTACGCAGTGGCGTACATACCAGGGTCGCAGGGGTCGCGGCTGCGACCGGGCCTGGCCCACCAGGGGGCCTGGCCGCCCCTGCGACCAGGTATGTACCCACAGGGCCAGCCTCTTCCCCTGGGGGGCCCAGGAGCCGACCACCCCAGGGCCCCCCGAGGCTGGCCCTGCTGACACCCGGAAGGCGGGTGGCCGGTCGGGCAGGCAGGCGGGTGCGCGAGGGAGCACTCAGTGCTTCCTCTTCAGTTCCCTCGCGCACCGCACTGATACCGGAGCCAGAAGATGACGTCATCTCCTGGCTCCGGCATCCCTACGCGGCGCGCGAGGGAGCTGAAGAGGAGGCACTGAGTGCTCCCTCGCGCGCCCCCCTGCCTGCCCGACTGGCCACCCGCCCAGGAGCCCAGCAGCACCACTGGACCCCAGGGAATCCCCCCCAGCACTCCAAAAGGTAAGGAGACTGGGGGATTAAATAAAAAAAAAAAAAAAACATGTGTGAGTGTTAGTGTTAGAGAGTGTGTGTGTGTGTGAGTGTTAGTGTGTGTGTGTTAGAGTTAGTGTTAGAGTAAGTGTTAGAGTGTGTGTGTGAGTGTTAGAGTGTGTGTGTGAGTGTTAGAGTGTGTGTTAGTGTTAGAGTGAGTGTTAGTGTGTGAGTGTGTGTTAGAGTGAGTGTTAGTGTGAGTGTTAGAGTGTGAGTGTTAGTGTGTGAGTGTAGAGTGAGTGTTACTTACCTTTCTCCAGCGCCGGACTCCCTTGGCGCTGGGGATCCCTCAGCCTCTCAGCTCCGAATGCGACCGCGCACGCATTCAAACCACCCATAGGAAAGCATTACTCAATGTTTTCCTATGGACATTCAGTGTGCTCCTCTAGCCTAGCGGCTGTCAGTGAGACAGTCACTAGAGGCTGGATTAAGCATCAGTGAAACATAGCAGTTTCTCTGAAACTGCTATGTTTTCAGCTGCAGGGTTAAAACTAGAGGGACCTGACACCCAGACCACTTCATTGAGCTGATGTGATCTGGGTGTCTGTAGTGGTCCTTTAAGTGTGTGTGCATCTGCATGCAGTGGCGTACATACCGCGGTCGCAGGGGTCGCAGCCCTGTAACCCCTGCGACCAGGTGCCCACCGCCATGTGTTGCGGCCCGGGCCGCGCGCTGGGGGGAGGGCCCACGGATCAATTTTCGCACCAGGGCCCCATGGGTCATATGTACGCCACTGGATGTACGGCTACCGTCAAATCTCTCAGGCATTACAACGTATGGCTCAGAATATGCAAGTTCCGGGGCTAGGTGTACTGTGCCTTTAAGAATCTGAACTTCTCACTGTAGCTCCAAAACATGCTGGGCCAGGCTGGATACTTGCTGGGTAAGCAATTTGAACACCTCTGCGGACTCCATGATGGGCAGTTCATTCTGTCACGGCATACCTTTGTTGGGAGTCTGGTAGGCAGAGATTTTTGCTCACCCTTGCAGATATACACAGTCCAAGGTGATAAGGTTAGAAACCACCAGGACTGTGAACCTGTGCAGGGGGGCTGTGGCAGGAACAATAACCGGGTATGTGGAAACAGACAAGGGCAAATCCATTTGAATAGTCAGACACGGTTCCAAAAGTCAGGACTAGCAGCGAACAGGCAATAATTCAAAAGCAGCGGTGACAAGCCAAGTCAGTCTTAGGAAACAGGATACAGGAAACAACGAACTGACAAAGTTCCCAGGGTGAGGCAGTGCTTAAATACCCAGTTAGTACTAGTCTGCTTCAAGTGAGCTTAGATAGGCAGGTGAGAGCCACTGATGAAGTTCAAGAATAGACAAGATTGGACTTCAGGCTGATACATGAACTGAAATAGTGGCTTACAGGCAGGAACGCAGGCTTGGGATGCATAAGGCCTCAAACGTTCAAATTCAGCAGAGGATCAAATACTTTTTTCCCTCACTGTATTATATATTGTTTAGGAGAAACAGGGCTTTCATTTCACATCACATATTTAGATATGAAACATCATTTAATATGAATAAAATATAAAAAATGTGAGAACTTAAGAAATGTTATTTTTTGAGTAGTGCATGGCATTGTAACGGTAAATGTCATAATGCTGTTAGCTTATACTGCAAATAAATACACATATTTGAATTCAGCTATGTCTCAAAAGTAAAACAATACCCCCATGTACAGATTTTATGGTGCTTTAGAAAGTTACAGGGTCAAATATATCACCTTATATTTTTCAGTTTATACAAAATTATATTTTTAGTTTATATTTGTTTGTGAAAAATGCAAACAAATCTGAATGCTAATTTTTGCCAGTGTTTGTGACTATGTGGCTACTAAAAAGACTGGACATACGCCATTTGCAATACATTGGGCTGTCTACTTTTGCAAATAGTATACCATCATGGGGGTAATTCTCATTCCTGGGCTATCATACGGTTTCAAAGGCAAAATAACCAGTATGGCAAATTTCAATGTGAAAAAAACTGAAATGGAAGCCTTATATTTGACTCTGTAACTTTTGAAAACACCATAAAAACTTTACATGGGGGTAACTGGTTCTACTTGGGAGACTTCACTAAACACAAATATTAGTGTTTCAAAACAGTGAAACGTATGACAACAATGATATCGTCAGTGAAAGTGCCATTTGTGTGTGAAAAATGCAAAATCTTTCCGTTTCACTGACAATCTCAATGTTGTGATATGTTTAACTGTTTTGAAACACTAATATTTGTCTTTTGCAGAGTCTCCCGAGTATAACAGTACCCCTATGTATAGGTTTTATGGTGTTTTAGAGAGTTACAGGGCTAAATTTAGGGCTTGCAAACTAAATTCTCTGTACTTTCTGCCTGGGTTGTCAGGCAAGTCCCTCAAATTGTAATGAATAAAATTACTGAATTATGTATTTTTTACATTTATTTATTGATTATTTGTAATATATTTATATTTAACGTCATTCTACGCATATATTACATATATAAACAAAGTCAGACAGGAGCACTCGCTTGGATTTTCCAACAGTGTATTACAAAGTGTTCATCAACTTTACATCAACGTTTCGACCCTTCAGGGTATTTATCAAGATCATCTTTCTAACACTTTGTTATCTTTGGAACACTTTGTAATAAACTGTTGGAGTGCTCCTATCTGACTTTGTTTATCTATTGGCTTGGAAGCACCCGGGTAATATTGCTTTGATTTATTTATTTTTTTGGGTTGAGTGCCAGAGTCCGGACTTTTTTATATATATATATATATATATATATATATACATACAATTTGTTGGTGTTTTGCACTCCTGCTTTCCTCTTGGTTAAATGCCCGGTGCTCAGCTGCACAAAAATACAATCTGCCAAATAAAGCCAGCACTCAAGGACTTGAGAAAAAGGTTTTAATCCATAGAACTCAATCATGATGTCCTGATGAAAGTTTGTTGGTGTAAACTGAAACGTTGACAAGTTCTATGGATTAAAACCTTTTTCATTTTTTACAAGTCCTTGAGTGCTGGCTTCATTTGGCAGATTATATCAATATTAAAATACATGCTTAATAATGATGAATGTGCATATAAAAGTACTTAAATCATATATATATATATATATATATATATATATAAGTGTTTTTTTACTGAATTTATAACCTTTGTATAAACTTTATTTAATTTAAAAAAAAAAATATTTCAGGCATATTGGGGACTACCTAAGACCTCAGACAGTCCCCCTGCAGGCAGAGCTGCAGAGCGCCATTCAGGCCATGTGATCGCAAGTACTCCGCAATCACACGGCTTGGGGGGGTGGGAGGGGAGAATCTGCCGGAGGAGGACTGCTCGGTCTCCCAGGCTGTCCGCAGGATCGTGACACCACTGGTGGGTGATTGGCAAGATCCTGGTGGGTACAAAAGACGGCGGGGACCTTCTATGCCACCCTGCGGCATTTAGGACCGCCCTCCGCCAGTACGGCATAGAACACCTGCGATCCTTATAGTGAGGTACTTTACATTATTTAAAAAATCCACACCTTTTATATGGAATTACACTATCTGCACCATTTGTTTTTGTTTTTTTCATTTTGGGTGAATATATTCTATAAGAACTACAATCAAATTTTGGCTCAATATGCACCATAAATTGACTTTTTCATATCTATCATCGGGTCTGACAGATTTTAGTGTGTATGCATCTATAGAAATCACTTTATAGAAATGTTGTTCTTGTTGTAAATAAAATGCAGTACATTGAATAATACTGAATAAGGCTATAAATGCTCACCATTCCATTCCTTCTTCGTATTCAGTAGGAATATGGTGTTTAGTTGCAGGAAGTAATGCTTTCTTGTTAGAAGGGACAGATTTTTGTTGAAAAGAAAGTTTTTTATTTTAAAATGATGCTGCAAATAATGAATCTACTACATTTTAAAGTCTGGTCCAAATAAAACATAAAATACCTCCACTCTGCATGTCTTATGAGTGCTTAAGAGTGCTACTTCTCTCTATTGATGATATATTTGTTTTCATTTTTATTCTCAAGGTATAAGAGATTAATAAAATTAACATGTCCATAACATATAATCTACTTGCAGTGCTCCGAGAGCTCCGAGAGCAGTCATATTATATGATAATAGGAATGCATGTTGTAGACTCAACTCAAATATATTGCATAGGGGAACCAACCCATGCAAAAGCTAGACCAGAGCATGACTTCAAACATAAAGACATCAGGCAGGCTTTTCTACCTCATATTGTGGTGTGTATCACTTATTTGTTGTTGAATAACAGCACAAAGAAAAAAACCTAGGTTGCTTCCCGCTCATACTAAGATGTACAACAACTTTTGTCACTGTATCTAAGTCACCACTTGAGGAAGATCACACCATTCTAGATTAGTCTTACATTCTTCGCGGCAGCTCAACAACGGCAAACAATTATTTTAGAAAATCTATCTTCATTGCCCTAAAAATGTTTCTTAAGCATTATTTGTTTCTTCAAATATTCTGTTAACTTAACCTTTACATATTAAACATAATGAAATTATCTGTTAACCTCACATTGGATGTATACTTTTTACTGTGTTTGATTTTTACTTTTTTACAACTTTAACCCCTTAAGGACACATGACATGTGTGACATGTCATGATTCCCTTTTATTCCAGAAGTTTGGTCCTTAAGGGGTGTTAAACAGTTAAAAAATAAAAGAGGTCCATATAGGAATACAACACAGATTTCCGGCATGTTGCTCTGATACCGCCTAAAATGAAGAGGCATTAACTAACCAATTTGCCTAGGTTTGTCTGAACCCCCGAAGGATGAACTTGTCTGTGTCGGGGTACCTGACGCTTTAGAGGATCTCACACATCGGTCTAAACAAATTGATAGACACTTACGAGAACAGAGGTTGAAACATGTTGCCACCAATTGTTATTATCACACTTCACCTATGATTTGCCCACCATCATCTTCCAAATTTTACTTGCACAGATGAACCAATGCAATTAGGACTTGTTAAAGCTCAAATCACTGACACAGATGTCCACAGACAAAAGTCCAAAGCTCTGTGCCTCTATTGTGACAAAGCAAATCATATAGTGAGAGACCATCTGGGAAAAAAAAAACAGTAACCAGATAAGGTAACTTCATCCTAACTTCACTAAGCTTTTCTGTACTCAAACCCATCTTAGACATGCCTCATTTAATTCTGTCCCTTCTCTAATAGTGGGGAGAACAGAGGATTAGACTATCCACTATGGTGGACTCTAATCCTAGAGAGTGTTTCATAGATATTACTTTGGCCAATATATTTTCTAAACCCATACATAATAAGGCTAAACCTATGCTTATTCAAATGACTGATGGCAGTCTTTTAAAGTCTGGTCGAATGGCAAAAAACTTAACAGTCTCATTTGGAAAAGGGCATACTGAAATGCTATTTTGATTTGGTTCCCTCTCCTTTGTCTCCTGTGATCCTGGGTTTACCCTGGCTCCGCCTCCATAACCCTGCCAACTAATGGTGGTCTGCTAGTGTATCCTTCTCAACTGATGTTTTTTTTACACATCTTTATAAACACATAATTTTTATCTCAGCCTCCAACATAATTTTGGGAGGTAATTCTATTGGACAGTTCTGTGGGTAGATATACATACATATCATTGTCATTTTAAACCATGCTTTGAATGAGCTGCGCTTGATTTCTTCAACCAACTTTGGGAAGAACTTAGCATGGCTGGCCATAGTGCTAATTACAAATGGGCAACATAAGTCCCCTTCTTTTCCATAGATGACACAACTGTGGCAAATAAACTTAATCAACTTTTTCCAGTACCTTTGTACCAAAAGATGTATTTTTGGATTACACGCCTAACTAGCACCTGACCCCCAATATTCCTCAAGTTGCCTAAAATACATGAAGCAGGGGCCAGTTTACTTAATCAATTGTTTTGGGGTATGTTTTAAATTGATGAGTCTTTGGGAGGAATATGTAAGAATGGGTACAAATATTTGCATAGTATTATGAAGGTTAAATGAGTTATATAAACTTTCGTGTCATACTGTAGAAAATCACTAAGTAGTTACTAAACTAGATAGTATGGTTTGGTGAGTTGACAACCAAGTAGCAAACTGTGACCAAAATAGCGGAGTTGGAAAAAATGTAACTCACATAACTCTATACATACTTGTTTTCAGTTCCTTTCACTCCCTCCATGTGCAATGAAATAAAAAATGTAAATGTTTTACTTACACTCTCCAGCACCTAGGCTCTCTCTGCACTTCTTATCTCTTTACCTTCCACAATGTCATGGCCTTCTCCATGATGTCCCAATCCAATGCTCTTCATGGAGGAGCACTGAGGAAATAATGCACATATGCAGTGAGTGCTACGCTTACATGTAGACTTCCCTATGTGGGTTTCCATGTCACATAATAGAATTTTACTTGATCAGTACCATGAAAGTACCTCTAATAGCTTTAATATTGACAGTCTGTAGAGGTGCATTCAACCCTGTTATCTCAATGAAGTTGTATGGGTGACTATAGTGTCCCTTTAGGATCTCCCTGCCTATCTAGTGTAGTGCATTTCACAGGTACTATTTAACACTTTACATTACTGTTTATTTACCCTCATCTGCCACTATAACTGGATTTATTGTTTGAAAGCTCTATATCTTCCACTGACCTTGTCATTGAAATTAATATAGCCAATCTAGCCAATCTATAATCTCATCATACAAAATCCATGTATTCTGGAGCCAACAAGCTGTTTTGTTTGTATTATCTGTGTGGCCGATTTTCCTGTCTGAACTTTTCATAACACAGCACTCAACAACCACAACTTGTCTAGCCTTTTCTCTATTCTGGAGTTCATCCATACAAGAGGAGCTTCAGTCCGATCAATACATTTATTTAATTAATTGTTTTGACTTACATTAAGGTAAGGAAATTGAATGTTTAGCAAAACTCATAGCTGTGTCTTGTTAAAAATTCTGAAATGCACAGAACTTGATTTCAATAATTGAAATATTATTGAAATGCACAGAACTTATTTTTTTTCTCAGACTTACCATAGTTAATAACTCACATAAAAGGTCTAGGTTAAAAAATGTATAATTTATAATGCTTTTAAACAATGCAGTTAACAATATATGCTGGTTACCAACATTTGTTTTTGTTTTGTTTTTTGATCCATCCACTTTTTCTACAGCACACATGTCCTTGTTTGTACTGGGCAACATCCCATCAAATGCTGATCATAGAGAAGAATTATGGTTACAGGGGTGGGGTATAATATATATTACATGTTATGAAGAACTACTGAAAAATAAAAGTTTAGTGATCTTCTTGAAATCTGACCTTCTTTACTTGATCACAAAAAATGTTAATGCCCTTTTTACATTAGCCAAAAGTATCTGAATAGCAGAATGCATTGAACACTTGTAAATCTCATATATTAGCCTAATCAATTTTATGTAGATCTGGATAATTAAAAAATAATAATTGTGTAAAATTGATTCCAGAAAAAACATATTTTGTTTAATAGTTAACATTAATAGAACTTTATGTACTCTTGGGCTTGTTTAAATTATCTTCAAATATTTCATCAGTAACAGCAACAAATATTTGGATAAGTTAAATATTTTGGCTGTTTTAAATAGTCACTCATTAATCAACGTCATCTTTAATTAACAACAATGTAATTAGTATGTCCAGTGAATAAAAAGGACCATAGTTACAAGTAGCTTTGTGCATTAATCAAGTAGTTCCAGGCTTGTGGAGATGAACAGTCCAGTCATATGCAAAGCTATTGTATCTGAATTTGAGTCTATTAAAATTTATTATTTTAGTTCATGTTTCATCAAAACTTAATTTTACTCTTGTAAAATTAGGATGCAATAATTAGTGTGCCATTTAAAAAATGATATTTAATATAAAACAGGTTTTAAGTAGGTCAGTGGTAAGATGGAATAACATTCATTTTATAGTGTAGCTTCTAAAAGAAATTGAAGTCACTAGGAATTTGTGATGAGATTTATCGTGCAATATATCTTAAAATATATCTCTTCATAATTAAACCTAGGCAAAGTTTCTTGAAAATCTATTCTATGTAATAGGAAAGACCAAGCAAATTATGTAATACACTAGCAAAAATAAAATATTTAATCAGGGAGCTTTTATAACACACACGCTTCTTCATCAAGACTTTAAAATTAAAAAAATGAATGCTATTCATTAAAAAAAAAAAAAAAAACAGTTCTTCTTGAAAAATGCATCTACTTGGCTTAAAATAAGTGCACTTGAGTTAAATACAGTTGTAATCAAAATCGTTCAACCCCCATTGAAAATCACGTTTCTTGTCAACATTGACAGACTTTCAGCTGTTTGCAATGAACAAATCAAACAAAAGCAATTGAAATAGCTCAACACAATGTATACTTTAAGTGGTTTCCCCACATTCAACTGAAAATGCAACTTATAATGACTTCTCCAGTCTCAAAATTATTCAGTCCCGCACAACAGCACAAATATGCAAAACAGCTGAAAGTAAATTTTGGACTTCCAATGGACCTGCTTGGTTCTGACATAGAGTGATTTTGTTATGGAAATTTTGATTTTTGGAGATTATTATAATGCAGTGTATATACCATAAGCACTGCAACTTGTGGCTGAAAAGTTTCTTTTAAGGGGCACTGTAAGCCCCAAAACAAACTAGGTGCACAGAGTAGAAAAAGTTACAGTTTGCTATAATAGCTTTATTTTCCTTTTTATTAATTTTTTATGAAAATATTACTTATTAGTAATAATAAGTAAGACTCTATAAATTTTGAGAACTCATTGCAAATCCTGTACAGCTTGAAGTTTATCTTAGAAGAAGGACTGGCTTATATGGAGTAAGCTCTCTGATGGCAAGACTGTTACATTTATGGGGTGGGTTAAGAGGGAACACCTCAGCTACTTGGGTTGGTTGGAGAGGGATAGATTTATTAGTCAATCTCAGAATATGGCCACAAAGTAGACCATAGACAAGCTTGTTAATAAGGTGGTGGAGTTGTTTCCTAAATTCACCAGGATACCCCTTTCCATTCTTGCTTGCTATATAACTTGTTTTATGAGTTCATTAATGCATGGATTTTCCCTGTTTTCCAATTTCATGCTAAAAGTAATTAAGCTGCTGTGATTATGTGAAGTATTAACATTAAAGTTTTTTTGTCATGTTTGGCCAGTTCATATTTAGTAGGATCACTTCAGGGTTAAAAGGTAGTTTTATTTCAGTTTTTGATATATTAACCTAATTACTTCCTTCCAAAATTTGTTTATGAATGTACACTGCCACCAGTTGTGGATTAAATTACCTTCATCGATATTACATTTCCAACATCTATCTGATAACTCTGGGTAAATTTTCTTTAAACATTTCGGTGTTAAATACCATCTATTTACTAATTTAAAATGAGATTCTGTAAGGTTTAGACAGTGTGTATGCTTATTCAGTTTGTTTAAGGAATATATGTATTCTTCTTCTTCTATATGCATTTGAAGTTATTTTTCCCATTTGTTGATCAATGCTATTGTTTTATCGTGTCTCCATTCATATACGACTTTGGCACATTTTGCCACTAGATTTTTATAGTTTTTTAGTTCAAATAGATGTGTAAGGTTTATGGTGTTCTCCCCTTTATTTTTATATAGATGTTAAGAAGCTCTTAATTCGCAGATAATTAAATGTTTCACTGGGGAGGAATATTGAATTCCTTCCTAATTTGATTAAAGGGTTTGAGATTATGTTCTACTATTATATCTTCAAATTCCCTTATCCCTCTTGATATCCAGATATCTATTTTTATGTTTTCTAACAGATCTAAAATACTTGAAAGTTGGAGTGCGCCTAGCCTCAGTCCTGCTTTGATCTGGCCAAAACTGTAATTTTAACTTTTGGTTTCCTACCATCCCATATGAATTTTTTAAAAAGAGGAATATAGTAGTGATAATTTTCTGTCAAGTTAATAGGAATCATTCTCCACAAGTATACCCATTTTGGCAAAATGTATGCTTTTAGAATGTTGATCATACCCGACCAAGAAAAGCCCATGCCTTTCCAATCCCTTATATTTTTATTAGTTTGTTTTAATAAAGGAAGGAAATTAGCTTCTACTAAATCTTTTAAATCTGAGGTTATGGTGATGCCCAAATATTTTAGCCTGTTGCTTTTTTCAGGGAGCCCAATGTCTTGTACAAGAAATTTAATTGTCCTTTTGTTCATATTTTTAGCCATAAATGTTGATTTCTCCAGGTTTATTTTATATCCTAAACTTTAGATTATGTATTTATATCCTTCAATAATTCTGGGACTGAAATATTTAGTTCTTCAAGTGTTAGTAAAATATCATCTGTGTAAATGTTTAATTTGGTTTGTCTTAGCAGATTCGTAAATCCTTAGATTTTTTTTGTTTTGTCTTATTAAAATCGCTAGGGGTTCTAACACCATTATGTATAGTAAAGGGGAGAGAAGGCATCCTTGTCTAGTCCCATTTTTGATATTAAAGTTTTGTAATGTAAATCCTGAACCTGTTACCTTAGCTGATGGAGAACTGTAGATAGCGGACACGGCTTGTGAAATTGATTCAGTGATTCCAAACTGGTTTAAAGTAGCGAACATGAAACCATCCTACCCTGTCAAACGCTTTTTCTGCATCTATTAACAGAAATATTAGAGGGGTTCTATTGTTCTCTATTTCTTCTAATATGTTTATTATTTTTCTAAGATTATTAATTGGGGATCTCCCTGGTATGAATCCGGCTTAGTCATTATTGATTAATTGTGGTATTACTATTTTTAGTCTATCAGCAAGAATAGAAGATAGTATTTTAATATCTGTATTTATTAGTGATACAGGTCTATTGTTGCTGATATAATCTAGATCTTTATCTTCTTTTGGGATGGGAACGATGTTCGCCCTCAACAGCTCTCCAGGACAGTCTCCTGTTTCCATTATATAGTTAAAAATATTAGTTAATTCCCCTTGTAATTGATCTTTCATTCACTTGTAGAATTTCTTTGTGAATCCATCTGGGCCTGGTGCAGTTTTTATTTTAAGTTTGTCTATAGATTTAGTAACCTCTAGTTCTGTTATGGGCTGATTTATCAATCTTAATTGGTCGGGCAGAATATTTGGCATAGACAGATTTTCCAGGATAATATAGTAACATTGTACCATATAAATCCAGCTAATCCAGTATACAAACCCCAGTTTGATCATAACTGGAAATAACTGAAATAGCTTACAAAGTAATTGATTGTTGTGAATTTTTATTTGACTGATACAATTGTATCCATTCAGAGACTTTTATATATTGGACTTAAGCAAAATCTGAGGTAAATGCAGTAATATGTTTTAACTATTGAATGCAAGCTATATGATGTCTTTTTAGCATTGCAACAAACAAGATTTAACATTTAAAGGTATATACCACTCCTGAATTTATATTAGATTTTTTCTATTATCTAATATTTTTCTTTCTCAAAATACATCTGGTTCGTAGTACAGAAAGAAAATAACATAATATAATATAGAGACATAAAAGTAATAACTCGATATGCTGATATCAGGTGGCACTGGTGCCATCAGACGACTGTGTATGTCCTAGGATATGTGTCAGCCTAACTATTCTCTCTGATTGCCTACCCTTTGGGTTGGGGTCTGCACACTGCACACTGTCCAGTTTTCCTGTATGCGTATGCTGAATGTGGAGAAAAGGCTCCTGGTATGGTAAGTGTCGCCAGTATGTGTGGTCCCAATTTTGTCAGTTGTATTACAGAGTCTGTCCGACTCCAGTCGCCATCCCCGTATCTTCCTGTCACCTATGTTCTCAGTCCCCCCAGCAGCGCACAAGGGCATCTGCGTGAGTTGCGCCACAATTTTATAGCATGACAGGAGGCTTCATATTTGTTTAAGTCTCTCTTTACTAGAACTCCACAGCAGCACATTAACATAGAGATAAAAACACCAGAGACACAAAAATCAGGAATCTATAAAAGGCTTCTCCTAACTAACTATTTCCTCTTTCTTTGCTGCTCTGCAGTCAGTACAGGTCAGAGTACCACTGCCTCCTGTTATATATGGGTGGTTGTGGATATTTTACTGTATTTATATGTTTATTACTGTATTGATTTAGAGGGTATTTTTGCATCTACCTACTTAGTGCTGTAGGGATTGAGTTATTTATCTATACTGTATTTCCTACACCTACCTGCTTAGTGCTGTAGTGATTGCTTGATTGATTGATTTATTTACTCTGTTTTTCTGCATCTACCTTCTTATGGCTGCAGGGATTTATTTGTTTAGAACGTGTTTACCTTCCTACTGCCATTATGATTTATTTTTTTAGATTGTATTTTTCTGCCCCTACTTTTTTGCTGTAGGGATGTATTTTCTCTTAAGACTTTTCTGCATTTTCCTGTATTGGGCCCCCCTGTCTGGGGATCGTTTTTTTCTCGGGTTTGGCGGGGTTTCCGTTTTCCCTCCCTCTACCTTTTCCGGGTGGCTTTACCCCCTTCACTTTTTGTCCGTTTGTGGCCGCCGGAAAGCAGTCCTCCAACCACTTTCCATTGCCGACCGCCGGAACCCCGGAGTAAGACTCAGGCGGTCCTACAAGTTGGATCCCGCCCGCCGGCTCCGTCCGCCGAGCGAGATCCTCTGCTTCCACTGCCCACCCGACCCACTCTTCTGCTCGTGGTATAACTGCTCCCGCGGCGTGGGGGTTACCTTCCCATGCAGTGCGGCGGCCCCAAGCATCCACTTCCCCGCAACCGCATGGTTGGGTGGGGGCGGTGCCGGACAGTTTCCAGACTTACCGCATTCTGTCGATGGCAGGCACATGTGCTGTAGCTTCGACTGGGACTCAGCTATGACTTGGGTGCATTGCACCCTCAGGCTGTCCTGGCTTTGTGCCCCATGTGACTGGCAGATTAGGCTACTGGGGAACATAGTGGATGGTATAGATCACAGGCTTGCTATATAGAGCTGTGCACAACCCCTCAAGGGTTACAGGCACAGCTGGCAGTGCTACCACTTATACTCATCCCCACCTTTTTGTTTGTTCAGATGATTGCTTGCAGCGCTCTGTTTTATCATATTGACCAATGGAGCACCTCTTGTGAGATAACTCAGTTACACAGAAGAATGCTATGTACAGTTACACAGGAGAACGCTATGTACAGTTACACAGTAGAAGGCTATGTACAGTTACACAGTAATATACTATGTGCAGTTACACAGAAAAACTGCTATGTACAGTTACACAGAAGAGTTTTATGTACAGTTACACAGAAGAGTGTTATGTACGGTTACACAGAAGAGTGTTATGTACGGTTACATGGAAGAGTGTTATGTATGTACAGTTACACGGAAGAGTGTTATGTACAGTTACACAGAAGAGCGTTAGGTACGGTTACACAGAAGAACGTATTGTATGTTTACACATAAGAATTTTATGTACGGCTGCACAGAAGAGTGTTATGTACAGTTACACAGAAGAGTGTTATGTACAGGTACACAGAAGAAGGTTACGTACAGTTACACAGAAGAAGGTTACGTACAGTTACACAGAATAGTGTTAATTACAGTTACACAGAAGAGTGTTAATTTCAGTTACACAGAAGAGTGTTAATTACAGTTACACAGAAGTGTGTTATGTGCTATTAATCTGAAGAAGTGTTATGTACATCTTATCTGAAGAGCGAAAGGTAAATTTTATCGGAAGAATGGAATGCGCAGTTCCTCACCTGTACATCTCTGAACGTCCTGACTTGTCTGTGCGCTAGGACTTGGCCGGCTTGTCTGTGCCTTACTGATTGGCCTGTGCCCCATTGATTGGCCTGCTTTGTCTGTGCCCCATTGATCTGGCCTGTGCTGTCTGTGCCAGAATGTCTGCATGCCAAACCTACTGCCACATACTCATGCTTGTGCATTGCATGCGCTGCCCAACTTGCCTCGGTCACTATATGGGGTGCTGCCCCTATCTACCTGCCGGTGACACTTGTCCTCTATACTCCTTGAGGTCGCTTTGCCTGGGACCATTGCACAGGAGAACCCTTATCCGGGTTAACAGCGCAGACAATGACTACTATGGCAGTGACCACCTCCGTGGAATTAGGCTTAAGCCAGGGTCCTCCCTTAAGCTTATCAGGAGCTTAACGCACATAAGCGCTACTGGAAGGGTGAAGGCCCTGAACCAGTGACTTGAATGAGTCAGACTCTCCTTGAGGAGAGCAGGCAAGTGCACATGATTGCTACTGGAAGGGTGAATGCCCTGAACCAGGCTCCTGGAAAGATAAGACTCCGAGGAGCGGCTAGCCCATCTGCAAGCGGCCATACGGCTCTGCCTACACGGCGCGGGGGAGGCGATGACCACCGGACGCGGCAGTGACCACCTTCTTAAAAAGGAAGACGACTTGAAGGAGTCAGACTCTCCGAGTGGAGAGCAGGCAAGGGCACATAAGCACTATGGGTAGGGTGAAGGCCCGGAACCAGACACTCAGAAAGATTAGACTACGGAGAAGTGTCTAGTCCTGATACCATCGACCTTGACGGCCAGGCGACACTGCCTATGTGGTTCAGGGGTGAAGGTAACTCCCCCCCACCATGGACCGGTTCCCCTCGGAAGGAGAGGACGATGGGGGTGGGGATTATGATGATGGCCCCTAGTGGCACCATGAGATGTAGAACAAAGTCCACTACAGGGGCCCTGATGACCATGGAAGAAGAGGTCATCTCGCGGATCACCTTAAACGAACCACTGTTAAACCCTCGATCCATTGCTCACCTGGTTTCTTTGGAATGGTCTCTGCCCGATCACCTAGCACCATCGGTGCGTTTCTGGGCCCGTAGAACACTGGCTTGAGAAGCCTGCAGGATAATTCGAGCTGTATTCCCAGCCGGGCTCCCCAACTAAGTAGCCGCAAACCCAGACTTAGACCCTGATGGGGCACTGCAGTTTTGCTGGTTAAGCACCTGTCTAGTATTCAGGAGATCCTGAGTGCGGCCCACTGCAGTGCCTGTACTATTAAGTCCGCACTGGCAAGCCGATTGTTTTCCGCTACACGAGTGAGTTTTGCTAGCGGAACATACGAGGAAGTATAATATGTGTCCTTTTTTACATGGAAATAATTGATGGAGGATTATCTCAGCTCCAACCTTTTATAGGGGATTGGACACTTGACCCAGAATTTCACACTTGCCTCCACTTTCAGATGACATCCCAGACGGGGCCCCGAGTCTGGGGTGGCAGACAACCCTATCCTAAATGCAATTTGGTCTGCTGGAGGTGCTTGGGATAAAGGGATCTGAGCCCCTCGGAGTCCCAGCACGAGTCTACGATTAAACGTATATTCATTGGTTACTTTAAACCAGTTCTGGTAAGGTGGCCTCTATTTTCTCCCTGGTGTGCATCAGTCATTTGGGTGACAATTCAAACTGGTTGGCAGGTTGGGAGGAATTGAGGACATTTAGGAATTCCAGAACTATTTGAAGAGATCTTTCTCGTTTTCCATGCATTTGAATCCGGACGTGACTCTTCATCGATATAGGACATCTTGCTGTACGGTCTACCTGGACAGGCTTGCCGGACCCCCTGCGAGGTACCTCCCAGACCGAAAGGTTAGACGCTCCCTTCGTTTTCCCTTGTTAGAGTCCCTGGATTTAGTTTTCAACCAGGGAGATATCGATCTCCTCTACATCTCAAGGACTAGAGTCCTGGAGGGCGGATTTGACGCAAGGGGGTGCCTCCTACGCTCTCCTCTGCCTGAGTTCTCGTACGTATGGAATAGTTTCTCTGGGAGGAGCCGGCATCAAGACTTTAGTCCACAGAGGAGGACCCATCGTGCCCTGACTAGTTCGGCTGGAAGATGGACCCGTTTGCTCAATGATGGACGCTTCCCATCAGGAGTGTTCGACGCGGAGATGCGGACGAGTCTCCTCCATTTGTTTGGTCTCAGGACCTTTCTTTAGGTGCCTCGGTCTGCTGGTACTTTGGAATTATGATCAAACCTAGTTCCTGGATTCCCTGGACCCTTGCTCATTTGATCTCGGGGATTGTGAGACTTTGGTCTGCATGGCGACCCTGACGTAGTTGGGTCTGGTACGGATCTCCTAATTTTGCTACCGCTTTTACAGGGTTCGGGTATTGTTCGGTCACTTTATTACCGAGGACTGCCATATTAATTAGATTAGGTAGCGCGTACGACTGTTGTCAGCGGGCCTTGCTCTGCTTAGAATTCCCTTTACAATTCCTGAGGACGGGTATTCATCTCCCCAGGGGGTACATGCATTTTTGTCATGCTCCTATGGTGGGTTTTGTTGGGTTTTGCCCATTAATTGATTCTGGAGTTATTTCCGTTATTATACCTTGTTTTTCTTTCAGATGGGTTCGGCGGTTCGGACCTTAGTTGTCTATCAGCCTTATTCGGATCCGAGGGTCATATTCTTACTTTGGTAGTGCTCCCACCTTTAGGCGGTGTTCAACGTCACCGTTTGTTTAAATGGTTTTTCCCTTTTTCTCGCCCTTCATGTACAGCTTGGTTGTGGTTGGCATTGGCGGGGCGTATAGGTTTTTTCGGTTCACTTCAGTCCGTAAAACGGCGACTTCAGGTACCGTCATGGCGGGTGTTTTTCTCCAAGACATTGTACACTTTCCTGCCTCTTGCGAGGAGCTATCTTTGCAGAGTTTAGGTTGGTACGGCGGATCGTGTTTCTTTGGTCTTTGCTATCCAAGTGTTAAAACAGCAAATACGAAGCCTCCTGTCATACTATAAAATTGTAGATTATACTAGCTTTAGTGTAACTATAATCTTAATTTTATTAATGACAGGAGGCGAATATTTCCCTCACAGTTTCTCCCCCCCCTTGTTGTTTGTTGGTTTGACTGACTTGTTGTTTATTCACCTAGTCTCCTGGGCTATGTTGGTTATCTGGGGGAGTTGGGGTTTATCTGGGATATGGTGCTGACAGTATTTTATGATGGGGATTCAGGTTTTTTCACTATCTGGGATATTATACTGTCAGTCTTTACGATGGGGATTCATGTTTTCTCAGTACATTTCATTCGCTAATCAGTGTTTCGACTCTGTTTATCTCGTTTCAGTTTAATGATTTGGCTACAGTTCTTAGATGCGACTACTCTACAGGATAAAGGTCAAGGCTTCACCCACTGGTTCCACAGTTTCAATTTCGGATGGAAATCATCGTTATGTTATGTTTGTTTCTCCTGTTATTGTATTTGTGGTGTATTGTTCATGTACTTTATTTGTCACAGCGTGAAAGAGGAAATAGTTAGCTGGGAGAAGCCTTTTATAGATTTCTAATTTTTTTGTCTATGGTGTTTTTATCTCTATGTTAATGTGCTGCTGTGGAGTTCTAGTAAAGAGAGACTTAACCAAATATTCACCTCCTGTCATTAATACAATTAAGATTATAGTTACACTAAAGCTAGTATAATCTACAATTATATAGTGTACTATGTTGCCTGGCTTTCATGCATACTCAGCCTGACTTTATTAATGGCCCGAAGTGCCCCGAATTCAGGCTGTGAGCCCTAGGATCGGACCCTGTGTGTAGACAGTAACTGTTAATCAGGAGGTACCCAGTCACCACTAAACATGTTAGCAATAGATTATAACAAAACATCATAAAACTGAACAAAGTATAAATTGACCTGCAAGGTATACATTTGGTATACATTAGGAGTTAAACAGTAAAAATTAATACTCATGTCAGTTCGGTGTAGCACTCTAGCATCTCATTCAGAATAAGAGTATATAATTGGTATGACAGGCTGGCAGCTCATGCAGAATTAAAAGGAAAGAAAATATTTGGTATAATACGCTGGTCTCTCATGTGGGGTTAAAAATCAAACAGGTTGGTAATGCGCCCTAGTAGCTCTTATGGAGTAAAAGTTGCCTCAGTACGCGGTAGAGGCAGTAGGCCCAGTTATCACTGGAGGATCAGAGTAAGGAGTGGAAATTAAAAAAGATCAGATTTGTGTTATGAAAGTGGGCTTAAGTCTCATGTGGGTCTCTGTTTAGTCCTTCCAGGCATCAAATTAAAATGAAACCTGCTAAATTAGCTTGGGAACTAATCAGTTTGTCCTATTATTTGTGATTTGGAGCGGTATGTGAACAGCATGAGGCACATGAGGGGAAACCTCTCTAGGTGTGGGATTCTGTTACATGATAGCCCCCCTCTGTGTCTTATTGGATCTGTGTTTGCTGTTGTCTTCAGTTTTGCATCTTTGGGCTGATGATGTTGCGGAGGTCTCAGCCGGCCTGTTGCTTGACAGTCCCAGGTTGCTCAAGAAGCTTTTACCCTCCCATTCTACCATAAAGGAACCCTCCATTCCTCAACGGTACCTAATGGAGCTATCTCTGAGTCTTCTGGCTACTGGTACCAATTTCCTTTTTTCCATGAGGACTGTGAAAGGGATGTTGGTGTATATATCCACTGTGTGGCCCTCATGGTTTATCTTCCCCAGTGCCCGCGAGCGGTTCATTATCTCAGACCTTATGGCCACATCCCGGGTTATGGCGATGGTGTCTCTTTGTGTGGGGGGGCGTGGCCGACAGAGACACTGACAGACGTCTTTTTGCTGAGCTCTGTAGAGACCTACCAGATAACGGAACAAAGAAATCACTTACTCCAGGTCTGGAAAGAGGACCTACAGGCGGTCCAGTCTGAAATTGGAGTAATCCAAAAGAAAGTCAAGAAGATAGAGGCAAGAGAGGTCTCCAGAGACAAGACTGTCCAAGACGCCAACCGTCAGATAGAGGGTCTTGCCTCGGCGTTGAAATGTATGCCTTAGAGGCATCCCTCTAGGCCAGGGGTGTCAAACATGTGGCCCCCCAGATGTTGCTGAACTACAACTCCCATGATTCGTTCAATGAAACAGATAGCCAGGGAATCATTGGAGTTGTAGTTCAGCAACATCTGGGGGGCCGCATGTTTGACACCCCTGCTCTAGGCCTATAGAGGACAGGAGGCTGTGCACATAATGCAGGAGCACTTCGCCCCCTACTGTCTCTACAATATGTGTAATTCACGTGCAGGTGAATATGTCCTCTATAGGCCTGGAGAGAGGCCTTGATCTTATCTTCATATCTTCAAGCTACTGTTGGGGTTGGTTACTGGCTCAGAGGACAGGGGTAAGTGATTTCTTTGTTCCGTTATTTGGTAGGCCTCTACAGAGCTCAACAAAAAGACGTCTGGTCAGTGTCTCTGTCGGCCACGCCCCCCCATGCATTGTTTCTTATGGCTCTCAGGACTTGCTTCTAATTTTAGAGGAGAAACAGCATATCATTACATCCATTAGTAGATGTTCTGGGATGCCTTTAGGTTTGCTCACTCTGTGACATCTTTCATCATAGGGATTCTAGAGTCCCATTCAACCTTCAGATACTTAAAGAATTCCTCTATGTATGGTTCCAGATTTATTTGCTCTGGTAATCCTCTGATTCTTCAGTTGTTCCTTCTTGCCTGGTCTTCTAGGTCTATCAATTTATTCTCCATATCAGCCATCTTTTTCTCTAGCACCTGGTGTTCTTCTTTTTGGGCGTTTTCCTTATGTTTCAACCCATTTAATTATTCGTCTATTCCTAGGAATTGTTGGTTAAGAGTCAGCAGTTCTTTCCTGATGTCTATAGTGTTAGCTTGTATTTTTCCTCTCAGCTTCCCAAATTGTGTGTCTAAATGACTAAGTAAATAGTCATATTCACTTCTTCCTTCTTTTTGACTTAAGTCTTGATTTTCCTCCATTGGTGTTCTATTAATACCTTCTTCTAAAGGGATATTGGAGAGAATTGATTCTTCCATGTTTGTTTTGTTAATTGCTGGATTTCGTGAAAAGGAAAGCCATTTTTCTATTTTATTTTCTGGCTTTTTTTTTCTTTTTTTTTAAATGCTTGCCGTTTAATGCCTTTTTTTGTAGCCATTTTTCTTTCTTTTTCCTCTTTCACTCTTTTTTTCCTTCCCTCTCTCCCCTCTTTTTTTATATAGTTTATTTTCTTTTTTCTTTCCCCCCTTTCCTTTCCTTTTTTTTTTTCCTTTGAAGTATTGCTCCTTTAATACTCCTTAAGTGTCAGGAATGGAATAGAAATACCAGGTATTATGGTTTTGTGGAAATACCAACTGGAAAATCTACTAAAGCAAACAGACTGGGCTCTTTAACTTAGCACTCTGCAGACCCACACCAGTCTACTCCTTACTATATTTATGAATTGACTCAAGTTGGATAGTCTTTATATCCTTATTTGCTTGCTGTATACTGCTCCCTATTTGCACTCCAATTCTACCTTTCTCTTGTGAGTCTATTCGCTTTGTGCTAGTCTCTGCATTGTAATCTGAAAATTACTCATTATGACTTTCATAATACAACTTGCTGGTAAGTACAGACAGCTATGAGGTAATTTGTACTCAGCTTATAATTGTTCGACCCAGCTTGCAGCCTGTGTATGCTCTACCATGTTAGGTTTGGTTCTGCCTGCCGTGATTACAATCTGTGACTCTTTTTTCGGTGTGTCTCTTATGCGGCAGCCGGTCCTCCTCTCAGCACTCCGAACGGCACCCCGGGAATCTTCGCTGGTGAGACAGGTTCAGACCTCTCCTGTCAGGCTCCCCTGATTGGTCCCCCAGCCGCGTTCCACGAGGATGCAGAAGCGCGTCCTATGTCATCTCACTCCACCCCCCACATATACACAATTAAATAATAAAAAAATAAAAAAATAGGACCAGCACATCTACCCCTTGCAGATAGAAAAATCCATCCACAGTCTGATACATTTAGCCAGACAGTAGTATCCAGCTATTACTTCTGCTGCTACCTGCACATTTAAGTTTAAAATGCTGTGAAAGAAGAAACCAAGATTTTTTTTGCACCACCTCTAGTATCAGAGTCAGTTGGTCAGTTAGTGTTTGGGTCGATCGCATATTGCACTGTCTTGAGCTGGGTCCACACACACAATATTGAGCAAGACAAATTTATCTATGTGACTATTTGAAAAACAGATAGATTTTCGGTCTGTTCTGAGCACAATTGAAGCTGTGTCCATAGAGAAAGAAACATTGACCTCAATGCCATCAGCATTCAGTATTGATGGCACTCCAGTTCATTTCACCATGTGATATCTCTCACCAGTTTAACTTATATGTTGCACAACAGATATGATAGTACTGAACATTGTGGAACCCCGGAAGGAGATGTCCCTGGCTCCAAGTGGAATGGGCTCATTTGTTGAATGTGAAATTAAAAAAAAAATAATAATTCAGAACTTTCCCTATAACACTTTCCAGGTCTTCCAATCACTCTGCAATATTCTGTGGTCAACAGTGTCAAAGGCAGTACCAGTTTGAGCATGTTGACTGCAGTTATGCAACCACTATCTATGGAGAGAAGGAGGAAATCTGGTATACACACATGCCCTATCGTTGCTACAAATTTGGAATCCACATTATGTAATGTCATAGGAATCTGGTGCCTTTGGAACTAGGATATCTGATCTTTTCCAGAACTTTTCCTTTTCCAACTGCTTCCTTTTCTCTTCCTCTCTCAGATTCTGATTTTCATTTCTTTATTTCTGATCTAGTTTTCTTTAAAACATAAGACCAAGTAAGGACTACTTTTTTTGTGCATTATTCCTTCATTTGACTTCCTTGACACAAGAAGGATCTTAAATCCTGTGTCACAACACTCACCCTCCTCCAATTCTTGTGTGAACTCCATTTGCCATTCCCGAGCGTCCTGTCTTGTAGTCTAGGGCACCAGTAAAATTACAGAATTACATCCAAACAGAATTTCAGTAGTTTGTCCATTCATTTTAAGATTACATTTGGTGTTTATTATTTAATTTTATTAAAAGTTACTTTTTAACCTACAATCTTCTCAGTAAATCATACACAGGTAGAATGGCATTTTTTTCTTTTTTTCTTTATTCTCTATGATATTCACCATTTAGGGGTTACCCCCCTTTTTTGTGCCCTCTACCTTGTGATATCTAAATTTTGGCCCTTGGTTAATTATTTTTGTTTTCCTCGTATAATAGTGTTTATTATCGGTTCAGAATTTCATTTGGAGGAATGACATTCCGTTCAGGGCTGTGGCTGCATTTTGCAGCCAAGTAGTAGATAGCCCTATTATACTTAAGGGTTATAGGAGGCTATCTACTAAAAAGCCTGAAATCAAAATGTGTCTTTCTGCCATCTTTACTAATACTAAGTAACAAAAAACTTGGTATTAGTAAACCAGGAAGATTAAAATCTCCCTCCTGCCCCTACTCACTGTCCCACAAGTAGACAACAAGAAGCCAGTGGCTGTTGTAAAAAAGACACCCACCCAATTCAATAAAGGTGGGCCTGGCCCCACAGTGGGTCATCTATTTAAATAATTAACAATAGGGGGACATAGAGTCCCACTACAGCCCCCACCCAACCCCACAAGTAAGGGCTATTAAATAAAAAGGGGGACATAATGTTCCTAGCAGCCCCTGACAATAAGCAACAGGTTGGGTCCCTAAGTAATAATGGGGGGGGATACTATTATTCCCCCAGCCCCAATTCATTGCCAGTGGGTGATGGCCCTAAGAGATAATGGACAGGGGACCTATTGACTCCTACCAACCCCCACCATTGCTGCTTATATGAGGTCATATTGACCCCAGTAGAATGGGGGGGTTATTCACAAAGTGTCGGGGAGTACAGGTTCATGCTGCTTCTATTTTTAGATATTACAAGGAGGGAGTCGCAAGCTGGTAGCTCCCTCCTTGTAATAAACTAAATGATTGAAAGAAGACCGAATTACAACCCGGTCTTCATTCATTCTTTGTAGCCTCTACTCGTTCATTCGTCTTTCTAACAAATTAACGAATAGCTGAAATTCGGTCCAAAATTCAGACAATCATGAATATCCAAGTGTTTAACTGGGCATGCACGTGAATTACACAGT